>CM043318.1:21207467-21937467 GCA_023736055.1 Quercus glauca | reverse complement strand
CGATTTCATTGAATAATGTCTTCTTTCAAAGCTTTCAATTTTTTAGCAAACACATAACTAGGTGTACCCGAAAAAGAATGACGATTCCACCATGAGTCTACTCTATCAACAAACCCGTCCGACTTCAGCCACATATTCTCAAACTGGAAGGGGCTTTTTTCTCTCACCATACCCCCTGCCTCCAAGAGAATTGGGAAATGATCTGAAACTGGTCATGGTAGAATCCGTTGGGTCACATCCAGAAAGTGTTACTCCTAGTCAGATGACACTAGAGCCCTATCGATCCTAGACATGGATGGCTGGTCAGTACCACTTGACCATGCATAACTCTCTCCCTCCAACGGCAAATCTATCAAGTTTAAATCTTCAATAAATTCAGAAAATTTTTCCATAGCTGGAGTAAGCCTAGACCCACCCCTCCGTTCACTAGGAAAACGAACAATATTAAAATCCCCAAAACAACACCATGGAACATTCCAATACTGCTGAATACCCACCTACACATCCCATAAATCACCCCTTAAGTTGTTATCATTCAGGCCATACACCCCTGAGCATGCCCAAATAAAACCATCCTCCACACCTTTCCATTAAATTGACACCAAAAACAAGCCCGCTAGAACTTCCAATTTTTCTAAAACCCTTCTATCCCACGTAATCAAGACCCCACCAGCTGTCTGATCAGCATCTAAAGCCACCCAATCCACATACAAACAGCCCCAAATACTGCAAACCAGCTGCCTATCTATGCCAGCAAGCTTTGTTTCTTGAAGGCATACAACATCACACTTCCACTCGTGTAACAAATTTCTTACTACCAGACGTTTCTGGGAGTCATTCAAACCTCTAACATTCCATGAAACCATTTTCAGCTTCATAAAGACTTTTATGGCCCTACAACTATCTCTACCACACTTCCAACACACTATCTCCCATCATAGTTCACCGTTGAGATTAAATTCCTCAACTCTCTCTTCCCTTTACCCGTGGATGATGCTACTTTCTGGTTAGCGGCTACTTTCTTCCGTTGCTGGTTAATAACCTCCATCTCCTTTTCTAGTCTTTGAAGATAGGCAATTCACAACTGTTCATGACGTTTCACAGAATGCCCAATCACTTTACTAAAACTTGGGATTCTGTTTTTCACCCAATTAGAGACATCCAATGTACCACCAAAATCTAATACCTCAGGATCGTTATGCGCTTCCTTCGACAAGGCCCGCCCTCGAGGGATGATAGTAACCAACGGATTACAATCAACCAAGCTCTCCTCCTCACCCGAGACCACTTCTGGGAAAGCCACTTCCTCCACCGTCGAGACTCCCAAAACAGATGGGCCATAATCTGACTTCGATTCCGTCAATGCTAAATTGGGCTGGCCAATCTCATCCATATCACTCGACCTGTTACCCTTGTTATCCACCCTTTGAAACACGAGCACACTACACTCCCAAGTTTATCCTCACTGTTGACACCAGAATCCATAAAACCCGCAACCGAGAGTCTTTTAAGGATATTTGCCAAGAAAATACCCTTCGAAAGTTGCGAATTTACCTTATCGGTCTTGCCCGGAGCCAACGTGAAAGCATCGGGGTTGAACCCAACTGACTCGTGACCGTTAGAGTTAAACCCAGCAGAAAAAAAACAATCGGTCATCGTCGGAACCACCACAAGACGATCGGAGCTGGTCCCAACCTCCAACCCATCCACCGCGGTGCTGTCGGAGCTATTCCCATCAAGACAGCTTTGATTATCCTCCATCGGCTTCACCGCGACACCCTCGGAATTGAAACCAGCCCCTAACCGAGCCACCGTGAGGCTATTAGAGCTGATGCCAACAGAACAGGTGCGACACCCGAGCATCGGAGGCTGTCCCTGTCGCTCAGTCCCTTTGATATTGAAACTTAAAGGCTCGGTCTTGTCTGAAAGAGGGCAAAATTTGCAAAATAGACTGTTTTTGCAAAAAATTTTGGTGAACAGTATGCGGCTGAAACATATTTGTAAGTTAGACTGCTTTTGGAACTCGAGTTTGCTAAACTTGAGTTCCAGCCAAAAATCCGCCTGACTTGGAATTAAAAAAAAAAAAATCAAATGGAACTCAAGTTTAGCAAACTCGAGCTCCATTTTTTACCGCTTGGAACTCGAGTTTCAAAAATAGTCTAACTTACAAATATGTTTCAGCCATATACTGTTCAGCTAAACTTGAGTTCCATTTTTTACCGCTTGGAACTCGAGTTTAGCAAACTCGAGTTTCAAAAATAGTCTAACTTACAAATATGTTTCAGCCATATACTGTTCACTAAAAATCTTTGCAAAAACAGTCTATTTTGCAAATTTTGCCCTGAAAGAGCTATCTCAGGTTTCAACGAGTGGGCCAGGGGTGTTGGGCTTGTCGTCAAAGAGGACTCACCCATTTCAAAAATACTTGGGCCCGAGAAGATAGCTTCGTTAGGCTTAAAAGAGCCCACACCAGTTTGGGTCAATGAGGGACTCATTTGACCTCGTGACCCACTAGAAATATCCCTCACCTGCACCCTCTGTTTCCTTGAAACCCAAACAGAGCACCTCTGTCCACCTTTATTAGGAATCCTTGCACCATGCCTAAAATGTTCTGAGCCCGCCACAGAGTTTATATGAACCCGTGACCCACTAGAGGGACCCACCACGTGCTCCCTCTGACTCCTTATTACCCGTTTAGTACTCCTCAGTCCACCTTTATGAGGAGTCCATGCTACACGCCTATATCCTTCCCCATTCACCTCTATGGTTAAGGCTTCTCCATTCCAATAGGAATTCCTCAATTCACGTTCTTTTCCAAAAACAGGTACATTCAAATTTGATTTGAATATCAACGGAAATCTCCTATTATTTCCCACCGGATTTGTTTCTCCCGAATCAAATTTCCCTTTAATGCTCCGGGAACCCACAACTGTTCCTCCAAGAGTCGTCGGACTTGGTGTGCTCACCGGTGTTGCACTCAACCTCCTCTGTACACTTACTGAGTTCTGCTGCTCTCCCCTGTTATCCCCTAATTGCCATTTCCCTTTATCATGGGTGTTTAACAACTTTTGCTGATTTCTACCCCAAACCTGCACCTGATGCCCACGCACCGTATCGGCAAAAGTTTTAAATGGTAGGACCTGTGAGTTATCCCTAAGAGGCTGAGCTACAAATCTCAAGGGACCAGAACTATCATGCACATAGTTTTCGGGTTCCAACATCTTCCTCAATCCTAACCCAAAAACCCTCCATCCATTCTTTGCTTGGCCTTCTAGAATAAGAATGGACCTCCTAGCCCCGCCAACTTTAAGTTCAGTCAAAAGAAGGAACAAGCCAAAAGAGTTGGAGCTCCGTTAGAGTGTGTAGGCTAAATCACCTTCTCTGAAAGTATAAAAATTCTTCGGACTACTCCCAACAACAATCTGTTCTGTACTCTTCATTAGCCATTGCGCCGCATTCTTACCCGTGAAGACCGACTTCATAAAGTATCTACCCTGCTCAAAAATCCTTAACAAAAAATACCATCCCCCTTCCTCTACCACCAGTTGAAAAAATTTGGATAACATAATATATTTAGGAAAATATGGACCACTTCTTTTCTTTTTAGAGAGTTTCAACCTATGGCATTCGCTCCTTATAATTGCTCTTTATTATCAGACCAAGACACTAATTAGTTTTTGGTGTAGGCTGAGATTGAACTCCATATCTCTTAGCTAACTGGAACCCACAAAATATGGACTACTTCAAAAAGGAATAATATCAATCAAACACACCATTTAGTAAAATGATATATTTGTAGAGATGGATAGGTGAAAAAATAATTTTAGAATTTTTTTTTAAAATTTTTTAGGGAGATCAAATTATCTTCCACAAAATTTAGAAAAAAAAAATTATACATTATACCACATTTACAAAATAATTATCTATTCTCATGCATTGCTTGAGTTTGAGACTAGAAGTATCTAAATGCTGAAACATATCATTTATTGTCACCACACTTTTATTGAGCCATATTAGTGGTCATGTCATCATTTTATTTCTATTATTTCTTAAAATAATGTATATTAATATTAATGTATACAATAATGAATTATGCATTTACTCATTCGCAAACTAATTATAACTTATCAATAGGGACGGTTCTAGGATTTTAAGCTAGCGGGGCTAGAGTATAACTCCAAATAGGCATCCATAAAGTATTAAGAATTTATAAATACTCAAAATTGTTGTTTCTAAATACATGAAGATGCAATCATTTACCAATAAAGACAAAAACAAAAACAAAATAATGTTTTTTTTAATACTAGGTTGATTAGGATTTTTTTTTTTTTTTTTTTTTGGAAGTTAGAGCATTCACAATAATGAAGCTAAAAATTTTAGCTTTTAGCACTTTAAAAAGCGACTTTATCTATTTTACCACCTTGCTTTACAATACATCCAATATCAAATGTTCTATTTTTTTTATCACTTCATTTGAAATAATATGAACAACTCATTAAAATAATAAATGAAGAAAGAATTTGAGTTTTTTAATTGAAGGAAGATATATAATCTGAATAAAATATTGTATTTTATTGTTAATAACTTGCTACAGTCAAATGGTATTTATACCAATTTACTATAGTTACAAAAAATTTAGTTTTAGCTTCTCCAATAACACATGATTTTTTGGTTCTTAGGTGGTAAAATAGTTTTTTTTTTTGTTGCTAAAACACAACCACCGTTGTGAATGTTTTTATTGTTTTTGTTAAGTTTTTGGGTTAGATAGTTGCTATTTGGATGAGGTTAGTTAGGGTTATTGATTAAGGAGAAGGGGGGCCCAACTACAAAAATGAAATATATTATAACTAAATATATATATATATATATATATATATATATATTTTTGGACCCAGGGGGCCCCGCCTGGGTTTGTCCCTGTTTATCAATCATGATTAAGACCACTACTTTTCAATATCATGACTTCACACATTTTTTAACCTAAATATAAATTATAATAGAAAATATGCTAAAATGCAAATTGCATCATCTGAGGTTAATTCAATATAGACTCAAAAAAAAAAAACATTTTTAAGTTACTGTCCTCCATCACAACATATTATAGCCATAATATCTTGTTCTCTAGTCAATACCACCTCATCGTTGTATCATTCACAACTCAAATTCTTATCTGGAGGGATGGGGGATTTAGGGGATATATGTTGAATATGCGGAAGCTCTAATACCAAATTGTTGATCAGAACACGTGATAGCTAAGAGCACAAAAATCTGAACACGTGGCATTATTTTACAAAGGTTTTGCACAAAAATCCAAATGCTACTACCATTGCCAATTATCCACATCATCCCAGATGAGATAACTTTCCTAGCTTTAAGAATACTTTGCCAGGTGTAGGAACCCAAAGATATCTTGGCATCAAATACTGTACCTCCAGGCCGAGAAAGTATTTTTCTTGGAAAGCTCTTTAAAATAGAAAATTATGGTCGGTCAAGAGACATTAAACCTGTTTCGAAGACATCGTTTCATTAAATTTCACCAAATCTTTAAAGCCCACACCACCACACTTGAGGTTGACAAAGAATTTCTCATTTTTTTTCCAATGAAATTTTCTTTGCTCACCCGTTTGGTTTTGATTTGTTTCATCTAAAATCACATATTTGGACATTACGAGTTAACTATATTTGGCTTTGGCATACATCACTTTCGAAAATTTTGTCACTTCTATAATGTAAAATGTATCATGTGGCCTATCTCATGTGCAACCTATTAAAAGTGTGCATTCTATTTTTTTGTTATTCTTATCCAAGTCTTGAACACTGATTATGTGTCGAGACTCAGGTAAAATTAGGCTCAAGGTCCTTTTAGCGTTTTATTCCATTTTTAAATGTTGTTGGATGCTAGTAGATTAATAGATATTTTTGAGTCTCATTTTCATAATCTGGTAAAAATGGTTGGAATTATTTGTGGATTTCTGTCATTAGTTTGTTCCCATGACATGTAGGAGCTTAATTATTGTTACGGATGATCTCTCTGCTATGGTTGGAATTGAAGGACGATACATCTTAATGAAAAGAGTTCATGGACAGGGCAATTATATTACCTTTCCAGGTTGATCCATCTATGAACTTTGCACTTAACATATGAATTAATTTATAGCTTGGGATGCTATTTTTACTATGAAATTGAAGATTTGCAAGTAACATTTAGGTTTTGGTTTGGATTTATTCTGCTGAAATAGATTTTGGCATGGTTTGAATTAATTGTTGTTGTTGTTGTTGTTTTTTTTTTTTTTTTTTTTTTTTTTTTTTTTTTCGTTTTTATTAATTTTTGGTTACTGAGAAAATAGTTGATGAGAAAAATTCTCTCTATTCTTTTTCATTTATTAATCTTTTTTTAAATCAAATAATAATTTATATTTTATAAAATTTTTGTTTTTTCAAAAGTTTTTTTTTATTAATTTATATTTTTTAAATTAAATAAATCTATAGAAAAGCAAAACCTGTCATTTTTAGACACTTTATGGCAATTTCCTAACAAACACTAATGAAAAACCTTAATTAAATAAACTTGAAATTAAAAAGATACAATTGAATAAAAGTAAAGTTAAAGGTCTAAAATTAATATACTTTCTTTAGTTGCACTGTTTCATTTGCATCTTTGGATGCAGATTTATAGGATTTCAGGATTGGGTACCAACCTAATTTGAACAGGAATTAATACAAAGAAAAAGCATAATTAATGGAAGAAATTAGTCATTTGATTTGTTGCTAAAATCTGTCTTTCATGGTAAAAAAAATGTTCCCAAAGTTATTCTAGAAAAAAGCATTAAGTTGTACAAGTCAGTGGACGTGTAAAACATAGGTAGCTAGTACTGGACAGATTTTGTGGTTCACTATCTGTGTTGCACATAATATATGCCTTTTCTATACTTTATATCTTAAGTGGCACAATTTTATATAAAGATGAAAATCAAACTTATAATTAGTCATGCTCAAGAAATACTTGTAGATCGTAGTTGAATTAGTATTACTGGATGATCTGAGCCTAAAGTGTACTGTCAACTTTATAGCTTGATTTTTACTTTAAAGGCTCTTTTTCAGGCTGATATTTTGGTTTTGTTGACCAAACCTTTGAAATTGGGTTTTTGCAAAAATTTTCTCTCTTCCTTTTCCAATTTCCTATTATAAATCACTAAAAGGCGCTATATTATTAATCGAATGTTTAAATTTCAAGTTTTTGTAATCTAAAATTATAAATAAAAAAATAAGTTTAAAAATCAAATAATAAATAACAACCGATAGATACGAAATTTGACATGTATATTAAAAACAAAAAGAACATGCAACTCAACAATTATATTTTCAAAATAGGTAGCCATTTTAATTTTTTTAGTAGGAGTTGTAGGCATTACACTTCTTTATGTTTTCAACATGCATATCAATTTTTATGTTAAACTGATGTTATTTACTATTCCATCCATAAACTTATTTCTTATACATAATTTTTGTTAGGTTTTAAATATTTAGGATTAAATGTTTAGGAACTAATTTTGTTGTATGTTTGCAAACTGAGTACAAAAACATGTCTAGTATGACATATTTATGTCTTCGAAGTGTTTTAGACTTTATTCAAGGTAATATAATTCATGATTCAAGAACATACAAGCTACAGAAAGAATAATTCATAAACTAAAGAACTCATTTGATATTGTATTCAGATTAATCTTAATTTTTTTCTTTATACACTAGATGTGGGTGTATTTTAAGAATTGTTTTAAATAGATATTGAAAAAAGGGGGGGGGGGGGGGGGGGTGTTGAAGAGCTGTGGACTAAGAATCTTTCTTAGCATCATTCAAACTAGTTCGAGGGACTTCACAAACGATAAACTTGACTAAACATGCCTGAGAGAATAATTCATAAACTAAAGAACTCATTTGATATTGTATTCAGATTAATCTTAATTTTTTTCTTTATACACTAGATGTGGGTGTATTTTAAGAATTGTTTTAAATAGATATTGAAAAAAGGGGGGGGGGGGGGGGGGTGTTGAAGAGCTGTGGACTAAGAATCTTTCTTAGCATCATTCAAACTAGTTCGAGGGACTTCACAAACGATAAACTTGACTAAACATGCCTGAGAGAATTTTGTTTGTTATTGAGGTCTTCTCAAAACCTTGAAAACAATGTCACAAGGTACACCCCAGTCTTGGTTTTAAATTAGACAGGTTATTCACTTACTCCAAAAGTCGAAATTCACTTCATAAAAAACTATTCATTACATATTAAAAGAAAAAAAAGGCTTTTAAAAATTGTTTGTGTGTGTGTGTGTTTATATATATATGATGCATCGAACATTGCAATTATAATTTTGATACTGTTAGGTTCCAAAGATTTAGAATTAAATATTTAGAATCATTATTGTATTATGTTGGCAAACCGAGATCAAAACATGTCTAGTCTAGGTATTTAGGCAATGCTTAAATAAGGGCGTTTCAAGTTTTGAAGTCCAGCTGTTTGCAGAGAAGCAGAGTCAAGTTCTACCTTTCTTGACTGATCGAGAATTAGGCTCGATTGATTGAAAATCACAGGCTCAGTTTTTTTGTAGAATTTTTACTTTTTGTGGTGTTGTTTACTTTTCTGCATCTTTGCATGATATGATATATATGTGTTTAACCTAGATCTGAAAATTAATCTAAGTAATCACTTGATTAATTAATTAGGTTAAAACTATCAGGTTAAGGGGTCTAAACAAACTTTCAGATACAATGACTACTTACCAACCTATGGAAATCAGAAACATATTACCATCACATCTTGAAGCAAAGTTTGGGTGCAGATTCACACTATCTTCTTGGAAGAATTTATGTTAAATAAGTAGTGAAAAGAAAATTGTACTTGAGTCAAGCCTGTGTATTGGGGTAGCAACTTTCTTGATTTTTAATGAAAATGTTTATTTATCCAAAAAGAAAAAGAAAAAGAAAAAGAAAAGGGATTATTTGTTCTCACAAAAGATTAAACGGCTGGTAGCAAATGGGAAAAGCATACTACATGGCAGGGATGTTAGCAAATGGGAAAAGCATACTACATGGCAGGGATGTTATTCAAAGAGGAGCTAGATGGCGTGTGGGAAATGGAATCACCAATGGCTGCCAAAAAATCACTCATCTATGATCTCTTCTCCAATTGTTGAGTCCATGTGTGATGCCACGGTTGATATTTTGATTGACGATGAAACAAGAAACTGGAACAATGACATGCTAGATGGTCTATTTGTTCCAAGTGAAGCCGATTTTATCAGAAATATCCCCTTAGCCCGTGTTGTATCAGAGGACACACTCTATTGGCCTTTAACTCATGATGGTCGCTACAATTGTAAATCAGGATACAGGTTTTTGAAGGAAGAATCTGAACCAGCAAGCCCGAGTGGCTTTCCGCCTCAGGAAATGCAGCTATGGAAGGGATTGTGGTCTTTGAAAATTCCAAATAAGGTAAAGAATCATGTATGGAGAGCCTGCCGTAATTCATTACCTACCAAGGAGAATCTGGTAAGTCGTACAATCATTACTAGCTCCACCTGTGACCGATGTTTTGAAGCTTCAGAATCACCATTACATGCTATCTGGACGTGCCCCAAACTGGACGCTGTCTGGGCAGACCTGGACTTGTGGGGTTTTTTGACAAAATCATCAATTCTTTGACTTTAAGGAGCTTCTATCTTGGATAATGCAGCAACAGAGTAGCCCTGCACTCTTCTCTATGACGGCCTGATCTGTTTGGATGCAAAGAAACCAAGTCAGACTGAATCAGCCCAGCAGCATGCTCTCGGACATTTCTCAGCTCTCAACAATCAGGTACAATGAGTACCGTGCAGCCCAGCCGTCTGCAAACTCACCACAACAGCACCCTCAGCAGCAACATTCTCGTGCTTTCTGGCAGCCTCCTCTTGATTTGTATAAAATCAACTATGATGGTACCACTTTTGATTCAGAGAATATGTCAGGCATTGGTGTGGTCATCCGGGATTCACAACGTTCAGCCGTTGCAGCACTCTCTCAGCAGCTTCCACGTTGATACCATGCAGCAGAAATTGAAACTATGGCAGCAACAAGGGCACTTGAATTTGCTCTTGAGATTGGGATAAGATGCAGTGCTGGAAGGGGATTCTATGCTGGTTGTTCAAGCCATTTCTGCTGATACAATCTCTTTGTCTCCTCTTGGTTCTTTGATAGCTGATGCTAAGTCTTTTAGTTGTTTTAATGAATTACATTACTCTCATACAAAAAGAGAAGGTAATAAGGTTCCCATAGCCTAGCTCGGCATGCTAGATATGTTACAAACTACGTTGTGTGGATGGAGTCTGTTCCTCCACCTTCTTTTTCTGCTTTCCAGGCTGATTTAGCCCAGGGACGGACTCAGGATTTCAAGCCAGGGGGGGCCGAAGATAAGCGAAACTTTTTTTTTCAAATATGCATTCATATAGGATTAATAAACTATCAACCAAGACAAATACTCAAAAATCATTTTTTCTTAATATATTAAAATACAATCATCTACCAACAAAAACAAAAGACACAAAATACTATTGTTTTTTAATAACTCGACGCTCTTTCAAATCTTTAAAATCATCTATAATTAAATCTAAACTAAATGTTGAAGCTATATCATTTTCAATGTGGGCTGGCCTTTTTCTATAATTACATTTTTTAACTTACCATTTTTCCCTTTTTTTTTATTATTTTTTTTTAACATATGGGCTGGCCTGTGAGTTTTGGACTACTGAGTTTTACATGTGGCCAGCGGGCTGGCCATGCCAGCTGGGTTTTACAAATTTGGAGGGGGCCCAAGTCTTTTTATTTTTATTTTTTGGGGATAGAGATGGTTGAAGGGGGGGAGGGGGCTGGGCTAAAAATCAAGGGGGGGGGGGGGGGGGGCCAAGCCCCTTATTTTCTTGTTTTTTTAAAAATTCAACATTCTAAAAAAAAAAAATTTTTGGGCCCAGGGGGGGCCCGGGCCCCCTTGGCCCCCCCTCTGGGTCCGTCCCTGATTTAGCCTCATTCCTTAATACAAAAGCCCAATAGACCTCCTCAAAAAAAAAAAAAAAAAAAAAAAAAGAGAAAAAGAAAAAGCTCCATCCTTTAGTTTCTTTTATTATTTATTTTATTTTATTTTTAACTGTGTTAAATTGATATCTGTAGTTTGTTTTTTATTTGCTATACTTTTGGTTAAATGCTCTTCTTGCTTTGACTCTTCTCATCCCACTGGTCTATACTATCCTATGGCATGACCATGAATTTCTTAGATATGTTTGCTTCATTATTAGGTACAATTTCCATTTTCTATAGATGAGATAAAGTAACAATTGATTTTTTTTTTTCACTTTACATTCCATTTTCTGTGCAGGTGTGGCAAGTGCATCAAGTATGAAAAAAATACCTTTCATGTATTCTCACCTCCTTGCATATTATATTTCTCATTATGCTCTTTTAATTCAATTGCAATATAATTTTGAAAGGAGTTCATGCCCTTAACATGCAAGGAATTGCAATGTCTTAGATCATCACTGCTATGTCTTAGCTTGCTCAAATTTATTGATAGCTTTATGCATTATTTGACATTTGAGGTCGGTACTTCCAATCCTCTAGCAAAATTTGTTTTCCATTCATTGTCAAGATATTTCCATATGCCAAGGCTTTGTAATGAGACCCTTTGTCTCATAGAATGTTTTCTTTTCTGCATATACTGTTCTTTATCAACAAAGTTCAAGTGCTACTCCAGTTTTGTTTTATAAGTAAAGAAAAGATGTTGGATAGAGAGATCTAATTGAAAGGTGAGAACAATGAACAAGGAAAATGTGAGATAGCTCCTAATCAACATGTTGGGCCCAAGAAAACTTGTGAAGATTCAACTTAATTGGGTTCTCTTTGGGGTTTATTCTTAGTAGCTAGTTTTTTCAAATGTAGTAACCAATGTGCCTAGAGCATGCTGCAGCAGCTCAATCTTTTATATCATCTTCCATTGACATTCTTAGACGAATCTTCTGTTGGTTTAATTGGGAATTCAAGAAATCCATCAATGGCACTTAATTAGCTCCAGAATTCAATAGTCCTGATTCCATTCTATAAGTGACACATAATTAGCTCCAGAATTTTACAGTATGTCGCAGCAGCTCAATCTTTTATATTGTCTTCCATTGACATTCTTAAGTTAGATGAATCTTCTGTTGGTTTAATTGGGAACTCAATAAGTCCATCAATGTCACTTAATTAGCTCCAGAATGAGCGAGGAGGCGAGGTTGAATAGGGTTCCAAAACAGAGCCATACTTGATTCATATTCGCACAGTGAGGTGTTGGAAAAGACAAATAGTTGAGTTTGTCTGATGAACAATAAATGAATATGTTCAACACACCATATATGTTGTGTTTGTGCTTTGAATATTGTTGTTTGTATCTAGGATATGTGATTCCTTAAATATGCTTAACAATCATGAAAATCTTGTGAGTTTGTATAGGTTTTTATTATTGTTGTGGTACTAGGTATTATAGTCCCCGATAATGTTATGGGTATAAACCAACACTTAACTTAGTTTTAATTATGTTGGTTGTGGTATTACTGGAACTCTGTGCAGTAATAATCTGCATAAATCTTATTTATTCAAAATAATTCTCGTAGGCAGGGTAGATAGGGGTGTTAAAATTCAATCTTGAGTTCTATACCTATGCTTCTAATGAGTTTGCTTTTCACTGTTCCTATCTTCATTACATTAAGTAGAGGTTGGATTGCTGAAATTTCTAATAGGTACTAGAACTTACGAATTTATTAATAGTAATACATCTGCTACACGACATTTCCTTCTTGTCAACTTGCTTTTTCTTTTTCCAAATCGTACCAAGGGAAATATAGGCTTTACCACTGAAGATTGTTTGATGGGTTAGTGACGAGCTAGTAAGCTATTATTCACTAAGTCCTGATGGGCTCAGAATTTGAATAATTGAATAGCTTTATTCCTTTTTCCATGATTAATAGCCTATTGAAACCATCTCTTGGTATTTCTTTCAAAATTATCTTGGAAATCTCTCTATTTCAGTATGATGTTATTTCTCAATGCATATTAATTTGTTGTAAATTTATTCCTCCAAGATATCTCACTCAAATCTTTCTTGTTTTTTTTTTTTTTTTTTTTTTTTTGGTGGTAGGCAAGCAATCTCAAACGAAGAGCAAAATCCTAGGGGGCCTTGCAATACTACCATCTATAGATGGTGTGCATCAGAGCATCACCACTGAATTTCTAGTTTGATATGCTCAATAGGAATTGGAAGCTCCAATAAAATTGCAGTGGAGATAGTTTGGTGCTCAATTTGGAAAGCGAAGGTCCCTAATAATGTTAAGATGTTTGCATGGAAAGCATGTCATAATGTTCTACCTGCATGTGCCAATCTGTTCAAACGCATGTATTATGAGGATGACATGATGCATATATTATGGATTTGTGAAGAGGCACAAAGAATTTGGTGTTGCAGTAAAGAGGTAATTAGAGCATGAATTCCTAGACTTTGTGAGAATATTTTGGCCTGTATTGGAGGAGTGCGGAGCAATATCCTAATTAAAAAAAAAAAAAACATACTCGTTACAAACAATTGGTAAAATGAAGACCATATTTGGATTTAGGTGCACATAGATTTTTTTGAGCAATCCTAATTCTTATACTAGGAATCTATAGCTAATTTGAAAAGATAATTACGCCACTATTAGTATTATGTCTAATATTTTAATCAGCAAGTTTTTTAATTATTTAATTTAAATTCTTTCAAAAAGGAATCTACTTCAATTAAATGAGGCTAAGTATAAGAATTTGAAAAGAGAATTAGGCAACCAGATTTACTAAACAACATTTGCTACTGAGGATCGTTGCCAAATGTAAATGGGTTACTTGATGATTTTCTACTAACATATAGGTTTTAGTTTGGATGGATTCGGTTGGATATATTTGGCATGGATTTGATTGACTGGGTTGTTCTTTTCATTATTATTATTATTATTATTATTATTATTTTTTGATTGGTGAGAAAACTTTACGAAAAGTTTGTTTTTCAATTCCTAAAATTTAAAATTTTATTTTTTCATCCTTAAATTTTATAAAGAGTTTTTTTTAATAGTTTAGAGACAAAAATAAGGATGAAATTTTTTTAATAATTTAGGAACAAAAAAACAAGTTTTTTTTGTAAAGTATAAGGACAAAATGTAAACATTTAAAATAGTTTAGAGATAAAAAACACAAACTTTTTTAAGTATAGGGATTAAAAAAAAACTTTTAGTAAATTTTAGGGATGAAAAACAAACTTTTAGTAAAGTTTAAGAATAAAGAACAAACTTTTGATAAAGTCTAAGGATCAAAATATTATTTTACCTTTTTTTTTTAATGTGATTTTGACAGATTCAACATTAGATTGTATTTTCTTATCATTTCTTCTATACTAGTAAATTTTCAAGAAAATAAAAAATCAATAGTTATGTCATCAATCAAATATTTAATTTCAAGTTTGTATAGTCTTAAATTATGTATGAAAAATAAGTTTATGGATCAAATGGTAAATATTATTCGATTTAAATGAAATTTGACATGCATGTTAAGAACAAAAAAAAAAAAAAAATGCATTCCAACAGTTACATTTAATTTCAAAATATATAACCTTGTTAATTTTTTGGTAGGAGTTTGTAGTTGAATTTTGTCATTTTCATATACCTTCACCCGTCAAGTACACACCATACAACAACCATTCCCATTTCAACTCATCTTTACTAATATCTTGCTACTTGGAAAGGACTACTATTAGTTCATAGGTTCTGTCCGTACTTGGGATAAAAAGTCACACTAAAACTTTGATAGGGGGTCCCAATGGGATGAGTGGCTAGCAATTTTCTCTCCAAAACTTTGTAGGAACCTAAAAGTCTTCCATTCTAGACTTTTCACACTAAAACAACGACTTGCCAACTAATCATACTAGACTTTTCCATTCTAGACAACTTTACATGCTGTCATACTAATCATGCTAGACTTTTCCATTCTAGACGTTTCACGCTTAAAGAAAATGACTTGCCTACTAAACAAACCCCAGCGTATACGGTGTCAAATTCCATTATCTCCTATCACATCAAATGAATGTTTAATTTTTCACATAAAAGAAGCTATGGCTGATCAAAATGGATTATATTCTTATCTTGACTTGTTCCATGCACAAGACTTAAAAGTCAATGCATGGCGTGTAAGAGTTGAACATCTTATCTAAAGCCCATGCTCTAAAAGCTTGAGAAAAATATCCATTTAAACCCACACAAAATAAGAAATTATATAGGATTTTTTTTATTAAAAAAAAAAAGGCTTGTTAAAAATAACGATAATTTAATCTATGCTTCAATTATTATAAGGATCATGAACACTAGCAATAGCCTTTTTTTTTTCTTTTTTAAAGAAAAAAAATCTATGCTTATTTTGTTTATATGATAAAGTCACTTGTTCCATTTTTACTTATCTTATTATCACTAACAGAGCCGCAAAAGTAATAGATTAGAAAGCATGTTACTAATATCTTTCGGTATATGTGGATCATAAAATAAGCAAATTTAATGACAAATAGCCATTGTGAGAGGAATTACTTGTTAAGTGTTTGATATCCGACGGGATTGTTAATAATCTCATTTTTTTATTAAAAATCATTTCACTTATTCACTCGTAAAGCACATGGCTTTTGGAACAAATCACACTAGACTTTTCAATAGATAGCTACAACAATTTCACAACATCAAACAAATTCATTGTATACAAAGTGAATTCCAATATCACCTATTTCATCAAAGGAATGTTGAATTGTTCAAACTAGTACCGATTAGAAAAGATTATGGGCCAGGGCATTACGTGTTTTCAATTAACTTGGATGACAATTTCCACAGTATCTTATTAGATGGAGAAAAAGAATACAGTATATTTAATGCTTTAGTGTGCATGGGAAGGAATTTGATCATAGCAAGATCTTTTATGAGAAAATTGTGCAAGCATAAGGAAGAATTCCAAAATAAAGACACTAATAAGAAAATCAATATCTTAGATTTTAACACCTTTTTTAAAATAATAAAAAAAAGTCAGTAGTTACAATCAATAAGGAGATTTAAACTTTGGTTGTTTCCGACTTTCTATTGGAAACACTAAAATATGCCAGTTGAGCAACAAAGTTCTTTGCTAGGTTTGACATTTGCACATTCATGAACTTCTGATTCTCTTGATGATAAATTAACCTTGTGCTCTACAAGTTTAAAGTTCATGCCCATTCGATACATAATAAACACTAGCCTGTAGCGTTATGCATATTCATGGAATACATTTACAAATAAGCATAACAAAATGCATATTAAAGTTTTACCAAACTTATATGCAACATATATAATGTTTTATATTTGAAAATATAAAATATAAGTTGTAGGGTCACAAATTATGGGACGATGGTTTAGTGAGCCTAATACAATAAATTTGTAGAGAATGGGCCAAAAAGCTAGGTTTTAGTAGTTTACAATAACGGCTAGTAAATATTTCAACACATATAGCTTGAGGAAATGGTTGTCCGAGGAGATCAATACAATAAATATGAAAGTTATTACAAGTCTTAATGCTACAGTAATTCTTTCGTTTCCTCTTCTTTTTTTTTTTTTTTTCGATCCCCTCTCATGGGAGATCTTTTACATTTATATAGGTCTTTTCAGGCCATCTTGACCTTACACTTGTTACCCATCAAAATCCTTACTTGAGTGCATGTTCCATCAAGCATCTTCTTTTGTTATCTGTGAGTGGCGATAGCTGAAAATTGTACTGTTCAGGGGTCTTCTTCCCATAAATGCGGCCAGAAAAGTTGCTGCAGTGCATTTAATGTGGTGGTAACAGCTTTTCTTTGAGATATTTCTGTGTTATCATCACCTTCGTACGTGCTTGAAGTTCGTCCTTATTGTTGAAGCTTCCTAGAGTGTCACTTTAAATCATCCAAACAATTGCTTGACCTACATTCACCCTATCCGAGGAGGCTAACCTCCTCGGATCATATTCCTCTACCTTCTCCTTGCGTGGTCCTCTGTTCCAGGGCCTTACCTAATTATTTACTCCTCCTCGAATGT
Organism: Quercus glauca; assembly: GCA_023736055.1. Lineage (NCBI taxonomy): Eukaryota > Viridiplantae > Streptophyta > Magnoliopsida > Fagales > Fagaceae > Quercus > Quercus glauca. The sequence continues at coordinate 21,920,312 of CM043318.1, read as the reverse complement.
ATCCACGAGCAGGGCCCAAGGCCCGGTACATAAGTTTGGGCTCTTACCCCCACATAAGTTTATTTAAAACAAATAAAAAATATTTTCAATTGTTATCGATGAAAATGTTGTTTCATATTTTATATAAAAAATAATCATTTCATCTAATTGCATATTTTAAAATGTACTTATGCATATGCATGAGTTTACAAGTTAGTACTCCTTATTAGAACTACAAAAACCAGGCCGAATTGAACTAATTCTAAATCTAAAAATGTGAATTATCATTAATTGAGTAATGTGCTAAGTTTGTCGACCAATAAAAGCAAGTAACATCTTACCACCTAAAAGTTGTGAAAATATTATGAAAATGTTGTACACCTAACTTTTCTCTTAAAAGATTGTTAAATTTTGAATAACTAATCACATTCCGTCTAAAATAAGTTGCACTTTCACAAGTTAGAAAATTGATATACGTAACCAAATGAACCTAGGGCCCATAAACAAGACTTACAGAGTCATTCCCTAACTTATGGAAGAAATTTAAAGAGAAATGCTATAGACACATACCAAAATATTTTCATAATAAATTCTAAGTTGTAGGTTGTTATTGCTTTACTAGTTGTTATTAATGGGCAAAAAATTAATTTCAATGGTGAGTTTAAATTAAAACTAGTAACAACTTACCACATAAGATTTGTTGTGAAAATATTGGGAACATAACACTTCTTGGATCATAGTTGTCAAAACATAAATAATTGTATTAATAATGTTCTATCCTTCGAAGTAGTACCACCTTAAAAAAAAAAAAAAAAAAAAAAAAAAACCCACTAAAATCAAATCACTAAATTTCATTTTAAAGATCCTTGAATTTTTTTAAAAGAATTTGATAAAGCAACGAATGATGATGATCAATCATTGCTCCATGTAAAATAAGTTGCAATGCACCTTTCTTGAGTTAGAAAATTGATATATGTATCCAGATGAACCTAATGGCCCACTGAATGGTTGCATCTACAAGACTCACAAAGTCAATGCTTGACGCCAAATCCCAATGCTCACTATATTTCATTTTAATGATCCTTGAATTTCTTTAAAAGAATTTGATAAAGCAACGAATGATGATGACTAATCATAGCTCCGTGTAAAATAAGTTGCAATGCACCTTTCTTGAGTTAGAAAATTGATATATGTATCCAAATGAACCTAATGGCCCACTGAATGGTTGCATCTACAAGACTCATAGAGTCAATGCTTGATGCCAAATCCCTATGCGTGGTACAAATTTAAAGTATAAGAAAACCGATTAAGCTCAAACAAATTCCTCTCCTCTCTTCACAATACAATAAGACATTACGTTTCCTATAAATAAGCATTCTGTTAGTACCATTTATTACATAAACAAAATCATAAATAAGTTTTATTATTTTTATAAAGCGTGATGATGGAGGGTTCCTTGAGAATAATAGCTGTTTCATTAACCCTTTTCCTAATAATAATAGCTGATTCAAAATAATAATAGTTGTTTCAAAATTACAAACACCAATTAATGTTTCCCAAGTGTGAGAATGTTAGAATTGAGCTTCTATTTATTGGACTTTTGGATTCATAAAATGAGTTGGATGTAACTCAGTTAATATAACTAGAGGGTTTGTTAATATACTATGGTCAATATCAATAGTGAGCCTTGGTACACCTTGTTTTATTGGGCTTATACCATAGTCTGATGTGAGGTAAAGTGTAGGGTTTTAAGCCTGATCTATAATTAGTGTATATTTACTGTATATAATATAAGGATAGATCCCCTCTCCACTCCTAACGTTAGACCCTAGATCTCATACTTGTAGAAATTAATTAGGGTGGCTTGGCCCATTGAAAGCCGTCTTGAAAGGAGGAGCATGGAAAGCAAGACTTGTCTGGGCTGTGTGCTGAGTGTGCACGTGCGTTTCTATAGCTATTGATAATCTATTCAGGTTTACTCATAGTATTTGGAGGTACATTCATAAACCTTATAGATTTTTTAATTATTTGTTTTCTAGTATCTAGTATGTGATTCAGATCATCTAGATTTTCTAGGGTACTCTACAATATAGAGTTCTTTAAATCTCAACTTTTCTTTTGAAATAAATGGTTAAGATGTTGCCACGTCATTGATTCATAAATACAACCCTAAATTAGTCTTAACATACAAAAAGTACACTTCATGTATAGTAAATGTTGACTTTAGCAGCTTAACACCATTCAACTTCTTTTTTTAAATTATCTTTTTCCATAAAATCGCCAACTCAAAAAACAATCCTTGCCTCAATTGATGATTTACGAGAAATGAATATTAATATTAACATTTAATAAGAAATGAACCCATGAGGTCAAGCCGTCAAGGTGGACTCCCAAGCCAGAGCAAGTCTTAATACTAAGTTTATCTTCAACATTGGGATGGTTAATCCTCCCAAGGATGAAACAAGTTAGAATAATAAAATTTCTTGAGCAATTCTGCTCAGATGGAGATGCAAACGCTTTTTACTGGTTCAAGAATCTAGAACCAACTCTAAGGATCTTGTTGCCAACAACGCTAGATGCAAGCTATACCCTTGAAAAAAGCATCTGATGAAAAATGATTGGGTTGTTATTTAGTTTTTAAAGATAGAAACGTGGAGATAAATGCTTAAGTTATAATGATCATTGTTTTTGGGTTGATGATTTTTCTGAAAAAAGAAGTAATAGAGATAAGTTCATAATTTAAAAAAAAAAAAAAAAAATTAGAGATAAGTCCAGAAGTTGAAAGGTGTTTAGGATAAATAGGAATATTTATGTGTTTTGAAAGACTAATTTAAGATTGTATAAGTGAATTGATGATGGGTCACCAACTTAACCATTTATTTTAATAGAAAGGTTGAGATTTAAAGAACTTTATATTATAGAGTACTCTAGGAAATTTAGAAGATCTAAATCCGCATGTATATGCCTTGAATTCTTACAAGTTACAACAAAGACTAGGCAACATTTTCGAAGTTAATGTTTTTGAATAAATATTGAGTGCCAGAGATTATCTTACAGCAGTAATAACGCCACTCAATCTTACAATTAATACGAAGAAATGGTTCCAATATTCTCAAGTCCAACAAAATCCTGAATTAAGTTATTTTTGGTCAAGCCATATTATCTGGATAAAGCCCTTCATAAGATTTTGAGTGGAATTTCACCTATTCAGTCCAGCAAGTTTTGTGTGGAACTCATTGAAATCCTTCATTAATTGGCTATCTGCATTGAGGTAAACTTGCAGCTCCTTCTCTACGCATTTTCAAAACGACATGCACTTTGATTTCAATTTTTTTTTTTTTTTTTTTTAAATGACTCACTTTCAAAAGGTAAAGAGTAAAAACGACTTTATTTCTATTCAAAAAAAAAAAAAAAAAAATAGTGAAAAAAGACTGGACGAAAAAAGAAAAAAGGATGTGCAAGTCTGTAGAGTCAAACTTTATAAGTTTGAACACAAACTTCATGCCTTGCATTTAACCAATTAACAATTACACCTATTTTACCTTTTAGAAAATTGCCCCAAGCTTTACGCACAATTTTTCCACCTCCTCCTTCTCCTTCTCCTTCTTTTATTTATTTGTAACCATGTTGCTCTTTTTCTTTTTTATTATAAATTTTGAACCAATGTTACCAATCTTAATTCTTGTTTTTATAATTATTTGTAACCATTAAACACGAACCTTAAGGGACTTTTCTACACTTTCTTGTGATGTTGATATTACAGTATGCCTTAAGGAAGCTTTTCGAACTAGCTAGCTAAAATCATAATCTCTTGGTTCTCAAAAAAAAAAAAAAAAAAAAAAAAAATCCTATTGTCATAAATATACAGGTTTGCTGTAGACTTCCTCGTCTTTGGCAATAGTAAAAACAAAAAAATCATAGCAACAATATATGAAAACACTGAAAAAGGGGAAAATGTAATGCTCAGTAATTGCAATTTCTGTAAACTTTCTATGTGATGGCGTTGGAGAAGTGCATAGCAAGTTAGCAACTAACAAGATTGATGGTGTACGTGGCTAGACAAAAAAATTAACAATTCATTTTAAGAAAATTTTGATACCACTTTTATGGGAAATGAAAAAAGCTGTCAAAATATTATTAACCAATGTCTTAAGGGCATTCGTTAGCATTCTCATTGAGAGTTTGAAATCTAAATGCAATTAATTGTTTAGGCCCACTTTCATTAATAGGTAGTACTCTCTTCTTTTCTTTTTTGTTAAAAAAAAAAGAGGTAGTGGGCTCTACCTGCGCATGACCATAGTAGTACATTATCTACTCTCGAGCTAAACCCCATACTTTCGGTCTGTGAGAAACTCACTTATTTTTCTTTGAACCATTTGGGATGGAGATGAGATATAAGGAGTATCAACATACAGCTAATTGTTAAGGCTCGAACCCAAGTTCTGAGACTTGTCGGCCCGCTATTTTACTAACTAGGCCACCCAAATGTTGGTATCAATAGGTAATACTTACTTACCAATGAATGATTCTTGGGAATATCTTTTTTTTTTTCACTTTATTTTTATGAATGAGAATATTTGATCAAGACCAGTACAACTCATGGTTGAATAATAAAACCACAATATTAGAGTAGTTTTCTACCTTTCGTAACTAATGTTTTAAATACTGTTTCAAACCTTTTTTTGATTTGTCCATTGGAACAAAATATTTCTATACCAACCTATTTCGATGTACATTCTGAAGTTATTATTATTATTATTATTAAATCATCTAATAACTCGTTATTGAATTTATATTTTAAAAATCCCTCAATTGAATTATATGTTCTATATGTCTTTAATATGCATGCTAATTTTTATGTCAATTGAATGCTATTTATTATCTGATCCATAAAGTCATCTTTTAGGTATTGTTTTAAATTACAAAAATTTGAATTTAAATAATTGTTGATAACATGATTATTGATATTTGACGGCCTTGAAATTTTAAGCATGGGAAGTGTATGAATAGAGCAAGACTTAGGTATAGTACTTATGTACTGTTCTTTAGGTTCTTTTCTTAAAATTCTGTCATGTGGCTTTTTTATTTATTTATTTTATTTTATGGACGGAAGTGTATTTTTTAAATTAAATAGCCATATGGCAGAATCTTAAAAGGAGAACTTAAGAAACAGTACCAAAAGTACTGTATATAAGTTTTATCCATATGAATATAATGTAATCTAATAGTAAATTTGTCAAAATTCATATCTAATAATAAGTTATTAAGTGATGTAATATTTGTTAAAGTTATATATAGCGTAACTTGAACTCAGTCCACATATATACACACATACACACAAACCACATGCCACCTGTCCATTTTAATTCTTAATTTTAGTGCACAATAATATTGTTTACTCAGATGGATTAAACCACTTCAATTTTAAATGGAAAATTTAGCACTCCAAAGATTTTTAAAAGAAATTTTTTTTTCTTAAAAGAAGAGCAATCTAATGCAATTTTGTGGTCACAATATTTCAAATTAATTGCCAACTTCTGGACTTAATTAACAATTATTAAAATATCATAATTAATCTGGTGAGATATATGGAGGTTTTTAGAAAGTTTAAAGGATAAAAATAGTCAAATACTACTATTTTTCGAAATCATTAATGTTTCACTACTGTTTTTTGACATGGAATGTGTTACTCGAGTAGCATTCACACGGTTAACAATTATGGCTGTGTGATTGCAGTCAAACAATTATGGTTGTGGGTTTCACTTTTTTCTTTTTGCTGTCAGGGTCACGTGGGCACACAGTCAATAATTATGGCTGTCTCACACAGTCAACAATCGTGACTGTACGTTTTTTTTTTTTAGGTCACATGAAAAAAAAGGGATGGAAAAGGTAGCCAAAGAGTTTGAAACACTGGTAATAAGTTTTAAAGAAACCGCTTAGGACACTAGTTAATAATTTATTTAAAGAAATTTTTTATGAAATAAAAAATAATTAAAATTTTAATTTTTTTTATTTTTTATAAAAGTAGTATCAAAATTTTTTTAAAATACATTATTAATAAGTGCCCTAGGATACTCATTAGCATAACCTTATATTTTATATCAAATTTTTAAGTAACTCGATTTTTGTAAACTTAAATTCTATGTCGAACTTGAGTTTCAAAAATAGTATATTACTAAATATTTATCAGACAGTAATCAAACATAAATAAATCCGAAAAAGAGTGGCATTGGACTATTTTTGCCTAGTACGTTGAACATGTACAAGTTTTACAATTTCACGTCACATTACACGTGACTCGAAATTAACTATTTTTAAATAAAAAATAAAAGAAAGGGGGAAGACTTCTGTTGGCCACGTACAACTCCTAGTTCTGGGCTTTATAGTTATCAAGAGATTCAAGACCACATTGCTCCTTTCTTTTTTTTTTTCTTTTTTTTTAAATTATAAATTTTGAACCAATCTTAATTCTTGTTTTCATCAAGACCACGTTGCTCTTTTTTTTTAATTATAAATTTTGAACCAATCTTAATTCTTGTTTTCTGCATTATTTGTAACCTTTTGCTCAAAGATTGCAATGGCTTTTACTACCAACAAAGGAAACGTGTATCATATAATTAATCAAATAATTAAAAAAAACTCGCACCTACCCAAAAAAAAAAAACTTTAGAGACAAAAAAAGAGGTGCTAGTATGTGAAATCAAACCTTATAGTATGAAGTCTAAACACAAATACTTGTTTAGGCCTACTTTACCTTTTTGGGCACAATTTTTCCTTCATTTTCTTATTACCTGTGTATCTAAGTAAGAAATCTTAATTTTTGAATAAAAAAATAAAATGTGAATAATAATTAAGTGATATTTATGGATAAAAATGTCTATCTGTTATGTCAGTAGCATTACTACCAAGCTTTACACCTCTGTGCTATAGGGAGCTTAATTTCTTAGTGTCATTGTTAAATATCTATTTGATAATAATAATAAAAAAACTAGTGGAATCTATAATGCTTTTGGACAATCTGATTTGAGAAATGTATTTAACCAATCAAACAATTAAAAATGTTGCGCACTTTGATTTCAAAAAAGAAAAAGGACGGTAAAGATTTCAAAGTGAACTTTATAAATGTAAAAAAAAAAAAAAAAAAAAAGACTTTGGCGCGGAGAAAAAACCGTGCAAGTCTATAAAATCAAACTTTAAAGTGTGAATACAAACTTCTGGACTTCCACCAATTTACATGCTTAGACCCCTTTAATTTCTATACAATTGCTGCAATATCGATGTAGACTTCTACCTTTTGTGACTCGAGGACTTTGGTCGACTCTCTCTAAAAGAAAAAAGGAAAAAAAAAAAATTTGAAAGGAAGGTAGAAGACTTTGATTAACTTATCAATATATATAAATGTTCATAAATTTCCACCGATTTACACGCTTAGACCACTTTAATTTTTATCAATTTCCTAACGAGAATTGATGGTGACCTCCGCATCTTTATCAGACTTTGGCTAACAAATGATTCTTGAAAATAGCATTTATTTATTAACAAATGAGAATATTGTACATTACTATTATAAATTTCACACAAAAATAATATATATAACCTTTCAAAACTAAGGGTCTGTTTGGTAGAGAAGTTTAAGTAATGTTGTTTGTAGTTTTTTGAAATATGTGTGGGTAAAAAAATATGTGAAAAAGTGTGTAATGTTATTTAAAAACTAAAAATATATTATTTAGATAATCTACCATATAGGACCTAAATTTTTTACTCCACCAGTGACTTCTCCATTTTAATTCTTAATTTTAGTACACAATAATAATATTTACTTTGCTAGATATAAAACCACTTCAATTTCAAATGGAATATTTCATGCTCCAACGATTTTTAAAAGAATTATTTTCTTAAAAGAAGAGTAATCTAATGCAATTTTGTGGTCCCAATATTTCAAATTAATTGCCAGTTTCTGGACTCAATTAGCAATTATTAAAATATTATAATTAATATGATGTTATATATGAAGGTTCCTAGAAAGTTTAAAGTATGAGAATATGTACAAGTTGTACAATTTCACGTCACCTCACACGTGACGCGAAATTAATTTTTTTTTTCCTTTTAATAAAAGAAAGGTGGAAGACTTCTGTTGACTTGGCAGCATCTATATATAACATTCATTCCATCCCATACCTTCCTTATAACATTATCAGAAATACTACTCCATTTTCTGAGTTTTGTTTTTGTTGAATTGGGTATCAAATGGCGTGTTCAACTTGGAAATATCAAGTCTTCTTTTTGTTCAGTTTGATCTTGCATTCTCAACTTCCCTTTCCATCGTCTCTCTCTTCTTCCTTGTCTTCAATGCCACCATGCTCTGCTCTACTCCATTTTAATAAGTCTTTATCTCTTAAAGAATTTGCTTCTGAATCACCAACTTCTTATCCTAAAACAGCCAGTTGGCAGGAGGATAAGCACTGTTGCACTTGGGATGGAGTCAAGTGTGACAAAAACACAAGCCATGTGGTTGGCCTGGACCTTACTTCCAGCTGGCTTTATGGCAACATTCTTTCCAACAATACCCTGTTTTTTCTTTCCAATCTCAGGAGGTTGAACCTCGCTGACAATCACTTCAATGGCTCCCTAATTCCTTCTGAGTTTGGCAACTTTAAGAGTTTGACTTATCTCGACCTTTCTTATTCCGTATTTTCTGGCCAAATCCCGGTTGAAATCTCTCAGTTGTCTTCACTGGTTTCACTTGATCTTTCTACGAATTGGCTCTTAATCAAAGCTCCAATCTGGAAAAGAGTCATTGGTAACCTAACTCAGTTAAGGGAACTTCTTCTGGATTGGGCAAATATGTCCTCAATTAGACCTAATTCTTTGATGAATTTATCCTCCTCTTTGACAACTCTTAGTCTCCGTGACTGTCACTTGCGGGGAAAACTCGAAAATAGCATCCTCTGCTTTCCCAGTATACAAACCCTTGATCTAACAGGTAATTCGAACCTTGAAGGTTCTCTTCTAAAGTCTAATTGGAGCTGTAGTTCCCTGAATTTCTTAGGTCTCTCTGGGAGAATGTTTTCAAGAGAATTCCTTAATTCTATGGACAATTTGAAGTCCTTGAAGCATTTGGCTCTCCCTGGTTGCAATTTTACGGGGTCAATTCCAGCATGGCTTGGGAACCTTACAAAACTTACCTATTTGGATTTGTCAAATAATAGTTTTACCGGTGAGATTCTATTACCACTTTTAAATTTTTGGTCTTTTTGGCTGACGAATCAAACTTAACAAATTTTTAATTATTGGTGAATATTTTTAATAGGTTTGTTGCCGTCATCACTATTCAACTTGCCAAATCTCTCAACTTTAGACCTTGGGTACAATCGACTTGTTGGTCCCCTTCCTAGTCACGTAAGTGGTTTGAATCTAGTTGATCTCGATTTAAATTCAAATTTCCTAAATGGAACACTGCCACCTTGGTTGTTCAGTTTGCCATCTTTGGTGACGTTAGATCTTGATGGTAATCAATTCATTGGTGAGATCGGTGAATTCAATTCCAATTCATTGCAGAGCCTTGATTTGAGCAATAATAAGCTACAGGGCTCTATACCTAGGTCAGTATCTAGACTTGTGAACCTTACTAGCCTATCCCTCTCATCAAATAACTTGAGTATTATGTTGGGGTCTGAAATGTTTTCAAAGCTCAAAAATCTTGAGACTCTTGTTTTGTCAAATAACTCAGTTAGCATCAATAATAATGCTGCTTATGCCCTGCCCAATCTTCAATATTTGTACTTGGCCTACTCCAATATCAGTGAATTCCCAATTTTCTTAGGATTGACAACAAATTTAAAATCCTTGGTCCTTTCCAATAACCGAATTTATGGTCGAGTTCCAAGATGGTTAGGGGATGTGGGGAATAATTCATTAAATTATGTTGATCTTCGTAACAACTTGCTACAAGGACCATTTCCCATTCTAAATTCTTCCAATCTGCAATTTATCTTTTTTTCCAATAATAGTTTAACAGGAGAAATCCCTTCTTTAATTTGTGATGCAATTTACCTTCAAGTTTTAGACTTGTCTCATAACAACTTAAGTGGCATGATTCCTAAGTGTTTGGCAAACTCTACTGCCCTCTTAGTGTTGGATTTGCGAATGAATAGCATTCATGGTAACATCCCTGCAATATTTGTCAAAGGAAATAATTTTAGGAATATTAACCTTAATGGCAATCAATTGGAAGGGCCATTGCCGCAATCTTTGGTCAATTGTACAGACTTGGAAGTTCTAGATCTTGGAAACAATAAGATAAATGGAACCTTCCCTTATTGGTTGGGAAGTCTTCAGAAATTGCAAGTTCTTGTCATAAGATCAAACAGATTTCGAGGTCATATAGGCAATCCTAAAACCAAATTTCCTTTCCCAAATTTGCGAATCATAGACATCTCTAACAATCAGTTTAATGGTCCTTTGCCAATAACATATTTTGAATATTTGAAAGCCATGATGAATGTGGAGGAAAGTGGAGTTGCATCGAAATATATGGGAGACAATTATTATCAAGATTCATTGAATATCATGATGAAAGGGCAATATATTGAGATGGAGAGAGTCCTAACCATCTTAACAAGCATTGATTTTTCAAACAATAGTTTTAGAGGAGAGATGCCAAAGATAATTGGAAGGTTTAAATCACTCAAGGGGCTCAACTTTTCTTACAATAACCTTATAGGTTATATTCCATCATCGATTGGAAATTTGACCAATCTTGAATGGTTAGACCTCTCTTTCAACAAGCTCAGTGGGAAGATTCCTAGTCAATTGGTAGATCTAACATCACTTGAAGTCTTAAAGCTATCACATAACCAACTCACAGGGCAAATTCCTTCAGGAAATCAATTCAATACATTCAACAATGATTCGTACACTGAAAACTTGGGATTGTGTGGGTTTCCATTGTCAAAAACATGCGACAACCACAAGGCAAAACAACAACCACCACCTACATTGCAACAAGATGAAAATTTAGAGCATGAAAATGGGTTTTGTTGGCAAGCTGTATCCATAGGTTACGCATGTGGAACAATATTCGGAATGTTTATGGGATATCTTATGTTCAAAATTGGAAAACCAAAGTGCCTTGTGAGGATGGTCAAATTAGAGCAACATATCATGCTCAGAAGATTGAAGAAGAATGCCCACAAACATGGTGGAAGAAGATAACTGCTTCTATGGTATGTGATGTTCTTATTTTTGAGACTTTAGAATGAATCTCTATACCTGAAAACATAAAAGTTTCTATTATTATTAGCAACTGTGATTTTTTTTTTGTCCCTTTGAATTATAGTTATGTATCTTGGATATCTTATGGATTTACCTTCTTATTCAATTTCTTTGGGTGTAATTTAGATGCCATGGATATTATGCGGCAAATAGGGCTTGAATCCTTGTATGCTATTTAAGAAGACATAATATGGCTATAATGATGGCTGCTGTTTCTAGTCTTTTGCAAAATGGTGCATTCTGGTGTCTTGATATAGTCACAACTGTTGGTTTATTCACAAGGATCATCCCTTGGTTGTATTTCTATTTGCTATGTAGGTTTATTATTTTGTTTTTAAAGGATAGGCTGACTTGGTCTGTTAGCCTATGTTGAGGTGGCACTTTTGTGCTTGTATTTATTGTGCTTACAAAGGATTCCTCCATCTAGTGTAGTTCCCTTTAGGGCTCTGTGTAATCTGGTTTGTATTTAATAAAATTGATTGATTCATAAAAAAAAACCAATGATTGATTTAAAATATCAAGCCTGTATAATGTTAATTTTGCATGTGAATATTGTCCTTGCCAATAATACTAATTAATTTACTTAATCAGTTTAGACAATTCCTTCTTTTTTTTTATAATAATTTTAGACAGTTCTATGTTAGCTTGTGGGACTACTTTGTATGATTGATTTTTTTTTTTTTTTTTTTATGCATAGATGATTGTTTAATAAATGCCAGTTAAAATTTTTTTTATCAATGTTTACTAGGCTATGGTGGAATAGCTTTAGCACAAGTAATTATCATAGACAGAGGCCCTTATACCTTAATGCCCACATGCCTAGAGATTTCCTTCTGCTTTCTTGAGGAGAAAAAGAAGTGTGGATTCCAATAGATACAATAAATGGATCCAACTTAGCCTTGGGCAGGCCAGATATGCGTTTTGTCTTAACCTTTGTAAATGATGGGTTTCATTTGGGTTCAACTTCAATGGAACATGACTTTGTAAATTATGACTCCAAATTCAATTTCTTTCCACCATCAAAGAAAAAAATGGCATTTTGATTGAACTTTGAAGAAATATGCCTCCATCAGAAAAATACATTGAGATTGTTTTCTCCTCCATTGTTTCCATCTAGTTTCTTTATCATTTGATGCCTTTTCTCTCTCTCTCTCTCTCTCAATTGAGTGGATCATCCATAGTTGGATTATTTGGTTCTAGATGGATGTCATCTCAACCTACATTACTCAAGTATTTATTTTGTGTTAATTGATTTTTTTTTTTTTTAATGCAGTTAATTGTGATGGTGTTGGAGTCAGTATTAGGCCCAAAATCTCCTCCACCTTGGATGGGAGGTCAGTCAAGTTTTCATTATTGGACATTAGGTTTTCATATGTATATTTTATTGATCTGGTTGGTCGACTTAAGATGCATATTTTTTGCTTACCTTATCAAGCATGTGTACTCAAATGTAATCAAGAATAATCCTGCAACAGTCAATTTCCTAGTACCAGTCATTCTTTTTTAATCAAATGGTTTCTTATTTTTAAAAATAGATGTGTACCAAACGCATAGAATCTTGAAATTTATAGAAAAATGTGTATCATTTTGACTTTTAAAAGCTACACCGAATGATTCGCACTACAACATTGCACCTTACGGGTCTATGATAGTACACTAGTTTAGCTAACCATTTAAAAGTAGGACATGCTGCCCAAAAGTTAAAATGGCTTGACATTTTAAGGCCTTTGGTTAGGATCTCTGAAAGGATATATTTTGTAGATTGGCTAAAGAGCTATTTTTCAATAATATAATTTAAAAACACAAGTCTTTATTATTTTTTGTTCTTTTTCTGTTACTTAGGATATTTGAATTATACTAAGGGTGGCAGGGCCATAACTTCATTATTGTTGGGATAGCAACTGTAGCAACTAATATAACTGCTTTATTCCTTAAGTTTTTGGAATTGATCATTCTATTCTTTAGGATCCTCTGTCCCAATTCTCTAAAGCTCAAACTAAAATTTTAAAGTAGTTCCGAGTTACACTGTTGTCAATGGAATACAAGACAAGCATTAACAGAAAAGTTCCAATTTCAGGTCAATCTTTTGCATGTAGAAAGGATAGTTGGAAAATGAAAATCAGCATTTAATAGTTTAACCCACTTCTGAAATCTGCAGAAGGTTATGAGCTAACCATCTCAAACTGCATGGCATATTGTGAATTGAGGATGAGGTCAATTTAGAAAATTCTGTGTGGAACCTTTAAAATCCTTTGATGGGCTCTCTAAATGTTTGTGCTCAAGTATTAATATTCATAGACATTTGTCCATTTAAGAACTCACCTCAATTAAACTGTATTTGCATACACAATGTATTTGATGAGGAAAAGAAGTATACCTTCTGTAATCCAATGCAAAAGTTCCTATTTACCTGTAGCCAAGTTTTTTGTAATGAACTTTATCTGATTCAGGTTAGCACTATATGTTGCTTAACTTCTCAAGCCACCAAAAATACATGGACATAAACATTCTTCACAAGTTAGAAAACAAAGATTGATTGTAAGAAAACTACTAGTACTGATCCCAATACTCTTATTCAGTGGTGGAAAATTAAAAAAAAAAAGGAAAAAAAAGATTGATTGTCTTGCCAATAATTTTTTTTTCAAGATTCATATGTGTGGTATTCTTACGTAAATACCCCAATACCACAACCACTCTCCTTGAATCCCATACTAGAGAAAGGGGAAGCATCACAACCATGTAGATAAACAATCTGGGTTCAGGACTCGTTCGATATTGTATTCAGATTAGGATTAATCCTAATTTGTTTTCCCTTATGAACTGGATGTGGGTATATTTTAAGAATTGATTTTAATAGGTATTGAAGAGGGGGGTGTTGAAGAGCTGTGGACTAGGAATCTTTCTTAGCATAATTCAACCTAGTTCAAGGGACTTCACATACAATAAACTTGACAAAACATGCCTGAGAGAAATTCATTTGTTGTTAAGGTCTTCTCAAAACCATGAAAACAGTGTCACAAGGTACACCCCAGTTCTGGTTTTAAATTAGACAAATCATTCACTCTAACTCCAAAAGCTGAAATTCACAACATAAAAATCTATTCATTACATATTAAAAGACAAAAAAGGCTTTTAAAAACTCTGTGTGTGTGCGCGTGTGTGATTCATTGAACCTTGCAATTATAATTTTGATACAATGACTACTTACCAACCCATGGAAATCAGAAACATATTACTATCACATCTTGCAGCAGATTTTGGGTGCAGATTCACACTTTCTTCTAGGAAGATTTCATGTTAAATAAGTAGTGAAAAGAAAATTGTACTTGAGTCAAGCCTGTGTACTGTGGTAGCAACTTTCTTGATTTTTAATGAAAATGTTTATTTATCCAAAAAAAGAAAGAAAAAGAAAAGGGATTATTTGTTCTCACAGAAGCTTAAACGGCTGGTAGTAAATGGAAAAGCATACTAAATGGCAGGGATGTTATTCAAAGAGGAGCTAGATGGCGTGTGGGAAATGGGAAGTCTATTCAAATCTGGAATCACCAATGGCTGCCAAAAAATCATTCATCTATGATCTCTTCTCCAATTGTTGAGTCCATGTGTGATGCCACGGTTGATATTTTGATTGATGATGAAACAAGAAATTGGAACAATGACATGCTAGATGGTCTATTTGTTCCAAGTGAAGCCGATGTTATCGGAAATATCCCCTTAGCCCATGTTGTATCGGAGGACACACTCTATTGGCCTTTAACTCATGATGGTCGCTACACTTGTAAATCTGGATACAGGTTTTTGAAGGAAGAATCTGAACCAGCAAACCCGAGTGGCTTTCTGCCTCAGGAAACGCAGCTATGGAAGGGATTGTGGTCTTTGAATATTCCAAATAAGGTAAAGAATCTTGTATGGAGAGCCTGCCGTAATTCATTACCTACCAAGGAGAATCTGGTACATCATACAATCATTACTAGCTCCACCTGTGACTGATGTCTTGAAGCTTCAGAATCACCATTACATGCTATCTGGACGCTGTCTGGGCAGACCTGGACTTGTGGGGTTTTCGACAAAATCATCAATTCTTCGACTTTAAGGAGCTTCTATCTTGGATAATGCAGCAACACAGCAGCCTGCACTTTTCTCTATGACGGCCTGGTCTGTTTGGATGCAAAGAAACCAAGTCAGACTGAATCAGCCCAGCCGTATGCTCTCAGACATTGCTCAGCTCTCAACAATCAGGTACAATGAGTACTGTGCAGCCCAGCCTTTTGCAAACTCACCACAACAGTGCCCTCAACAGCAACATTCTCGTGCTTCCTGGCAGCCACCCCCTCTTGATTTGTATAAAATCAACTATGATGGTGCCACTTTTGATTCAGACAATATGTCAGGCATTGGTGTGATCATCTGAGATTCACAAGGTTCAGCCTTTGCAGCACTCTCTCAGCAGCTTCCATGTCGATACCATGCAGCAGAAATTGAAACTCTGGCAGCAACATGGGCACTTGAATTTTCTCTTGAGATTGGGATAACGGATGCAGTGCTGGAAGGGGATTCTATGCTGGTTGTTCAAGCCATTTCTGCTGATACAATCTCTGTCTCCTCTTGGTTCTTTGATAGTTGATGCTAAGTCTTTTATTAGTTGTTTTAATGAATTACATTACTCTCATACAAAAAGAGAAGGTAAAAAGGTTTCCTATGGCCTAGCTCAGCATGCTAGATATGTTACAAACTACGTTGTGTGGATGGAGTCTGTTCCTCCACCTTCTTTTTCTACTTTCCAGGCTGATTTATCCTTCATTCCTTAATACAAAAGCCTCTTAGGCTTCATAAGCTCCATCCTTTAGGTTCTTTATTTATTTATTTTTATTCTTTAATTGTGTTAGATTGATATTTGTAGTTTTTTTTTTTTATTTGCTATACTTTTGGTCAAATGCTCCTTGCTTTGACTCTTCTCATCCCACCGGTCTATACTATCCTATGGCATGACCATGAATTTCTTAGATATGTATGCTTCATTATTAGGTACAATGTCCATTTTCTATAGATAAGACAAAGTAACAATTGATTTTTTTCACTTTATGCTCCATTCTAAACACAGACTATCAGCTCTGTGCAGGTGCGGCAAGTGCATCAAGTATGAAAAAAATACCTTTCATGTATTCTCACCCCGTTGCATATTATATGCCTCATCATGCTCTTTTAATTCAATTGCAATATAATTTTGAAAGGATTTCGTGCCCTTAACATGCAAGGAATTGCAATGACTTAGATCATCACTGCTATGTCTTAGCCTACTCAAATTTATTGATAGCTTTATACATTATCTGACATTTGAGGTCGGTATTTCCAATCCTCTAGCAAAATTTGTTTTCCACTCATTGTCAAGATATTTCCATATTGCCAAGGCTTTGTAATGAGACCCTTTGTCTCATAGAATGTTTTTTTTTTCTGCATATACTGTTCTTTATCAACAAAGTTCAAGTGCTACTCCAGTTTTGTTTTATAAGTGAGGGAAAGATGTTGGATAGAGAGATCTAATTGAAAAGTGAGAACAATGAACAAGGAAAATCTGAACAGCTCCTAATCAACATGTTGGGCCCAAGAAAACTTGTGAAGATTCAACTCAATGGGTTCTCTTTGGGGTTTATTCTTAGTAGCTGGTTTTTTCAAATGCAATAATCAATGTGCCTACAATATGCCGTAGCAGCTCAATCTTTTATATCATCTTCCATTGACATTCTTAAGCTAGATGAATATTCTGTTGGTTTATTTGGGAATTCAAGAAATCCATCAATGGCACTTAACTAGCTCCAGAATTCTATAGTCCTGATTCCATTCTATAAGTGACACATAATTAGTTCTAGAATTCTACAGTATGCTGCAGCAGCTCAATCTTTTATATCGTCTTCCATTGACATTCTTAAGCTAGATGAATCTTCTGTTGGTTTAATTGGGAACTCAAGAAGTCCATCAATATCACTTAATTAGCTCCAGAATGAGCTAGGAGGCGAGGTTGAATAGAGTTCCAAAACAGAGCCATACTTATTCATCTTTGCACAGTGAGGTGTTGGAAAAGACGAATAGTTGAGTTTTTTTTATGAACAATAAATGAATATGTTCAACACACCATATATGTTGTGTTTGTGCTTTGAATATTGTTGTTTGTAACTAGGATATGTGATTCCTTAAATATGCTTAACAAACATGAAAATCTTGTGAGTTTGTATAGATTTTTATTATTGTTGTGGTACTAGGTATTATAGTGCCCGATAATGTTATGGGTATAAACCAACAGTTAGCTTAGTTTTAATTTTGTTGATTGTGGTATTATTGGAACTCTGTGCAGTAATAATCTGCATAAATCTTATTCTTTCAAAATAATTATCGTAGGTAGGGTAGATAGGGGTGTTAAAATTCAATCTTGAGTTCTATACCTATGCTTCTAATGAGTTTGCTTTTCACTGTTCCTATCTTCATCACATTAAGTAAAGGTTGGGTTGCTGAAAATTCTAATAGGTACTAGAACTTACGAATTTATTAATAGTAATACATCCACTACACGACATTTCCTTCTTGTCAACTTGCTTTTTCTTTTTCCAAATCATAACAAGGGAAAATATAGGCTTTACCACTTCAGATTGTCTGATGAGTTAGTGACAAGCTAGTAAGCTATTATTCACCAAGTCCTGATGGGCTCAGAATTTGAATAATTTAATAGCCTTCTTCCTTTCTCCATGATTAATAGCGCCTATTGAAACCATCTCCTGGTATTTCTTTCAAAATTATCTTGGAAATCTCTCTATTTCAGTATGTTGTTATTTCTCAATGCATATTAATTTGTTGTAAATATTCCTCCAAGACATCTCACTCAAATCTTTCTTGTTCTTTTTTTTTTTTTTTTGGGTAGGGTGGTGGTAGGCAAGCAATCTCAAACGAAGAGCAAAATCCTTGGGGGCCTTGCAATACTACTATCTATAGATGGTGTGCATCAGTGCATCACTACTGAATTTCTAGTTTGGTATGAAAAAAAAAAATTAAAATGTACAAGATAGGATGTGCTCAATAGGAATTGGAAGCTCCAATAAAATTGCAGTGGAGATGGTTTGGTGCTCAATTTGGAAAGCAAAGGTCCCTAATAATGTTAAGATGTTTGCATGGAAAGCATGTCATAACGTTCTACCTGCATGTGCCAATCTGGTGAACAGAAGGGTTCTAATGCAGCCATGAGTCCAAGCTGCAAATTAAATGAGGATGACATGGTGCATGTATTATGGAATTGTGAAGAGGCACAGAGAATTTGGTGCTGCAGAAAAGAGGTAATTAGAGCATAAATTTCTAGACTTTGTTAGAATATTTTGGCCTGTATTGGAGGAGGGCTGTGACAACACTGTGGAGCAATTCCTGATACTGTCCTGGATGATTTGGAAACCAAGGAATAAGTGGGGTTTTAAGCAGTCTCCAGAACAGCCAAGTGTCATAGCAGGTGAGGCTATAGAATTTTGGCAGGAATTTCAAGCAATCTGCAACTCAGGTGGTTCAACAACTCAAGCTGTAACAGGCCAACGTATTAATCTCACACCGCATTTTAATCCTCCCAGTAAACCTATGTACAAGGTATATTTTGATTGTGCAGTTTTTGAGGATTTACAGAGAACAGGAGCGGGAGTCATAATCCGGAATGAACAAGGATTGCTCATTGCAGCAATGAGCCAAAAAGCAAGACCCGTTATGGAGAGCTTTGTGGCAGAACTTGAGGCTGCAGTCCAAACCATGCAGTTTGCTCGTGATGTTGGCATACAGAGGGGACGAGTTTTAGTGGGGGATTATAGCAAAACTTCAGGAACCCGGAAACTATGAGTTTTGGTGGGCTAACATTGTGAAGGAAGCTAAGTTTCATCTGCAACATTTTCAGCAATGGGAAGTTAGTTTTACTAGATGCTCATTTTGGCAAGAGGTGCGCATAATATTGAAGATTATGCAACTCTGATAATATAGCTCAGCACTTGCCTGTGTGTGCAACAGTGAGTGAGACAGAACAGAGAGAGAGGGATTACTACATGAAACATTGAAGATGAGAGGTGTGGAGTTGTTAAGGTTTGGAAGAAGGGATAGGTATGGTAAACAACCAGAAGGGTTAGAGCCTTGCTTGTGGGGGGTTTGAGTGGATCCCACAAATCAGAATCAGGATCTACCAATTTGGTGTGATGTATGATTTTATTAATGCAAAGTATAGTTTGATTATTGGAGTCTTTACCTCTAATCTTTTGTTTCTTAATTTCAATATCTTCTTCTCCTTCCCTATTTATTTATTTATTACTATTTCACTAAAGCCTCTTTTGTCTCTCTGTCTACCTCCACTCACTTTTATTTTTTATTTTTTTTATTTTTTTTATTTTTTTATGCAGCTAAAATTGTCTATCTTTAGCTTAATCCATCCCCTCTTTACCGAGTTAAGCAAATAATGGTTTATGGTTAAGATATGCAGGTAGCAAATGAAACTTTCTGTACCATTTTTGTTTGAACGGTTAAACAATGATGTACCGGGTTTGAATGTTTCAACAAGCTATTTGTTTGGTTTTCCAAACCAAAAAAAGAAAAAAGAAAAAATGGAAGCGAAGATGAACAGTATATCACATTAATTCTACTCATACAGGGGCCAATACATTTTTTTTTGTCCCCAACTAGTTCATTCTTACAACTGAAGTGGGTGGCTTCAAGCTTTGCTACAACTAAATTTACAGAATCATGAACTATATATAGCTCATAATCCAATAACACGACATACATAATACATTTATCCCTCCTACTAGTGTCCCGATCTTATTTTGATTATGCTTTCTTCTCATGTTCATTATTTGGGAGATACGTGATTGGTGGAAAACTTTCCATGACATTCCACTAGGTCCTACTCGCCATTACAATGAACCAGCCAAAGAAAGAGGACCAATAAATTCACATCCAGGTGCCTCAACTTGCACAGTTCATTAGGGTCACCGGCGTTTCTGACACAACACAACTTGGCAGATGGTGGTTGACTTGACACTAGCAAACGTGCAATGTTCATAATCCTAGTATGCTATTTAATAATATGGTTATGATGGTGGCTGCTGTTTCTGGTCTTCTGCAAAATGGTGCATTCTGGTGTCTTGATGTAGTTACAACTGATGGTTTGTTGACAAGGATCATCCCTTTGTTGTATTGCTATTTGCTACATAGGTTTGTTATTTTGTTTTTAAAGGATAGGCTGACTTAGTCTGTTAGCCTGTGTTGAGGTGACACTGTTGTGCTTGTATTTTCTATGCTTACAAAAGATTACTCTGTGTACTCTGGTTTGTTTTTAATATAATTGGTTGATTCATCAAAAAGATTTTGTTCATATTGTAACCAATGATTGGTTTAAAATATGAAGCATGTATAATGTTAATTTTGCATGTGAATATTGATCTTGCCAATAATACTCATTAATTTACTTAATCAGTTTAGACAAATCCATTTTTTTTGTTGTTGATAATTTTAGACAATTCTATGTTAGTTTGTGGGACTATACTACTTTGTATGAACCTTTTTTATTTATTTATGCATAAATGATTATTCAATAAATGCCAGTTGAAAATTTTTTTTATCAATGTTACTAGGCTATGGCTTTAGCACTAGTAATTATCATAGACTGAGGCCCTTAGACCTCAGTGTACACCTGTCTATAGATTTCCTTCTGTTTTCTTGGGAGAAAAACAAGTGATGGTTCCAATAAATACAAAAAATGTACCGACTTAGCCTTGGGAAGGCCATATATGTGTTTTGTCTAAATCTTTGTAAATGATGGGTTTCATTTGGTTCAACTTCAATGGAGCATGACTTTGAAGAAATATGCCTACATCAAAAAATTAAATTGAGACTGTGTTTCTCCTTTGTTGTTTCCATCCAATTTCTTTAACATTTGATGCCTTTTGTCACTCTCTTCTCCTCTCTCTGAAAGACTGAATGGCTCTACATACTTCACAAACTTTAACTAAGAACACTGGTACTTGGGAGCTTTTCTCTCTTCCCTCTATTAAAAATCTTTAGATTTAAAAAAAATATATATATATATATACATATATATATATATATACAATGAGTGTACACTTTACAGATATTATAAGCCCAATCCCAAGCCATATTATAAGAGAGCATTATAGAAGCAAGTTACCATGGCCTTTAAATAGAGTTTGTGATGTGTCTTTGTTTTAGACCCTATTTCCCTCTCCCTTGTGTGTGTGTTTGTTTCTCAAAAAAAAAAAAAACTCATGGTATTGAAGCCAATTGTCTACAAGCTTCTCAAACAATCAAAAGAAAATAACGTTCAATTCTAGGGGTGATAATTTGTGTTCACATGTCATGTTGACTCATGAGTATCCGACTATATAAATCTATATGAACACAACATATTTATTAATTGAGTCACGACCCCTCAACCCTAACATGACATATTTATTAAACAAGTTGACATGATATGACTCACATAACCCATTAAATAAACATGTATTAGGGTCAGCATGACCTAACATAACCCATTTAATAAATAGGTCACGCAGTCAAGTTTACATATTTACCTTGCATGAATAACCTATTAACAATTCTCATATTTTATAAAATCAATATATATATTTATATATATATATATATATATATATATATATATATAAGCAGAGACCTCATTGTGTGAGGGTCTTAAGCTTTTACCAAGTGGCACCTCCTATGAAGTTTTTCTACAATCATCAAACTCTTTCTTTAAGTGGCTATCCATCGCACATTAAGTGGCCATGATATGTATGAGCTCAAGCTATCTTTTGCTACTTTCAAACATTAAGTTCTTCAATTACAATTGGTAGGGGTAAGATTGTGAGATTCTTTGTTTTGCTATTTTCTTTTATAGGTTGTGTTATTAACTTATTATGTATATCGATTTCCAAAAGATGCTAGAAGTCTAGAACTGAGAAGTCGATAATTGTTAATTGTAGTGTAGAAGTCTCATTGTCAATGTCCTTTTCAAGTTTGTTTAATCTTAGCATATGGCTTGAGTAGATTGGTCTTTTCAAAATAAACAAAATCTATACCCACTGTAAATCTTAAATTTGGATTATAGGGATCAAGTAGGAATTGTCTTGGGTGGAGGAGATTTAGTCAAAGGCAATTGAATTTGCAGAGGAAAAACAACACAACTATTCAATCAATATTCTTTAGACTCCAAGCTTCTTTCTCAAGAGAGTCTCTTGACATTTCAATAAAGAAATACATATCAACTTCTTTCCTTCAAAAATTTGAGTTTTAGTTTAATGGTTTTTTTTTTTTTTTTTTGAGTTTTGGTCTAATGGTGATTGTATAATGATCTATATATTGTGTGCGCTTTCTTTTCTATGAATTTCAATAACATATGAATTGAGGATTTTAGCATTTGGTTTATTAAGTTTTTTTCAGGGTAAATTGGTAAAATTGACCTTCAATTAAACAAGTTTGGTGTGTCAAACCCAAATTGACATCTTGAATAAACAAGTCAATTCGCATCGACTTGAATCTGAAACCAACCCGTTTACATGTGTTCAATGTTAAAAAAAGATATTGAGCAAAAGCAGTGATCTTGGTCAAAGTCTACATATGAAGCAAGAATAGGTACATATGAAGCAGGAATAGGAAATATGGCTTCCTATCTGACATCACCTTATTAGAATTGGACCATACCAATAGTCATTCATATCCAAGATTGTTGAAATTTTGAATTGAACTACTCTACTTTCTCAAAACAATTAGGATCGAATTAGAATGGTATAAAACTTAGACTTGCTTGTAGGATGATTTGGGATCGATAAAATCACAAGATCCTACGATCCCAAACTGATCCTTTCTTCTAAAAGATTGAGTCTAAAGTCTAAACTGAAAATTCTTTGACTGATATTTTGCAGAGCGTCTACAGAGCCTCCTCACTAAGCACAATGTTCAATTTTTCTCAGAGCAAGCTAATAGAATGCGTAGCATATAGATTTCAGCATCATCCTCAGAGAAAGGAGCTCACTTTTTCTTTTCACCCTGGATTGCTTTTAGTCAACACAGCTTGAATAGGTATTGGGAAATTTGGCAATACTAACGCCCCCTTGTTTTTCACTTTTTAATAGTTTTCATGTCACTGCATTACAGCACATAAGCTTTGCTTTGTTCAAATGAGAACGGTAACTAAAGTGAAAGAATATAAGGGCATACAGTTGGTTTTTTTATTATATTCTTTGCTGACCAGGCCATTTTGTTTGGCTCAAGAATTTTATTGGGTAGCTGCTACTAGTAGGCACTAAAATAGCGATTAAAACTTTATTTACGGATGGGGTAATGCTGCCAAATGAGCGGTTATTTTTGCTATGGAGATTGGTGTTGATCCTGTGAAGTTTGAAGGCGATTCAGATGTGAAAAGTCATGAAGTTAAGAAAACTGCCATCATGTTCTACTCTATATGGCAACATAATCATTGGTGAAACTCAAGTCTTTGTACAATGCAAAGGACACATGCTTTAGCTGGAAGAGCAAGGAAGGTTATGATCTGCTTGTCTGGATGGAAGAGTTCCCTCCAGATCTTTCTTTCTGTATCTAATCTCGTTGTCTTAATAAAATTTGGACAAAATTTAGCTTCAAACATATTTGGTGTCTTGGGCTCCAACCATCAATAAAAAGATGACATTAATTCATATCATCATGTGCATTGCACATGATTTACTTAACTCAACCAACCAAATGAGTCTTGTATATTGCGCATGACAAAACACATCATATTCCTGATTGGAAAATACCTTTTCCATAAACTTCAACTTGCTTTTCTTCTCCAAAAATAATAAAATCCCCCATGCACAAATGGACTTTATTTTTTTTATATAGCAATTCTTAAATGAAGAATTTGTTATAGATGCACTAATGTAGGTATAATTGCACTATTAAACTAAATTTTTTTTTTTCATGAATAATTTCTTAATTCTAATGATTTATTCAACATACAAAGTCTCTATTATTGTCCTTTTTTTATTATTCTTCAACAAAAAGTAAGAACTTATGATATTCAAATTGATCCTCCAATACAATTCTTGAACTCTTCCATAGATCTTACATAAGATCCCAATTAACAACCTTGGCCATACCAATGGATATGACCAATGGAGTTGAAAAAACCAGGAATGCAACTAACCCAACTAAACCATTGAAACCCAAGGGTTTTTAAGAAAACCTATAAACTAGATGGCTGAACTGGATTGAACCAACATCACCTTATATTTTGAACGTCCAATAGCAACACCAATGAACTACATGAGACACTATATTTTCCCTTGTTAAAAAACCCGTGGATGAACAATCAACTAATTAAACGAGTCATACAAGAACCTGGCCCTTGTCTGGGACAAGCTCCAGTATGATTTTTTATTCTTCAAACAGCTATAGAGAGAATGGGCAATCAAAGATCATCAGCTCATGTTTGAATAAAGGATCTGCATGTTTCCGCACACTTAATAACAATATTAATCATACAAACTGTACATGTAGCATTCATAAAACCAAGAATACAGCTTTTGCATATTGTTTCTTCCATCAGAATGTTTAGCTTAACAATTTTTGGAAAAATAAATAGCAAATAACCAGTGCTTAACATCGCCTCCAATATAAATGAGCAAACCTAACGGTCACCATAACTGAGACAAACCTAATTGCTACCATCAGAGAGCATATTACAGCCACAATATCTTGTTCTCATAGTCAATACCACCTCGACATTACATCATACATTATGAGACAGCAGTGGCGAACTACTACAGCTGCTGTTGCTACTGCTTCTTCCTTTAATGGGCCCACACATAAGCAAGCTTCCATCAGAACAAACCCAAATATAAATGATGGAATCCAGGCAGTCCGGGGGGGACCACCATGGCTCCTCTCTTCTCGAGAATCCATACATCCCTTATCAGTATATGGACAGCTATCTCTCGAGCACTGGTTTAGGTTCGGCCTCAATGGGAAAATAAAAAAGAGCACCTAACAAAATATCTTCACAGACCAAGAACTACTATATATATATATATTGAACCTAATATGATATGTGTTAAAGGAATCAAGTTTACACTTCAGGCAAAGTCAATAGAGGAGAGAACCTAGTTAGGAAATTGTTAGTCTATTAACTAACTAGATGTTTGGCATGCACCATGTGTGAGTACCATGAATCACAAAATTTCTTTATTAAATTTATTTGAGTTGCTAATTCCCTTCTCCACAATTTTTGATCCTAACAAGATCCCACTGCCAAGAAAATCTTGGAAAGTGGGAGATATAAATAACTTGAAATAATAAAAATCCAAATCCAAATTATTGTCTATACAACTATATCCTCAAAAGTTGAGATGAAACAAACTTCTACTATCTTCCATTAAGTTGGGGATAATGGAAAAGGGAAAACATCTTCACACCAAAAAAAAAAAAAAAAAATCACACCGAATGCAGTTGGTTTTCTACATTAGTATAGATTTAGCTCACATATATTACATTTTCTTTCCTACCAGAGTTCAACAATATCCCACCGAGTCTGGTTAGGGGAAATTCAATATTTTTATTCATGTGACTTCTGACTGCACCAGTGCCACCTTAAGTTTATGTACTCTGCTTCTTAAGAAACAAGTACCGACATAAAATGTCAAAAAGGAGAAAAGGCTAAAATCTCAAATTATTTAGCTGCAACAAACTGTAACCTCAACTACATGGCAATGGTTGCCGAGTTAGGATACATGTTAATTTTGTTCATGTGGCATAATCACCCAAAATGATGCCACCTAAGGATTTTGTTGGCTATCTCTAAAGGGGTTATAATCAAGTAAAATAAGATAAACACACCAACAATAATCTTTTTTTGTGGAAAACTGGACAATAAAATCATTCCATTTTTTTTTTAACTTGCTTTTACTAGCAGACATACACTATTTGGTTTGAGAGTCATCACAAATCAGGCATTACCACAACACACAATGATTTCACATGAAGATATAAAAAAATGGTTCGCTGCATTAAAGATTTGAAATATTATGGCAGAACAACCTCCGATGCTCTAAATGAAATGACTTGATATTTGCATAAAAATTAAGCAATGTCTCCTCGAAGAATAAAATGCAGTATTATAAAAAACACGTGACATCAACAGCAAGAAGAGAAACTACAAATGTGCAGAGATTTATGATTTTTATTTTGGATAAATAATACACATAGCTTTGCCAATAAGGTAAGACCAAGGGAATCAATACCCTATGATATATCCACAAAATTCCAAACAGTCTAGTGAAGCACTCAGGAATCATGCAAGTTATGCAGTCCACAAGAAATGGTAGAACAGACATTATGATTTAGCAGTGAAGGTTACATAATGAAAATGCCAGTTAAGTCGACTCAAACCAAGATGATGACAACACAACACTGCAGTAGCAATAAACCATGAATTAACTAACCTGAAGTTTCCCAAGTTGTAGCCTGTTCATGTTATTATCATCATCATCAGTGCTTATTTATTGAACTACAAAGTACAAACCAAAATCTAAAGCCAGCCTGATTGCCTAAAATATCCTCTAATCCATTTTTGAAACTCAAATGCCAACTCAACTTCCATCTCCTCATGGAAAGCAACAGCTTGCTCCCTCATGTGTATTTTACCGAATTTAAAACTACCTCTTTGGTAGTAGGAAATTTCCATTGAGCTCCTTTTCTCCAGTGATATCCATTTCTTTGAATTCTATAAATTTCCCAACTTAATGTTATATCCCTGAAAAATCTCCCACTTAAATATTTTTCCCAAGTGCAACCACCAAAATATTTTACCTTCTCCATATCACATTGAGAGTCCCATTTGGAAATCAAAATTCTCAAGGGAACAAGCATTTAATAGTTTGGAGTTTAATTCCCAATAGTTCTGGAGTATAAATATTAATACAAACTTAAACTAGATGTTATTGAAAATGATAATTTGATCTGGGGGTGGGGGACACAACAAAGACATTTTCATCTTGGACACATCACGTGAAAATTGAAGGAAGGTCATCTTGCAAGCTCATATACCTTGCGCATAAGAATGAAACTCATCGTGTTAAAATCTCATGTTTGAATAAAGAGAGATGGGGGGAAAGGAGAGGACAGGAGAGCGGCCAAATATATAAAATTATGTTATGACCACAAACCCCATATCCTCCTCTCTGCCCATAAAAGTGAGTAGTAAATTTATTTTTCTTCATTGCAAAGTTAGACAAATGCCTGGTGAGTTTTGAATCTATGATCTCACCCTCCATCCCAGGGCAGAGGAAGAGCCATCCGAGCTAAAACCCCATTAGAAGAGAAATAAAATGTATTTAGACGAATAAAAGTGAAACCATTCACAGATAGAAATTACCTTCTTAGGCTACAACTCCTTGATCTTTGAGGTAACTGTTATAATTAGAAAGAATAAGCAATGTAAGGTATCTAGGAGGAAGAATTCTCTTTTGAAACAAAAAATAACAAACACAAACCTTGCGTGGACTAGGTGATCTAGAGAAGGATGATGACCGCCCACGTCTTCCAACTGGTGCTCGACCTCTATTGTAAACAACACCCCCACAGAGAATGGCATGCTTAAGCTAAAAAGTAAGACAAACTAACAGCACAAATCAAATTAACAAGGGATATAGCATTTTGCAAAACTCAACAACATATTGAGCATGTTACAAATTTGAAAAAAAAAAAAAAAAGAGGGCCCGGAATGAAAATGAAGCCAGCATAATATTGCAACTCAAGTTCAGAACCGACATAGTCTTTTTGTAAGTTGCAAAAATCAAGGTGACATCATAAGAACAATGGGCATGATAGAACTTATAAACAACACTAAATTGAAGACAGGTGGAGTCGTAGAGTCTTGCCCTTGGAAACACCAGTACTGTCAAACAAGATAATGATGATCCAAACATTTTATGGCTATGTTAAAACCTATACACATCCAATACCTTCTATCTGTCACCCAAGCCAAATAAAGAGCTAAAAGAAATTACTTCAACCCACAATGAACAGCAATGTTTACAAGGCACCTCACAACCCATATTGAACAGCATTTCATACAGCACTACTACAATTTCTACCAAAATGTCCTTCACTACAACCCACAAGTCCACCACCCATCTAGGTATCAACCACATGCACATCACCACTACTTCTCACGTACGCATACAAAGAAATTTGCTGGCATACACACAAATGAAGCAATTCTACAAGTAACATCGGAGCTCTGCAACTTTGAGACCCATATTAAAAAAAAATTCATAAACCTTATTCCCATCCTACTGAAATAAATCCGACATATATATAAAGCAAAAAAAAGAGAGCTGACACAATTCAGACAACTAGGAAACCAGATCAATCATGCTTAGGATTGGAAACAATTTAGAAAAGTTACCTCCGTGGAAAATCTGATCGAGAACGTGAGCGAGCAGTTGTACAAATAGGAGGAGTACACCTACGACCAATAGGAGACCTTCTAAGAGGACTACGAGCTCATCTTGGAGGTGAACTGAATGAAAACAAAGGTCATATTCAAGATACAAGAAGATAAACATATAAACAAATGTATCCAAGAATGTGTGTGTATAACAAAATTAGTGTATATTCAGCCCCCCCCCAAAAAAAAAAAAAGAAGTATATGAATAAATCCCTAGAGTTCTGATAATTTATTTATTTATTTTGGCCCCAAAAAAGCCAAAGGAAAATATACCATTTTATTTATTTATTTATTTTCCCTTTGTGATAATTTGATAGTTATAATGAGAAAGAGAAGATTTGAACTTTTTTCGTTAGAAACACCAAAATAGGCCCTTTTTTTTTTAGCCAAATAACATAATTTTAAGAAACATTTAATAAAAAAAATACCATGCCAAACTTATTTAATGATGTAACATTTTTTTTTTTTGAACTCGAGTTTGACAAACACTAGGTTTCAAAAAAGTGCTACATAACTAAATAAGTTTGGTCATGTGCTATTTAGCAAATTTTTTTCCTAAAATTATGCTATTTAGCAAATTTTTCCCACTAAAATGTGTTAGTTGAATTACAAGTTACAAGTTTCTTGACCATATACCAGGCTTAGATTATTCTTTACTTAATTATAAAGATATAAAGGTACGAACTGATAATGAAAATCCTGTTGGAGTAAGGTCGTGTTCAAGGCCTAGTCTTCAATACTCTTCATTAAGATTGATTATTGTTAGACCTGTGACTTCAGGATTTTGAGGGCTTTTGGGCTTTGGCACCTCAAATATGTCTTTCTCAATTTGTTTTGCACTTCAATTAACTAACTAATTTTCATCATCAATTAGCTAATTCACCAAAACTTTCACGTTAGCAAACCATTTGTTAGACGTATCTGAATATCTGCTTACGCATTCTCAAGACTACCTTTTTCTTTTTTGGGTGAAGAATCATTTTGAGACTACTATTAATGAATGTTCAAGTTAATTTGGGGTGAAAAAATCTGGCTTCAATAAATGGTTTATGAATGATGTGGGTAGGTTTTAGATGTGTGTGAATTAAAGTTGGGTAGGAAAACTTAAGGTTGTTATAGATGGATATATATAGGAGATTGATGTTGAGTTTCTATTTAGGTTCAGCATGGCGTGAAGTGTTTTTTTTTTTTTTTTTTTTTTTTTGTGATTGGGGGTTTACAATTTGGTTGAGTCATACAATTGGCAGTGGGTCTTGGTCAATCTTGAATGGTAGGGTGAGTCATTAATTTGAGGGTGGGTAGTGGCTTATTAATGATAAGGCCAGGGTTTACAATTCTGTTTGGGATGCAGGTTGGTTAATTCATGAAATTGGCATATTGGGTCTTGCTCAGTCTTAGGGTAGATGTCTTAATAATGGTGGAGCTTTGCTCAAAGTGTGTAAATAACTCTGGGTGCAAACTATACCACAAGAGATTTGAGGGTTTGGTAAAGAAGAGTAAGACTTTATATACAAATGATATTTGAAGGGAGACCTGCTACTAGAAGTCCTATATATATTCACATGATATTTTTTTTTTATTACTAAAGGATGATATTATATTACGTTTTCCTGTTCTGTTTCACTATAATGTTAAAGAGCAAGTCAATAACTTTTAGCTGAAGGTGGATTTGTGGAAGGTCCTGTACTGAGGACAGAAATCATCTTCTTTTTTTCTGTGCTGTTTTACTAAAATGATATGGAAATATATTATGAGCTTATGTTTAATCTCTGACCCCAAATTCAATTGACTGGATTTAGTCGAATGAATTTTAATTCACCTAAAAGGGACGAGCTTAAGAGCTATACTTTGTAAATTAGCACCAGAGTGGAGACAAAAAAAATGCAATTCTTCGCACTAACAGGCTATATACTGAAGGCCAGTTTATTAGAGTCATAATTAATGAAAGATGTTAAGGATGTTCAAGAGTTCAATTTTTAATCGTTTGCTGTGCTGTAAATGGAGGATGAATGTTTCACTAGTTTGTAAGGGTGTTTGATTAGTGTGTTACAAGGTGGGGATTGAGAGTTGTGTTTTGTAAATTAGATGGATAGTCTGACTTGGCATTTAAGGATGGGTTTTGTTTAGCTACATTCGGTGTTTTTGACTTTGCTGTACTACAGCTTTACATTTTTGCAGGTGTTGTACTTGGTTTAGTGCAACTAGCAAGTTGCCAATGCAATGTGCGGATAATGCTAAAAGCTTTTGTGTAAGGTTGTTCTGGAAATTGTTGTACATATATTATAACATAAATGGTGGATGTTTTCATTGCTAATATCACCTACAATTATAGCAAAAACATCTGAGCAAATAGCCATATTTTGTTCCCTATTATTGATTGATCATGAACCAATTAACCGCAACCGTTGTGCATATCAGACTCCTTGAACCTATCCCTTGTCATATGAAATGTTTAACCAAGGCGATGATCTTATCAAGCATCTTCAATAGTAGTTTAACTATAGCAGTGTCAAGGTCGCTTAGTGATTCATGTCTAGGCAAAGCAAAAAGCACAATTTGATTTTGTCAAGGCTCTCTCGGGCCATGATACCCAAGCAATGGTACAATGAAATGAAAAAAGTAAGTAGTTTCAATGATGGTTGTGCTAGACATGGTTCAACATATTTTATAAAGGTGTACCTGTAAAACATATTTAACAATTTTTTTTTTTTAATACCAAGAAGCAGACAGGTTTTCATACAAAGAGATTCTGAGTTTATATAGATTCTAAGCTAACCTTCAAATAATGAAGACACCACATCATTTTTTCTGCCCACTTAGTTCTTAATTTGTACCTTTGTGGTTCTCTTTGTTTATTTCTTTGTTTTTTATTTTTGGCAACTGAGTTTTTGACATTAAGTAGGACATG
Organism: Quercus glauca; assembly: GCA_023736055.1. Classification (NCBI taxonomy): domain Eukaryota; kingdom Viridiplantae; phylum Streptophyta; class Magnoliopsida; order Fagales; family Fagaceae; genus Quercus; species Quercus glauca. The sequence goes on along the minus strand of CM043318.1, from coordinate 21,888,645 downwards.
TAGAATATGGGTAGATTGTGGTGATTATTTTAAAAATTTATTGTCAAATAATCCTTAATCCAAAACTTGCTGTCAAATTATTCACTTAAAAATAGTAAAAACTTTCTTACCCGTAGCTATGTTAATTTTTTTCACTCGCGTTAGTTAGAGGTTGATACACCATAGAACCAAGATTGGCATGAGCAACAATAAAGAAAACACAATGAGACCAACCAATTCTTGAGAACCAAACAACACTGATTACTTAGCATATAACATGGGGAAAAAATGAACGCAAGCTAAGTATATGCAAGTGCTTTAATAAAATTTTCCCAATTTAACTGTTTCTAATCCCCAACAAAATACAGAACAAACAAATATGATTAATAGAATTGTCAAGTCAGAAATAAAATTTATAAATTTTCTTTCAAGCATTTTATCAAACACTATGGATTCAAAATAAAATATATAATTACTCTTGGGATCTTTGCAATGCGAATCCTACAAAAGTTTGGCCTCAATTAATGTTTTGAATGTCAGCCAATCCATACAGATACAGGGGTCTGTACTTCAATAGCACATGCGTGGAGGAGCTTTTTTTTATTTATTTATTTATTTATTAAGCTTCTTCCTCATTGATCATTCTAAACAAAACCAGATTACTTATCAACTTGTCTTTTCCTTAAGGTCTATAGTACGAAATTTAACAAATTTTCTTAATCACATCCCCACGTAACATATTTATATCACTTACCCAAAGACCAAGTCATAAATTACAGAAACGGCATGGGTCAGTAAAAATCTCAACCAGCAAACAATTCAAAAAAAAAAAAACCAGCATCTAGTCTGATTATCAAAAACCCATTACCAAACAACATCAAAGAATGAACAAACAAAGTAATAGTATTTTGTACCTCTTTGATACAGAAGAAGGGTTTGATAAATTAGGGGCCGGTGGTTTTCCTCCTTGGGTTTAGTCCTGACGACTGCAACAGGTAAAGTTGAAGTTTCAATCTCCCTGAGTTTGAGTTCCCTCAAACATTGTAAACCACAAACTTAGCACCCCAAGTAAAATAAAAGATAAAAATGAAAGATAGAAATAGAGAGGGAGAGAGAGAGTCAGCAATATTTATTTACATGCAGACATTGATGAAGGAGTTGTTGTCCATGAGCTTGTAGAGGAAGAGGCGATCCATCAATATATAAACTAATCAATCTTTAAAACTTTTTTTGGCTGTAATTGAGGGAAGAGAAAGGAAAGAAATGAGTAAATGCGAAAGAAGGGAAGAGAATTTTATATATTGATGAAAAGGGAAGTTGAAAGAGTTAAATTTTTGCTGGAAGAACTGAATAGTTAAGAGAGAGAGAAGTTGAAGAGTTAGGAGAGAGAAATAAGTGAACTGTTAGTGTTGGATTGGTGTTCGTATTCTATTCTTCGTAATTGAGATGACGGATTCTTTCAAAAAAAAAAAAAAAGTTTAGCTGAAGGAATTATAATCTAGAATCCTAGATATTCACATCACATTCCTTATACTCAATAAGTGGGAAGAGTAAATTGAAGGTTAATTCTTAAAGAGTAAAAAAAACATTTATAAGTTACTGTTCTCCATCACAAGCTATATTGTTGGATGGGAGAAGCTTGGTAAGAGTATCATTTTATTTTAATGAACTGTCTTTTACCATGCAATAAATATTAGAACTCGATCTAACCTCCTATATATTCTCATCTTCTGTATAGGCTGTTATTGTTTTAGTTTATAATCCCTTAGGATTTGAGAAAGTAGTACGAATTCCTATGAGTGTTTCTATTCTTAGTCTTCCTTGTGTAATTGAATTTTTGAACTTTACATTCCAAAATATGAAATATGAAAACTTGTAATCACCACCCCCTTTCTCTTCCAATGGTTTATTACTCAATTACATGTATATGTGCTCCACGATATTGACATTAGAAGAAAGATGATAGAAAAGAGTCATTCCAAAATGGCGCACTTTCAAAAGGTAAAGAGCAAAGACTATGTTATTTCTATCCAAAAAGGTCAACAGTATGCCTTAAGGATACTTTCGAACTAGTTGGCTAAAATCCTAATGTCATGGTTCTCAATTTTTATTTTTTTTTAAATCATAATTGAATTTAAGCAATCTAGATTGTCTATATTGCACTGAAGAAAAAGTGGCCTAATAAAATGTCAATGGCAGCCCCCCCACAATAGTTAGATGAAAAAGGTGAGCTTACATCATACTTTATTTTACTCTTCATAAGAAGGTTTGGAAGCTCCACCAAGATCATCATATAGATCTTTGTCTCCTCCATCTATCGAATTGTTGGATATTTTCAAAGGGTTCAATCATTTTTAGTGTTTTTTTTTTTTTTTTTTTGAGAAACTCAATCATTTTTAGTGGAAAGAGAATTCTAACCAGCACCTAGAATTGAAAATAGTCAAAATACCACATCATTCCATATCCTTGCCTTGACTTCACGCATCGTCGTCCAGAGAAAAATGCTCTCTATCAAAAAGTATTTTTTTTATAAATAATTTATATATTTTTTAATTTAAAAATTTATAGGAGAGCCAGACTTAATGACAATTTTCTAATGGATACTAACGAAATACCTTAATTAAATAAACTTTAACCTTAAAATATTCAATTGAACAAAAGTTAAGTCGGAAATATTTATCAAATTCTGGTAAAATTTAAAAGGTAGGTTTTGCACTTTTACCAAAATAATAATAATAGTAAAAATAATAATGATAATGCTGATGATGATGATAATGATGATGATGTAGACAAATATATTGTAATTAATGTGAAACTTTTTTAAAAAGGACAAAATTTGTGTATAAACTTATTTGAAGCTAATAGCTATAACTTCATGTTATATCTTTTTATTGAATCTGAATTTTGACAAATCCATCATTGGATTACATTTTCTTCTTATATCATTTTGGTAAGTCGGAAATATTTATCGAAAATTAACAATTATGCCATCAATCAAATGTTTTAATTTCAAGATTTTATAATCCAAAATTATGTATAAAAATTAAGTTTAAAAATCAAATAATAATATCTGATTGACACGAAAATTGACATGCATGTTAAGAATATAAAAATATATATATATAATCCAATAGTTAGATTTTTAAAATAGGAAAATATTTGGCTACAAACTTAGTTATAACCAATGACTACAACTCTTATTAAAAAAAAAATAACTTGGATATATATATTTTGAAAACCTAATCATTAGATTGCATGTTTTTTATGTTCTTGACAAACAAATCAAATTTTATATCAATTGGATATTACTATTTGATCTATAAACTTATTTTTTTATGCATAATTTTAGATTAAAAAAACTTGAAATTTAAACATTTAATTAATAACATAGCTATTGATGTTTAGAAAAATTTTCAAGCATGAAAGATATAAAAAGAAAACGTAATCTAATGGCAAATTTGTCAAAATTCATATCCAATAAAATGATACTAAAGAGAATAATAGCTATTGGCTACAATCAAGTTTGTAACCAAACTCTTCTTTTAAAAAAAAAAATTGTAGCCAAACTTTGCCCTTTAAAATATTAAGCAAGTGACTGTGACAAAGTTGAGACTGATAGTTTATAAGAATCAGAAGGAAGGCCTTCACAGCCACAGGGTACTAGATCAGTGAGCTTCACACGACCCAAAGATGGCAGGCCACTGCCTGCCATGAAATTCTTTCAATATGCTGCTGCCTGAGTCTGAAATGATGCTGTGCACACTATTGTAGAACAGGTAAAAAAAATTGACATCAGTCAGACAAAAAGTGCAATCATCATCTACAATGTCAAAAATGAAAAAATCACTCACTTGACGTGACACAGAGTCTCATAAAAGCAAGAAAGTTATGGTCCCATAACCACAACCCCCTGGCGGGCACCAAAAAAACAAAATATAATTGTAGATTAGAGGACAAAAAACTAAATGAGGATTGCCAGGAAAAGGGGAAATTAGTATGCCAAAATTCACTTTAGTTGGTTACCTACCCTCAATGAAAAAGGGCCAAGAGAACAATGTTGTTGACATGGATTGCTCCATGACCAGAGCTGATGCAATAATAATCAACATCATGAAACAGGGGCCAAAAAAAAAACACCCAGTAATAATTTAAAGATAAAGATGATATTACTATTGACGTAGGAAAAATATTTGGGATAGATGTCCGTTGATCCAGTGAGCATATTCAGATACTCTAATCCAAATAAGTGAAAAGCATATGAAATAGGTATATGAACACTAGGGGTACCGATGATTATCAGAGTTGTTGTGAATCAAACCAAAATTGAAGAAAGAATTGAATATATATTAGAGAAATTATTTAGCCCCATCACAGTCAGATAGATTTTTATGAAGAACTAATTAAATGGACAATAATAAAGATAGTCTATGTGGCACTTACCACCAGAATACAACAGAGTGAACTTATAATTTTTCACATTTATTTTTAATTCAGAAAGCACTAACCAAGTCTATGTAAACACATGGGTACAGTAACAGCAACAACAAAAATCTAAAAAATACCATCTCCAAAGTGTATTTATATTAACTTCAGGAAAACTTTACATTATTTAACCCTGTTAGCTTCTTTGTTGATCCATTACAAGTCACATAATGATCCATATTCTAATTTCTGATAGTTCTTTTACTTATTTAATTATCATTAGAAAAACGTTACTAAGAAAAAAAAAACTATTAAATTTACTATAATTTAAGATAGCAAAAAGAAGAAACTTAAGAAAAGAACATTTTAAAGATATGCTGGGTTGATGATTGGATAATGTAATTAATCAAGTAAGAAACTTCCTTGCAAATTAAAATAGTATGAACAGCAACATATCAAATTTCAATTGATGATTCTCATTTTTAAGTTGTGGATGGGCAACATCTTTTGCTAGAATCAGAAAGATAACATTCATGTGTTTCATTCATGCCCTTTTTACTAAAACAAATTATTTCTTTGATAAATAATAACTAATTATTTTGAAAGAAGGAGAACTCCAATGGTAGAGTCTCCCAGAGAATTACAATGACATTTAAGAGATCCATGAAATCTGCTAAAGAACCACAAGATACCCAATCAATCATTATAGTACAGCCTTTAAAAAAAGAGTGCCCCAAAAAAATTATTTCATCTCAATAACAGATACCTCAACCCCTTCAAAAGTTTGATTGTTCCTCGCCAAATTGTTAACAAAATGCAAGTTACACAATGGAGTAGAGATTCAAGCAGTGTGGATAACTGAGGTGACCAACAAAAATAAATATAGAAACATAACATTCTGTAATAAGTTCCTCCCTAAGAAGCACAGACAAAAACATTAATATGGACGCAACATGACATAGGACACGCAATTCTTGGAAAAATACGACCCAACCAGTGGGAATATGAAAATTAATAGATTAATACAAATTTTAGGTATATCTTATTTATTTGTAGGCATATACTATCAAAATATTTAGAAACATATCCAAAATCAAAGGAATTCTTTTCAAATAAAAGAAAAATGTTTTTCTCCCAACACAATGAGGACATACAAACAGGAGTGTCCCCAGCATGTCCAGATATGGAGATGTCGGGGGTTTTAGAAGTGCCCATCTCATATGAACAAAAGATGTCTAGCTAGAGAAGAACATATTAGAAGCAACATCATCTTTGGACTGTTAACAGCTACTTGGTAATGAAATGCTTATCCGACAACAACAACAACAAAGCCTTTAAAGTCCCAAAAATTTTGGGATCGGTTATGGATCCTCGATAGACTAGTTAGTATCAGCCACATATATGGTAAAAGAAAGGCACATGTTTTCCCAAATCAAATCCAAAGAAGAAATTACAGACTGGGTCACCAATTCCAAATTTCCACATCTATGAAGACCATCTACGCATTGATGTTAACTCTCAACACAAGCAATTGAACCTCCAAGACTACACAAAACATACCAACCAAGCTCAAACCAAGAAACAAATTAACTCATCCAAGCCAAGACCAATACCCCCTTCAGCACCAGAATAACAGATGATTCAACTGAACTGGCAACAAATACAAAACTAATACTCTACTCTTCATAGTAACTACTAAATTTTTAGTGTCAGCAAAAACCCATGTCACAAATGGAAAATCAAGAATAATGTGCCTAGAATTAGCTTATTTCCCTCTTACATAACTAAAAAAAAAAAAATCAACAATTAACCCAAAAAAAAAAAAAATTCTTGCACTATTGTCAATAAATCTCTAAAAAAATTCAAACCCATTAAATATTTGAGCTAAAGATAAAGAAATTAATTAAAAAAAGATCCCATTTTTCAAAAATTACATTCACCAATCAATCATTGTTAATCACAGCAAAACAAGTAAATATATATGTATATGAACAGAGAGAAAAGTAGAGAACTGACCTTCAACGAAACCAAACCATATGAGTTGGATATACTGAGGACTTGAATATAATTTTGACAAAGAAATAAGCAAAAATTAAGGACCTGAATTGGGATTTGGCAGAGAGAAAAGAGAAGAAGAAGAAGTGAAATAGGTTGGATGGATGATGCTTTAACGGCAGACGCATTGGCCGTACAGGGAGAATTCGGGATTCTCATCCTCTCCGTCAGTTTTCTCTCCGTTACCTTCCATTGCCACATGCTCTGCCACGTGAGTGTGATTCACTAGAACCGCAACTTGAAACTTTTTATTATTTTTTATTTTTTTTTAGACAGTTCAACTTTCAACTGATGGTTTTTATTAGTAGACAAGGACTTCAATTGGTTTTTTTTTTTTTTTTAGGCAGAAATTGAACTTTAGGATTTCTTATTTAATAAAAAAAAATTTTGACAGTAGAACTATCTAAAACCCACAACTTGAACCTTGTTTGGCAAAAAAAAAAACCAACATTGTGAAAAGTACTAAAAAACGGTTCCAATTACAAAGTCTGGATTAGTTGCTACTTTTTGATCTTTTTAAGCGAATGATCCTAGGTTTTAATCTCCCCTCTATCGTATATTGAATTAAAAAAATTAATTATAATGTCTCTTGTATTAAAATAAGAGATTTGGATTTCATTGTAAGTTGATATTTACTTTAATTATGAGGAAATTGTCATATAACCTGATTCTTGAAACATATTTGTTAGTAAACAAGTTTTCAAAACTTATTAGCAAACTAGCATCTCGAACCGTCGAGACTCGAGTTCAGTGGTAGAACTCAAGTCTTAGAAACTCGAGTTCCATAAATCACAACCAAGAGAGCAGAACAAAACCTTAGTTCTGAAGAAAAAAGATGATGGACCTTCGTTCTGGAGAAGAAGAAGAAGAAGAAGACAATGCTAGAGAAAGAAGAAGACATTGGGAGTTCTTTAAATTCAATTTGAGTAGGAGTACTGAAGATTTGGAGAAAAGGAAGACGCTAGAGGAGAAGATCCAATCAGGTATTTGTTCTTGTGTGGTATTTTCTAATTTTTGGGTTTAGGTGTAGGTGTTTGAGAAATGGGATTTTAGGGTATGAGAAAGAAGGATGAGAAGGAAGTTGATTTGGGTATAGAGAAAGAAGGAAGAGAAGGAAGAACATGGGTATGAGAGTGAAGAACAGCTTCGGCCAAAGAACAAGAAAGTAACTCTAGTCTCTTAGGCGCAAATTGCTACAGTGAAGTCGAGTCTAAAAAACTCGAGATGCAAGTTCACTAATATGTTTTGAAAACCTGCTAATTAATGAAATTATTCTTAAAATGGTGTTAAATGACAAATTTCCTCTAACAAAATTATAATCATTGCAAAAAGTTTGTGAAAATTTTATATTCATGATATTATATTATTGCTAATAAACTAGTCTCATGTTTGTGCTTAACTTTTTTTTTTTTTTTTAATATTCCATTGTGTTATAGTTTTTTAAGAAAATTGTTTTGTCCATAATATTTTTACAACAATTTTATAACAAATTTTAATTGGTAAGTTGTTATTAGTTCTAATATGATTCGACCGTTGACATTTCTCCTTTACCCGTGAGTAAAAACTTATCATTCTCTTCTTCTTCTTTTTAATCAAAATAAATAATTGTGTGAATGAAAAGAGTTTGTAAATTTAGTATCTATAGTTGAGTAAAATGTGGGGCATACAATTTGAAATATTTAAGATTTGTTTTTAATTTCACTATTTCATCCTTTCTTATTTCATTACTTATTGTCTTTTACCATTTGCCAAAATAATTTTTATCCTTAATTTGTGCGGGGGTGGAAATCAATATTATTATCATTATTATTTTGGAGAAACATGGTGAAAATCAACTTGAACTAACAAATAAAGGGATTAAATATTATTTTAGTCTCTAAACTTTACCAAAAGTTTTTTTTTTTTTTTTCGTCTCTAAACTTAAAAAAATAAAATAAAATAAAAACCTTTTTCACCTTTAAACTTGGTAATTCCCTAAAGGCATCTAAATTCCAAACACATAACTCAATATAGCACAATCTTTGAATTGCAGTAACTCACTCTAGATTGAAAAGAAGATGTTCCAAAATATAATCCTTTATGATTAAAACCAGTATGGTCCCTCAACACTGTAGGTGAATATATTTGTAGTTTATGATAGCTAGATGGTTCGAACATCAAATATTTATGAAGTTAATAGGTGTTTTAAGGGGAACTTATTGTGGTAATTTTGTGGTTTGGATGTGGGCATAGAGGCAAAGATTTGGTACAAGCAACAATGATGGCGGTATTCTAGGATTTTTTTTTTTTTTTAGACAAAGTTTAGCTACAAAATTAGTTGTAACCTAAAGTTACAACCTTACTTAATATCTTTTATTGGAGGTGAATTTTGACAAATCCACCACTGAATTACATCTTTTTCTTATATCCTCCATGCTTGCAGAATTTCTAAAAAATTAAAGATTAATAGCTATGTTATCAATAAATTATTTTAATTACAAGTTTTTGTAGTTTAAAATTACACATAAAATATAAGCTTATAGATCATATAGTGAATAATATTTGATTGACACAAAATTTGACATTTGTATTGAGATCGTAAAAAACACGCAATTCAACGGTTAGATTTTCAAAATATGTAGTAATGTTTTTTATTGAGTAAGGTTAAGCTACAACCAATTTTGTAGTTAAATTTTGTCAGTTTTTTTAGTAGGTCTAATAAAAAACATAAATTATACAAAAGTTAAAACAAAAGAAAACTTGAATATATCGACATTACAAAAAAGAAAAGCAAATAAATAAAGTTTTACAATTGCCTTTTATGAGGTTTGTAGTGGGCTTTTTGTGTTACACTGGGCTGCCTCATGCGGTACTGTTGTTGTACTGGGCTGGGCTGTCTCCTGCGGTACTAAACCCAAATGTTCTGAGTAAGGGAGTTGAGACTGGTCCAACTGGAACTCAACTTGGGCCTACTTGTGCGCAAACTATACCTCGTTTGCCAGGAGCATGCTTACGGCAGGCAGAACTATTCTGAATGAGTCATGGCAAGCAGACATGATAATAAAACAAAAAAGAAGAATACTTTGGCTTCTTAATTAAAGTGAACAGTTAATCCTTACTTAAGGATGATAATCACAATGACAATAATTAAGGAATGTAAGTGAATAAGTGATCAGCATATGGGTCAATAAAAAAAGAAAACAAATCAGAGTAAGTCAGTCCGCAGGACCAAAAACCAAAGAGGGAAGAACGCTCCTTCTTAACGCAACTAATCTCCTAGGAAAATCATGCCACAGAAATTAATCGCTTTGAGGGGAATGGACTTGAGTGGTTGGTACCCGGAAGAACCCTTTTGCTTTTGGCAGAGAGCAGGATTTAGAGGGGGAGAGAAGGAAACAACCTATTGGTGCATGCCTGCCAATCTAACTCTTTGTTTTCTTTTTCGTTTTCTTTCTTTCTTTTGTTTCAGTTTTTCTCTTATCTTTCTTTTCTTTTCTTTTGCTCTTGTTTTCTATTTTGTGATTTTCTCTTAGATGGTTGCTACTGTGATTCCCGTCTATCCCTCTTCGCACGGCAAGGGCCTCCCTTTATAGGGCTTGCCGTGGTCGAATTTTACTGTTTTAGCCCTTAACCACCTTTGTCTGGTCTGGGTGTACTGGCCGACCACCACTAGACCGTTTGTGTGCCACTCCTCATCATCAGACAAAGAGGACTATTTTGTTTATTTGTCTGCCATGACACCCCTTCCTGCCACGGCGCGGGTGCTCTTTCTCTCCCTATCCCTCATGGCATGCACCTAATGGTTCCAACTCAGCCTTGCTTCTTTTATGTCATCCCAGTAGGACATATCCCCCAAAGAGCAGGAACTCCAGAATAGGTTTTCCCCTCTCCTCATTGCCCAAACAATGTCCTCTTACCTCTGACCCATGACCTCACCATATCCCATATTGGCTGGGTATAGGCTGGTGATGTCTAGGCCTTGCGCGTGCCTTTCTTCCATATGTGTCCAAAATCTGTCTGCTGCTCATGCGTCCACCGCGGTTTGGAGGCTTGCCTGCACTGTTTGTCGCCCATTCTTGACTTCTTATGTGAACTGTTTTTTGATTTCCCGCTCCCCTTAGAGGCTAGGCTTTATTTGATATTGGGGCTTTACATTTCTTTCAGCCCATTTCTTGATTGCCCTTACTTCCTGCTATATCACTTCATCACTCCTATTGTAATAACTTAATCTTGCTGGACCTCTTTGGGCCTGCCATTTATTCTTTCCCCCAGTAGTTTAGCATGGCCATTGGTTTTATTACTTATGGGCTTCTGTGTCCCTTATGTTTTTTTTCTTGGGCACCCTTGGCCCATTTGCTTTCTTTGGGCTTCCTTAGCCCGTTTACTAACTTTGCATTCTCATAGGCTTTTACTAACTTCATTGGGCTTCCCTAACCCAATTACCTTATTCTCATCCTTGGGGCTCGTGGGCTTGCCATTAACCCCTTACTTTCTTTATTTGCATTACCTTGGCCCTGCAGTGGTCCATTCTCACTTTTTCATATCATATACTGCCCATGGGTCTGCTATTTCTCTATTTTCGGGTTTCTTTAAGCCCACTTACCTCCTCAAGGCCCATTTGTTTATTTCATAGGCCTGTGATCCATTATTTCTGCCGCTTAGGCTTAATGGTTTTACTTTCTGTTTGCCAATCCTTTGCTGCCCGTGTTGCTGGGCTGGGTTTTCTTCTTTCTACTTGGGTTCCTAAAAATGACCCTCAACAAGGTTTTATATTTTGAAATCATTGCATGATAAATTTATTAGCAAATCCTATGAGCTATGTCCTTTTAAATTTTGTGAGATCTAAATGGGGCTTTTTATTTTTTTGGTTAAAGATCAACAAATTTCTACTTTTGTTGTTAGGCTTACTACAATTTTTTACTTTTTATTTTCCAGATTTTAGATCAAATTTTTGTTGGGCTTTTTTGTATGTGTGTGTTTAAAAAGGTCAAGATGTTATTAAAAGGATCATTTCCAAACTTATTTTAGCTAGGTTTAAAAATAAAAAAAAAGGGTCAAGGTGTTCAAATTTCTATTGTAGGGAGTCAAAAGTTAAAAAAAAAAAAAAAATCAACTCCACCTTAGCAAAAGATCAAGATCCAATGTCTCTTCTTCTCAAGAGACCCACTCTACCAATGTCACAAGTATCTTCACACCTAAGCACAGAAAGGACCTCCCTTAGGTTGTTTAATCATGAGCTTCTAGTTCTCTCAATTTGGCTAGATTGTCTTTCCTAGTGTGGTGATTTAACCACACACTGGGATCAAAGTTAGGAAATGAGAGTGTAACGAATGTCCGATCGGGAAAGAGGTTTGGCAAGGAGGTAGACCAAAAAGCAGGGTTTCAAAGCTAGCTCATACCAAGAGAAAGATTTCAAACAAGTACAAAGAAGATAGTGAAAGAAGTGTATTTCAAACTAGCATGCGCAAAGCGAAGAGCGGGAAATGTGCTTTGTACCTCATATTTTATATATATATATATATATATATATATATATATAGTATTTCAAACTAGCATGCGCAAAGCGAAGAGCGGAAAATGTGCTTTGTACCTCATATTATATATATATATATATATATATATATATATATATATATATATATATAACACCAACTCAAAGGGTTAAAATAACCCCTTGGACTAAATATGTTTTTAATAAAAGCAAAAAAAAAAAAATCATTTTTCGAAGTTGCTATCTTGCTAATATGAATGAAGTTTAAAGGAACTTTTTTTTTTTTTTTTTGATATAGAAGTTTTTATGAACTTAATGTTGTTTTTAAGCTTGCATGTAATATAGTGAAGAGGTGGAAGTGATGGCATGTCGTAAAGCCCTCAAGTTTGCAATAGACGCTGGCTTCATGGAGATAATCTTGGAAGGAGATAGTGCGTTGGTGATGCAAATGGTTTCCCAGGCTCAACCGAATCTTTCATGGCTTGGATTAATTTATGAGGATATTTGGTGCTTGGCTGCAGGCTTTAGATCCATTTCGACTAATTGTGTTAGGCACAATGCTAATAGTGTTGCTCATGCTTTGGCTAGATTCGCTAGATTAATTGATGATGACATTGTTTGGTTAGAGGAGGATCCTCCACCTATGGTGGATGCCTTGTATTTGGATGATATTTCTCTAAATTAATGAAAATTGGTTGGTTTCGGCTTTAGAAAAAAAAAAAAAAAGCTTGCATGTAATATCTAAGGGATCGTAGTTAGACTTATTTGGAAGGTCTACATTAATAATAAAGACAACTTCAGGTACTAAAGTATTAGAAAATAAAACTTTAATTAAAGACTAGATGGGTAATAACCCCAAAACTAAAAGAGCCAAAATATAATTTACCGTTATTATTATTTACTTCATAGTCTCTATATTTTTTTTCAAGCAAAAGTTCCTGAAAACCACTTATGCTTAAATTAAAAAGTGCTATTCTCACATTTAAATAATCGATAGTTTATTTATATGTGACTTAAGGGTTTTATCTAGAAATAGCTTGGAATATCCTACCAACGAAACAAGTGTTCATCTCTTTACCTATTGTCGATCACTCTGTTAGCACAAATTGTTTGGTCTATGATTTAGTGGACAGTGGCCACTTAGGTCTCGCTTGGGAAGAGGGAATAGAATGGAATGGAAATGAATGAAAAGAATAATTTTAGAATATTCTTCTATTCCCTTGTTTGGGAGTTTTAATGGAGGGAATGGAATGAGTAGGAGGGAACACTCATTCCTCTCTATTCCTTTAAAACCTTAAATTTTCATTCCCCTCGAAATTGGGAGGAATGAGAGGGAATAAAATTAGATTTAATGATTTTTTTACTAAAACTTCCAAAATACCCTTATATATTCAACTCTTTATTTTAAAATAAGAGTTTAATAGTAATATTGTCACAAAATGATTCCATTCTATTCTCTCCATGCTGCTCCCAAATAAGATTACTTACATTCCATTCATTTTCATTCATTTCCATTCTTTTATTTTAAAACATCCAATCAAGGTTATTTAATTCCATTCCATTCCATTATTTTTCATTCATTTCCCTTACTTAAATACATTCCATTCCATTCCATTCTTTTCCATTCTCTTATGATCATTTCATTCAATTCCCTTCCATTCTCTTATGAACTCCCAAGTGGAGCCTTAGGATATCATCACTAAATATTCAAAGTTCAAGTTAGTGAGTTAAAATTATGTTGAATACATACAAAGCTTTTCTATAAGCAGTGGAATCAAACTTTGTACTATATGCTGCTACATGTTAGGTATTGATTTGAATAGCTAATAATATGAGCTAAGGGCTGGAGCCTTTAGATCCAACATTGTTACCTAAAAACATCAACTTTTATTATAACAACAATAGGGTGGCATGAGAAACTGCATTGGTGAAAAAGTTAAGGATAAAATATCATTTTCGTGTCTAAACTATCACAAAAGTTCGTTTTTCGTCCCTAAACTTTTTCAAACGTATTGATTTTCGTCCCTCAGTCTGTTTCCATTAAATGAGTGCTGACGTGGCTTGACGGAGTGCTAACCAAGTCAGATGCCACATCAACACTCCGTTAGGCTACGTCAGCACTCCGTTAGGCCAAACAGACGAAGGGACGAAAATCAATACGTTTGGAAAAGTTTAGAGACAAAAATAAAACTTTTGAAAGTTTAAGGACGAAAAACGAACTTTTATAATAGTTTAAGGACGAAAATAATATTTTATCCAAAAGTTAAGGCAACTAGGCAAGGGTGTTACTTACTAATATTACTTTATCTTCTACTAATAACAACTTTTCACCATGCAGTTATGAAATATTTTCACACAATAACATGTATGTGTGCTCCAATATTCTGACATTAATTTTTCACCTCTATTTGTTTTGTCTTTTTTCGAATCGGGTTTAATTAATTTTCTTTCATAATGGCGGCGGCATTTCCACGTGTCCTATGGAGAGTCGCTAGAATTTTATTCATTACGCACACCAGGTCGGTTGTAGTGTAGTACAAGTGACGAGGGTTTTAGTTGAGTTATAGTGAGGTGGGACTGTGGCATTTTCTCAAACATGGTGGAGGCATCAATGTTAAGGGGGCATATATGGTTTCACATTTGAGATGCCAAACGATGTTTCCACTCCCACGTCCACCGACGATGCGCCGGCCTCTTCCGACGCCGATGATGTACGGCCGACGTTTGTATGTGACGTCAACGAGGCGATTTATCGGTTTTTGAAGCATTTCCGTGACAGTTCCACGGCGTCTCAGTCGAAAGATGGGTTGCTCAGGGAAGGGAAGGGAAGTATGAGATTGCGATCAAAAGAGTCATTGAAATCGAAGGCGAGTCGTTCGATGTCAATGCACGCGACGTGTTTGATTATGATTCCGACTTGAACACCAAGATGGTTAGGTACCCACTTGAAGTGCTGGCGATTTTCGACATTGTTTTGATGAACATGGTGGGACGAATTAACTCCTTGTTTGAAAAGCACATTCAAACTCGGATTTTCAATCTCAAGAGCTCCACTTCAGTGAGAAATCTTAACCCATTTGGTTAGTTTCTCCTTTTGCTTCTTATACAATTTTTTAAACCCATATTTGACTTTTGGGATATTTTTACTGATTTTGGGTTGGGTTTTGATTAGATGTTGAGGTTACTACCCAGATCCTGTTGTTATATATAGAGGTAATTTCATTTGGGGTGTTGTGATGATTATTGGTTTAATTTGTGTCACAGTAATTGTTTTTCTTGAAATGAATGTATTTAGTATTTGTTGACTAGTGAGTTTTGTATCTTAGGCAAATAACTGAACTCAAGATATGCTTGAAGGAAGAGTGACAAGCTAGGGACTCCATGACACTGGTTCACAACCGATGCAGGTAATTCATAGCTTGTAGACTGTAAGAATATTGTAATAAAACTCTTGCTGCTAACAAGTTTTCACTGATGCTGGTAACAAGTTTTCACTGGTTTTATCTTCTACTGATGTCTGTAGTTCATAGAAGATTCTTTATCAACAAGTTATTTTTATGTATTTTAATTTTTGTTGGGAAGGGATATTTGATGACTCCATTTTTATTGTTGCTTGCTGTTAATATAGCTAGCACATATGAAAGGAAACTGTACAGAATCTGATATTATTTGATGTGTTTAATTAGTCTGTCCATCTCTTGGGAATTCAGGTAAAAAAATTTGTTGTGAAACAAACACACCTTTGTACTTGCTGTCCTATACATCTGTTTTTGCTGAATAATTCTGAAGTTCTTCCACCAAAAAGAAAGGTACATCAGGTTGAGGGCCTGAGCCCATCTCTGATTTGTTAATGAATGTTCAGGTTAATTTGGGGTGGAAAATTTTGGTTTCAGAATCTGGGTTCAATAAATGGTTTATGAATGATGTGGGTAGGTTTTGGTTGTGTGTGAATTAAAGTTGGGTAGGAAAACTTAAGGTTGTTATTGATGAGGGGATATATATATATATATATATATATAGAGGAGATTGATGTTGAGTTTAATATATTTTAGGTTCAGCATGGTGTGAAGTGTTTTTTGTGATTGGGGGTTTACAATTTGGTTGAGTCATTCAATTGGCAGTGGGTCTTGGTCAATCATGATTGGTAGGGTGAGTTATTTGAGGGTGGGTCATAGGTTTGGATTAGATGGATCTTTAGGGTAGTGGCTTCTAAATTATAAGGCCAGGGTTTACAAATCTATTTGGGATCAGGTTGGTTAATTCATGAAATTGGCATATTGGTCTTAATAATGGTGGAGCTTTGCTCAAAGTGCGTGAACATAACACAACACTGGGTGCAAACTATACCAGTTACAACTGAGGTCTGAGGATTTGGTGAAGTAAGAACTCTTGTCTTGGGAGTCTACTTGAAGTCCTATTCACATGCTATTTTTTTATTTTTTATTATTGAAGGATGATATTATATTATGTTCTCCTGTTCTGTTTCACTATAATGTTCAAGAGCGAATCGATGACTTTGTAGTAAAAAAAAAAAAAAGCATTTATAAGTAACTGTTCTGCATCACAAAATGTATTGTTGGATGGGGAGAAGCTTGGTAAGAGTATCATTTTATTTTCTATATTTTCACCAAAAAAGAGTATTATTTTATTTTAATTTGAACTGTCTTTCCCATGCATTAAATATTAATTAGAACTTGATCTAACGTCCTGTACACTCTCATCTTCTCTGCAGGTTGTTGTTTTGGTTTATAATCCCTTAGGATTTGATGAAGTAATACAAATTCTTGTGAGTGCTTCTATTCTTAGTCTTCCTTGTGTAACTGATTTTTTTTTTACTTAATATATTTTTCGTCAATGCTTCTTACCCAGCACTTATTATATACCATGTTCCAAAATAATTTTATTATCATATTGTTTAGATTTTGCTTTATCCTTTGTTTATCTAATTGTGATTATATACATGCAAGTCGCTTTTCTTTGAACTTAGTGATTGTTTATTCATTTTGATTTCTGGACCTTACTAATACTAGTCCCTGCCATTTAGAGCACCCTGAATAGTTAATAGCATTGCTTTTAATAAGTCTGCATAGGTTATTGATTCTTACTTAGGCACATCTGCACATCACTAACATTACTTTATCATCTATCTTAACAACTTATTTTGTGAAATATTTTGGCTTTGGATTTTATTGTAAACATAAGTATTGGTAGCATCACAATGCACCCAAATTATGGTTCTTTGTTTCTTTAAGAGATAATTTCTAAAAACTCTATAAAAATAAAAATAAAACTTATGGTTCTTTCTTTTTTGTACAGGAAAAAAAAAAAAAACCCAAAAACTATGGGATTATTTTTGTTCTTTACATCCCATAATATGAAATATGAAAACTTGTAATGATCACCACCCCTTTCGCCTCCAGTGGTTTATTATAGTGATGCACCTGTGCACCGCGATATTGATGTTGGAAGAAAGATGATAGAAAAGAGTCATGTTGTAAGGGAAGCCATTTTATGCTCATAACTTATCTAATTGAGACACCTGTATTTCTTTCTTTATTTTTATTTATTTATTTATTTTTGAGGAAAGGATCTCCGTCTCCATTAGCATCAGTTGTGTTATGCTAAATGTCATTTTAACATATCGAAACTTACTTTATTTATTTTACTTTTACCATAGCATTTAATTCTACACCTTACATCACATCTTCTATTTTAACATTTAATACATTAAAATAATATGACCAACTCATAAAATAATATTAAAAAAAAAAACTATTTTTCATTCATTTATCCCCCCCCCCCCCCCTCTCTCTCTCTCTCTCTCTCTCTCTCTCTCTCTCAACTTTTTCTTCTTCTCAAAATCCAAATCAAACCATTTTTCTTCTTCTCATTTCTCCATTCTTGCTTCAACCCAAATCAGCCAAACCAAATCCAGCATCAAACCCAAACTGATCAAACCTGAACAAATCCAGCCACTACCACCCACTGCCTAGAAAAGCCAATCACTTAAAATGGGAGAGCATAAGGATTTAGAGCTGGACTCATAGAATCTATTATGCATAGGAACTATAAACACCCAATCTCTCTCTCTCTCTCTCTCTCTCTCTCTCTATATATATATATATATATATTTATTACTACACTTTTGTCGAGCCACATTAGTGGCCGCATCATTCACCTACTTCCAACAATTTTTCTATTATTTTGGATACTTCTTCTTACTAATTATGTGCTTTACTATTACATTTCCTCCAACTTTTTCCCATCCCTTCTACAATTTCATCTCTCCACTACTCTCAACTTTAATGTTGCTCTTCCTCCATCCCTTCCTTTTCCATTTATTTTGTCTCTTCTTTTTTTTTTATAAGTAAAAAGATGTATATTCAAAGAGCTACCTCAAGAAAACAAAAGGTAGAGCAAGGACTACAGAGAAGGAAACAAACAACAAGAAAAAACAACAAAACAAACATAAGCCAACATAAGAACTAAGTACAGAGCAGAGAATTAAGGAACAAAGGGAGAGAGTCACTAGAGGTGATTCCCCAAGCCCTAGTCCAATCAAAAAGAGAACCACTAAAGAAAGCGAGCAACTAATTATCAGATTTGTCCGTATCTTCAAAGGTTCGCCAATTCCGCTCCCTCCAGATGCACCACATAAGACACAAAGGAGCTAAATTCCAAATGCTAGAAGAATGCTTTCCAAACCAATTCCACTAACCAAAAAGCATATCTGCAACCGATCTTGGCAGAACCCAAGAGATCCCAACAGTTCTAAAAACCAAGCTCCACAGCAAATAAGCTTTTTCACAATGAAGAAGCAGATGATTCACCGTCTCCCCATTGCTACTTTCTCCTATTCTATACATATTTTTCCCACACACTTACTCTCTCTCTCTCTCTCTAATTTTTTTTTGGGTGGATTTTTAAAATTTTGTTTTTTGTATATATACTTTAGGTTGGTGAACTTTTGTGTTATTTAGAACTCTATTATGAGTTGATGCAATTTAGTTTTGATAGTATGTAAGAATACAATGTTATTCTATTACATAGCATGACTTGGGTAATTTGGTGTTTATGAGTCATGACTATATCAATTATTTTGACTATTCTTCTTCTCATCTTATTTTCTATAAATTTCTTATTCCCTTTCACATTCTCTCCCCCAAAAAGGAGATTATTTTTTATCTTTCTCTCTCTCATATTCTTTCTTGCAACTTTAATTTAGGTATATGAATCATTATTTTTTTTTTTTAATAACACTATTTTGGATTAAAACGATTTGGTTTTGGTGGTGTGCTTTTTGAGTTCTGCATCACAAACCTCCTCTCTCCTTCTTATAACTTTTGCTTTTTTTTTTTTTTTTTCCTGACATAATACTTAGTTATTTTAGAAGTGAGAATTTGAATTTATATTAAAATAAAATATTGGCTATGTATCGAAATGTGTCTATCAACTATTTGAGTAATATCAAGCGTAATTTTGTGATGAGTTCTGATTATCATGATAATTTCCTTTAAGAGAATGGTACATTTGAATAAATTTTTTTTTATTTGATAGGTAAGAAAAATATATTCAAAAACTGCTAGATGCAAATTAGCACTAGTATATCAAAAGTACAAAAAAGATGGAAAAGCAAAAAATATAAAAAGACATTAATTATAAAGAAAGAGAGCTAAGGAATAGAGGAAGAGAGTCACTAGATGTGAGTCCCCAAGCCTTAGCCCAATCAAACAGGGAACCAGAAAATAAAGCAAGCATTTGGTTCTCAGATTTATCCAAATCCTCAAATGTCCGCCGATTGCGTTCCTTCCAAATACACCACATCAAACATAACGGCACTAAGTTCGAAATGTAAGATGAATGCTTCCCCAACCAATTCCACCAACTAAATAGAGAATTTGACACCGTACATGAGGGAACCCATGAAATCCCAAAAATCCTAAAGACAAAGCACCACAATCGATAAGCCTTTCCACAGTATAACAATAAATGATCCACTGTCTCACCACAGTAACGACACATAATGCACTAGTCAACAAAATCAAAGCCTCTAAGCCGTAAGTTATCACCCTTGAGAATCCTATCCCATGCGGCTGTTCAAACAAAGAAAGAGACACGCCGGGGTGCCTTAACCTTCCAAATACCTTTCCATGGAAAAACAACGGAAGAAGAGCCATATAACTTATGATAATATGAGCGGATAGTAATATCCCCGTTTTTAGTCAACTTTCATCTCAACCGATCATTATCAGTCCTTGAAGGTAAATTGGCTGCCAAGAATCGAAAGAAAACAACCACCACATCTGCCTCCCAATCATTAGGACCTCGATTGAAACGAACATCCCAGGTTCTCCCATCCCCTACTCCTTGATATATCAAAGATGATTCTACAGAAGCCTCTCTGTTTGTAGCAAAATTGTACAAGATTGGAAAAGCCAATTGGAGAGAAAGATCTCCACACCACCTGTCTGTCCAAAATTTTACTCTATCCCCCACCCCAACCTTATACTGGACATTTTTGTTGAAAACTTCCCAGCCCTTCCGGATACTTTTCCACAAACCACAACCATGAGCACCCCTACCCAACTTAGAGGTCCACCCCCCCCCCCCCCCCCCCCCCCCAATCTTCCCCAAATTTCAAAGCTATGACCCTCCTCCAAAGCCTATTCTCCTCAATCCCAAAACGCCAAAGCCACTTTCTTAGCAAGGCTTTATTGAAAGTAGTCAATTTCCTAATACCCAAGCCACCATTAGCTATAGGCATACACACCTTATCTCATCCCAATAAATGAGTCTTAGGGTCTCCCCACATGAAATCCCTTTGGAGCTTCTCAATTTTGTTTGCCACATGTATAGGGATGGTGTATAGAGATAAAAAATATGTGAGAAGGCTGGATAGTGTGCTTTTAAGCAGTGTCATCCTACCTCCTTTCGACAAATACAACTTCTTCCACCTGGCTAGCTTCCGTTTGATTTTTTCTAAAATAGGGTTCCATATAGAGGGGGACTTATGGGACGCCCCCAACGGCATACCAAGATAAGTCATTGGCAAGACCCCACCCTACAACCCAATATCTCTGCCAAAGCATGCACATTATTTACCTTCCCTATGGGAACTATTTCACTTTTAGCTATGTTAATAAAGCCCCCAATAATTCTTTCTTCCTGCGCCCAACATTGCCAAACTCTTGGTGATTCCACTGAATAATGTCTTCTTTCAAAACTTTCAATTTTTTAGCAAACACATAACTAGGTGTACCCGAAAAAGAATGGCAATTCCACCATGAGTCTACTCTATCAACAAACCCGTCCGACTTCAGCCACATATTCTCAAACTGGAAGGGACTTTTTCCTCTCACCATACCCCCTGCCTCCAAGAGAATTGGGAAATGATCTGAAACTGGTTGTGTTAGAATCTGTTGGGTCACATCCTGAAAGTGTTGCTCCCAGTCATGTGACACTAGAGCCCTATCGATCCTAGACATGGATGGCTGGTCAGTACCACTAGACCATGCATAACTCCATCCCTCCAACGGCAAATCTATTAAGTTTAAATCTTCAATAAATTCAGAAATTTTTTTCATAGCTGGAGTAAGCCTAGACCCACCCCTCTGTTCACTAGGAAAACGAACAATATTAAAATCCCCAAAACAACACCATGGAACATTCCAATACTGCTGAATACCCACCTACACATCCCATAAATCACCCCTTAAGTTGTTATCATTCGGGCCATACACCCCTGAGCATGTCCAAATAAAACCATCCTCCTCACCTTTCCACTGAACTGACACCAAAAACAAGCCCGCCAGAACTTCCAATTTTTCTAAAACCCTCCTATCCCACATAATCAAGACCCCACCAGCCGTCTGATCAGCATCTAAAGCCACCCAATCCACATACAAACAGCCCCAAATACTGCAAACCAGCTGCCTATCTATGCTAGCAAGCTTTGTTTCTTGAAGGCATACAACATCACACTTCCACTCATGTAACAAATTTCTCACTACCAGACGTTTCTGGGAGTCATTCAAACCTCTAACATTCCATGAAACCATTTTCAGCTTTATAAAGACTTATGGCCCCACAACTATCTCTACCACACTTCTAACACACTATCTCCCATCATAGTTCACCGTTGAGATTAAATTCCTCAACTCACTCTTCCCTTTACCCGTGGATGATGCTACTTTCTGGTTAGCGGCTGCTTTCTTCCGTTGCTGGTTAATAACCTCCATCTCCTTTTCTAGTCTTTGAAGATAGGCAATACACAACTGTTCATGACGTTTCACAGAATGCCCAATCACTTTACTAAAACCTGGGATTCTGTTTTTCACCCAATTAGAGACATCCAATGTACCACCAAAATCTAATACCTCAGGATCATTATGCGCTTCCTTTGACAAGGCCCGCCTCGGAGGGATAATAGTAACCAACGGATTACAATCAGCCAAGCTCTCCTCCTTACCCGAGACCACTTCTGGGAAAGCCACTTCCTCCACCGTCGAGACTCCCAAAACAGATGGGCCATAATCTGACTTCGATTTCGTCAATGCTAAATTAGGCTGGCCAATCTCATCTATATAACTTGACCTGTTACCCTTGTTATCCACCCCTTGAAACACGAGCACACTACACTCACTTCCAAGTTTATCCTCACTGTTGACACCAGAATTCATAAAACCCACAACCGAGAGTCTTTTAAAGATATTTGCCAAGAAAATACCCTTCGAAAGTTGCGAATTTACCTTATCGGTCTTGCCCGGAGCCAACGTGAAAGCATCGGGGTTGAACCCAACTGACTCGTGACCGTTAGAGTTAAACCCAGCAGAAAAAAAACAATCGGTCACCGTTGGAACCACCACAAGACCATCGGAGCTGGTCCCAACCTCCAACCCATCCACCGCGGTGCTGTCGGAGCTATTCCCATCAAGACAGCTCTGATTATCTTCCATCGGCTTCACCGCGACACCCTCGGAATTGAAACCAGCCCCTAACCCAGCCACCGTGAGGCTATTAGAGTATGGAATTGCCATTGATAAGGAGGCATCTGTAGAAGCTTCTTTGTCAAGGCAGGGGGCGGGGGATAGGAGAATTTGGGATGTTCGTTTTATTCGAGAATTTAATGATTGGGAGATGGATGAAGGGCTGCATTTTCTTCGTATATTGGGAGGTAATACTCCTCCAATGGATGTTAGAGACCGAATGAGATGGAAGTTGAAGCCTAGTGGGGAGTTTGACATCCGGTCGTATTATAACAAATTGCGGGATTCTCCTTTAATTGTCTTTCCTTGGAAAGGAATATGGAGAGTAAAGGCTCCTAGGCGAGTTTCTTTTTTTGTTTGGTGTGTAGCTTGGAATAAGATCCTAACGGGTGATAACTTGAGAAGATTGAGGGGATTGGATTTTGTAGACTGGTGCATTATGTGCCAGCATTGTGGAGAGACAGTAGACCACTTACTTCTTCATTGTGAGATGGCCTATCGATTGTGGAGCTTTGTCTTAATAACTTTTGGTTTGTCTTGGATTATGCCTAGATCGATCCCAGATTTGCTTTTTGGCTGGTGGAATTGGTTGGGGAAGCATTCATCTCAGATTTGGAACTTAGTTCCGTTGTGCATCTTCTGGTGTATTTGGAAGGAAAGGAATCGGAGGACTTTTGAGGATTTGGATAGTTCAGGGGTTCAGATGGTTGCCTCTTTTAGTGGGACTCTTTTTGATTGGTCTCGGGCATGGAGACTCACGACTAGTGATTCTCTCCCCTCTTTTCTTAGCTCTCTTTCTCTTTTGTAATTATTTCGTTGTTTGGTTTTCTTTTTTGTTTTTTCTGTTTTCTTCTTCTTGTATTTTCTAGGTTTGCTCTATGTTTTTCATGCATAGAGTAGCCTTTCGTATATATAACATTCTTATTTATCAAAAAAAAAGAACAGGTGCGACACCCGAGCATCGGAGGCTGCCCTGTCGCTCATTCCCTTTGATATTGAGACTTGAAGGCTCGGTCTGGTCTGAAAGAGCTATCTTAGGTTTCACTGAGTGGGCCAGGGGTGTTGGGCTTGTCATCAAAGAGGACTCACCCATTTCAAAAATACTTGGGCCCGAGAAGATAGCTTCGTCAGGCTTAAAAGAGCCCACACCAGTTTGGGTCAATGAGTCATTTGACCCCATGACCCACTAGAAATATCCCTCACATGCACCCTCTGTTTCCTTGAAACCCAAACAGAGCACCTCTGTCCACCTTTATTAGGAATCCCTGCACCATGCCTAAAATGTTCTGAGCCCACCACAGAGTTTATATGAACCCGTGACCCACTAGAGGGACCCACCACGTGCTTCCTCTGACTCCTTATTACCCGTTTAGTACGAGTCCAAATTTTCAGTCTCATCAATTATGCTCTACTTCATGCTCCACCAATAATATTTAGACAGCTAGTCTATCTCATTAAATGAGATATCTCATTAAATAAGACAACTAGCCTCTCTTATTAAAGTCAGAGTTATCTCATTAAATGAGAGAGACTAGTTGTCCAAATATTATTGGTGGAGCATGAAGTGGAGCATAATTGATGAGACAGAAGATTTGGACTCGTTTAGTACTCCTCAGTCCACCTTTATTAGGAGTCCATGCTACATGCCTATATCCTTCCCCATTCACCTCTATGGTCAAGGCTTCTCCATTCCAGTAGGAATTCCTCAATTCACGTTCTTTTCCAAAAACAGGCACATTCAAATTTGATTTGAATATCAATGGAAATCTCCTATTATTTCCTACCGGATTTGTCTCTACCAAATCAAATTTCCCTTTAATGCTCCGAGAACCCACAACTCTTCCTCCAAGAGTCGTCAAACTTGGTGTGCTCACCGGTGTTGCACTCAACCTCCTCTATACACTTACTGAGTTCTGCTGCTCTCCCCTGTTATCCCCTAATTGCTGTTTCCCTTTATCATGGGTGTTTAACAACTTTTGCTGATTTCTACCCCAAACCTGCACCTGATGCCCTCGCACCGTATCGGCAAAAGTTTTAAATGGTAGGACCTGTGAGTTATCCCTAAGAGGCTGAGCTACAAATCTCAAGGGACCAGAACCATCATGCACATAGTTTTCGGGTTCCAACATCTTCCTCAATCCTAACCCAAAAACCCTCCATCCATTCTTTGCTTGGCCTTCTGGAATAAGAATGGACCTCCTAGCCCCGCCAACTTTAAGTTTAGTAAAAAGAAGGAACAAGCCAAAAGAGTTGGAGCTCCGTTGGAGAGTGTAGGCTAAATCACCTTCTCTGAAAGTATAAAAATACTTCGGACTACTCCCAACAACAATCTATTCTGTACTCTTCATCAGCCATTGCGCCGCATTCTTACCCATGAAGACCGACTTCATAAAGTATCTACTCCGCTCAAAAATCCTTAACGAAAAATACCATCCCCCTTCCTCTACCACCAGTTGAAAAAATTTGGATTCAATATAAAAACTGCGAGAACCACCCATAATAGAAAGGTTGGAAGAAAGAAAAGCTGCAAATTTTCTGGCTAATTTGAGGTAGCCGAGCCTCTCAAAAGGGGAGAGAGAGAGATCACAGTTGATAAGGAAGGGGTTCTTGGAATGAAACTTAAAGAGTTTAGTTGTACAGAGGGAAAAAAAGAGTAAAATATAACGCACCATAACATAATATATTTAGGAAAATATGGACCACTTCAAAAAGAAATAATATCAATCAAACACACCATTTAGTAAAATGATATATTTGTAGAGATGGATAGGTGAAAAAATAATTTTAGAATTTTTTTTAAAAAATTTTTAGGGAGATCAAATTATCTTCCACAAAATTTAGAAAAAAAAAATTATACATTATACCACATTTACAAAATAATTATCTATTCTCATGCATTGCTTGAGTTTGAGACTAGAAGTATCTAAATGCTGAAACATATCATTTATTGTCACCACACTTTTATTGAGCCATATTAGCGGTCATGTCATCATTTTATTTCTATTATTTCTTAAAATAATGTATATTAATATTAATGTATACAATAATGAATTATGCATTTACTCATTCGTAAACTAATTATAACTTATCAATAGGGACAGTTCTAGGATTTTAAGCTAGCGGGGGCTAGAGTATAACTCCAAATAGGCATCCATAAAGTATTAAGAATTTATAAATACTCAAAATCGTTGTTTCTAAATACATGAAGATGCAATCATTTACCAACAAAGACAAAAACAAAAACAAAATAATGTTTTTTTTAATACTAGGCTGACTAGGATTTTTTTTTTTTTTTTTTTGAAGTTAGAGCATTCACAATAGTGAAGCTAAAAATTTTAGCTTTTAGCACTTTAAAAAGCTACTTTATCTATTTTATCACCTTACTTTACAATAAATCCAATATCAAATGTTTTATTTTTTTTATCACTTCATTTGAAATAATATGAACAACTCATTAAAATAATAAATGAAGAGAGAATTTGAGTTTTCTAATTGAAGGAAGAGATATGATATGAACAACTCATTAAAAGTTTTCTTGGTCTGCTTCCTTAGGAAAGATCTTAACAACAGACAACCTTCGTAAAAGAAGAGTGATAGTGCTTGACTGGTGTTATATGTGTAAGAGGTGTGAGGAGTCGGTGAATCATCTTCTTCTTCATTGCTCCATAGCTTGGGAGTTGTGGTCATTGGTTTTCTGCTTGTTTGGTATTCAATGGGTTATGCCTCGCATTGTTCTTGAGTTGTTTGAGGCTTGACAAGGAAAGTTTGCGCGACATCGTCACATTGATGTTTGGAGATTAGTGCCTCATTGCTTGATTTGGTGCATTTGGCGTGAAAGGAATGCTAGAAGCTTTGAGGGTTGTGAACGACCTTTACTGGAGATTAAGTCTTTTTTCTTACACACTCTCTTTGAATGGAGTATGGTTTTTTCTCATTTTTCTTGTTCTTCTTTTTCTTTTTTTCTTGACCGTTGTTCTTTTGTTTTCTGATTTGTGCGTCCATAGTACATCCCCAATGTACTCGGTTTGACAATCTTTTTATTATTAATAATATTCTTACGTTATTTATCAAAAAAAAAAAAATTGTAATTTATTGTTAATAACTTGCTACAGTCAACTGGTATTTATACCAATTTGCTATAGTTACAAAAAATTTAGTTTTAGCTTCTCCAATAACACATGATTTTTTGGTTCTTAAAGCATTCTCATCAGCTCTCTCAAATGTGCCAAATGCTAAATATTTGGCACATTTGACACATCAAACACTACTATTCATACCTCATCAGCTGTTGTAAATGTTTCAAAAATTTGCAACATTCTACAGTACCGTCTCAAATATGAGACGGTACGGACAAGAATGCCAAATTTTTTTATTATTTGTTTATTCGTCCTCCACAGCTCCCTCTCTCCTCCCAACACATATCTCTCTCGGCCTGGTTCTCTCTCTCCGTCTGGTTCTCTTTCTCAACTCTCATCTCTGTTCTTTCCTCAGTCATTCTCAAACGCAAATGCAAACTCAAGGCCTCCCTTAAAAACAAAACACAAAAACTCTCTAAAGATCACTCAAAAACAAAACCCATCTCTCTTCGGCACTCCCTCTAAACCTTCGATCTCTCTAACTCTGACCCAAACTCTCATCTTTGTCTAGCCCTCTCTGTTGCTCTTTCACAGCCACGCCGATCTCACTACAGTGATCACCACGCCGCGCCGCCGAGCTTCGTGCCATCCACCCCCACGCCGCCGATCTCTCAGAGTGTGAGACATTTCTTATCTTTTGTTTTCTGATGGTGGGTTTTTTTTTTTTTTTTTTTTTGCCGTGGGTTTTATTGTTGTGGCTATTGGTTGATTTTGGTGGTGGCTTTTTTTGTTGTTGCCGGTAGGTTGTGAGGTTCAGGCTTATCTAGAGGGATTGGAGGTTGGGTTTGTTTGATTTGGGATGGGTTTTGAGGTTTGTGAATGTGGTGGGTTGTGGGTTAGTTGTGGTAGTGGTATTGTAATTTGGTAGTTGTGGTGGCTGTCGGTGTTGTTGGTGTGGCCGTGGCCGTTGTTGGTGGCCGTTGTTGCGGCAGTGGTGGCTGTGCCGTTGTTGTTGTTGCTGATGAGAGGAGTTAATATATTATTTTAATGTTTTGTAAATATTATTTTAATGTATAGAATTGAAATATAGAACATCTGATAAATGGAATATTGTAAATTGATGTGCTAAAATGATAAAGTGGGTTTTTAGTGTGTCAAAATGGCATTTTTTATGAGAGAGCTGATGAGAATGCTCTTAGGTGGTAAAATAGTTTTTTTTTTTTGTTGCTAAAATACAACCACCATTGTGAATGTTTTTATTGTTTTTGTTAAGTTTTTGGGTTAGATAGTTGCTATTTGGGTGAGGCTAGTTAGGGTTATTGATTAAGGAAAAGGGGGGCTCAACTACAAAAATGAAATATATTATAACTAAAAATATATATATATATTTTTGGACCCAGGGGGCCCCGCCTGGGTTTGTCCCTGTTTATCAATCATGATTAAGACCACTACTTTTCAATATCATGACTTCACACATTTTTTAACCTAAATATAAATTATAATAGAAAATATGCTAAAATGCAAATTGCATCATCTGAGGTTAATTCAATATAGACTCAAAAAAAAAAAAAAAACATTTTTAAGTTACTGTCCTCCATCACAACATATTACAGCCATAATATCTTGTTCTCTAGTCAATACCACCTCATCGTTGTATCATTCACAACTCAGATTCTTATCTGGAGGGATGGGAGATTTAGGGGATATATGTTGAATATGCTGAAGCTCTAATACCAAATTGTTTATCAGAACACGTGATAGCTAAGAGCACAAAAATCTGAACACGTGGCATTATTTTACAAAGGTTTTGCACAAAAATCCAAATTCTACTACCATTGCCAATTATCCACATCATCCCAGCTGAGATAACTTTCCTAGCTTTAAGAATACTTTGCCAAGTGTAGGAACCCAAAGATATCTTGGCATCAAATACTGTACCTCCAGGCCGAGAAAGTATTTTTCTTGGAAAGCTCTTTAAAATAGAAAATTATGGTCGGTCAAGAGACATTAAACCTGTTTCGAAGACATCGTTTCATTAAATTTCACCAAATCTTTAAAGCCCACACCACCACACTTGAGGTTGACAAAGAATTTCTCATTTTTTTTCCAATGAAATTTTCTTTGCTCACCCATTTGGTTTTGATTTGTTTCATCTAAAATCACATATTTGGACATTATGAGTTAACTATATTTGGCTTTGGCATACATCACTTTTGAAAATTTTGTCACTTCTATAATGTAAAATGTATCATGTGGCCTATCTCATGTGCAACCTATTAAAAGTGTGCATTCTATTTTTTTGTTATTCTTATCCAAGTCTTGAACACTGATTATGTGTCTAGACTCAGGTAAAATTAGGCTCAAGGTCCTTTTAGCGTTTTATTCCATTTTTAAATGTTGTTGGATGCTAGTAGATTAATAGATATTTTTGAGTCTCATTTTCATAATCTGGTAAAAATGGTTGGAATTATTTGTGGATTTCTGTCATTAGTTTGTTCCCATGACATGTAGGAGCTTAATTATTGTTACGGATGATCTCTCTGCTATGGTTGGAATTGAAGGACGATACATCTTAATGAAAAGAATTCATGGACAGGGCAATTATATTACCTTTCCAGGTTGATCCATCTATGAACTTTGCACCTAACATATGAATTAATTTATAGCTTGGGATGCTATTTTTACTATGAAATTGAAGATTTGCAAGTAACATTTAGGTTTTGGTTTGGATTTATTCTGCTGAATAGATTTTGGCATGGTTTGGATTGATTGTGTTGTTGTTGTTGTTGTTGTTGTTTTTTTTTTTTTTTTTTTTTTTTTTTTTTTTTTTTCATTTTTATTAATTTTTGGTTACTGAGAAAATAGTTGCTGAGAAAAATTCTCTCTATTCTTTTTCATTTATTAATCTTTTTTTTAAATCAAATAATAATTTATATTTTACAAAATTTTTGTTTTTTCAAATTTTTTTTTTATTAATTTATATTTTTTAAATTAAATAAATCTATAGAAAAGCAAAACCACGTCATTTTTAGACACTTTATGGCAATTTCCTAACAAACACTAATGAAAAACCTTAATTAAATAAACTTGAAATTAAAAAGATACAGTTGAATAAAAGTAAAGTTAAAGGTCTAAAATTAATATACTTTCTTTAGTTGCACTGTTTCATTTGCATCTTTGGATGCAGATTTATAGGATTTCAGGATTGGGTACCAACCTAATTTGAACAGGAATTAATACAAAGAAAAAGCATAATTAATGGAAGAAATTAGTCATTCGATTTGTTGCTAAAATCTGTCTTTCATGGTAAAAAAAATGTTCCCAAAGTTATTCTAGAAAAAAGCATTAAGTTGTACAAGTCACTGGACGTGTAAAACATAGGTAGCTAGTACTGGACAGATTTTGTGGTTCACTATCTGTGTTGCACATAATATATGTCTTTCCTATACTTTATATCTTAAGTGGCACAATTTTATATAAAGATGAAAATCGAACTTATAATTAGTCATGCTCAAGAAATACTTGTAGATCGTAGTTGAATTAGTATTACTGGATGATCTGAGCCTAAAGTGTACTGTCAACTTTATAGCTTGATTTTTACTTTAAAGGCTCTTTTTCAGGCTGATATTTTGGTTTTGTTGACCAAACCTTTGAAATTGGGTTTTTGCAAAAATTTTCTCTCTTCCTTTTCCAATTTCCTATTATAAATCACTAAAAGGCGCTATATTATCAATCAAATGTTTAAATTTCAAGTTTTTGTAATCTAAAATTATAAATAAAAAAATAAGTTTAAAAATCAAATAATAAATAACAACCGATAGATACGAAATTTGACATGTATATTAAAAAAAAAAAGAACATGCAACTCAACAATTATATTTTCAAAATAGGTAGCCATTTTAATTTTTTTAGTAGGAGTTGTAGGCATTACACTTCTTTATGTTTTCAACATGCATATCAATTTTTATGTTAATTTGATGTTATTTACTATTCCATCCATAAACTTATTTCTTATACATAATTTTTGTTAGGTTCTAAATATTTAGGATTAAATGTTTAGGAACTAATTTTATTGTATGTTTGCAAACCGAGTACAAAAACATGTCTAGTATGACATATTTATGTCTTCGAAGTGTTTTAGACTTTATTCAAGGTAATATAATTCATGATTCAAGAATATACAAGCTACAGAAAGAAGAATTCAGAAACTAAACAGCTCATTTGATATTGTATTCAGATTAATCTTAATTTTTTTCTTTATACACTAGATGTGGGTGTATTTTAAGAATTGTTTTAAATAGATATTGAAAAAGGGGGGGGGGGGGGGGGGGGGGGAGGTGTTGAAGAGCTGTGGACTAAGAATCTTTCTTAGCATCATTCAAACTAGTTTGAGGGACTTCACAAACGATAAACTTGACTAAACATGCCTGAGAGAATTTTGTTTGTTATTGAGGTCTTCTCAAAACCTTGAAAACAATGTCACAAGGTACACCCCAGTTTTGGTTTTAAATTAGACAGGTTATTCACTTACTCCAAAAGTCGAAATTCACTTCATAAAAAACTATTCATTACATATTAAAAGAAAAAAAAGGCTTTTAAAAATTGTTTGTGTGTGTGTGTGTGTGTGTATATATATATGATGCATTGAACATTGCAATTATAATTTTGAAACTGTTAGGTTCCAAAGATTTAGAATTAAATATTTAGAATCATTATTGTATTATGTTGGCAAACCGAGATCAAAACATGTCTAGTCTAGGTATTTAGGCAATGCTTAAATAAGGGTGTTTCAAGTTTTGAAGTCCAGCTGTTTGCAGAGAAGAAGAGTCAAGTTCTACCTTTCTTGACTGATCGAGAATTAAGCTCGATTAATTGAAAATCACAGGCTCAGTTTTTCTGTAGAATTTTTACTTTTTGTGGTGTTGTTTACTTTTTCGCATCTTTGCATGATATGATATATATGTGTTTAACCTAGATCTGAAAATTAATCTAAGTAATCACTTGATTAATTAATTAGGTTAAAACTATCAGGTTAAGGGGTCTAAACAAACTTTCAGATACAATGACTACTTACCAACCCATGGAAATCAGAAACATATTACCATCACATCTTGAAGCAAAGTTTGGGTGCAGATTCACACTATCTTCTTGGAAGATTTTATGTTAAATAAGTAGTGAAAAGAAAATTGTCCTTGAGTCAAGCCTATGTATTGGGGTAGCAACTTTCTTGATTTTTAATGAAAGTGTTTATTTATCCAAAAAGAAAAAGAAAAAGAAAAGGGATTATTTGTTCTCACAAAAGATTAAACGGCTGGTAGTAAATGGGAAAAGCATACTACATGGCAGGGATGTTATTCAAAGAGGAGCTAGATGGTGTGTGGGAAATGGAATCACCAATGGCTGCCAAAAAATCACTCATCTATGATCTCTTCTCCAATTGTGGAGTCCTGTGCTCTCTTTTGGAGTGCCCAAAAGAGAGCACAGGACTCCACAAGGAATTGGTAGCTGCATTACCTTCACCCCTCATACCATTCTACATGTATTTAGAAACCTGATTCATCTACTCAGCAAGTGATCAATATTAACTTCAGCAAAAAAAAGTGATCAATATTTAATATATTATTCTTGTGATCTTAGAAAAACAAAGGGGAAAATCAATATTCATTCCCTATTTAATGAAAGTTATATAGACGAGGAAAACTGATTCCCTTTTAAAGTTTAAGAGACCACAGGACTCCACAAGGAATTGGTAGCTGCATTACCTTCACCCCTCATACCATTCTACATGTATTTAGAAACCTGATTCATCTACTCAGCAAGTGATCAATATTAACTTCAGCAAAAAAAAGTGATCAATATTTAATATATTATTCTTGTGATCTTAGAAAAACAAAGGGGAAAATCAATATTCATTCCCTATTTAATGAAAGTTATATAGACGAGGAAAACTGATTCCCTTTTAAAGTTTAAGAGACCAGCAATATGGTATTATGGATATGTGGTGAAGAACAATTCTGTTATCCACCTTTTGTAGCATTTTGAGTTTAATGGTAGGAACCTATAGTGTTGAGACTAGCATGATAATACTTAGTGAGTGATGAGTGCTCCCACCCTCCCCCCTCCGCCCCACCTCTCCTCTAGACCATTACAACTTCCTCCACCTCCACATCCACCCCTAATACATGCACAAGCCAATCCACCTTTTGCTAACTTCCCCAACATTCCCTTTTTCTTCCATCCTCCTCAAATCCCTTTCCAACAGCCTTGTTATTGGCCTAGTCAGTTTGGTCAATACATACCCCACCACACGCCGACCCAAACATCCTTACCCCCTCTGAACCCTAATCCTCCTAAGCCGCCACCTTCTTCTCAATCCAAACCTTCACCTTCACATGGGGAACGGGGGAAATCTGCTTTTTTTCGCATTGACACAAAGGCCTTCTTCTTGGCTTTTGACGGAGGACGTATGGATTCTTATTCCATTACAGAAAGACGAGGAAGGTACCATGGTTCTATCCGGGTTGGCAGATCGGGCTTGGACTGGATCATCGCATGCTTGGTTGAGTTACGTAGGTGGGATTTCAGCAAGCAACATTTTTTCAAACGGTTTCATGAGAATTATAAAATTTTGGAGTGCTCTAGTAGGTTGAATAAGGGTGGTTATTTTGTGGAAATATCTGAGTATCATAATGGGGCTCGACGAGGTTGTTTGCGTGCCCCAGAAGGTTTTCAAAAGGGTGGTTGGGCTTTTCTTGAAAGGAAGGTATGTGATTTTTTCTTTGGAAAATATGTTTCTAGGCCGGGGAAGGAGGTGGATGCCGGCGGTGGTAGGTTTGCAAAACTCACCGGTAATCCAAAGAACCAAGTTTGGAAGGACATTAACGGTCACGTGAAATTAGGAAGTGATTTAGATTTGGAGAAGCAGTTTCCTAAACTAGCTAGCACGTTAAACCAGGAGGAGGGATTTGAGGGATTTGATTTTTTTTCCAAAAACAAAGATCTCAACTCACCTTGTATCTGGAAGGCCAATGCGTGTGTCTACTTTGAAGTGGACTAGGGCCCATTTTTCTTTAAACATATCAGTTGATCTTGAGGGAAGGGGCCAACGTGTGGTAAAGTGGGCCAATTTTGTTTAGCCAAAGTCTAATAAAGATGATATAACACTTAATGCACTTGGGCCTGTTAAGCAAGGGCCTATTAAACAGGCCCAAATGGATCATTCTGGTGACATAACCACCTGAAATTAAAAGGCTTGTCACGATCTGGTGAGTGTGGTGAGGGATCGGGCTTACAAGTCAGTGTTGAGAAGTCAGAGCTAGGTACCGGCGAGATGGAAGGGGAGTTTCCAACTTCCGATTGAGGTTCCGACACGGCAATGCAGATGGGTTTTGTTCAAATGGGTGATATCGGCGAGATGGTAGGGGCTTTTTTAACTTCCGGTGAAGATCCTGATAGGGCGGTGCAGGAGGATGTTGCTACGACGGGGTGTACAGGTAGCGGCGCCGAGGTGGGGGCTCCTTTAACTATCGTAGATGCCGGCGATCCAGCGTCAGGTGTCCGATAAGTGGGGCTGTGGAGGTTTCGCATGTGTCGAGCTCCGGAAATTATCCCAGATTCACTGATGTTGAGGCGGAGTGTTCGACGACACCAGTAATGAGGGCCGAGGTGTCTTGCCATCAGTCTTTACTGGAACAAAACATGTTTTCTCCTATTTCTGAGTTGGTTTCGGATTCTTTCGAAGAAGAGAAGCTATTGTTGAATTGGGTCAATCCCACGGAGTCGGATAGGGATGAGGAGGAGCGACAGTTGATGGAATATGTTCCTTTGGCTCAATGGGATCCTAATGGGGGTTTGGTGTTAATGACTGAGGAAGTTGACCCAGTTGACATCTCTGTGGAGGATGATTTGGAACCTTCGGCTTGGGTAAGTAAGAAGGTAAAGGGCTTCGGTAAGTGGGTGGGTTTCCCCATAGATTCCTGTGAGAGGCAGTGTGTTGAATTTTTTCAACGACTTGAAAAAGTGTGGGAGAAACAAGCTGAGGTAGGTAGCCTTCGTCGCACTGCTTCTTCCTCTACAAAAGGTATGAGGGAGTTACGGAATTTTATTTCTACAGTTAATTATGATGGTCAAGCTAGTAAACGAACTAGGGAGATTGTGAAAATCAGCGGGTTGGGCTCTGATGGTTGTCCATGAATTTGAGACTTCTATCTTGGAATGTGAGAGGATTCAACAATCCTCATAAGAGGGATACTGTGAAGAATTTACTTAATGAATGGAAGTGTGAGGTTGTGTGTTTTCAGGAAACCAAACTGGATTGTACCGATTCTGCTGCGGTGAAAAGTCTTTGGGGCAGCTCTTTTGTGGATTGGGTGGCTTTAGATGCCATTCACACAGCGGGAGGTATTCTTGTGGTTTGGGACACAAAGGTGTATGAGAGAATTGACTGTGTGGTGGGTAGCTTTTCTGTTTCGGTCTTGTTGAAGGGGGTGGCAGATGGTTTTGTTTGGCTATGCTCGGGAGTTGATGGCCCAAATGATGCTAGTTTGAGGGATGCTTTATGGGCAGAGCTTGATAGTGTGAGAGTGAGATGGAGTTCAGCTTGGTGTATTTTGGGTGATTTCAACATTATTAGATACCCGGCAGAGCGTCTTGGTTGTAATTCATTTAGTCCAGCCATGTTCAATTTTTCTGATTTTATCGAGAGGAATTTTTTGGTTGATCTTCCTTTGGTCGGGGGTGAGTACACGTGGTTTAGAGATTCAGCGAACCCTGCTATGTCTCGCATTGATAGAGTTGGTTTCAGTTGATTGGGAGGAACACTTCTTGGATGTAATTCAAAGGCCTCTCCCTCGGGTGGTTTCTGATCATTGTCCTATTCTAGTGGAGGCTGGAGGCTTGGCGAGGGGGAAAAGTCCCTTTAAATTTGAGAACATGTGGCTAAAGGTGGAGGGTTTTGTGGATCTATTTAGGGGCTGGTGGAACAATTATCATTTTGTGGGATCCCCTAGTTATGTTCTCGCATGTAAATTCAAGGCTCTTAAACAAGACTTGAAGCTTTGGAATAAACATGTTTTTGGGGATGTGCATTTTAGGAAAAAATGTTTGTTGATTGAGCTGTTGGATCTGGATATGAGAGAAGGTCTGCAAGTGCTGACTATGGCAGATAAAGCAAGAAAAATTGAAGTTAAGGCAGAGATCGAATCTTTAGCTGCTTTGGAGGAGATTTCTTCGAGGCAGAAATCAAGGGCTTTGTTCTTAAAGGAGGGGGATAATAACACTAGGTTTTTCCACAGGCTTGCTAATTCTCATAGGCGAGCTAATACCATGAGGAGTGTGGAGGTTGAGGGCATTTTGTATGAAGCTGAATCTGATATTCAGGATCAGGTGGTGGGGTTTTATAAGAGTCTTTATCAGGAACCTGAGGATTGGAGGC
Organism: Quercus glauca; assembly: GCA_023736055.1. Lineage (NCBI taxonomy): Eukaryota > Viridiplantae > Streptophyta > Magnoliopsida > Fagales > Fagaceae > Quercus > Quercus glauca. Next base: position 21,852,225 of record CM043318.1, on the reverse strand, counting down.
CCACTGTTGATGGGTTAGAGTTTGCTAGTTTGGATGAGTCTGATAGGCTTTCTCTTGAAAGGGAGTTTGATAGGGAGGAGATCATTGCGGCTCTTCGGGAGGTTGAGGGTGATAAGGCTCCTGGTCCTGATGGATTTACCATAGCTTTCTTCCAAAAGTGTTGGGGTGTGATAGAAGAGGATGTTATGGCTTTTTTTGCAGACTTTCATAGCCATTGCATCTTTGAGAAATCTCTGAATGCTACTTTTCTTTGTTTGATACCTAAGAAGATCAAAGCTGTCAATATTAAAGATTTTCGGCCCATTAGCCTTGTGGGTAGTTTGTACAAACTTCTGTCAAAAGTGTTGGCTTATAGGCTTCGAAGTGTTTTGGACAAACTTATATCCAATTCTCAGAATGCCTTTGTAGGGGGAAGACAGATTCTTGACTCTGTTCTTATAGCAAATGAATGTTTGGATAGTAGATTAAAGAGTGGTGTTCCGGGTGTGATTATTAAGTTGGATATAGAGAAGGCTTATGATCATGTAAATTGGAATGCTTTGTTTTACCTAATGGAGAGGATGGGTTTTGGGGAGAAGTGGGGGAGGTTGATGAAAGCCTGTATCACTACAGTTCGCTTCTCAGTACTTATTAATGGGTCCCCGGCTGGCTTCTTTGGTAGCTCACGTGGTCTTCATCAAGGGGATCCTTTATCTCCTCTTTTGTTTTTGTTGGTGATGGAGGTGTTAAGTAGGTTATTGAGGAGGACAGAAGAGGGTGATTTTCTTAGGGGGTTCCAGGCAAGCCCTGATGCTAGAGGAGGTTTGCATATTTCTCATCTTTTGTTTGCTGATGATACTATTCTTTTCTGTGATGCATCTAGGGAACAATTATTATATATAAGGATGGTGTTGATCTTTTTTGAACCTATTACAGGCTTAAGAGTAAATGTTGGCAAGAGTGAAATTGTGCCAGTTGGTGAGGTTGGGAATTTGGGTGCTTTGGCTCGCATCCTATGCTGTAAGGTTGGGCGTTTGCCTATGTCTTATCTGGGAATGCCTCTTGGGGCTCATTTTAAGGATGCTTCAATCTGGAATCCTATTTTAGAGAGGGTGGAGAAAAAGCTCGCTGGTTGGAAGCGGTTGTATTTGTCAAAAGGAGGTAGGCTTACCTTATTGAAGAGTACTTTGTCGAGTCTCCCAACTTATTATCTATCGTTGTTTACAATTCCGCAACACATAGCCGACAGACTAGAGAGGATTCAGAGGAATTTCCTGTGTGGGAGTTCTAATGATGTTTTCAGATATCCGCTTGTTGCTTGGGAAAAGGTTGTTTGGCCGGTGGAGATAAGGGGTTTGGGGATTCGGAAGACTGGGATTTTTAACCAAGCTCTACTTGGGAAGTGGCTTTGGCGATTTAGGAAGGAAGCTACCCATTTATGGCGTCAGGTAATAGCCTCCAAATATGGAGAGGATAGTGGAGGTTGGTGTACTAGAGTTGTGAGAGGGACTTATGGTTGTGGGTTATGGAAGAATATTAGGAAAGGTGTAGACAATTTTTTCAGTCATGTGGTGTATGCAGCGGGACAGGGCAATCGTATTCGTTTTTGGCACGACCCTTGGAGTGGTCCTACTCCTTTGAAGGATTTATACCCGGAATTGTTTGCATGTGCTGTGGTTCAGGAAGCTCTGATGTCTGACATGATTATTTCTGCACCAGATGAGGGAGGTAGGAGTTGGAACTTCCATTTCCGACGCTATTTTAATGAATGGGAGTTGAGGAGATTTTATTCTTTTTATGAGCATGTCTCTGCCAGGATTCCTAGTGGGGAGGGTGAGGATTTCTTGATTTGGAAGCTGAATCGCAATGGTATCTTTAATGTGGGATCCTTTTATATTGCTTTACTGAAGCCCCTTCTGTTTCTTTCCCTTGGCAGAGCATTTGGTGTGTAAAGGTACCTAAAAGGGTATCTTTCTTTTTATGGACCGCTGCTAGGGGTGGGATTCTCACAATAGACAACCTTGTTAAGAAGAAGAAACTGCCCCTTGTTAACTGGTGTTGTTTATGTAGGTGTGATGAGGAGACTGTGGATCATCTTTTGATCCATTGTCGGTTTGCATCTGCTATGTGGACTGAGGTCCTTAATTTGTTTGGGGTTCAGTGGGTGATGCCGGACACTATTGTTTCTCTTCTTTTTGCATGGAGGAATTGGTTGGGAACTAACTCTTCTCAGGTTTGGAATTTGGTTCCAGCATGCCTTATGTGGTTAGTATGGAAGGAACGTAATGCCCGAACTTTTGAGGACGTTGAGAGTTCTATAAATATGTTGAAGACCTTGTTTGCTAGGACCTTATTTGAGTGGTCTCGTATTCGGGGGCTTACGCATTGTAGTTCCTTGTCTGATTTCCTTATCTCTATTAGTCTTTCCTTATAATTTGACTGTATTTGTTTCAAGGGCTGTGAGTTTACAATCGTAAACGCATTGTTCTTTTCATCAATAGAACTCTTATTATCTATCAAAAAAAAAGATATTTTGATTGACGATGAAACAAGAAACTGGAACAATGACATGCTAGATGGTCTATTTGTTCCAAGTGAAGCCGATTTTATCAGAAATATCCCCTTCGCCCGTGTTGTATCAGAGGACACGCTCTATTGGCCTTTAACTCATGATGGTCGCTACAATTGTAAATCAGGATACAGGTTTTTGAAGGAAGAATCTGAACCAGCAAGCCCGAGTGGCTTTCCGCCTCAGGAAATGCAGCTATGGAAGGGATTGTGGTCTTTGAAAATTCCAAATAAGGTAAAGAATCATGTATGGAGAGCCTGCCGTAATTCATTACCTACCAAGGAGAATCTGGTAAGTCGTACAATCATTACTAGCTCCACCTGTGACCGATGTTTTGAAGCTTCAGAATCACCATTACATGCTATCTGGACGTGCCCCAAACTGGACGCTGTCTGGGCAGACCTGGACTTGTGGGGTTTTTTGACAAAATCATCAATTCTTTGACTTTAAGGAGCTTCTATCTTGGATAATGCAGCAACAGAGTAGCCCTGCACTCTTCTCTATGACGGCCTGATCTGTTTGGATGCAAAGAAACCAAGTCAGACTGAATCAGCCCTGCAGCATGCTCTCGGACATTTCTCAGCTGTCAACAATCAGGTACAATGAGTACCGTGCAGCCCAGCCTTCTGCAAACTCACCACAACAGCACCCTTAGCAGCAACATTCTCATGCTTCCTGGCAGCCTCCTCTTGATTTGTATAAAATCAACTATGATGGTGCCACTTTTGATTCAGAGAATATGTTAGGCATTGGTGTGTTCATCCGAGATTCACAACGTTCAGCCGTTGCAGCACTCTGTCAGCAGCTTCCACGTTGATACCATGCAGCAGAAATTGAAACTATGGCAGCAACAAGGGCACTTGAATTTGCTCTTGAGATTGGGATAAGATGCAGTGCTGGAAGGGGATTCTATGCTGGTTGTTCAAGCCATTTCTGCTGATACAATCTCTTTGTCTCCTCTTGGTTCTTTGATAGCTGATGCTAAGTCTTTTAGTTGTTTTAATGAATTACATTACTCTCATACAAAAAGAGAAGGTAATAAGGTTCCCATAGCCTAGCTCGGCATGCTAGATATGTTACAAACTACGTTGTGTGGATGGAGTCTGTTCCTCCACCTTCTTTTTCTGCTTTCCAGGCTGATTTAGCCTCATTCCTTAATACAAAAGCCCATTAGGCCTCCTCAAAAAAAAAAAGAAAAAAAGAAAAAGAAAAAGCTCCATCCTTTAGTTTCTTTTATTATTTATTTTATTTTATTTTTAACTGTGTTAAATTGATATTTGTAGTTTGTTTTTTATTTGCTATACTTTTGGTTAAATGCTCTTCTTGCTTTGACTCTTCTCATCCCACTGGTCTATACTATCCTATGGCATGACCATGAATTTCTTAGATATGTTTGCTTCATTATTAGGTACAATTTCCATTTTCTATAGATGAGATAAAGTAACAATTGATTTTTTTTTTCACTTTACGTTCCATTTTCTGTGCAGGTGTGGCAAGTGCATCAAGTATGAAAAAAATACCTTTCATGTATTCTCACCTCCTTGCATATTATATTTCTCATTATGCTCTTTTAATTCAATTGCAATATAATTTTGAAAGGAGTTCGTGCCCTTAACATGCAAGGAATTGCAATGTCTTAGATCATCACTGCTATGTCTTAGCCTGCTCAAATTTATTGATAGCTTTATGCATTATTTGACATTTGAGGTCGGTACTTCCAATCCTCTAGCAAAATTTGTTTTCCACTCATTGTCAAGATATTTCCATATGCCAAGGCTTTGTAATGAGACCCTTTGTCTCATAGAATGTTTTCTTTTCTGCATATACTGTTCTTTATCAACAAAGTTCAAGGGCTACTCCAGTTTTGTTTTATAAGTAAAGAAAAGATGTTGGATAGAGAGATCTAATTGAAAAGTGAGAACAATGAACAAGGAAAATGTGAGATAGCTCCTAATCAACATGTTGGGCCCAAGAAAACTTGTGAAGATTCAACTTAATGGGTTCTCTTTGGGGTTTATTCTTAGTAGCTAGTTTTTTCAAATGTAGTAACCAATGTGCCTAGAGTATGCTGCAGCAGCTCAATCTTTTATATCATCTTCCATTGACATTCTTAGACGAATCTTTTGTTGGTTTAATTGGGAATTCAAGAAATCCATCAATGGCACTTAATTAGCTCCAGAATTCAATAGTCCTGATTCCATTTTATAAGTGACACATAATTAGCTCCAGAATTCTACAGTATGTCGCAGCAACTCAATCTTTTATATCGTCTTCCATTGACATTCTTAAGTTAGATGAATCTTCTGTTGGTTTAATTGGGAACTCAATAAGTCCATCAATGTCACTTAATTAGCTCCAGAATGAGCAAGGAGGCGAGGTTGAATAGAGTTCCAAAACAGAGCCATACTTGATTCATCTTTGCACAGTGAGGTGTTGGAAAAGACAAATAGTTGAGTTTATCTGATGAACAATAAATGAATATGTTCAACACACCATATATGTTGTGTTTGTGCTTTGAATATTGTTGTTTGTATCTAGGATATGTGATTCCTTAAATATGCTTAACAATCATGAAAATCTTGTGAGTTTGTATAGGTTTTTATTATTGTTGTGGTACTAGGTATTATAGTCCCTGATAATGTTATGGGTATAAACCAACACTTAACTTAGTTTTAATTATGTTGATTGTGGTATTACTGGAACTCTGTGCAGTAATAATCTGCATAAATCTTATTTATTCAAAATAATTCTCGTAGGCAGGTTAGATAGGGGTGTTAAAATTCAATCTTGAGTTCTATACCTATGCTTCTAATGAGTTTGCTTTTCACTGTTCCTGTCTTCATTACATTAAGTAGAGGTTGGATTGCTGAAATTTCTAATAGGTACTAGAACTTACGAATTTATTAATAGTAATACATCTGCTACACGACATTTCCTTCTCGTCAACTTGCTTTTTCTTTTTCCAAATCGTACCAAGGGAAATATAGGCTTTACCATTGAAGATTGTTTGATGAGTTAGTGACGAGCTAGTAAGCTATTATTCACTAAGTCCTGATGGGCTCAGAATTTGAATAATTTAATAGCTTTATTCCTTTTTCCATGATTAATAGCCTATTGAAACCATCTCCTGGTATTTCTTTCAAAATTATCTTGGAAATCTCTCTATTTCAGTATGTTGTTATTTCTCAACGCATATTAATTTGTTGTAAATTTATTCCTCCAAGATATCTCACTCAAATCTTTCTTGTTTTTTTTTTTTTTTTTTTTTTTTTTTTTTTTTTTGGTGGTAGGCAAGCAATCTCAAACGAAGAGCAAAATCCTAGGGGGCCTTGCAATACTACCATCTATAGATGGTGTGCATCAGAGCATCACCACTGAATTTCTAGTTTGATATGCTCAATAGGAATTGGAAGCTCCAATAAAATTGCAGTGGAGATAGTTTGGTGCTCAATTTGGAAAGCGAAGGTCCCTAATAATGTTAAGATGTTTGCATGGAAAGCATGTCATAACGTTCTACCTGCATGTGCCAATCTGTTCAAACGCATGTATTATGAGGATGACATGATGCATATATTATGGATTTGTGAAGAGGCACAAAGAATTTGGTGTTGCAGTAAAGACGTAATTAGAGCATGAATTCCTAGACTTTGTGAGAATATTTTGGCCTGTATTGGAGGAGTGCGGAGCAATATCCTAATTAAAAAAAAAAAAAAAACATACTCGTTACAAACAATTGGTAAAATGAAGACCATATTTGGATTTAGGTGCACATAGATTTTTTTGAGCAATCCTAATTCTTATACTAGGAATCTATAGCTAATTTGAAAAGATAATTACGCCACTATTAGTATTATGTCTAATATTTTAATCAGCAAGTTTTTTAATTATTTAATTTAAATTCTTTCAAAAAGGAATCTACTTCAATTAAATGAGGCTAAGTATAAGAATTTGAAAAGAGAATTAGGCAACCAGATTTACTAAACAACATTTGCTACTGAGGATCGTTGCCAAATGTAAATGGGTTACTAGATGATTTTCTACTAACATATAGGTTTTAGTTTGGATGGATTCGGTTGGATATATTTGGCATGGATTTGATTGACTGGGTTGTTCTTTTCATTATTATTATTATTATTTTTTGATTGGTGAGAAAACTTTACGAAAAGTTTGTTTTTCAATTCCTAAACTTTAAAATTTTATTTTTTCATCCTTAAATTTTATAAAGAGTTTTTTTAATAGTTTAGAGAAAAAAATAAGGATGAAATTTTTTTAATAATTTAGGAACAAAAAAAAAACAAGTTTTTTTTGTAAAGTATAAGGACAAAATGTAAACATTTAAAATAGTTTAGAGATAAAAAACACAAACTTTTTTAAGTATAGGGATTAATAAAAAAACTTTTAGTATAGTTTAGAGATGAAAAACAAACTTTTAGTAAAGTTTAAGAATAAAGAACAAACTTTTGATAAAGTCTAAGGATCAAAATATTATTTTACCCTTTTTTTTTAATGTGATTTTGACAGATTCAACATTAGATTGTATTTTCTTATTATTTCTTCTATACTAGTAAATTTTCAAGAAAATAAAAAATCAATAGTTATGTCATCAATCAAATATTTAATTTCAAGTTTGTATAGTCTTAAATTATGTATGAAAAATAAGTTTATGGATCAAATGGTAAATATTATTCGATTTGAACGAAATTTGACATGCATGTTAAGAACAAAAAAAAAAAAAAAATGCATTCCAACAATTACATTTAATTTCAAAATATATAAATTTGTTAATTTTTTGGTAGGAGTTTGTAGTTGAATTTTGTCATTTCATATACCTTCACCCGTCAAGTACACACCATACAACAACCATTCCCATTTCAACTCATCTTTACTAATATCTTGCTACCTGGAAAGGACTACTATTAGTTCATAGGTAATGTCCATACTTGGGATAGAAAATCACACTAAAACTTTGATAGGGGGTCCCAATGGGATGAGTGTCTAGCAATTTTCTCTCCAAAACTTTGTAGGAACCTAAAAGTCTTCCATTCTAGACTTTTCACACTAAAACAACGACTTGCCAACTAATCATACTAGACTTTTCCATTCTAGACAACTTTACATGCTGTCATACTAATCATACTAAACTTTTCCATTCTAGACGTTTCACGCTTAAAGAAAATGACTTGCCTACTAAACAAACCCCAGCGTATACGGTGTCAAATTCCATTATCTCCTATCACATCAAATGAATGTTTAATTTTTCACATAAAAGAAGCTATGGCTGATCAAAATGGATTATATTTTTATCTTGGCTTGTTCCATGCACAAGACTTAAAAGTCAATGCATGGCGTATAAGAGTTGAACATTTTATCTAAAGCCCATGCTCTGAAAGCTTGAGAAAAATATCCATTTAAACCCACACAAAATAAGAAATTATATAGGATTTTTTTTATTAAAAAAAAAGGCTTGTTAAAAATAACGATAATTTAATCTATGCTTCAATTATTATAAGGATCATGAATAGTAGCAATAGCCCTTTTTTTTTTTTTTTTTTTTTTTTTTTTTTTTTTTTTTTAAGAAAAAAAAATCTATGCTTATTTTGTTTATATGATAAAGTCACTTGTTCCATTTTTACTTATCTTATTATCACTAACAAAGCCGCAAAAGTAATAGATTAGAAAACATGTTACTAATATCTTTCGGTATATGTGGATCATAAAATAAGCAAATTTAATGACAAATAGCCATTGTGAGAGGAATTACTTGTTAAGTGTTTGATATCTGGCGGGATTGTTAATAATCTCATTTTTTTATTAATAATCATTTCACTTATTCACTCGTAAAGCACATGGCTTTTGGAACAAATCACACTAGACTTTTCAATAGATAGCTACAACAATTTCACAACATCAAACAAATTCATTGTATACAAAGCGAATTCCAATATCACCTATTTCATCAAAGGAATGTTGAATTGTTCAAACTAGTACCAATTAGAAAAGATTATGGGCCAGGGCATCACGTGTTTTCAATTAACTTGGATGACAATTTCCACAGTATCTTATCAGATGGAGAAAAAGAATATAGTATATTTAATGCTTTAGTGTGCATGGGAAGGAATTTGATCATAGCAAGATCTTTTATGAGAAAATTGTGCAAGCATAAGGAAGAATTCCAAAATAAAGACATTAATAAGAAAATCAATATCTTAGATTTTAACACCTTTTTTAAAATAATAAAAAAAAGTTAGTAGTTACAATCAATAAGGAGATTTAAACTTTGGTTGTTTCCGACTTTCTATTGGAAACACTAAAAGATGCCAGTTGAGCAACAAAGTTCTTTGCTAGGTTTGACATTTGCACATTCATGAACTTCTGATTTTCTTGATGATAAATTAACCTTATGCTCTACAAGTTTAAAGTTCATGCCCATTCGATACATAATAAACACTAGCCTGTAGCGTTATGCATATTCATGGAATACATTTACAAATAAGCATAACAAAATGCATATTAAAGTTTTACCAAACTTATATGCAACATATATAATGTTTGTATATTTGAAAATATAAAATATAAGTTGTAGGGTCACAAATTGTTGGACAATGGTTTAGTGAGCCCAATACAATAAATTTGTAGAGAATGAGCCAAAGAGCTAGGTTTTAGTAGTTTACAATAACGGCTAGTAAATATTTCAACACATATAGCAACTGGAGGAAATGGTTGTCCGAGGAGATCAATACAATAGATATGAAAGTTATTACAAGTCTTAATGCTACAGTAATTCTTTCGTTTCCTCTTCTTTTTTTTTTTTTTTTTTTTTCCGATCCCCTTTCATGGGAGATCTTTTACATTTATATAGGCCTTTTCAGGCCATCTTGACCTTATACTTGTTACCCATCAAAATCCTTACTTGAGTGCATGTCCCATCAAGCATCTTCTTTTGTTATCTGTGAGTGGTGATAGCTAAAAATTGTACTGTTCAGGGGTCTTCTTCTCATAAATGCGGCCAAAAAAGTTGCTGCAGTGCATTTAATGCGGTGGTAGTAGCTTTTCTTTGAGATATTTCCGTGTTATCAGCACCTTTGTACGTGCTTGAAGTTCGTCCTTATTGTTGAAGCTTCCTGGAGTGTCACTTTAAATCATCCAAACAATTGCTTGACCTACATTCACCCTATCAGAGGAGGCTAACCTCTTCGGATCATATTCCTCTACCTTCTCCTTGCGTGGTCCTCTGTTCTAGGGCCTTACCTAATTATTTACTCCTCCTCGGACGTATCCATAAGCAGGGCCCAAGGCCTGGTACATAAGTTTAGGCTCTTACCCCCACATAAGTTTATTTAAAACAAATAAAAAATATTTTCAATTGTTATTGATGAAAATGTTGTTTCATATTTTATATAAAAAATAATCATTTCATCTAATTGCATATTTTAAAATGTACTTATGCATATGCATGAGTTTACAAGTTAGTACTCCTTATTAGAACTACAAAAACCAGGCCGAATTGAACTAATTCTAAATCTAAAAATGTGAATTATCATTTGTGGGGGTGAGGCCAACGCTACGAATTGAGCCCAGGGCCTAATTTGAATACCCTTGTTTGTCCGAAGAGGTAGAAAGGATCAGGGCTGAGTCCGTTTGGTGGAAATGCACTTGAAAAGAATGATGGGACACGTCCGAAAACTATCCTGTTTTTCCGAAGAGATCTCCTCATCGGATCATTAGGGAGCTTGATCAAGCAAATATACTGAAAGTTAGAGCGACCTTCCCAACTGATCCCACGGTAGAGAGCGAATTCTGAGCGTGCCTAGGAATGAGAAGAGCATAAAATATCTTAAAGGAAAAGCTGCTACCACCGCATTTAATGCACTGCAGTAACTTTCTTGATCGCATTTATATGGAGAAGACACCTGAACAGTTCAGCCTCAACTACTACCACTCACGGCAAACTAAAGCAAATGTCTGATGTGACATATACTCAAGTGGATGCTTGGATGAAGAATAAGTGTACGGTGAAGATGAGGAAGAAGGAGGATATATAAAGGGAATAGGACTCTGAAGAAAATGGGAGAGAAAAAATTGTATTCATTAAGTTGATAAATATTAAGCCTCTTCAGATCCAAGAGAATTTTCACTGAATACTAGTCTAAAGATCGTTTTATCCTTACTTGCATGTATGAACCGTTGCTAAATCCATAACCAGCCCAGATGTTTAACCCATTCTCTACAAATTTATTGTTGGGGGTTCATTGGGCTCACAGTCTGCAAAGTTTGTGCCTAGCCCATCAAATATTCACCCTACAATTGGCGCCATCTGTGGGAAATAGTTTGAGCAAAGGTGGAAGCAACACCTCATAAATGGCTGAACCAAGGCAACGTCCAGCAGAGTCCAGGGCATCTCAGCACATCGATCCTTTTCTTAATTTGGAACGGAGGCAGGATCGTGAAGGTAGCGTACACACCGCACACGTCGATCGAAACCAGTCGCATGGAGAGAGCCACATGTACCATGCAGAGAAAAACCAAAGCATGCAGTTAGAAATTGAAAGGCTAAAGAGGGAGCTGCGTCATGCAAAGAGGAAACGCATTTCCTCGCACTCTGATGAAGATTCTGAGGACGAATAGGACGTTGACTACAAGTAGAAACTTCGAACACCAATCAGCGAGTCCTTTCCCTATGAGGAGATGCACCATCGTGAGAGGAACCCTTGGAGCCCCTTACCTAGGGGCGTAGGGAACGATGCTATGAGTAAAGCTCTGGATAAGATTTCCAGATCTCCTTTTACACGTAACATCGAGAATGCCAAACTTCCTCGACGTTTTCACCAACCCACATTCATCATCTACAACGGCCGGACAGACCCTGTGGAACATGTGAGTCACTTCAACCAGAGGATGGGTCCACTCTAGAGATGAGGCCCTAATGTGCAAGGTCTTCCCGTCCAACTTGGGACCGATCGCCATGAGATGGTTTGATAGCCTCAAAGCGGACTCCATAAGCTCGTTCCAAGAGCTAACTTAGGCATTTAGGTCGCGTTTTGTCACGTGTCGAAGGGTTCCGCAGAACATGGCCTCCCTATTGTCTGTCAGCATAAGGGAGGGCGAAACTTTGAAGTCATATTCAGACAGATTCTGGGAAACGTATAATGAGATGGAGGAAGATTGTGACTTGGTGGCCATCAGCTCCTTTAAGCTAGGCCTTCCCACTGAACATGGCTTGAAGACGTCCTTAACGGGTAAACCTGCTATAAGTGTACGCCAGTTGATGGATAGGATAGACAAGTATAAAAGAGTTGAGGAAAACCAACAGCAGGGTAAGAGAAAGGATAAGGTTATCCCTCAGGAGAGGAGGGATTTCAGGTCGGACCTGCAGAACCATAACAGGTCGAGAAAGGATTGGGTTGGATCGGGTTCAGCGAACCCTCAGACAGTCAATGCTGTGTTTCGTGAGCCAGTGCACCAAGTCCTAGAGAGAATCAAGAATGAACCTTTCTTTAAGAGGCCGAACAAGATGGTTGGAAACCTTGAAAGGTGCAACCACAATCTTTACTGCTAATACCATCTTGATCATGGGCATACTACGGAGGACTGTAGGAGCTTGTGGGACCATCTGGATCAACTTGTCAGCGAGGGCAAGTTAAAACAACTCTTACACCACTCCTATGGTCAGGGAAATCAGGCAAACGCAGGATCTCGGAGAGATGATTCTGTAAAACCCCCTTTGGGCACGATAAATGTTATCTTTGCCGCAATAGGGAGGACAGGGTCTTGCCCATCTAGAATATTATCAGTCGCTCGGCTGCCCTCGGAAAGTGTTAACAGAGAGCCGAAGAAGCCTAGGATGGAGGTTCAACTAGTTTTGGGATTTTCAGACGAGGACAAAATCGGGACTATACAGCCGCATGATGATGCCCTGGTGGTTACTCTCAGAATAGGTGGGTACGACGTGAAGAGAGTGATGGTAGATCAGGGCAGCGCCGCAGAGATAATGTACCCAGACCTTTATAAGGGGCTGAACTTAGCTCTCGAAGACTTAACGCCCTACAGTTCCCCTTTGGTGAGTTTTGATGGCAAAGTGGTCATCCCAAAAGGCCAGATTAGATTACCTGTACAAACTGGGTCTGAGATGGTGGAGGTAGATTTTATAGTGGTGGATGCCTACTCACCCTATACCGCGATTGTGGCTAGACCTTGGCTTCATACCCTCGGGGCTGTATCCTCCACTTTTCATCAGAAGGTTAAATACCCGTCTGAAGGGCGAGTCGAGGAGATCCGAGGAGATCAATCTACATCCAGACAATGTCTAGTGGCAGCTATCCAGCACAAACCTCAGGCTGAGTGCTCGGATCGTAACGATGACAGTTTATAGCAGTTAAAAACTTCGGTGCTGGACACCGAAACCTCGGCCAAAGAGGCAGAGTGCGAAAGCTTGGCAAGGATAGTTGTTGATAACGACCCAGAGAAGTTCTTTCAAGTCGGATCCATGTTGCCCCCTCAAGAGAAGGAAGAGCTGATAGAGTTCCTCAGAGCGAACGTTGATGTATTTGCATGGGACTCCGCAGAAGCCCCAGGGGTAAGCCCAGAGTTCATTTGCCACCATCTAAACATTAATCCCACCATCGTTCCCAAGAAACAACCGCTCCGGCGCCCATCGAGGGAACACGCAAATGCGGTCAGGGAAAAAGTGATGAAACTCAAGCAAGCAGGGGCTATTAAGGAAATCTTTTATCCCGAATGGTTGGCTAACACCGTGGTAGTAAAGAAGAAAAGCGGAAAATGGTGGGTGTGCGTGGACTTCACTGACCTTAATAGAGCTTGTCCGAAGGATCCGTTTCCCATGCCGAAGATAGACCAACTAGTTGATGCTACTGTTGGACACCCTCGGATGAGTTTCTTGGATGCATTTCAAGGTTATCATCAGATACCATTGGCTCTCGGTGATCAGGAGAAAACAACTTTCGTAACCCCTGTGGGGAATTACCACTACAAGGTATTGCCGTTCGGCTTAAAAAATGCAGGGGTTACCTATCAAAGGATGATGACCAAAATTTTTGAGCCGCAATTGGGTAAAAGCATGGAAGTTTATATTGATGACATGGTGGTGAAAAGCAAGGTTATAGCTAAGCACATTGGGGATCTCAGGGATGTTTTCGAAATTCTAAGGGGACATAGATTACGCTTAAACGCATCCAAATGTTCGTTTGGTGTGGGATCAGGAAATTTCTTAGGATATATGGTCACTCACAGGGGAATTGAAATTAACCCCGATCAGATAAAGGCCATCAACAACTTACGAGCTCCTCAGAACCCCAAGGAAATGCAGAAGCTGACTGGGATAACCGCTGCCTTTAATAGGTTCATTTCCAGATCAGCAGATAGGTGTAGACCTTTTTTTTCATTGATCAACAAGTGGAAGGGTTTCGAATGGACAGAGGAATGTGCTGTTGCTTTTCAGCAACTTAAGGACTACCTAGCTCGACCTCTAATCATGTCCAGTCCCGAGCCAGATGAGGTCTTGTTTGCTTACATCGCTGTAACTCCTAATGCTGTAAGCTTGGTGTTGATACGGACGGACTGTGGTGTGCAAAAACCAATTTGCTACATAAGTAAGTCACTGCATGAAGCCAAAATTCGTTATTTGCCATTGGAAAAGGCTATTCTGGCTGTGGTGCTCGGTACGAAGAAGCTGCCTCATTACTTTCAAGCCTACACCGTTATTGTCCTCACCTAGCTCCCACTCAGGGCCATACTCCGAAGCGCCGACTACACTGGAAGGATCGCCAAATGGGGCACAATCTTAGGGGCTTTCGATATCAAATACATGCCTCGCACATCGGTGAAGGGCCAGATCCTTGCGGACTTGGTGGCCGAGTTCACGGAGCCCCATTTAGAAGAAGTAACACCAACACTGGGCCTGGATGGAAGGACTATTGGCATGGTTTCTCTACGAAACCCTTTGCACTGGGAAGTGTACGTAGATGGCTCATCGAATCAGAGAGGTTCAGGGGTAGGATTAGTGTTGATATCCCTAGAGGGAATTATCATTGAAAAGGCGTTAAGATTAGATTTCTCGACGACAAATAATGAGGCAGAGTATGAGGCTCTATTGATGGGAATGACGATGGTACGAAGGATGGGAGGAAAATCAGTTGAGATGTTCTCGGACTCCAGATTAATCGTTGGTCAAGTGCAAGGTGAATTCGAAGCGAAAGACGAAAGAATGCAGGGGTACTTGGGTCGAGCTAAATCCCTACAGTCAGAGTTTGAATCTTTTAACCTGCGGCATGTCCCTAGAAGCGGCAACACTCATGCTGATTCTTTGGCCACGCTCGCCACCTCTTCGGCGCAAGAGCAACCAAGGGTTATCCTCATTGAGGACATGCATAGACCTACGGAATTAAGAAAGGAGACAGTTCAGGTTCATTACATCAGAGCCGACCTAAGTTGGATGGATCCTATCATCAAGTTCTTAAAGGACGATGTATTGCCCGAAGAAAAAGGGGAAGCGAACAAAGTACGGAGGAAAGTTACTAGGTTCTGGTTGTCCGAGGACCATAGACTTTACAAGCGTTCCTATTCAGGTCCATATTTATTGTGCATGCGTTCTGAAGCAGCTGAATCACTACTCGAAGAATTGCATGAAGGGATCTGTAGGAGCCATACCGGAGGTAGATCCTTAGCTCACCGAGCCATTACTCAAGATTATTGGTGGCCAAATATGCAGAAAGAAGCCCATGAATATGTCAAAAAATGTGACCAATGCCAACGGTTTGCGCCGAACATACATCAGCCAGGTGGCACCCTTAACCCCCTATCAAGCCCATGGCCTCTCGCTCAATGGGGATTGGATATCGTGGGCCCATTCCCTAAGGCGGCAGGAAACAGGAAGTACCTTCTAGTCGGCACAGACTACTTCACCAAATGGGTTGAGGTTGAACCTCTAGTAAACATCAGGGATGTGGACGTAAAGAAATTCGTCTGGAAGAATATTGTCTCTCGGTTTGGGGTCCCTTATACCCTCATCTTGGACAATGGGCTTCAGTTTGATAGCAAATCTTTCAGGGGTTATTGTAGCGAACTAGGAATCACAAACAGATACTCCACCCCTGCTTACCCCCAGGGAAATGGGCAGGTCGAAACTATTAATAAAGTCATAGTTAACGGATTAAAGAAGAGGCTGGATGATGCGAAGGGTAGGTGGGTAGAAGAATTACCCCACGTATTATGGGCGTACAGAACTACGCCTCGCAGGTCTACTGGGGAGACCCCCTTTTCAATGACCTATGGGGCTGAAGCCATCATACCTTTGGAGACTGGGTTCCCAACATACAGGACTAGCTCGTTTAGTCTGACTGGCAACGATGGGCAGCTAGAAAAGAGCTTGGATCTGACTAAAGAAAGGAGGGAAAATGCAATGGTCCGACTGGCGCATTACTAACAAAAGCTCAAATAAGGCTACGATGCCAACGTAAAGCTGAGACCCTTAGAACCTGGTGATTTGGTGCTGAGGAAGGTGGTCGGTAATGCAAAGAATCCAGCTTGGGGAAAACTATGACCAAATTGGGAAGGACCATATCGCATCACTTCAAGGGCTGGTATTGGAGCATATTTCCTAGAAGATCTGGATAATCATGTAGTACCCCGGCCGTGGAATGTAAATAACCTCAAAAGATATTATTATTAAGTGAGTCCTTTTTTCGGTCAATATACCATTTTATTATGCTGAGAATTTTCCTAAGTGTTCAAACTTAAATTCAATCATGCCTGTAGTCCTCGGACCAGATTATTGGGTTAGTTAGCACTCGTTCACAATTTTCCTAAGTGTTTAAACTTAAATTCAATCATGCCTGTAGTTCTCGGACTAGATGATTTGGGTTAGTTAGCACTCGTTCACAATTTTCCTAAGTGTTTAAACTTAAATTCAATCATGCCTGTAGTCCTTGGACTAGATGATTTGGGTTAGTTAGCACTCGTTCACAATTTTCCTAAGTGTTTAAACTTAAACTCGATCATGCATGTAGTTCTCGGACCAGATGATTTGGGTTAGTTCGCACTCGTTCACAATTTTCCTAAGTGTTTAAACTTAAATTCAATCATGCCTGTAGTCCTCAGACTAGATGATTTGGGTTAGTTAGCACTCGTTCACAATTTTCCTAAGTGTTTAAACTTAAATTCAATCATGCTTGTAGTCCTCGGACCAGATGATTTGGGTTAGTTAGCACTCGTTCACAATTTTCTTAAGTGTTTAAACTTAAATTCAATCATGCCTGTAGTCCTCGGACCAGATGATTTGGGTTAGTTAGCATTCGTTCACAATTTTCCTAAGTGTTTAAACTTAAACTCAATCATGCCTGTAGTCCTCGGACCAGATGATTTGGGTTAGTTAGCACTCGTTCACAATTTTCCTAAGTGTTTAAACTTAAACTCGATCATGCCTGTAGTCCTCGGACCAGATGATTTGGGTTAGTTCGCACTCGTTCACAATTTTCCTAAGTGTTTAAACTTAAATTCAATCATGCCTGTAGTCCTCGGACCAGATGATTTGGGTTAGTTAGCATTCGTTCACAATTTTCCTAAGTGTTTAAACTTAAACTCAATCATGCCTGTAGTCCTCGGACCAGATGATTTGGGTTAGTTAGCACTCGTTCACAATTTTCCTAAGTGTTTAAACTTAAACTCGATCATGCCTGTAGTCCTCGGACCAGATGATTTGGGTTAGTTCGCACTCGTTCACAATTTTCCTAAGTGTTTAAACTTAAATTCAATCATGCCTGTAGTCCTCGGACCAGATGATTTGGGTTAGTTACCACTCGTTCATAATTTTCCTAAGTGTTTAAACTTAAATTCAATCATGCCTGTAGTCCTCAAACCAGATGATTTGGGTTAGTTAGCACCCGTTCACAATTTTCCTAAGTGTTTAAACTTAAATTCAACCATGCCTATAGTCCTGGGACCAGATGATTCGTGTTAAATTTGTTCCCAATTCTCAAGTGTTTAAGGTCAGACTCAATCATGTAAAGCTTCCATATCACTCATTGCTCTTATCGCGTACTAATAACCTGAATACAACTTGCTTTTTTCAATATTAATTCTGGTTATTTATCATCATAATACGTTGGTGGAAGTTGCACGTTATTGTAATTTGCAATAATAGTAAATTATGCTATGCAATGACATATGCAATAGAGGCATTAAAAAGAAAAGGGGAATTCATTGATCAAAAAGAGAAATAGCTTAGTTACAAAGCAAAAAAAAAAAAGGAGTCCAACTACTACAGGTAAATACAACAAAAAGTAACATGCTAGTAAAACCCCTAAAACACCTAGTCCTTCTTCGAAGGCAATGGGTCAGCCTTGGACAGTTCGCCCACATCACCAGTTCGATCAGGTGCCCGGCTCGCCTCAGTAGGGTCTGGGAGGTTTTGGTCGGCCGGTGAAGGAGCCAAGGTTTCTGGCAGGTCACAAATATCGGAGTGGTAATAAACACTCACAGGCTGCCTCAGGGCAGACTCTGGGGGGACTCCAACTGCATCAAGGCTTTGCCCCACGTTATATCACAATATTCCCTGCAGACCTTCGCAAACTCCTCAGTCAGCCTTGTTTGGGTCTCCTTCACCCCCAGCATATAGGCAGCTTGTTTTTCAGCCTCAAGTGCTTCCTTGGCCAGTTGAGCGTCCTCTTTGGCCAATTTAGCAGAATCCCTAGCTTTGTCAAGCTCAACCCGAAGATCCTTCACCAACGCTTTTTCAGTTTCCAGGTTGATCTCAGTAGTGTACAGTTTTTGGCGTTGATCTTTGGCCTACTTTTGAGCGCTCTTAAGGCCAACCTCCAGACTTTTCTCTCCTTTGCCTCCTGTTTCAGCTGCTCGGATATATGGGCACACTCATCTTGAAGGCTGCCCAATGCCTTCTCGGTCTCCGTGCGAGAGTGGACCTCCGTTTGGACTTGAATTTGGGTTTTCTTGTTCCACTCCTCAGCCACATATATTTGCTGAGCGATCTGCGCGACAGATTAAGAATTTCCTTTTTTAATTGTGAACAAAAAAAAAAAAGGGGGGGTTGAAAAAGTTGAAAAGAAGGTCAATTCCCTTACCATGGCTAAATCCCTTTTAAGGGATAGAAAGAGTTCCTGCTGGCTGAAGCGCCTGTAGGACTCCATGTCCTTCGGAAGGAGCAAAGGTTGCTCCAGTGCTTCTGCAATATAGCCGGCCTTCCCTCCACCATAATTTCTAATGGAAGCGTCGTATGGGATGGTTGTACCATCCAGTGTCAACTTTGGGGGCCATGTCCGAGCACCTCGGCGTACATCGGCGGCCAAAGGGTCTTCCTTACTCTCAGTGGATAAAGCCCTTTTGCTCCTGGTGTCATGGGCCATTTTCTGTTGTTTAGGCCTCTTCGGAGGCGCAACCTCTGTGTTTTCAGCTTCAGTCGCGATCCTTTTCTTTTTTAGATCCGGCAGTGGCTTTAAGCTGGGATTTGAGGGAGCTTGAGGAGGGGGAGGAGGAGAGTCGCCGTTGGCTGAGATGTGCCAATGCCCTTAGTCGCGGCCTTCAGCCTTCTGTTCTTCATCAAATCTGTCAAACTCTGCATGTCTTCAGAAGAATCGTCTGGCACGTCTATTCTTTGTGGGAGAACAACTGATTGCCTATCAATCCCCTCGTCGGCGTCCAAAATCTGAACCTCTTCCGAAACTTCCCCTTCAAATCTGAACTGGTCAATCTGCTTGTCAAGTGAAGGGGTTGAAGAAGCAACTTTTTCTTCCTCTGCTACCGGTTCAAGAGGAGCCTGCTGAATAGGTTGAACGAGCAACGGTATGCCCTATGGGTTGGGGTGTGGCACAGGAGCAAGATCGAAGGGAGCCAAAAAATCCTTCCGAGCAACGTCGATACGGTTGATGCGGCGGTCTCCGAGTGTTATCGCGTTGCCGATTGGCTGAAAATTTGTTGACTTTGGGGTATAGCCGAGGATAAGGTGCACGGCCCTAAGCTGTCCGTCTTCGCTTGCGAAGATCTCTGACCGAAGAAGGTAATTGAGCGCTGCAGTGTTTGTGAGACTGAGCCGAGGAGCAACGTGATTTCTATCTGTAAACATCACAATAAAACTGTCAGAAAAGCTTGAAATGTGATAGAAAGAGAAGGTCGAATCATTGAAAGCAAAAACCCTTAATCTATTGTTAGAAAACCTAAATAGGGGATATCCCACCTGGCTCTCCTGGCTGGGTTGGGCAATGAAGTCCGTCATGCCATGCGCCCGAGACGATCAGATAGTCGTCTTTCATCCCTTTGTTAGATTTGGGGAGACAGGAGATGAGCCTAACAATATCGGATCGGGACCTTAGATAGTATCCCGCTCCTTGTTTGGTACGACATTCGTACATGTGTACCACATCGAGCCAGGTGAGTCCCAACCCTAAATGTCGGTTTAGGTCATCAACTGCTCCTAAAATCCTAAACATATTAGCCGCGCACTGTTCAAGGCTAAGTCTATGGCCTGTGAGATAGCCTCTGGTAACAGGACCCATGGGGATGGTCATTCCTCCCTCTAGGAAGGCGATAATGGAGATTATAACTTCGCCTACTTCTCGGTTTGTTAATAACTCTTCCGGAGAACAATACATCAAGCCCACGTCCTGAGGAATGCGATATATTGCCCTAAACTTCTCCATCTGGGAGGGACTACTTACTAAATATTTAAATCTACCCATTTTCAGTTAGGTTAGAGGGGAAGGTGCGAAACAGAAACTGGGGAGCGACTATCCAAAGGCCGAAGAGGCAAGCCGAAAAGAATTTGAAAGTCTCAAACGAGGAACTTACGCGGAATTGAACTGAAGAATGACCTTTATGTTCGCAGGGAGATCGTAGTGGATTCTGGGGTGAGTTGGAATTGATGACAGGAAGGGCGTTGTGAGCGTGGATGCTTGAGTTCGCTGAGAGTCTAGAATTTGCAAAGTAGGGGGGAAATTAACCCCCTTTTAGGGCCTTATATAGGGGCAGGCAAAATGGTGGGATTTATCCCGCCCAAATTTTAAGAAAAATCACGACCGTTGATCAGCAGCCCACCGTTGGATTCTATAGACAAGACGCCGCCTGGAGCAATTAATGGCGCCTTGGAAACGATGCAACGACAGCGGCAATAATGAAGCGCCTAAATTTATGCGCACACACGTGTGGATTCAGAGATTCAGTGATTTCAAGGCTTCTATTTTGTAATGGATCAAAATCCTATTTTTTCTCCTCGGATGCGTGGGAAAAATTAGAATTTTGAGAAGCTATTATGGGGGTGAGCCCAACGCTACGAATTGGGCCTAGGGCCCAATTTGAATACCCTTGTTTGTCCGAAGAGGTAAAAAGGATCAGGGCTGAGCCCGTTTAGTGGAAATGCACTTGAAAAGAATGATGGGACACGTCTAAAGACTTTCCTGTTTGTCCGAAGAGATCCCCTCATCGGATCATTAGGGAGCTTGATCAAGCAAATATACTGAAGGCCAGAGCGACCTTCCCAACTGATCCCACGGTAGAGAGCGAATTCTAAGCGTGCCTAGGAATGAGAAGAGCATAAAATATCTTAAAGGAAAAGCTGCTACCACCGCATTTAATGCACTGCAGCAACTTTCCTGACTGCATTTATGTGGAGAAGACACCTGAACAGTTAGCCTTAGCTACTACCACTTACGGCAGACTAAAGCAAATGTCTGATGTGACATATACTCAAGTGGATGCTTGGATGAAGAACAAGTGTACGGTGAAGATGAGGAAGAAGGAGGATATATAAAGGGAATAGGACTCTGAAGAAAAGGGGAGAGAAAAAATTGTATTCATTAAGTTGATAAATATTAAGCCTCTTCGAATCCAAGATAATTTTCACTGAATACTAGTTTGAAGATCGTTTTATCCTTACTTGCATGTATGAACCGTTGCTAAATCTATAACCAGCCCAGCTGTTTAACCCATTTTCTACATATTTATTGTTGGGGGTTCATTGGGCTCACAGTCTGCAAAGTTTGTGCCTAGCCCATCAAATATTCACCCTACATCATTAATTGAGTAATGTGCTAAGTTTGTCGACCAATAAAAGCAAGTAACATCTTACCACCTAAAAGTTGTGAAAATATTATGAAAATATTGTACACATAACTTTTCTCTTAAAAGATTGTTAAATTTTGAATGACTAATCACATTCCGTCTAAAATAAGTTGCACTTTCACAAGTTAGAAAATTGATATATGTAACCAAATGAACCTAGGGCCCATAAACAAGACTTACAGAGTCATTCCCTAACTTATGGAAGAAATTTAAAGAGATATGCTATATACACATACCAAAATATTTTCATAATAAATTTTAAGTTGTAGGTTGTTATTAATGGGCAAAAAATTAATTTCAATGGTGAGTTTAAATTAAAACTAGTAACAACTTACCACATAAGATTTGTTGTGAAAATATTGTGAACATAACACTTCTTGGATCATAGTTGTCAAAACATGAATAATTGTATTAATAATGTTCTATCCTTCGAAGTAGTACCACCTTAAAATAAAAAAAAATAAAAAAAATAAAAAAAAACCCACTAAAATCAAATCACTAAATTTCATTTTAAAGATCCTTGAATTTTTTTTAAAAGAATATGATAAAGCAACGAATGATGATGATCAATCATAGCTCCGTGTAAAATAAGTTGCAATGCACATTTCTTGAGTTAGAAAATTGATATATGTATCCAAATGAACCTAATGGCCCACTGAATGGTTGCATCTACAAGACTCACAGAGTCAATGCTTGATGCCAAATCCCAATGCTCACTATATTTCATTTTAATGATCCTTGAATTTTTTTAAAAGAATTTGATAAAGCAACGAATGATGATGACTAATCATAGCTCCGTGTAAAATAAGTTGCAATGCACCTTTCTTGAGTTAGAAAATTGATATATGTATCCAAATGAACCTAATGGCCCACTGAATGGTTGCATCTACAAGACTCACAGAGTCAATGCTTGACGCCAAATCCCTATGCGTGGTACAAATTTAAAGTATAAGAAAAATGATTAAGCTCAAACAAATTCCTCTCCTCTCATCACAATACAATAAGACATTACGTTTCCTATAAATAAGCATTCTGTTAGTACCATTTATTACATAAACAAAATCATAAATCAGTTTTATTATTTTTATAAAGCGTGATGATGGAGGGTTCCTTGAGAATAATAGCTGTTTCGTTAACCTTTTCCTAATAATAATAGTTGATTCAAAATAATAATAGTTGTTTCAAAATTACAAACACCAATTAATGTTTCCCAAGTGTGAGAATGTTAGAATTGAGCTTCTATTTATTGGACTTTTGGATTCATAAAACGAGTTGGATGTAACTCAGTGAATATGACCAGAGGGTTTGTTAATATAATATGGTCAAATTCAATAGTGAGCCTTGGTACACCTTGTTTTATTGGGCTTATACCATAGTCTGATGTGAGGTAAAGTGTAGGGTTTTAAGCCTGATCTATAATTAGTGTATATTTACTGTATATAATATAAAGATAGATCCTCTCTCCACTCCTAACGTTAGACGAAACCCTAGATCTCATACTTGTAGAGATTAATTAGGGTGGCTTGGCCCATTGAAAGCCGTCTTGAAAGGAGGAGCATGGAAAGCAAGACTTGTCTAGGCTGTGTGCCGAGTGTGCACGTGCGTTTCTATTGCTATGGATAATCTATTCAGGTTTACTCATGGTATTTGGAGGTACATTCATAAACCTTATAGATTTTTTTATTATTTGTTTTCTAGTATCTAGCATGTGATTCAGATCATCTAGATTTTCTAGGATACTTTACAATATAGAGTTCTTTAAATCTCAACTTTTCTTTTGAAATAAATGGTTAAGATGCTGCCACGTCATTGATTCATAAATACAACCCTAAATTAGTCTTAACATACAAAAAGTACACTTCATGTATAGTAAATGTTGACTTTAGCAGCTTAACACCATTCAACTTCTTTTTTTAAATTATCTTTTTCCATAAAATCGCCAACTCAAAAAACAATCCTTGCCTCAATTGATGATTTACGAGAAATGAATATTAATATTAACATTTAATAAGAAATGAACCCATGAGGTCAAGCCGTCAAGGTGGACTCCCAAGCCAGAGCAAGTCTTAATACTAAGTTTATCTTCAACATTGAGATGGTTAATCCTCCCAAGGATGAAACAAGTTAGAATAATAAAATTTCTTGAGCAATTCTGCTCAGATGGAGATGCAAACGCTTTTTACTGGTTCAAGAATCTAGAACCAACTCTAAGGATCTTGTTGCCAACAACGCTAGATGCAAGCTATACCCTTGAAAAAGCATCTTATGAAAAATGATTGGGTTGTTATTTAGTTTTTAAAGATAGAAACGTGGAGATAAATGCTTAAGTTATAATGATCATTGTTTTTGGGTTGATGATTTTTCTGAAAAAAGAAGTAACAGAGATAAGTTCATAATTAAAAAAAAAAAAAAAAAAAAAAAATTAGAGATAAGTCCAGAAGTTGAAAGGTGTTTAGGATAAATAGGAATATTTATGTGTTTTGAAAGACTAATTTAAGATTGTATAAGTGAATTGATGATGGGTTACCATCTTAACCATTTATTTTAATAGAAAGGTTGAGATTTAAAGAACTTTATATTGTAGAGTACTTTAGGAAATTTAGAAGATCTAAATCCGCATGTATATGCCTTGTATTCTTACAAGTTACAACCAAGACTAGGCAGCATTTTCGAAGTTAATGTTTTTGAATAAATATTGAGTGCCAGAGATTATCTTACAGCAGTAATAACGCCACTCAATCTTACAATTAATACGAAGAAATGGTTCCAATATTCTCAAGTCCAACAAAATCCTGAATTAAGTTATTTTTGGTCAAGCCATATTATCTGGATAAAGCCCTTCATAAGATTTTGAGTGGAATTTCACCTATTCAGTCCAGCAAGTTTTGTGTGGAACTCATTGAAATCCTTCGTTAATTGGCTATCTGCATTGAGGTAAACTTGCAGCTCCTTCTCTACGCACTTTCAAAACGACATGCACTTTGATTTCAAAAAATCTTTTTTTTTTTTTTTTTAAATGACTCACTTTCAAAAGGTAAAGAGTAAAAACGACTTTATTTCTATTCAAAAAAAAAAAAAAAAAAAATAGTGAAAAAAGACTGGACGAAAAACGAAAAAAGGATGTGCAAGTTTGTAGAGTCAAACTTTATAAGTTTGAACACAAACTTCACGCCCTGCATTTAACCAATTAACAATTACAACTATTTTACCTTTTAGAAAATTGCCCCAAGCTTTACGCACAATTTTTCCACCTCCTCCTTCTCCTTCTCCTTCTTTTATTTATTTGTAACCATGTTGCTCTTTTTCTTTTTTATTATAAATTTTGAACCAATGTTACCAATCTTAATTCTTGTTTTTATAATTATTTGTAACCATTAAACACGAACCTTAAGGGACTTTTCTACACTTTCTTGTGATGTTGATATTACAGTATGCCTTTAGGAAGCTTTCGAACTAGCTAGCTAAAATCATAATCTCATGGTTCTCAAAAAAAAAAAAAAAAAAATCCTATTGTCATAAATATACAGGTTTGCTGTAGACTTCCTCGTCTTTGGCAATAGTAAAAACAAAAAAATCATAGCAACAATATATGAAAACACTGAAAAAGGGGAAAATGTAATGCTCAGTAATTGCAATTTCTGTAAACTTTCTATGTGATGGCGTTGGAGAAGTGCATAGCAAGTTAGCAACTAACAAGATTGATGGTGTACGTGGCTAGACAAAAAAGAAAAAAAGAAAAAAAAAAAAAGGTCATGTTAACAAGTGTCCTTAGGGCATTGATTAACAATTCATTTTAGGAAAATTTTAATACCACTTTTATGGGAAATGAAAAAAGCTGTCAAAATATTATTAACCAATGCCTTAAGGACATTCGTTAGCATTCTCATGGTTGATCAAGACCAGTACAACTCATGGTTGAATAATAAAACCACAATATTAGTGTAGTTTTCTACCTTTTGTAACTAATGTTTTAAATACTGTTTCAAACCTTTTTTTGATTTGTCCATTGGAACAAAATATTTCTATACCAACCTATTTCGATGTACATTCTGAAGTTATTATTATTATTATTATTATTATTAAACCATCTAATAACTCATTATTGAATTCATATTTTAAAAATCCATCAATTGAATTATATGTTCTATATGTCCTTAATATGCATGCTAATTTTTATGTTAATTGAATGTTATTTATTATCTGATTCATAAAGTCATCTTTTAGGTATTATTTTAAATTACAAAAATTTGAATTTAAATAATTGTTGATAACATGACTATTGATATTTGACGGCCTTGAAATTTTAAGCATGGGAAGTGTATGAATAGAGTAAGACTTAGGTATAGTACTTATGTACTGTTCTTTATGTTCTTTTCTTAAAATTCTGTCATGTGGCTTTTTTTTTATGGATGGAAGTGTATTTTTTAAGTTAAATAGCCATATGGCAGAATCTTAAAAGGAGAACTTAAAAAACAGCACCAAAAGTACTGTATATAAGTTTTATCCATATGAATATAATGTAATCTAATGGTAAATTTATCAAAATTTACATCTAATAATAAGTTATTAAGTGATGTAATATTTGTTAAAGTTATACATAGCGTAATTTGAACTCAGTCCATATATATACATATACACACACATACACACAAGCCACATGCCACCTGTCCATTTTAATTCTTAATTTTAGTGCACAATAATATTGTTTACTCTGCTGGATTAAACCACTTCAATTTTAAATGGAAAATTTAGCACTCCAAAGATTTTTAAATGAAATTTTTTTTTCTTAAAAGAAGAGCAATCTAATGCAATTTTGTGGTCTCAATATTTCAAATTAATTGCCAACTTCTGGACTTAATTAACAATTATTAAAATATCATAATTAATCTGGTGGGATATACGGAGGTTTCCAGAAAGTTTAAAGGATAAAAATAGTCAAATACTACTATTTTTCGAAATCATTAATGTTTTACTACTGTTTTTGACATGGAATGTGTTACTCGAGTAGCATTCACACAATCAACAATTATGGCTGTGTGATTGCAGTCAACAATTATGGTTGTGGGTTTCTCTTTTTTTTCTGTCAGGGTCACGTGGGTACACAGTCAACAATTGTGGCTGTCTCACACAGTCAACAATCGTGGCTGTAGGTTTCTCTTTTTTTTTTTCTTTTGTCAGGTCACGTGAAAAAAAAGTAGTGAAAAAGGTAGTCAAAGGGTTTGAAACACTGGTAATAAGTTTTAGAAAAATGTTAACGAGTAAATTAGGATATTTATTAATAATTTATTTTAAAAAAATTTTTAGAAGAAATAAAAAAAATAATTAATATTTTGATAATTTTTTTTATTTTTCATAAAAATGTTATTAAAATTTTTTTAAAATAAATTATTAATGAGTGCTCTTAAGACACTCGTTAGCATAACTCTAAGTTTTATATCAAATTTTTAAGTAATTCAATTTTCTTAAACTTAAGTTCTATGTCAAACTTGAGTTTCAAAAATGGTACATTACTAAATATTTCTCAGACAGTGATAAAACATAAATAATTTCGAAAGATGGTGACATTCCACTATTTTTGCCTAGTACGTAGAACATGTACAAGTTTTATAATTTCACGTCACATCACACGTGACTCGAAATTAACTATTTTTAAATAAAAAATAAAAGAAAGGGGGAAGACTTCTGTTGGCCACGTACAACTCCTAGTTCTGGGCTTTATAGTTATCAAGACCACGTTGCTCCTTTTTTTTTTTTTTTTTTTTTAATTATAAATTTTGAACCAATCTTAATTCTTGTTTTCTGCATTATTTGTAACCTTTTGCTCAAAGATTGCAATGGCTTTTACTACCAACAAAGGAAACGTGTATCATATAATTAATCAAATAATTAAAAAAAATCGCACCTACCAAAAAAAAAAAAAAACTTTAGAGACAAAAAATGAGGTGCTAGTATGTGAAATCAAACCTTATAGTATGAAGTCTAAACACAAATACTTGTTTAGGCCTACTTTACCTTTTTGGGCACAATTTTTCCTTCATTTTCTTATTACCCGTGTATCTAAGTAAGAAATCTTAATTTTTGAATAAAAAAAAAAATGTGAATAATAATTAAGTGATATTTATGGATAAAAATGTTTATATGTTATGTCAGTAGCATTACTACCTAGCTTTACACCATTGCGCTATAGGGAGCTTAATTTCTTAGTGTCATTGTTAAAGATCTATTTGATAATAATAATAAAAAACTAGTGGAATCTATAATGCTTTTGGACAATCTGATTTGAGAAATGTATTTAACCAATCAAACAATTAAAAACGTTGTGCACTTTGATTTCAAAAAAGAAAAAGGTTGGTAAAGATTTCAAAGTGAATTTTATAAAAGTAAAAAAAAAAAAAAAAAAGACTTTGGCGCTGAGAAAAAACAGTGCAAGTCTATAAAATCAAACTTTTAAGTGTGAATACAAACTTCCTGACTTCCAGCAATTTACACGCTTAGACCCCTTTAATTTCTATGCAATTGCCGCAATATCAATGTAGACTTCTACCTTTTGTGACTCGAGGACTTTGGTCGACTCTCTCTAAAAGAAAAAAAAAAGAAAAAAAAAAAGAAAGAAATTGAAAGGAAGGTAGAAGACTTTGATTAACTTATCAATATATATAAATGTTCATAAATTTCCACCGATTTACATGCTTAGACCACTTTAATTTTTATCAATTTCCTAACGAGAATTGATGGTGACCTCCGCATCTTTATCAAACTTTGGCTAACAAATGATTCTTGAAAATAGCATTTATTTATTAACAAATGAGAATATTGTACATTACTATTTTAAATTTCACACAAAAATAATTATATATAACCTTTCAAAACTAAGGGTCTGTTTAGTAGAGAAGTTTAAATAATGTTGTTTGTAGTTTTTTGAAATATGTGTGGGTGAAAAAAAGTGTGAAAAAGTGTGTAATGTTATTTAAAAACTGAAAATATATTGTTTAGATAATCTACTATACAGGACCTAAATTTTTGACTCCACCAGTGACTTCTCCATTTTAATTCTTAATTTTAGTACACAATAATAATATTTACTTTGCTAGATATAAAACCACTTCAATTTCAAATGGAATATTTCGCGCTCCAACGATTTTTAAAAGAATTATTTTCTTAAAAGAAGAGTAATCTAATGCAATTTTGTGGTCCCAATATTTCAAATTAATTGCCAGTTTCTGGACTCAATTAGCAATTATTAAAATATTATAATTAATCTGATGTTATATATGAAGGTTCCTAGAAAGTTTAAAGTATGAGAATATGTACAAGTTGTACAATTTCACGTCACCTCACACGTGACGCGAAATTAACTTTTTTTTTCCTTTTAATAAAAGAAAGGTGGAAGACTTCTGTTGACTTGGCAGCATCTATATATAACATTCATCCCATCTCATACCTTCCTTATAACATCATCAGAAATACTACTCCATTTTCTGAGTTTTGTTTTTGTTGAATTGGGTATCAAATGGCGTGTTCAACTTGGAAGTATCAAGTCTTCTTTTTGTTCAGTTTGATCTTGCATTCTCAACTTCCCTTTCCATCATCTCTCTCTTCTTCCTTGTCTTCAATGCCACCATGCTCTGCTCTACTCCATTTTAGTAAGTCTTTTTCTCTTCAAAAATCTGCTTCTGTCTATGATCCTTCTTATCCAAAAACAGCCAGTTGGCGGGAGGATAAGCACTGTTGCACTTGGGATGGGGTCGAGTGTGACAAAAACACAAGCCATGTGGTTGGCCTGGACCTTACTTCCAGCTGGCTTATGGGCCACTTTCATTCCAACAATGCCCTGTTTTTTCTTCCCAATCTCAGGAGGTTGAACCTCGCTGACAATTGGTTCAATCGCTCCCTAATTCCTTCTGAGTTTGGCAACTTTAAGAGTTTGACTCATCTCAACCTTTCTTATTCCGTATTTTCTGGCCAAATCCCGTTTGAAATCTCTCAGTTGTCTTCACTGGTTTCGCTTAATCTTTCTAAGAATCGGCTGCTATTAATCAAAGCTCCAGTATGGAAAAGAGTCATTGGTAACCTAACTCAGTTAAGGGAACTTATTCTGGATAGGACAAATATGTCCTCAATTAGACCTAATTCTTTGATGAATCTATCCTCCTCTTTGACAACTCTTAGTCTCCGTGGCTGTGACTTGCGGGGAAAACTCGAAAATAACATTCTCTGCCTTCCCAGTATACAAACCCTTGATCTAACGGGTAATTGGGACCTTGAAGGTTCTCTTTTAAAGTCTAATTGGAGCTGTAGTTCTCTGAATTCCTTAGGTCTCTCTGGGAGAATGTTTTCAAGAGAATTCCTTAATTCTATCGACAATTTGAAGTCCTTGAAGCATTTGGCTCTCCCTGGTTGCAATTTTACGTGGCCAATTCCAGCATGGCTTGGGAACCTTACCAAACTTACATATTTGGATCTGTCAAATAATAGTTTTAGCGGTGAGATTCTATTACCACTTTTAAATTTTAGGTCTTTTTGGCTGACGCATCAAACTAACAATTTTTTAATTATTGGTGAATATTTTGAACAGGTCTGTTGCCGTCGTCACTATTCAATTTGCCGTATCTCTCAACTTTATACCTTAAGAACAATCAACTTGTTGGTCTCCTTCCTAGTCACGTAAGTGGTTTGAATCTAGTTGATCTCTATTTAAGTTCAAATTTCCTAAATGGAACACTGCCATCTTGGTTGTTCAGTATGCCATCTTTGGAGACTTTGTATCTTGATCGTAATCAATTTGTTGGTGAGATTGGTGAATTCAAGTACAATTCATTGAAGTATCTTGATTTGGGTTATAATAAGCTACATGGCTCTATACCTAGGTCAGTATCTAGACTTGTGAACCTTACTAGCCTATCTCTCTCATCAAATAACTTGAGTATTATGTTGGGGTCTGAAATGTTTTCAAAGCTCAAAAATCTTAAGACTCTTGATTTTTCAAATAACTCAGTTAGCATCAATAATAATGCTACCTATGCCTTGCCCAATCTTCAAAATTTGACCTTGTCTTACTCCAATATCAGTGAATTCCCAATTTTCTTAAGACTGACAACAAATTTACAATACTTAGACCTTTCCAATAACCGAATTTATGGTCGAGTTCTAAGATGGTTGGGGGATGTGGGGAATAATTCATTATATTATGTTGATCTTCGTAACAACTTGCTACAAGGACCATTTCCCATTCTAAATTCTTCCAATCTGCAATTTATGTTTTTCTCCAATAACAAATTAACTGGAGAAATCCCTTCTTTTATTTGCAATGCAATTAACCTTCAAGTTTTAGACTTGTCTTATAACAACTTAAGTGGCATGATTCCTAAGTGTTTGGTAAACTCTACTGCCCTCTCAGTGTTGGATTTGCGAATGAATAGAATTCATGGTAACATCCCTGCAATATTTGCCAAAGGAAATAATTTTAGGAATATTAACCTTAATGGCAATCAATTGGAAGGGCCATTGCCGCAATCTTTGGTCAATTGTACAGACTTGGAAGTTCTAGATCTTGGAAACAATAAGATAAATGCAACCTTCCCTTATTGGTTGGGAAGTCTTCATAAATTGCAAGTTCTTGTCATAAGATCAAACAGATTTCAAGGTCGTATAAGCAATCCTAAAACCAAATTTCCTTTCCCAAATTTGCGAATCATAGACATCTCTAACAATCAGTTTAATGGTCCTTTGCCAATAAAATATTTCGAATATTTGAGAGCCATGATAAATGTAAATGAAAGTGAGGTTGCACCAAAATATATGGGAGAATATTATTATCAAGATTCATTGAATATCATGCTAAAAGGGCATTATATTAAGATGGAGAGAGTCCTAACCATCTTAACAAGCATTGATTTTTCAAATAATAGTTTCAAAGGAGAGATGCCAACGATAATTGGCAGGCTTAAATCACTTAAGGGGCTCGACTTTTCTTACAATAACCTTACTGGTTATATTCCATCATCAATTGGAAATTTGACTAATCTTGAATGGTTAGACCTCTCTTTCAACAAGCTCGGTGGGGAGATTCCTAGTGAACTGGCAGATCTAATGTCGCTCGAAGTCTTAAAGCTATCACATAACCAACTCACAGGACGCATACCTTCAGGAAATCAATTCAATACATTCAACAATGATTCGTACACCGAAAACTTGGGATTGTGTGGGTTTCCATTGGCAAGAACATGTGACAACCACAAGGCAAAGCAACCACCACCACCTACCTTGCAACAAGATGAAAATTTAGAGCATGAAAATGGGTTTCGTTGGCAAGCTGTATCCATAGGTTATGCATGTGGAACAATATTCGGAATGTTTATGGGATATCTTATGTTCAAAATTGGAAAACCAAAGTGCCTTGTGAGGATGGTCAAATTAGAGCAGCATATCATGCTCAAAAGATTGAAGAAGAATGCCCACAAATGTGGGGGAAGAAGATAACTGCTTTTATGGTATGTGATGTTCTTATTTTTTAGACTTTAGAACGAATCTCTATACCTGAAAACATAAAAGTTTCTATAATTATTAGCAATTGTGAATTTTTTTTTTTTTGTCCCTTTGAATGATAGTTATGTATCTTGGATATCTTATGGATTTACCTTCTTATTCAATTTCTTTGGGTGTAATTTAGATGCCATGGATAGTATGCGGCAATGGGGCTTGAATCCTTGTATGCTATTTAAGATGACATAATATGGTTATGATGATGGCTGTTGTTTCTAGTCTTCTGCAAAATGGTGCATTCTGGTGTCTTGATGTAGTCACAACTGTTGGTTTGTTCACAAGGATCATCCCTTTGTTGTATTTCAATTTGCTATGAAGGGTTTTTTTTTTTTTTTTTTTTAATTTAATTTTATTTTTTAAGGATAGGCGGACTTAGTCTATTGGCTTGAGTGGAGGTGACACTTTTGTGCTTGTATTTTTTGTGCTTACAAAGGGTTCCTCTGTCTGGTGCAGTTCCCTTTAGGGCTCTGTGTACTCTAGTTTGTATTTAATAAAATTGATTGATTCATCAAAAAAAAATTTGTTCATATCGTAACCAATGATTGGTTTAAAATATTAAGCATGTGTAATGTTAATTTTGCATGTGAATATTTTAACCCTGCCAATAATACTCATTAATTTACTTAATCAGTTTAGACAATTCCATTTTTTTGTTATTGATAATCTTAGACAATTCTATGTTAGCTTGTGAGACTATACTAGTTTGTGCGAATGTCTTTTTTTATTTATGCATAAATGACTGTTCAATAAATTCCAGTTAAAATTTTTTTTATCAATGTTTACTAGGCTATGGTGGAATACCTTTAGCACTGGTAATTATAGACTGAGGCCCTTACACCTTAGTGCCTGCCTGCCTAGAGATTTTTATCTGCTTTCTTGAGGAGAAAAACAAGTGAGGATTCCAATGGATCCAACTTAGCCTTGGGCAGGCTAGATTTGCGTTTTGTCTTAACCTTTGTAAATGATGGGTTTCATTTGGGTTCAACTTCAATGGAACATGACTTTGTAAATTATGACTCCAATTTCAATTTCTTTCCACTGTCAAAGAAAAAAAGGGACATTTTGATTGAACTTTGAAGAAATAGGCCTCAATCAAAAAATTACATTGAGATTGTTTACTCCTTTACTGTTTCCATCCAGTTTCTTTATCATTTAATGCCTTTTTCTCCCTCTTTCTCTCTCTTTCTCTCTCTCTTAAAATTAAGAGGCTCATCCATAGTTGGATTATTAACATAGACTTTTCAATTACTCAAGTATTTATTTTGTGTTATTTGATTTTTATTTTTCTAATGCAGTTAATTGTGATAGTTGGTGTTGGAGGCCCAAAATTTCCTCCACCTTGGATGGGAGGTCAGTCTAGTTTTCATTATTGGACAGTAAGTTTTCGTATGTATATTTTATTGATCTGATTGGTCTACTTAAGATGCATATTTTCTGCTTACCTTATCAAGCATGTGTACTCATTATAGTTAGGAATAATCCTGCAACAGTTAATTTCCTAGTTCCAGTCATTCTTTTTTAATCAAATGGTTTCTTATTTTAGAAATTGATGTACCAAACGCATAGAATCTTGAATTTTTTAGAAAAATGTGTATCATTTTGACTTTTAAAAGCTACGCTACATTTGTTTGGTTGTGTACAACATTGTTTGACATGAGAATCATGAATGATTCACACTGCAACATTGCACCTTACTAGTCTATGATAGTTTACTAGGTTAGCTGACCATTTAAAAGTAGGACATGCTGTCCAAAAGTTAAAATGGCTTGACATTTTAATGCCTTTGGTTAGGATCTCTGAAACGATATAGTTTGTTGATTGGATGAAGAGCTATTTTTCAATAATATAATCTAAAAGCACAGGTCTTTATTATTTTTTGTTCTTTTTCTGTTACTTAGGAATATTTGAATTATAGTGAGGATGGCTGGGCCACAACTTCATTATTGTTGGGATAGCAACTGTAGTTGCTGATATAACTACTTTATTCCTTAAGTTTTTGGAATTGATCTTTCTATTCTTTAGGACCTTTGGGTTTTTTAGCCAATTTCCTAAAGCTCAAACTAAAATTTTAAAGTAGTTTTAAGTCACACTGTTGTCAATGGAATACAAGACAAGCATTAACAGAAAAGCTCCAATTTCAAGTCAGTCTTTTGCATGTAGAAAGGATAGTTCGAAAATGAAAATTAGCATTTAATAGTTTAACTTGCTTCTGAATTCTGCAAAAGGTTATGAGCTAAGCATCTCAAACTTCGTGGCATACTGTGAACTGAAGATGGGCTCTCTAAATGAATGTGCTTAGACAGCGTATTTGATGAGGAAAAGAATTATTCCTTTTGTAATCCAATGCAAAAGTTCCAATTTACCTATAGGCTGTAGCCAAGGTTTTTCTAATGAACTTTATCTGTGATTCAGGTTGTCACTATATGTTGCTTAACTTCTCAAGCCACCAAAAATGCATGGACATAAACATTCTTCACAACTTAGAGAAAAAAAAATTTTGATTGTAAGAAAATTGCTAATACCTATCCAAATATGCTTATTCAGTGATAGGGGAAAAAAAGATTGATTGTCTTGGCAATAAATTTTTTTTTTAATGATTCATATAATGCATGGTATTCTTGCATAAATACCCCAATACCACAACCACTCTCCCTGAATCTCATACTAGAGAAAGGGGAAGCTTCACAATCGTGTAGATAAACAATCTGGGTTCAGGACTCATTCGATATTGTATTCAGATTAGGATTAATCTTAACATCATTCAAACTAGTTCGAGGGAGTTCACAAACAGTAAAGTTGACTAAACATGCCTGAGAAAAATTCATTTGTTATTAAGGTCTTCTCAAAACCTTGAAAACAATATGTCACAAGGTACACCCCAGTTCTGCTTTTAAACTAGGCAGGTTATTCACTTACTCCAAAAGCCCAAATTCACTTCATAAAAAACTTTTCATTACATATTAAAAGACAAAAAAGGCTTTTAAAAACTATTGGCCCAAATTCACTTCATAAAAACTTTTCATTACACATTAAATGATAAAAAAAGCTTTTAAAAACTGTTTGTGTATATATATATATATATATATATATATATATATATCATTCATCGAACCTTGCAATTATAATTTTGATTGACTACTTACCAACCCATGGAAATCAGAAACATATTACTACCACATCTTGAAGCACAGTTTGGGTGCAAATTCACACTACCTTCTAGGAAGATTTCATGTTAAATAAGAAGTGAAAAGAAAATTGTACTTGAGTCAGGCTTGTGTACTGGGAAGCAATTTTCTTGATTTTTAATGAAAATGTTTATTTATCCAAAAAGAAAGGGGATTATCTGTTCTCATAGAAGCTAAATGGCTGGTAGTAAATGGGAACTCAATTCCTATTAACCATGACTTTTGGCTTATTGTAAGAACTGATTTCTTTTCTCTTTCTATGATTCAGAAGATGAATCCTTCTTGTCCTTTATTAGAATAGGCTCCATATTTAGGTTTTTTTTATTTTTAAATTATGTTAAATAGATACATGTAGTTATTATTATTAGGTACAATGTTCATTTTCTATAGATAAGACAAAGTAACATTTGATTTTTTTCACTTTATGTTTCATTCTAAACACAGACTACAGCACTGTGCAAATGTGACAAGTGCATCAAGTATGAAAAAAATACCTATCATGTATTCTCACCTCCTTGCATATAACACGCCTCATGCTCTTTTAATTCAGCTCCAATATAATTTTGAAAGGAGTTTGTGCCCTTAACATGCAAGGAATTGCAATGTATTAGATCTTCACTACCATGTCTTAGCCTGCTCAAATTTATTGATAGCTTTATGCATTATCTGACATATGAGGTTGTTATTTCCTATCCTCTAGCAAAATTTGTTTTCCTCTCTTTGTGAAGATATTTCCATATTCCTAAGGCTTTGTAAACCCTTTGTCTCATAGAATGCTTTCTTTTCTACATATACTGTTGTTTATCAACAAAGCTCAAGTGCTACTCCAATTTTCTTTTAAAAGAAAGTAGGGGAAAGATTTGGATGGAGAGATCTAATTGAAAAGTTGAGAACAATGAACAAGAAGGATGTGAGAAAGCTCCTAATTAACATGTTGAGCCCAAGAAAACTTGTGAAGATTCAACTCAATGGGTTCTCTTTCCATGAGTTCTCTTTGGAGTTTATTCTTAGTAGCTAGTTTTTTCAAATGTAGTAATTGATGTGCCTACAGTATGCCACAGCAGCTCAATTTTTTATATCGTCTTCCATTGACATTCTTAAGCTAGATGAATCTTCTGTTGGTTTAATTGGGAACTCAAGAAGTCCATTAGGGGCACTTAATTAGCTCTAGAATTCTATAGTCCTGATTCCATTCTAAAAGTGACACATACCTCTCTCTCTCTCTCTCTCTCTCTCTCTCTCTCTCTTTGTTTGTGTGTCTCTTTAGTCTTACGCTGTTTTTGAATCAAATTCAAGAGATAATTCAACGCTAAGCCGTACTTGATTCATCTTTGCACAGTGAGGTTGGAAAAGACAAATAATTGAGTTTTTTCTGATGAACAATAAATGAATATGTTTATGTAAAATAAGATTGGAGGACAAAGATTTGTCTGAATTATATTTTCTGTGTATAGAACTTTTACATTGGTCTGAATATATAGATGCTGTTACAATGAACCTAGACAAAAATATTGACAGCCTAATCCCACAATTGCAGCTAGACAGAATAGTAACAGCATCCCTTAATTGAGATGAATACTCCCCCTCAAGGTGGAGCATGTACACCCAGCTTGCTGATAAGACGATGAAAAGAATCCTTACCCAAAGGCTTGGTAAAAATATCAACAATTTGGTCATGGGATTGAATATGACAAGGTTGGACCAATTTGGATTGGATTTTCTGTGTATAGAACTTTTACATTGGTCTAAATATATAGATGCTGTTACAATGAACCTAGACAAAAAAAAAAATTAACAGCTGCCAAATCCCATTATTACAGCTGATTGAAAACCCCTTAATTAAGCTGAGTAGGAATCCCTTAATTGTCTCTTATAGTTCAACACACCATATATGTTGGGTTTGTAATTTGAATATTGTTGTTCACTTGTTTGTATCTAGGATATGTGATTCCGTAAATATCCTTAACAAACATGAAAATCTTGTGAGTTGGTATAGATTTTTATTATTGTTGTAGTACTAGGTATTATAGTCCCTGATAATGTTATGGGTATAAACCAATGGTTCTAATGAGTTTGCTTTTCAATGTTCCTATCTTCATTACATTAAGTAAAAGTTGGATTGCTGAAATTTCTAATAGGTACTAGAACTTACGAATTTATTAATCGTTGCACGACATTTCCTTCTTGTCAAGTTGCTTTTTTCTTTTTCCAAATCATAACATGGGAAAAAATGGGCTTTACTACTTCAGATTTTCTGATGAGTTAGTGACAAGATAGTAAGCTATTATTCACCAAGTCCTGATGGGCTTAGAATTTGAATAATTTAAGCAACATCCTCATTGGCATTATATCTTTCTTCCTTTTTCTATGATTAATAGCCAATTGGTATTTCTTTCAAAATTATCTTGGAAATCTCTCTATCAGTATGCTGTTATTTCTCAATGGGTATTAATTTGTTGTAAATTTATTCCTCCAAAACATCTCACTCAAATCTTTCTTGTTCTTTTTTTTTTTTTTTTTTTTGGGCAGGGGTGACTACTGAATTTCTAGTTTGGTATGAAAAAATAAATAAAATGTACAAGATGGGATGTGCTCAATAGGAATTGGAAGCTCCAATAAAATTGCAGTGGAGATGGTTTGGTGCTTAATTTGGAAAGCAAAGGTCCCTAATAAAGTTAAGATGTTTGCATGGAGAGCATGTCATAACATTCTACCTGCATGTGCCAATCTAGTGAATAGAAGGGTTCTAACGCAGCCATGATGTCCAAGCTGCAAATTAAATGAGGATGACATGATGCATGTACTATGGAATTGTGAAGAGGCACAAAGAATTTGGTGCTATAGAAAAGAGGTAATTAGAGTATGAATTCCTAGACTTTGTTAGAATATTTTGGCCTGTATTGGAGGAGGGTTGTGACAAAACTATGGAGCAATTCCTGATACTGTCCTGGATGATTTGGAAGGCAAGGAATAACTGGGTCTTTGAGCAGTCTACAAGACGGCCAAGTGTCATAGCAGGTGAGGCTATAGAATTTTGACAGGAATTTCAAGCAATCTGCAACTTAGGTAGTTCAACAACTCAAGCTGTAACAGGCCAACGTATTAATCTTACGCTGCATTTGAATCCTCCCTGTAAACCTATGTACAAGGAATATTTTGATGGTGCAGTTTTTGAGGATTTACATAGAACAGGAGTGGGAGTCATACTCCAGAATGAACAAGGATTGCTCATTGCAGTAATGAGCCGAAAAGGAAGACCAGTTATGGAGAGCTTTGTGGCAAAACTTGAGGCTGCAGTCCAAACCATTCGGTTTGCTCATGATGTTGGCATACAGAGGGAACAAGTTTTAGTGGGGGATTATAGCAAAACTTCAGGAACACAGAAACTACGAGTTTTGGTGAGCTAACGTTGTGAAGGAAGCTAAATTTCATCTGCAACGTTAACATGTTCAGCAATGGGAAGTTAGTTTTACTAGATACTCATTTTGGCAAGATATGCACATAATATTGAAGATTATGTAACTTGGATAGAAGAGGCCCCATTATTTTTGTTTGAACGGTTGAACAATGATGTACTGGGTTTGATTGTTTGAATGTTTCAACATGCTACTTGTTTGGTTTTCCAAAGAAAAAATGGAAGAATAAATGGAAGCATATCACATTAATTCTACTCATACAGGGGACCGATACATTTTTTTTGCCCCCAACTAGTTCATTCTTACAACCGAAGTGGGGGGCTTCAAGCTTGCTACAACTAAATTTACAGAACCATGAACTATATATAGCTCATAATCCAATAATACAACATACACAATACTTCTATCCTTTTTTAATTTATGCATAAAAGATTGTTCAATGAATGCCAGTTAAATTTTTTTATCAATGTTCACTAGGCTATGGTGGCATAGCTTTAGCACTAGTAATTATCATAGACTAAAGCCCTTATACCTTAGTGTTCATTGCCTATAGATTTCCTTCTGTTTTCTTGAGGAGAAAAACAAGTGATGTTTCCAATGGATACAACAATGTACTGACTTAGCCTTGGAAAGGCCAGATATGCCTTTTGTCTTATTCTTTGTAAATGATGGGTTTCATTTGGGTTCAACTTCAATGGAGCATGACTTTGAAGAAATATGTCTACATCAAAAAATTCGGACTGTTTTCTTCTCTGTTGTTTCCATCCAGTTTCTCTAACATTTAATGCCTTTTGTCGCTCTGTTCTCCCTCTCTAAAAGACCGAATGGCTCTACACACTTCACGAACTTTAACTAAGAACACTGGCACTTGGGAGCTTTTCTCTCTTTCCTCTATTAAAAATCTTTAGATTTAAAACAAAAGAAAACCACAATGAGTATACACTATAAAATATACATATATTATAAGCCCAATCCCAAGACATATTATAAGAGCATTATAGAAGCCAGTTATCATGACTTTTAATTGGAGTTTGTGATGTGCCTTTATTTTAGACCCGATTTCTCTCTCCCTTGTGGGTGTGTTTGTTTCTCAAAAAAAAAAAATCTCAAGTCATTGAAGCCACTTGTCTGCAAGCTCCTCAAAACAATCAAAAGAAAACAATGTTCAATTCTAGGGGTGATCATTTGTGTTCACATGTCGTGTTCATGTCATGTTAATTCATAAGTATCCAACCATATAAATCTACACAAACAAAACACGTTTATTAATCGAGTCACGATCCCTCAACCCTAGCATGACCTATTTATTAAACAAGCTGGCATGATATGATTCATATAACCCATTTAATAAACATGTATTAGGGTCAGTATGACCTGACATAACCCATTTAATAAATAGGTCACGTAGTCAAGTTTACATGTTTA
This sequence comes from Quercus glauca, assembly GCA_023736055.1. Lineage (NCBI taxonomy): Eukaryota > Viridiplantae > Streptophyta > Magnoliopsida > Fagales > Fagaceae > Quercus > Quercus glauca. The sequence goes on along the minus strand of CM043318.1, from coordinate 21,812,029 downwards.
CCTAGCTAGCACAGATAACCTATTAACAATTCTCAAATTTTATAAAGTCAACATATATAAAAGCAGAGACCTCATTGTGTGAGAAACTATGCTTTTGCCAAGTGGCACCTCTTATGAAGTTTCTCTACAATCATCAAACTCTCCCATTAATTGCCTAAGTTTACAGCACGACCCTCTCTCTTCTTCATGTCTTTTAGTATACCTCTCCCATTAATTGCCTAAGTTTACACCACGACTCTCTCTCTTCTTCATGTCTTTTAGTATATCAGCTGTTTCAAAAAAAAAATTTTAAAGGGACTAATAACTAATGAGATCGAGATAGATAGTCTTTTAGCATTTCTAGTGCCTCAATTACACAAATCCATATCCTTTATTTACTATAATCATTATTATTTTATTTTATTCTATGGGAACCATTATTATTTTATGGTGATATAGTTTTTTTTTTTTTTAATACAAAATAGAATTCTACTCTAGTATAATCTGAGTGCATATGTGTGTGAAACTCCCTCTTGGAGACTTGAACCCTGGCCCTTGCTAGTTCCCCCCCCCCCCCCCCCCCCCCGGCCACTAGCACTCCAGAAGCACTTATGCTTGCAGAGTGACCATCGTACCAAGGGTGTGTGGTGGTTTTATGATATAGTTACATACTCACATCTCATAACCAAAGTCTCCCTCCTCTATTAATATATTTTTTTTTGGTAAGGCAAGTTTTTTCGTTGGTTATTTAAAAAAGTTTCTGCCTTTGTAATTGTGCAGATGTGTATTAATCACAAATGATGTTTTAGTTTTGCCTTTTTGTTTGCACATAATGTACCTTATTAACATTCTGCTTTAATGATTAATGTAGTATTTCCTAAACCTTTGACTTCCCAACTTCTCTCTCACGCTTTGCCTTCCCCTCTCAACTTCGAATTTATGTCTCCATTCTCTTTCTTTCTCTAAAAAAAAACCCTTTGATAGTTAAATTTCCGAACCTATTGCTATTCTCAAATTTTGTTTCCATGCTCACAATTTTTTTAAAAACTTGGCCAATAGAAGAAACCTATTGCTCTTGTAATCTTTTGTTGTAGCTAGTAGTGGCTGTCCATTGCACATTAAGTGGCCATGATATGTATGAGTTCAAACTATCTTTTGCTACTTTCAAAAAGTAAGTTCTTCACTTACAAACAGTAGGGTTAAGATTGTGATATTCTTTGTTTTGCTATTTTCTTTGACAGGTTGTGTTATTCTATTTATCGATTTCCAAAAGATGCCAGAAGTCTAGAACTGAGAAGTTGATATTTGTTTATTTTAGTGTAAAAGTTTCATTGTCAATGTCCTTTTCAAGTTTGTTTAATCTTAGCATATGGCTTGAGTAGATCGGTCTTTTCAAAATAAACAAAAACTAAACCTACTGTAAAACTTAAATTCAGATTATAGGATTCAAGCAGGTATCGTCTTGGTTGGAGGGGATTTAGTTAATGGCAATTGAATTTGCAGAGAAAAACAACACAACTATTCAATCAGCATTCTTTAGACTCCAAGCTTCTTTCTCGAGTGAGTCTCTTGATATTTCAATAAATAAATACATATTGACTTTTTTCCTACAGTAAATTGAGTTTTGGTTAAACGTTTTTTTTTTTTTTTTTTTTTTTTTAGTTTTGGTTTAATGGTGACTATATAATGATCGATATGTTGTGTGCTTTCTTTTCTATGAATTTCAATAACATATGGATAGAGGATTTTAACGTTTGGTTCATTAAGGGTTTTTTTTTTTTTTTTTTTTTTTTCATTTTTTTTCAGCTTTATTTCATCATTTTGTAGCTTGAAATGTGTGCAATTTATAATAGTTACTTCTTATGATGAACTCATTACTAACAACGTTTTATGACAATTATATACTATGATATATTTATAACATTTTCCAAAACCATGTTATATAAAACATTACAATATTATCCGTGCAAGGCACGGAAAACTTACTAGTGTATATAAATATATAACTAGATACCAAAAAAGTCACCAATAATTAAAATATAATTAAAAATTATGGATAAATTGGTAAAATTGACATTCAATTAAACAGGTTTGATGTGTCAAACCCAACTTAATATCTTTAATTTGAATCTAACGCGAACCAGTTTACACGTATTCAATGTAAAAAAATAATAATAAATTTAAAAAAAAAAAAGAAAAAAAAGAAAGAAAGAAAGATACTAATCAAAAGCAGCGAACTTGGTCAAAGTCTACATAACAAGAAAATGAAATATGGAACTTCCTATCTGACATGACCAATTATGCTAGAGGCAGAAAAAAATTGGCTCAAAGGTGAGCATATTCATCAGAATTCAGAACCAACTACTTTATTTGAATTGGACCATACCAATAGCCATTCATATCCAAGATTTTTAAAATTTTGAATTGAACTATCCTACTTCCTCAAAACAATTAGGATCGAATTAGAATGGTATAAAACTTGGAATTGCTTGTAGGGTGGTTTGGGATCGATAAAATCGCAAGATCCTACGATCTCAAACCAATCATTTCTTCTAAAAGATTGAGTCTAAAGTCTAAACTGAAAAATTCTTTGACTAATATTTTGCAAAGCATCTACCAAGCCTCCTTGCTAATCAAAATGTTCAATTTTTCTCATAGCAAGCTAATAGATTTTGGGACAAAGTTTAGCTATAACCTTATTCAATATTTTTTATTTGAGGTGCATTTTGATAAATCCACTATTGGATTACATTTTCTTCTTATATCATTCACATTTGCAAAATTTCTAGAAAATTAAAAATCAAAAGTTATGTCATCAACAAATTATTTAAATTGCAAGTTTTTGTAGTTTAAAATTATGCATGATATATAAGCTTATAGATCATATAGTAAATAATATCTGATTGACACGAAATTTGACATGTGAATTAGCGTAAATAAGAAGCAATTCAATGGTTAGATTTTTAAAATGACAAAGTTTAGTTACAAAATTGGTTGTAGCCTAAGGTTACAACTTTATTCAATATTTTTTTATTGAAGGTGAATTTTAACAAATCCACCATTGGATTACATTTTCTTCTTATATCTTCTATGCTTGCAAAATTTCTAGAAAATTAAAGATCAATAGCTATGTCATCAATAAATTGTTTAGATTGCAAGCTTTTGTAGTTTAAAATTATGCATAAAATATAAGCTTATAGATATATAGTAAATAACGTCTGATTGACACATAATTTGACATGTGTATTAAAAGCATAAAGAACATGCAATTCAATAGTTAGATTTTCAAAATATGCAGTAATGTTAATTTTATTAAGGGAAGTTATAGCCTTAGGCTACAACCAATTTTGTAGCTAAACTTTGTCATTTTCAAAATATACAATATTGTTTATATTATTGAGTAATGTTGTACCCTTAGGCTACAACCAATTTTGTAACTAAAATTTGTCTTTTATTATTATTATTATTATTATTATTATTATTATTATTATTTTGTAGCATATAGATTTCGGCATCATCACCAGAGAAATGAGCTCACTTTTTCGTTTCACCCTGGATTGCTTTTAGTCAACACAGCTTGAATAGGAATTGGGAAATTTGGCAATACTAACACCTCCTTGTTTTTCACTTTATATGTCACTACATTACAGCAGTTTTTATGTCACTGCCTTACAGTACTGAAGCTTTGCTTTGTTCAAAGGAGAACGGTAACCAAATTGAAAGAATAGGCGGGCATACAGTTGGCTTTTTTATATATTATTTGCTGGCCTAGCCATTTTTGTTTGGCTCAAGAATTTTATTGGGTAGCTGCTAGTAGGCACTAAAATAGCGTTTACGACTTTATTTACCAATGGGGTAATGCTGCAAAATAAGCGGTTATTTTTGCTATGAAGATTGGTGTTGATCCTGTGGAGTTTGAAGGCGATTCAGACGTTAAAAGTCATGGAATTAAGAAAACTGCCACTATGTTCTACTCCATATGGCAACATAATCATTAGTAAAATAAGCTTTGTACAAGGTTTTACCACTCTCGTTTGTATAATGTACAATGCAAAGGCCACACATGCTTTAGCAGGAAGAGCTAAGGAAGGCAATGATCCGCTTGTCTGGATGAAAAAGTTCTCTCCAGGTCTTTCTTTCTATATCTAATCTCGTGTCTTAATAAAATTTGAACAAATTTGGCTTCAAACATATTTGGTGTCTTGGGCACCAACCATCAATAAAAAGATGAAATTAATCCATATCATTGTGTGCATTGCACATGATTCACTTAACCAATCAAATGAGTCTTGTATATTGCATATGACAAAAAGCGCATATTCCTAGTTGGAGCCAAACCTTTTCCATAAACTTCAACTTGCCTTTCTTCTCCAAAAATAATAAAATCCCCAATGCACAAATGGACTATATTTTTTATATATAGCAATTCTTAAATGAAGAATTTGTTATAGATGCACTTATATAGGTATAATTACACTATTAAACTAAAACTTTTTTTTTTCATGGATAATTTCTTAATTCTAATGATTTATTCAACATACAGAGTCTCTATTATTGTCCTTTTTTTATTATTCTTCAACAGAAAGTAAGAACTTATTATTTTCGAATTGATCCTACAATACAATTCTTGATCCCTTCCATTGATCTTACGTAAGATCCCATTTTAACAACCTAGGCCATACCAATGGATATGACCAATGGAGTTGAAAATACCAGGAATGCAACTAACCCAACTAAACCATTGAAACCCAAGGGTTTTTAAGAAAACCTATAAACTAGATGGCTGAACTGGATTGAACCAACATACCTTATATTTTGAACGTCCAATAGCAACACCAATGAACTACATGAGACACTATATTTTCTATTGTTAAAAAACCCGTGGATGAACAATAGACTAATTAAACGAGTCATAAAAGAACCTAGCCCTTGTCTGGGACAAGCTCCAGAATGATTTTTTATTCTTCAAACAGCTATAGAGAGAATGGGCAATCAAAGATCATCAGCTCATGTTTGAATAAAGGATCTGCATGTTTCTGCGCACTTAATAACAATATTAATCATACAAACTGTACATGTAGCATTCATAAAACCAAGAATACAGCTTTTGCATATTGTTTCTTCGATCAGAATGTTTAGCTTAATAATTTTTGGAAAAATAAATAGCAAATAACCAGTGCTTAACATCGCCTCCAACATAAATGAGCAAACCTAATGGTCACCATAACTGAGACAAACCTAAATGCTACCATCAGAGAACATTTACAGCCACAATATCTTGTTCTCATAGTCAATACCACCTCGACATTACATCATACATTATGAGGCAGCAGTGGCAAACTACTGTGGCTGCTGCTGCTACTGCTTCTACCTTTAATGGGCCAACACATAAGCAAGCTTCCATCAGAACAAACCCAAATATAAATGAAAGCATGAAACATTTAAAGCTGCAAACACAAGTACTAAAACTATATATAGATCCAACTTTCTATTCAATCGTGGGATCCGGGCAGTCCTGCGCGCGGGGGGGGGGGGGGGGGGGGGGGGTTGGGGGGACCACCATGGCTCCTCTCTTCTCGAGAATCCATACATCCCTTATCAGTATATGGACAGCTATCTCTCGAGCATTAGTTTAGGTTCGGCCTCAATGGGAAAATAAAACAGAGCACCTAACAACATATCTTCAGAGACCAAGAACTACTATATATATATATATATATATATATATATATCAACAAGGAACCTTATATGATATGTGTTAAAGGAATCAAGTTTACACTTAAGGCAAAGTCAATAGAGGAGAGAACCTAGTTAGGAAAATGCTAGTCTATTAACTAACTAGATGTTTGGCATGCACCATGTGTGAGTACCATGAATCACAAAATTTCTTTATTAAATTTATTTGAGTTGCTAATTCCCTTCTCCACAATTTTTGGTCCTAACAAGATCCCACTGCCAAGAAAATCTTGGAAAGTGGGAGATATAAATAACTTGAAATAATAAAAATCCAAATCCAAATTATTGTCAATACAACTATATCCTCAAAAGTTGAGATGAAACAGACTTCTACTATCTTCCTTTAATTTGGGGAAAACGGAAAAGGGAAAACATCTTCACACACACAAAAAAAAAAAAAAAAAAAAAAAAAAATTCACACTGAATGCGCTTGGTTTTCTATATTAGCATAGATTTAGCTCACATATACTACATTTTCTTTCCTACCAGAGTTCAACAATATCCCACCGAGTCTGGTTAGAGGAAATTCAATATTTTTATTCATGTGACTTCTGACTGCACCAGTGCCACCTTAAGTTTACGTACTCTGCTTCTTAAGAAACTAGTACTGACATAAAATGTCAAAAAGGAGAAAAGGCTAAAATCTCAAATTATTTAGCTGCAACAAACTGTAACCTCAACTACATGGCAATGGTTGCCTAGTTAGGATACTTGTTAATTTTGTTCATGTGGCATAATCACCCAAAATGATGCCACCTAAGGATTTTGTTGGCTCTCTCTAAAGGGGTTATAATCAAGTAAAATAAGATAAACACACCAGCAATAATTTTTTTTTGTGGAAAACTGGACAATAAAATCGTTCCATTTTTTTTTTTTAACTTGCTTTTACTGGCAGACATACACTATTTGGTTTGAGAGTCATCACAAATCAGGCATTACCACAACACACAATGATTTCACATGAAGATATAAAAAATGGTTCACTGCATTAAAGATTTGATATATTATGGCAGAATAACCTCTGATGCTCTAAATGAAATGACTTGATATTTGCATAAAAATTTAGAAATGTCTCCTTGAAGAATAAAATGCAGTATTATAAAAAACAAGTGACATCAACAGAAAGAAGAGAAACTACAAATGTGCAGAGATTTATGATTTTTATTTAGGATAAATAATACACATAGCTTTGCCAATAAGGTGAGACCAAGGGAATCAATACCCTATGATATATCTACAAAATTCCAAACAGTCTAGTGAAGCACTCTGGAATCATGCAAATTATGCAGTCCACAAGAAATGGCAGAACAGACATTATGATTTAGCCTGTTCATAATGAAAATGCCAGTTAAGTTGACTCAAACCAAGATGATGACAACATAACACTGCAGTAGCAGTAAACCATGAATTAACCAACCTGAAGTTTCCCAAGTTGTAGCCTGTTCATGTTATTATCGTCATCATCATCAGTGCTTATTTATTGAACTACAAAGTACAAACCAAAATCTAAAGCCAGCCTGATTGCCTAAAATATCCTCTAATCCATTTTTGAAACTCAAATGCCAACTCAACTTCCATCTCCTCATGGAAAGCAACAGTTTGCTCCCTCATGTGTATTTTACAGAATTTAAAACTACCTCTTTGGTAGTAGGAAATTTCCATTGAGCTCCTTTTCTCCAGTGATATCTATTTCTTTGAATTCTATAAATTTCCCAACTTAATATTATGTACCTGAAAAAATTCCCACTTAAATATTTTTCCCAAGTGCAACCACCAAAATATTTTACCTTCTCCATATCACATTGAGAGTCCCATTTGGAAATCAAAATTCTCAAGGGAACAAGCATTTAATAGTTTGAAGTTTAATTTCCAATAGTTCTGGAGTATAAATATTGATATGAACTTAAACTAGATGTTATTGAAAATGATAATTTGATCTGGGGGTGGGGGACACAACAAAGACATTTTCATCTTGGACTCATCACGTGAAAATTGAAGGAAGGTCATCTTGCAAGCTCATATACCTTGCGCATAAGAATGAAATTCATCGTGTTGAAATCTCATGTTTGGATAAAGAGAGATGGGGGGAGAGGAGAGGACAGGAGAGCGGCCAAATATATAAAATTATGTTATGACCACAAACCCCATATCCTCCTCTCTGCTCATAAAAGTGAGTAGTAAATTTATTTTTCTTCATTGCAAAGTTTGACAAATGCTTGGTGAGTTTTGAATCTATGATCTCACCCTCCATCCCAGGGGCAGAGGAAGAGCCATCCGAGCTAAAACCCCATTAGAAGAGAAATAAAATGTATTTAGACAAATAAAAGTGAAACCATTCACAGATAGAAATTACCTTCTCAGGCTACGACTCCTTGATCTCCTAGGTAACTGTTATAATTAGAAAGAATAAGCAATGTAAGGTATCTAGTAGGAAGAATTCTCTTTTGAAACAAAAAATAACAGATTTGCGTGGACTAGGTGATCCAGAGTTGGATGATGACCGCCCACGTCTTCCAACTAGTGCTCGACCTCTTTTGTAAACAACAACCCCGCAGAGAACGGCACGCTTAAGCTAAAAAGTAATACAAACTAACAGCACAAATCAAATTAACAAAGGGAAATAGCATTTTGCAAAACTCAACAACATATTGAGCCTATTACAAATTTTTTTTAAAAAAAGAGGGGCTAGAATGAAATTGAAGCCAACATAATATTGCAACTCGAGTTCAGAACCGACGTAGTCTTTATATAAGTTGCAAAAATCAAGGTGACATCATAAGAACAATGGGCATGATAGAACTTATAAACAACACTAAATTGAAGACAGGTGGAGTCGTAGAGTCTTGCCCTTGGAAATACCAGTACTGTCAAACAAGATAATGATGATCCAAACATTTTATGGCTATGTTAAAACCTATACACATCCAATACCTTCTATCTGTCACCCAAGCCACATAAAGGGCTAAAAGAAATTTGCTGGCACACACACAAATGAAGCAATTCTACAAGTAACATCAAAGCTCTGCAACTTTGAGACCCATATTAAAAAAAATTTCATAAACCTTATTCCCATCCTACTGAAATAAATCGGACATATTCAAGATACAAGAAGATAAACATATAAACAAATGTATCCAAGAATGTGTGTGTATCACAAAATTAGTGTACATTCAACCAAAAAAAAAAAAAGTACATGAATAAATCCCTATAGTTCTGATCATTTATTTATTTATTTTGGCCCCAAAAAAGCCAAAGGAAAATATACCATTTTATTTATTTATCTTCCTTTTGCGATGATAATTATAATGAGAAAGAGAAGATTTGAACTTTTTTCGTTAGAAACACCAAAATAGGCCTTTTTTTTTTTTAGCCAAATAACATAATTTTAAGAAACATTTAATAAAAAAAATACCATGCCAAACTTATTTAATGATGTAACATTTTTTTTTTTTTTGGAACTCGAATTTGACAAACACTAGGTTTCAAAAAAGTGCTACATAACTAAATAAGTTTGGCCATGTGCCATTTAGCAAATTTTTTTCCTAAAAGTATGCTATTTAGCAAATTTTTCCCACTAAAATATTTTAGTTGAATTACAACTTACAAGTTTCTTGACCACATACCGGGCTTAGATTATTGTTTACTTATTTATAAAGATATAAAGGTACAAACTGATAAGGAAAATCCTGTTGGAGTAAGGTTGTGTTCAAGGACTAGTCTTCAATACTCTTCATTAAGATTGATTATTGTTAGACATGCAACTTCAGGATTTTGGGGGCTTTTGGGCTTTGGCACCTCAAATATGTCTTTCTCAATCTGTTTTGCACTTCAATTAACTGACTAATTTTCATCATCAATTAGCTAATTCACCAAAACTTTCACGTTAGCAAACCATTTGTTGGATGTATCTAAATATCTGTTTACGCATTCTCAAGACTACCTTTTTTCTTTTTTGGGTGAAGAATCATTTTGAGACTACTATTAATGAATGTTCAAGTTAATTTGGGGTGAAAAAATCTGGCTTCAATAAATGGTTTATGAATGATGTGGGTAGGTTTTAGATGTGTGTGAATTAAAGTTGGGTAGGAAAACTTAAGGTTGTTATTGATGAGGGGATATATATAGGAGATTGGTGTTGAGTTTCTATTTTATGTTCAGCATGGTGTGATGTTTTTTTTTTGTGATTGGTGGTTTACAATTTGGTTGAGTCATACAATTAGCAATGGGTCTTGGTCAATCTTGAATGGTAGGGTGAATCATTAATTTGAGGGTGGGTAGTGGCTTATTAATGATAAGGCCAGGGTTTACAATTCTGTTTAGGATGCAGGTTGGTTAATTTATGAAATTGGCGTATTGGGTCTTGCTCAGTCTTAGGGTAGATGTCTTAATAATGGTGGAGCTTTGCTCAAAGTGTGTAAATAACTCTGGGTGCAAACTATACCACAAGAGATTTGAGGGTCTGGTGAAGTAGCAGGAGCCACTAGTAAAGAAGAGTAAGACTGCATATACAAATGATATTTGAAGGGAGACCTGCTACTAGAAGTCCTATATATATTCACATGATATTTTTTTATTATTACTAAAGGATGATATTATATTACGTTTTCCTGTTCTGTTTCACTATAATGTTCAAGAGTGAGTCAATAACTTTTAGCTGAAGGTGGATTTGTGGAAGGTCCTGTATTGAGGACAGAAATCATCTTTTTTTTCTGTGCTGTTTTACTAAAAGGATATGGAAATATATTATGAGCTTATGTTTAATCTCTGACCCCAAATTCAACGGGCTGGATTTAGTTGAATGGAGTGTAATTCACCTAAAAGGGACAAGCTTAAGAGCTATACTTTGTAAATTAGCACCAGAGTGGAGACAAAAAAATGCAATTCTTTGCGCTAAGAGACTATATACTGAAGGCCAGTTTATTAGACTCATAATTAATGAAAGATGTTAAGGATGTTCAAGAGTTCAATTTTTTATAGTTTGCTGTGCTGTAAATGGATGATGAATGTTTCACTAGTTTGTAAGGGTGTTTGATCAGTGTGTTGCAAGGTGGGGATTGAGAGTTGTGTTTTGTAAATTAGATGGATAGTCTGACTTGGCATTTAAGGATGGGTTTTGTTTAGCTACATTTGGTGTTTTTGACTTTGTACTACAGCTTTACATTTTTGCGGGTGTTGTACTTGGTTTAGTGCTACTAGCAAGTTGCCCGTGCAATGCGCGGATAATGCTAAAAGCTTTTGTGTAAGGTGGTTCTGGAAATTGTTGTACATATATTATAACATAAATGGTGGATATTTTCATTGCTAAAATCACCTACAATTATAGCAAAAACCTCTGAGCAAATAGCCATATTTTGTTCCCTATTATTGATTGATTGTGAACCAATTAACCACAACCGTTGTGCATATCAGACACCTTGAACCTATCCCTTGTCATATGAAATGTCTAACCAAGGCATTGATCTTATCAAGCATCTTCAATAGTAGTCTAACTATAGCAGTGTCAAGGTCGCTTAGTGTCTAGGTAAAGCAAAAAACACAATTTGATTTTGTCAAGGCTCTCTCGGGCCATGATACCCAAGCAATGGTACAATGAAATGAAAAAAGTAAGTAGTTTCAATGATGGTTGTGCTACACATGGTTCAACATATTTTATAAAGGTGTACCTGTAAAACATATTTAACAATTTTTTTAATACCAAGAAGCAGACTGGTTTTCATACAAAGAGATTCAAAGTTTATATAGATTCTAAGCTAACCTTTAAATAATGAAGACACCACATCATTTTTTCTGCCCACTTAGTTCTTAATTTGTACCTTTGTGGTTCTCTTTGTTTTTTATTTTTGGCAACTGAGTTTTTGTCATTATGTAGGACATATAGAATATGGGTAGATTCTGGTGATTATTTTAAAAATTTATTGTCAAATAATCCTTAATCCAAAATTTGCTGTCAAATTATTCACTTAAAAATAATAAGAACTTTCTTACCCGTAGCTATGTTAATTTTTTTCACTCATGTTAGTTAGAGGTTGATACACCACAGAACCAAGATTGGCATGAGCAACAATAAAGAAAAAACAATGAGACCAACCAATCCTTGAGAACCAAACAACACTGATTACTTAGCATATAACATGGGGAAAAAATGAACGCAAGCTTAGTATATGCAAGTGCTTTAATAAACTTTTCCCAATTTAACTGTTTCTAATCCCCAACAAAATACAGAACAAACAAATATGATTAATAGAATTGTCAAGTCAGAAATAAAATTTATAAATTTTCTTTCAAGCATTTTTTCAAACACTATGGATTCAAAATAAAATATATAATTACTCTTGGGATCTTTGCAATGTGAATCCTACAAAAGTTTGGCCTCAATTGACGTTTTCAATGTCAGCCAATCCATGCAGATACATGGGTATGTGCTTCAATTGCACATGCGTGGAGGAGCTTTTTTATTTTTTATTTTTATTAAGCTTCTTCCTCATTGATCATTCTAAACAAAACCAGATTACTTATCAACTCGTCTTTTCCTTAAGGTCTATAGTACGAAATTTAACAAATTTTCTTAATCACATCCCCATGTAACATATTTATATCACTTACCCAAAGACCAAGTCATAAATTACAGAAACGATGTGGGTCAGTAAAATTCTCAACCAGCAAACAATTCAAATAAATAAATAAAAACCGGCATCTAGTCTGATTAACAAAAACCCATTACCAAACAACATCAAAGAATGAACAAACAAAGTAATAGTATTTTGTACCTCTTTGATACAGAAGAAGGGTTTGATAAATTAGGGGCCGGTGGTTTTCCTCCTTGGGTTTAGTCCTGCCGACTGCAACAGGTAAAGTTGAAGTTCCAATCTCCCTGAGTCTGAGTTCCCTCAAACATTGTAAACCACAAACTTAGCACCCCATGTAAAATAAAAGATAAAAATGAAAGATAGAAATAGAGAGCGAGAGAGAGAGAGTCAGCAATATTTATTTACATGCAGACATTGATGAAGGAGTTGTTGTCCATGAGCTTGTAGAGGAAGAGGCGATCCATAAATATATAAACTAATCAATCTTTAACACTTTTTTTGGCTGTAATTGAGGAAAGAGAAAGGAAAGAAATGAGTAAATGCGAAAGAAGGGAAGAGAAATTTATATATTGATCAAAAGGGAAGCTGAAAGAGTTAAATTTTTGCTGGAAGAACTGAATAGTTAAGAGAGAGAAAGAAGTTAAAGAGTTAAGAGAGAAATACGTGCACTGTTTTTTGCGGAAAGGAATTAAGTTCTGAACTCCGCATGACACCTCTGCTTTTATATATATAATATATATATATATATATATATATTGATTGATTGATTAGCGGTTAGGTGTTGGATTGGCATTTGTATTCTATTTTTTGTTATTGAGATGGCTGAGGGCGTTTGTTAGAGGAGTTTGATTAACATTATTTGAATTTGAGTGTTTTTGATATTTGTGTGAATGAAAAAATATGTTAAAATATTTATAAAATTGTTTAAAATGTGAAAATGTGACTGATTCTTTCCAAAAAAAAAAAAAATGTTTAGCTGAAGGAATTATAATCTAGAATCCTAGATATTCACATCACATTCCTTATACTCAATAAGTGGGAAGAGAAAATTGAAGGTTAATTCTTAAGAGTAAAAAAACCATTTATAATTTACTGTTTTCCATCGCAAGCTATATTGTTGGATGGGAGATGCTTGGTAAGTGTATCATTTTATTTTAATGAACTGTATTTTACCATGCAATAAATATTAGAACTTGATCTAACCTCCTATATATTCTCATCTTCTCTGTAGGCTGATATTGTTTTAGTTTATAATCCCTTAGGATTTGAGAAAGTAATGCGAATTCCTGTGAGTGCTTCTATTCTTAGTCTTCCTTGTGTAATTGAATTTTTGAACTTTACATTCCAAAATATGAAATATGAAATATGAAAACTTGTAATCACCACCCCCTTTCTCTTCCAATGGTTTATTACTCAATTACATGTATATGTGCTCCACGATATTGACATTAGAAGAAAGATGATAGAAAAGAGTCATTCCAAAATGGCGCACTTTCAAAAGGTAAAGAGCAAAGACGGGATTATTTGGTTTATAACCAAATTCCTCAAACAATATCATTAGTTAGGCAACGTTTCAAACATATTGCATTTCTAACAATTCGACTTCAGAGGAGTCGATTTCACTGTTCATATGGCCTATTTTTTGCGACACGTAGATAAAGAAATCGACTTCTGAGAAGGCGTTTTCTTTGCGTAGAAAACGACTTCAGTGGAGTCGATTTCTATACACAGAAACCGACTCCACTGAAGTCGTTTTCTATGTATAGAAAACGACTCCAAAGGAGTCGATTTCTTTGTATAGCAATTAGTTCCTATGAATCAAGCTTTGTTCTCCCCGAATCAAGCTTTTGTTCTTCCCGAATCAATTCAAAAATGCTGCCTGGGTTTCTCCATTTCCAAGCCCCAAAAACCCATGAAAAAATCAAATCCAAAACAAATCAAACCCGAGCGTGTCTTCTCCTCCACCGATCCGATCCGATCCGATTTTTTTCTTCGTTTGCTGGGTTGCGCCTGGGTTCTCGTTTGCTCGTCAGTGTCGGGGTTCGTCGGGGTTTGGTCAGATATCGGCGCCTGAGTTCGTCGCTTGCTCGGTGTTGCTGGGTTCGTTGGCGCCTGGGTTCAACAAAGACCCACATGGTGCCGCACCTGGGTTCGTCGGCGCCTGGGTTCAACAGAGACCCACATGGTGCCGCACCTGGGTTCGTCGGTGCCTGGGTTCTTCGTTTGCTAGGTGTGGTTTCAAGAAAAATCAGCAACAAACCCACATGGTGTGCCGCAAATGTTTGTGTGCATTTGAATTTTCAATACAAAGAAATCGACTCCCTTGGAGTCGTTTTCTATACATAGAAAACAACTCCCGTGGAGTCGATTTATACACGTAGAAAACAACTCCAATGGAGTCGATTTCTACAATAGGTTGAAACGTTGAACAGTGAAATCGACTTCTCTGAAGTCGAATTGTTAGAAATGCAATATGTTTAAAACGTTGCCTAACTAATGATATTGTTTGGGTTTTATAATTATTTAAAAAAAAAATCCAGCAAAGACTATGTTATTTCTATCCAAAAAGGTAAACAGTATGCCTTAAGGATGCTTTCGAACAGGTTGGCTAAAATCCCAATGTCATTGTTCTCAATTTTTTTTTTTAAATCATAATTAAATTTAAGCAATCTAGATTGTCTATATTGCACTGAAGAAAAAGTGGCCTAATAAAATGTCAATGGCAGTCCCCCCACAATAGTTAGATGAAAAGGGTGAGCTTACCTCATACTTTATTTTACTCTTCATAAGAAGGTTTGGAAGCTCCAACATGATTATCATATAGATCTTTGTCTCCTCCATCTATCGAATTGTTGGAAATTTTCAAAGGGTTCAATCATTTTTAGTTTTTTTTTTTTTTTTTTTTTGAGAAACTCAATCATTTTTAGTTGAAAGAGAATTCTAACCAGCACCTAGAATTTAAAATACCACGTCATTCCATATCCTTCCCCCGACTTCATGCACCATCGTCCAGAGCAAAACGCTCTCTCTTTCAAAAAGTATTTTAAAAAAAAATAATTTATATATTTTTTAATTTAAAATTTTATAGAAAAGCCAGACTTAATGACAATTTTCTAGTGGATACTAACAGAATACCTTAATTAAATAAACTTTAACCTTAAAAAATTAAATTGAACAAAAGTAAAGTTAGAAATATGAAACAAATTTTGGTAAAATTTAAAATGTAGGTTTTGCACTTTTACCAAAATAATAATGATAATAATAATAATAATAATAAATGTTATGCTAACGAGTGCCCTTAGGGCATTGGTTAAGAATCTATTTTATGAAAGTTTTAACATCACTTTTATGGGAAATGAAAAAAGAGGAATGATATGTCTACAACATTTTTACAACAAATCCTAAATGGCAAGTTGTTACTGGTTGTTATTGTTGGGGCAAAAAAGTAATCTTAATGTTAGTTTTAAATTTGAACTAATAACAACTAACCACCTGTGATTTGTTGTAAAAATGTTGTAAAATTGTTGTAGACGTAGCATCTCTCTAGAAAAAAACTATCAAAACATTAATTTTTTTTTTCCCATAAAAACTTTCTTTAACTGAATTTTTAATCAGTGCCCTAAAGGCACTCGTTAGCATTTCCCTAATAATAATAATGATGATGATGATGTAGACAAAATATATTGTAATTAATGTGCAACTTTTCCAAGAAGGACAAAGTTTGTCTATAAACTTAATTGCAGCCAATAGGTTTAACTTCACTCAATATCTTTTTATTGAATGTGAATTTTGACAAATCCATCATTGAATTACATTTTCTTCTTATCTCCTTCATGCTTGCAACATTTTTCAGAAGATTGAAAATTAACAATTATATCATCAATCAAATGTTTAAATTTCAAGGTTTTGTAGTCCAAATTTATGTATAAAAAATAAATTTATGAATCAAATAATAATATTTGATTGACACGGAAATTGACATACATGTTAAGAACATAAAAATATAAAATTCAGTACTTAGATTTTTAAAATAGGAAAATGTTTGGCTACAAACTTAGCTGTAGCTAATGGCTACAACCCTTATTAAAAAAAAATGAATATATATTTTGAAAATTTAATCGTTAGATTGCATGTTTTTTATATTATTAACACACATATAAAATTTCATATCAATTAGATGTTACTATTTGATCTATAAACTTTTTTTTTTATGTATAATTTTAGACTATAAAAACTTCAAATTTAAACATTTGATTAGTGACATAACTATTGATTTTTTGAAAAATTTTCAAGCATGGAATGTAATCTAATGGCAAATTTA
The DNA here is from genome assembly GCA_023736055.1 of Quercus glauca. NCBI lineage: Eukaryota > Viridiplantae > Streptophyta > Magnoliopsida > Fagales > Fagaceae > Quercus > Quercus glauca. The sequence goes on along the minus strand of CM043318.1, from coordinate 21,795,406 downwards.
TCAAAATTCACATCCAATAAAATGATATTAAAAAAAATAGTAGCCATTAATTACAACCAAGTTTATAGCCAAACTCTTCTTTTAAAAAAAAATTTGTAGGCAAACTTTGTCCTTTAAAATATTGAGCAAGCAACTGTGACAAAGTTGAAACTAATAGTTTATAAGAATGAGAAGGAAAACCTTCACAGGGTGTACTAGATCAGTGAGCTTCACACGACCCAAAGATGGCAGACCACTGCCTGCCATGAAATTCTTTCAATATGCTAATACCTGAGTCTGAAAAGATGTTGTGCACATTGTTGTAGTACGGATTGAGATAGGTGCAATACCTAGGCCATTGCACTTAATGCAATTGTATCCAATGACTGAGATTGAAAGTTAAAAAAGCAACTTTTAATCTCAACCATTAAATAAAATACATTAAGTGAAAGTTAAAAAGTAAAAAAATTTGTGAGAGAGAATGGATGAATTGCAGGCACAGCACTTGATTTCAATCCATTCCAGAACAAGTAAAAAAATTGTCATCAGTCAGACAAAAAGTGCAATCATCATCTACAATTAATCTCAACCATTAAATAAAATACATTAAGTGAAAGTTAAAAAGTAAAAAAAATTTGTGAGAGAAAGTGGGTGAATTGCAGGCACTGCACTTGATTTCAATCCATTTCAGAACAAGTAAAAAAATTGTCATCAGTCAGACAAAAAGTGCAATCATCATCTACAATGTCACAAAATGAAAAAATCACGCACTTGACCTGACACAAAATCTCATAAATGCAAGAAAATTATGGTCCCATAACCACGACCACCACCCCCGGGCGGCAGACACAAAATATATATAAAAAAATAAATAATAATAATAATAATTATTATTGTAGATTAGAGGACAAAAAATTAAATGAGGATTGCCAGGAAAAGGGGAAATTAGTATGCCAAAATTCACTTTAGTTAGTTATCTACCCTCAACGAAAAAGGGCTAAGAGAACTATGTTGCTGACATGGATTACTCCATGACCAGAGCTGATGCAATAATAATCAACATCATGAAACAGGGGCCAAAAAAAAAAAAAAAAACCCAGTAATAATTTAAAGATAAAGATGATATTGATATTGACGTAGGAAAAATATTTGGGATAGATGTCTGTTGATCTAGTGAGCATATTCAAATACTCTATTCCAAACAAGTGAAAAACATATGAAGTAGGTATATCAACACTAAGGGTGCCAATGATTATCAGATTTGTTGTGAATCAAACCAAAATTGAAGAAAGGATTGAATATTTATTAGAGAAATTATTTAGGCCATCACAGTCAAATAGATTTTTATGAAGAACTAATTAAATAGACAATAATAAAGATAGTCTATGTGGCACTTACCACCAGAATACAACAGAGTGAACTTATAATTTTTCACATTTATTTTCAATTCAGAAAGCACTAACAAAGTCTATGTAAACACATGGGTACAGTAGCAACAACAAAAAAGCATCTAAAAAATACCATCTCCTAAGTGTATTTAGCAATATTAACTTCAGGAAAACTTTACATTATTTAACCCTGTTGGCTGCTTTGTTGATCCATTACAACATGTCACATAATGATCCATATTCTAATTTCTGATAGTTCTTTTACTTATTTAATTATCATTAGAAAAAAGTTATTAAAAAAAACTATAAAATTTACTATAATTTTAGATAGCAAAAAGAAGAAACTTAAGAATAGAACATTTTAAAGATATGCTGGGTTGATGATTGGATAACGTAATTAATCAAGTAAGAAACTTCCTTGCAAATTAAAATAGTATGAACAGCAACATATCAAATTTCAATTGATGATTCTCATTTTTAAGTTGTGGATGGGCAACATCTTTTGCTAGAATCAGAAAGATAACATTCATGTGTTTCATTCATGCCCTTTTTTTGAAAACTAAAACAAATTATTTCTTTGATAAATAATAACTAATTATTTTGAAAGAAGGAGAACTCCAATAGTAGAGTCTCCCAGAGAATTACAATGACATTTAAGAGATCCATGAAATCTGCTAAAGAACCACAAGATACCCCATCAATCATTATAGTACAGCCTTCAAACAAAGAGTGCCCCAAAAAAATTATTTAATCTCAATAACAGATATCTCAACCCCTTCAAAAGTTTGATTGTTCCTCGCCAAATTCTTCAAAAAAAGCAAGTTACACAATGGACTAGAGATTCAAGCAATGTGGATAACTGACGTGACCAACAAAAATAAATATAGAAACATAACTTTTTGTAATAAGTTCATCCCTAAGAAGCACAGACCAAAACATTAATATGGACGCAACATGACATAGGACACGCAATTCTTGGAAAAATACAACACAACCAGTAGGGATATGAAAATTAATAGATTAATACAAATTTTAGGTATATCTTATTTATTTGTAGGCATATACTATCAAAATCTTTAGAAACATATCTAAAATCAAAGGAATTCTTTTCAAATAAAAGAAAAATGTTTTTTTCCCAACACAATGAGGACATACATACAGGAGTGTCCCCAGCATGTCCAGACATGGAGATGTTGAGGGTTTTAGAAGTGCCCATCTCATATGAACAAAAGATGTCTAGCTAGAGAAGAACATATTAGAAGCAACATCATCTTTGGACTGTTAATAGTTACTTGGTAATGAAATGCTTATCCAACAACAAAGCCTTTAAAGTCCCAAAAATTTTGGGATCGGTTAAGGATCCTCGATAGACAAGTTAGTACCGGCCACATATATGGTAAAAGAAAGGCATATGTTTTCCCAAATCAAATCCAAAGAAGAAATTACAGACTGGTCACCAATTCCAAATTTCCACATCTATGAAGACCATCTACGCATTGATGTTAACTCTCCACACATGCAATTGAACCTCCAAGACTACACAAAACATACCAACCAAGCTCAAATCAAGAAACAGATTAACTCATCCAAGCCAAAACCAATACCCCTTCAGCACCAGAATAACAGATGATTCAACTGAACTGGCAACAAATACAAAACTAATACTCTACTCTTCATAGTAACTACCAAATTTTTAGTGTCAGCAAAAACCCATGTCACAAATGGAAAATCAAGAATAATGTGCCTAGAATTAGCTCATTTCCCTCTTACATAACTTAAAAAAAAAAAAAAAAAAAAAAAAAAAAAAAAAAAACAACAACAACAACAACAACAATTAACCCAAAATAAAAAAAATTTTATTGCACCATTGTCAATAAATCTCTAAAAAAATTCAAACCCATTAATTATTTGAGCTAAAAATAAAGAAATTAATTATAAAAAAAGATCCCATTTTTCAAAAATTACATTCACCAATCAATCATTGTTAATCACAGCAAAACAAGTAAATATACGTATATGAACAGAGAGAGAAGCAGAGAACTGACCTTCAAAGAAACCAAACCATATGAGTTGGATATATTGAGGACTTAAAAATATAATTTTGACAAAGAAATTAAGGACCTGAACTGGGATTTGGCAAAGAGAGAAAGAGAAGGAGAAGTAGAAGAAGAAGTAAAATAGGCTGGATGGATGATGCTTTAACGGCACATGCCACTGGCCGTATAGGAGAATTCGGGATTCTCATCCTCTCCGTTACCGTCCATTGCCACATGCTCTGCCACGTGAGTTTGATTCACTAGAGCTGCGACTTGAAACTTTTTATTTATTTTTTTTTGGGGTCAGCTTCAACTTTCAATTTTTGGTTTTTATTATTGGGCCAAGACTTCAATAAGTTTTTTTTTTTGGTGTAAACAGATTGAAGTTTAAATCTCTTATTAAATAATAAAAGACATCAATAGAGTTATTTGAAACCCACAACTTTTTTTCTTTATTTTTTTGAGAAGCTTGAAACCCACAACTTGAATCTTGTTTGGCAACAAAAACAACGTTGTGAAAAGCTCTAATAAACAGTTACAATTACAAAGTCTTGATTGGTTGCTATCTCTTGAATTTTTTTTTTTTTTTTTATAAGCAAATGTTCCAGAGTTTTAATCTCCCCTCTATCGACTATTGAATTAAAAAATAATTATAAAATTCCTTATATTAGAATAATATATTTGGATTTCAACTTAAGTTGATATTTACTCTAATTATAATCATTGTGAAAAGTTTATAAAAAATTTTATATTCATGATATTACATTATTACTAATAAACTAGCATGAAACTAGCCTCATGCTTGCGCTTAACAACTTTTTTTTTATTCTATTATGTAATAATAAATTAAGAAAATTGTAATGTTCATAATATTTTTACAATAATTTCAAAACAAATCTTAATGGGTAAGTTGCTATTGGTTCTAATATAGTTCCATCATTGAATTTTTCTTCTTTACCTATGAGTAAAAACTTATCATTCTCTTTTTTTAATCAAAATAAATAATTGTGTGAATGAAAAGAGTTTGTAAATTTAATATGTATAACTATGAGTAAAATGTGGGGCATACAATTTGAAATATTTAAGATTTGTTTTTAATTTCACTATTTCATCCTTTTTTAAATTTTATTCCTTATTGTCTTTTAACCATTTGCCAAAATAATTTTTATCCTTAATTTGTGTGGCGTGGAAATCTATATATATATATATATATAAATTATATTTTTTTCACCTTTAAACTTTGGTAATTCCCTAAAAGCATCTAAATTCCAAACACATAACTCAATATAGCATAATCTTTGAATTGCAGTAACTCACTCTAGATTGAAAAGAAGATGTTCCTAAATATAAACCCTTTATGATTAAAACCAGTATGGTCCCTCTAACATGGTAGTTGAATATATTTGTAGTTTATGATGGCTAGATGGTTCAAACAACAAATATTTATGAAGTTAATATGTGTTTTAAGGGGAACTTTTTGTCGTAATTTTGTAGTTTGGATGTGGGCATGGAGGCAAAGATTTGGTACAAACAACAATGGTCTAGGATTTTTTTTGACAAAGTTTAGCTACAAAATTAGTTGTAATCTAAGACTACAACCTTACTCAATATCTTTTTATTGGTGGTGAATTTTGACAAATCCATCATTAAATTACATATTTTTCTTATATCCTCCGTGCTTGCAAAATTTCTAGAAAATTAAATGTGGGGTCAGTTTTTGTTGGGCCCGGTATCAACTCTCTGGGTTGTGAGCCCAACAAGTGCCCAACAATAAATTTGTAGAGTATGGGTTAAACAACTGGGCTGGGTCTGGATTTAGCGACGGTTCATGGAGGCTGACCAAAGTAAAAAAGATTTGGACTAGTGTTTGAAAGCAATTTCTTCAGTCCGAAGAGCTTTTATATTTGGAGACTTAATGAATACAATTTTTCTCCCCCCTTCTCTCTGTGAGTCTTGCTTCCTTTATATATACATTCTCCTCTCATCTCCACCGCACACTTGCCCTCCATCTAGGCGCCTACTTGAGTACTGGTCACATCAGCCGTTTGCTTTAACCTGCAGTGAGTGGTGGTAGGTGAGGATTCACTGTTCAGGTGTCTTCTCCACATAAATGCGGCCAGGAAAGTTGCTGCAGTGCATTAAATGTGGCGGTGGCAGCTTTATTGGCAGGATATTTGATGATAGCTCCGCAGTTAGGCATGCTCGGGGCTTAGCTTCCGTAGGAAGATCTCCAGCATAGCTCATTGGTCAAGTTCTGGGCAGGCCCGTTGGAGAAGGTCTCTTCGGCCCGAAAAGGTTGTCTTCGGACGGACCATTTGTCCCTCATGGGCTGTACTCTTACCAGGATGGCAAAACACTGGTGTTTTATCCTCTTCGGACAGAGAGCCTTGTCTGGATTGGGCTTCTGGCCCAACATACGACGCGGGGCTTTCTGACCCACAATAGCCCCTCAAAATTTCACTTTTTACCTCGCATCCGAAGAGAAAAAAGTGGGGTTTTGACCTCTTGACAAATGTGGGCACAGGACTTTGACTCCGCGCGTGTGCGCGCGTGAGTTTGGGCGCCTTCTTTATAACCGCTGCTGTCGCGCCGTTTCCGAGGCGTCATTAATTACTCCAGGCGGCGTCTTGTCCCTGAAATCTAGCGGTCCATTTCGAATCAACGGACGAGATTCTCCTCGAAATTTTCGGGCGGGGTAAGTTCTAACACTTTTTCTGCCACTATATAAAGTCCCAGGGAAGGTTATTTCCTCACTTTGCAAACTTCAGAACTCCCAGGCGAACTCAAGCGACCAGAATTTCAGAAATCTTCCTGTCATCCGCTTCAACTCCTTCCAGAACCTGCTGCGATCTCCCCACAAGGCCAGAAGACGTTCTCTGATTCAGTCCGACGTAAGTTCCCTTCTTTGAGATTTTAAAATCTGTTCAGGCTGCCTCTTCGGCCACTTGCAAATTTTCCCGAGTCACCGTTCCGCATTTCCCTCACCTTAACCTTGTCACCAATGGGTAGATTCGAGTACCTAGTGAACAGCCCTTCCCAGATAGAGAGGTTTAGGGAGACCTATCGCATTCCTCAGGAAGTAGGCCTGAGGTATTGCTCCATGGCGGGGTTGCTATTGAACCGAGAGGAGGGCGAAGTCATTATCCCCATCATCGCCTTCCTCGAGGGGGGAATGACCATTCCCATGGGTCCAGTCACCAGAAGCTTCCTCACTGCCCATAGGCTTAGTCCTGACCAGTGTGCCCCCAACACCTTTAGAGTCTTAGGTGCAGTTGATGACCTAAACCGCCACTTAGGCTTGGGATTAACCTGGCACGACGTGGTACACATGTACGAATGTCGTACCAAAGAAGGGGCGGGATATTATTTAAGGTCCCGATCCGATGTTGTCAGACTCTTCTCCGGTCTTCCCAAGTCCAACAAAGGGATGAAGGACGATTACCTGATCGTCTCGGGTGCCTGGCACGATGGGATTCATTGCCCAACCACGCCAGGAACGCCAGGTGGGACATTTCCCCTTGAGCTTTCTAACCTTCTTGCTTCCTACTATTAAGACTTCCTTTCGTCGAGTTGCAACCTTCTAACAGTCTTATCACCATGTTTGCAGTCAAGAAGCACGTAACTCCTCGGCTGAGTCTTACAAACACTGCGGCCTTAAACTACCTTCTTCGGTCGGAGATCTTTGTGAGCGAAGACGGACAGCTGAGGTTCATCCCCCTCATCCTCGGCTATACCTCGAAGTCAGAACCCCAGCCGAGAGGCAACGCCATAACACTTGGGGATCGCCGCCTAAACCGGATTGACGTGGCACGGAAGACCTTCTTGGCCCCTTTTGATCTCGCCCCGGTGCCCCATCCCAATCCGCAGGGTATTCCACCACTAGTTCAACCCATTCAACAAGTGCCATTGCAAACAGTAGCCGAGGAAAGAGTCGCTTCTTCTACTCCTTCGCTTGACGAACAGATCGATCAGTTCAAGTTCGACGAGGAAGGCTCGGAGGGAGTTCAGATCTTATCTTCCGAAGAAGCCCCTGACAGGCAGTCAGCTGCCCCAGTTCTGAATTTAGCTTTGCCGGAAGACTCCGAGGAGGAAGACATGCTGCCCCTTGGCCAGCTAATGAAGAACAGGAGAAACGCAACGACCGCGGCCAAGGGTACTGGCACATCCCAGCCCACGGCCAATCTCCCACCGCCGCCTCCCCCTCCTCCGGCCCCAAAAGATCCAGGTTTGAAACCGCTGCCTGACTTGAAGAAAAAGAGGGTATTGACAGATGTGACTGACACCGAGGAGGGGGAAGTGGTTCCTCCGAAGGGACCTAAGCAGCAGAAGAAGACCCATGATTCCAGGAACAAACGGGCTTCTTCTACTGAGAACAGGGAGGAACATTTGACTGCCGAAGTTCGGCGAGGGACCAATGACTGGTCACCGAAGCTTACTCTGGATGGCGCAGCCATCCCCCTCGACGCCTCCCTCAGAAACTATGCTGGAGGGAAGGCCGGATATATAGCAGAAGCGCTAGAGCAGCCCCTTCTTCTTCCGAAGGACATGGAGTCCTATCGGCGTTTCAATGAAAAAGAGCTCTTCCTGTCCCTTAAACGAGATTTAGGCATGGTAAGACAACTGGTGCCCTTTTGCAGCTCTTTCATAGCCCTTGTGTATTCGTATCTTTCGTAACGTTCTCTGGTTGCCATGCAGATTGCCCAGCAAATCTATGTGGCTGAAGAGTGGGTTCAGAAGAAGGAAGTTGACGTGCGAGCTGAGATCCGGTCCAGGGAGGATGTTGAAAAAGCACTTGGCAAGGCCAAGGAGGAAAGCGCCCGCCTCTCCGATCAGCTGAAGGAGGAGGTAAAGGCCAGAAGAAACGCAGATGCGGGCCTTAAGAACGCAGAGAAGCAAGCCGAAGACCAACGTCAGAGGCTGTATACTACTGAAATTAATTTGGAGACGGAGAGGGCGTTGGTAAAAGAGCTTCGGCTTGAGCTGCAAATGGCCAGGGACGCTGCTAAGTTGGCCAAGGAAGATGCGCAATTGGCCAAGGAGGCAGTTGAGGCCGAGAAGACAGCTGCCCATCTGCTGGGTGTCAAGGAGACCCAAGCAAGGCTGACCGAGGAGTTCGCCAAGGTCTGCAGGGACTACTGTGCCATTACATGGAACAAGTGTCTCGATGCAGCTGGAGTCCCTGCGGAATCAGCCTTATGGCAGCCTGACAGCATCTATTATGATCCTGACCTATGTGATGCGCCTGAAACCTCGGAGGCACCCACAGCGGATCAGAATCCTCCAGCACCAGCCGAAACGAGTCAGGCCCCTCTTCTGGCCGGAGATGTGGGTGATTTGCCAAAGAATGATCTGGTGCCTCAAGACAAAATTCAGGATGCTTAGTTTATGTAACGGCTAGGACCTTTTGTCGTCCATTTTGTAACTAAATTATCTTTTTAAGTAATGGAATAGATTCTTTTTTGCTCTGAATCATGCTTGTTAATTCTGCAGTGTTTGTTAAGTTGTCATCATGGTTAATAATGATAGATTAATAACTAAAAACAGAGTGATCATTCAAGCGCTGCTAAACAGGGTTTCAAAGTAATAAAAGTTAAAGTAATTCGGCTTAAATTTAAACGCCTGTGGACGGAATGTAAACTAATCTAAGTCATCTGGTCCGAGGATCGCAGGCATGATTGAATTTAAGTTTAAACACTTTGAAAGAGACCGTAAGGGAGTGTTAACTAACCCAAGTCATCTGGTCCGAGGACTACGGGCATGTTTGGGTTTAAGTTTAAACACTTGAAAGAAATCGTAACGGAGTGTTAACTAACCCAAATCATCTGGTCCGAGGACTACAGGCATGCTTGGTTTTATGTTTAAACACTTGAAAGAAATCGTAACGGAGTGTTAACTAACCCAAATCATCTGGTCCGAGGACTACAGGCATGCTTGGTTTTAAGTTTAAACACTTGAGAAGAAATCGTAACGGAGTGTTAACTAACCCAAATCATCTGGTCCGAGGACTACAGGCATGATTGAATTTAAGTTTAAACACTTTGAAAGAGACCGTAAGGGAGTGTTAACTAACCCAAGTCATCTGGTCCGAGGACTACAGGCATGCTTGGATTTAAGTTTAAACACTAGAAAGAGATCGTAAAGGAGTGTTAACTAACCCAAGTCATCTGGTCTGAGGACTACAGGCATGACTGAATTTAAGTTTAAACACTTGAGAAAAATCGTAACGGAGTGTTAACTAACCCAAATCATCTGGTCCGAGGACTACAGGCATGATTGAATTTAAGTTTAAACACTTTGAAAGAGACCGTAAGGGAGTGTTAACTAACCCAAGTCATCTGGTCCGAGGACTACAGGCATGCTTGGATTTAAGTTTAAACACTAGAAAGAGATCGTAAAGGAGTGTTAACTAACCCAAGTCATCTGGTCCGAGGACTACAGGCATGACTGAATTTAAGTTTAAACACTTGAGAAAAATCGTAATGAAGTGTTAACTAACCCAACTCATCTGGTCCGAGGACTACAGGCATGATTGAATTTAAGTTTAAACACTTTGAAAGAGACCGTAAGGGAGTGTTAACTAACCCAAGTCATCTGGTCCGAGGACTACAGGCATGCTTGGATTTAAGTTTAAACACTAGAAAGAGATCGTAAAGGAGTGTTAACTAACCCAAGTCATCTGGTCCGAGGACTACAGGCATGATTGAATTTAAGTTTAAACACTTTGAAAGAGACCGTAAGGGAGTGTTAACTAACCCAAGTCATCTGGTCCGAGGACTACAGGCATGCTTGGATTTAAGTTTAAACACTTGAGAAAAATCGTAATGAAGTGTTAACTAACCCAACTCATCTGGTCCGAGGACTACAGGCATGATTGAATTTAAGTTTAAACACTTTGAAAGAGACCGTAAGGGAGTGTTAACTAACCCAAGTCATCTGGTCCGAGGACTACAGGCATGACTGAATTTAAGTTTAAACACCTTGAAAGAGACCGTAAGGGAGTGTTAACTAACCCAAGTCATCTGGTCCGAGGACTACAGGCATGCTTGGATTTAAGTTTAAACACTAGAAAGAGATCGTAAAGGAGTGTTAACTAACCCAAGTCATCTGGTCCGAGGACTACAGGCATGACTGAATTTAAGTTTAAACACTTGAGAAACACTAGTATAACAACAGAACAATCATGACTGAAAGAGGAAATCTTTTAATAGTAGTACCTTTTGAGGTTATTTACATTCCATGGCCGGGGCACTACGTGATTATCCAGGTCTTCCAGGAAGTATGCTCCAATGCCGGCCCTCGAAGTGATACGATACGGACCTTCCCAGTTCGGACCCAGTTTTCCCCATGTTGGATTCTTTGCATTCCCTACCACCTTCCTTAGGACAAGATCGCCAGGCTCGAGGGGTCTCAACCTTACATTGATGTCGTAGCCCTGTTTGAGTTTCTGCTGGTAGTGTGCCAATCTGACCATGGCGTTTTCCCTTCGTTCTTCAATCAGATCCAAGCCCTTTTCTAGCTGCCGGTCGTTGTTGATTGGGTCAAAAGAGCTAGTTCTGTAGGTTGGGAATTTAGTCTCAAGGGGTATAACGGCTTCAGCTCCATAGGTCATTGAAAAAGGGGTTTCACCGGTGGACCTGCGAGGCGTGGTTCTATATGCCCACAACACGTGGGGCAGTTCTTCTACCCACCTGCCCTTCGCATCGTCTAGCCTCTTCTTTAGCCCACTAACTATGACTTTATTGGTGGCTTCGGCCTGCCCATTCCCCTGGGGATAGGCGGGGGTGGAGTATCTATTTGTGATTCCCAGCTCATTGCAATAGCTTCTGAAAGCTTTGCTATCGAATTGAAGCCCGTTATCCGAGATGAGGGTATGGGGAACTCCAAATCTGGTGACGATGTTTTTCCAAACGAACTTCTTCACGTCTACGTCCCTGATATTTGCTAGAGGCTCAGCTTCCACCCACTTGGTGAAATAGTCCGTTCCGACCAGTAAGAATTTCCTGTTTCCTGCTGCCTTAGGGAAAGGTCCTACGATATCCAACCCCCACTGAGCAAAAGGCCATGGGCTGGATAGCGGATTAAGGGTACCACCAGGTTGATGTATGCACGGCGCAAAACGTTGGCACTGGTCACACTTTTTAACGTACTCGTGTGCCTCTCTCTGCATATTTGGCCACCAATAGCCTTGAGTGATGGCTCGGTGAGCTAAGGATCTTCCACCAGTATGGCTTCCACAGATTCCTTCATGCAGTTCTTCCAACAGTGATTCAGCCGCCTCGGGGCGCATGCACATCAAATACGGGCCAGAATAAGATCGTTTGTACAGTTTGTGATCTTCGGACAGCCAGAACCTTGCAGCTTTTCTCCGTATTTTGTCCGCTTCCCCCGTCTCTTCGGGCGACACATCATCCCTCAAAAACTTGATGATGGGGTCCATCCAGCATGGGTTGGCTGCGATACAGTGGACTTGGGGTGGCTTTTTTCTTAACTCGGTGGGTCTCTGCACGTCCTCAATCAGAATAACCCTTGGTAATTCTTGCGCCGAAGAGGTGGCGAGCGTAGCTAAGGAATCAGCGTGCGTGTTGCCACTCCTAGGGATGTGCCGTAGGGTAAAACATTCAAACTCCGACCGTAGGGACTTGACCAGGTTTAGATATCCCTGCATCCTCTCATCTTTTGCTTCAAACTCTCCCAGCACCTGGCCGACGACCAACCTTGAGTCTGAGGATATCTCGACGGATATTCCTCCCATCCTTCGTACCATCTTCATCCCCATCAGTAGAGCCTCATACTCTGCCTCGTTATTCGTTGCTGAAAAGTCTAGCCTTAAGGCTTTTTCGATGATGATTCCCTCGGGGGATATTAACACTAGCCCTACGCCTGAGCCCCTCTGATTCGATGCGCCGTCTACATACACTTGCCAGGGCAATGTGCTTTGTGACGCGATCGTACTGACTTGCCTTCCTACCGCGCCTAGAGGTGGTGCTGCTTCCTCTAAATGTGGTTCTGTGAACTCGGCGACCAGGTCCGCAAGGACCTGGCCCTTCACTGATGTGCGCGGCATGTACTTGATGTCAAAAGCCCCTAGCATCGTCCCCCATTTAGCAATTCTACCAGTGTAGTCGGCGCTTCGGAGTACGGCTCTGAGTGGGAGCTGAGTAAGGACTATAACAGTGTGAGCTTGAAAATAATGGGGCAGCTTCTTAGTACCCAACACAACGGCCAGGATGGCTTTCTCCAATGGCAAATAGCGGATTTCAGCCTCTTGCAGCGACTTGCTCACGTAGTAAACTGGCTTTTGCACTCCACAGTCCGTTCGGATCAGCACCAAGCTTACAGCATTAGGGGCCACGGCAATGTAAGCAAACAGGACTTCGTCTGGCTGGGGACTGGACATGATGGGGGGCTTAGCCAGGTAGTCTTTAAGTTGCTGGAAGGCAGTAGCACATTCCTGCGTCCATTCAAAATCCTTCCACTTATTGATTAGCGAGAAGAAAGGCCTACACCTGTCTGCTGATCTGGAAATGAACCGATTAAGGGCAGCGGTCATCCCAGTTAGCTTCTGAATCTCCTTGGGATTTCGAGGAGCTCGCAAGTTGTTGATGGCCTTTATCTGATCGGGGTTGACTTCGATTCCCCTGTGTGTGACCATATACCCCAGGAATTTGCCTGACCCAACACCGAAGGAACATTTAGAGGCATTCAACCGCAATCTGTGTCCCCTCAGAATTTCGAATATATTACTGAGATCCCCAATGTGCTCGGCAACAATCTTGCTTTTAACCACCATGTCGTCGATATAAACCTCCATGCTTTTGCCCAGCTGTGGCTCAAACATCCTCGTCATCATCCTCTGATAGGTAGCCCCTGCGTTTTTCAGGCCGAACGGCATTACCTTGTAGTGGTAATTTCCTACAGGAGTTACAAAAGATGTTTTCTCCTGGTCGGCGAGAGCCAGGGGTATCTGATGGTAACCTTGAAAGGCATCTAAGAAACTCATCCGAGGATGCCCGACAGTGGCGTCAACTAATTGGTCTATCTTCGGCATTGGAAACGGATCCTTCGGACAAGCTCTATTAAGGTCGGTGAAGTCCACACACACCCGCCATTTCCCACTTTTCTTTTTCACTACCACCGTGTTAGCCAGCCATTCGGGGTAGAAGATCTCTTTAATGGCTCCTGCCTGCTTAAGTTTCATCACTTCATCCCTGACCACGTCAGCGTGTTCTCTCGACGGTCGTCGGAGTGGCTGTTTTTTAGGGATGATGGTGGGATTAACGTTTAGGTGGTGGCAGATGAATTCTGGACTTACTCCTGGGGCATCCGCGGGGTCCCAGGCAAATACGTCAACGTTGGCCCTGAGGAACTCTATCAACTCCTCCCTTTCCTGAGGGGGAAGCATGGATCCAACTTGAAAAAACTTCTCTGGATCGTCACCAACAACAACCCTCGTTAAGTTTTCGCACACTGCCTCTTCGGTCGAGGCCTCGGCGTCCGGCGCCGAAGGTTTTAATTGCTATAAACTCCCCTTATTACAGCTTGAGGGTTCAGCATGTCGTTCGTGCTGTATGGCTGCCACTAGACATCGCCTTGACATGGCCTGATCCCCTAGGATCTCCTCGACTTCTCCTTCGGACGGATATTTAATCTTTTGGTGCAGTGTGGAGGACACTGCCCCGAGAGTATGAAGCCAAGGTCTGCCTACTATAGCGGTGTAGGGTGAATAGGCATCCACCACTATAAAGTCGACTTCAACTGTTTCTGGACCGGTTTGCACAGGCAGTCTGATCTGGCCTTTCGGAATGATCACTTTGCCGTCAAAACTGACCAAAGGGGAACTGTATGGAGTCAAGTCTTCGGGGGACAAGTTCAGCCCCTTGTATAGGTCTGGGTACATGATCTCTGCGGCGCTGCCCTGATCTACCATTACCCTCCTCACGTCGTACCCCCCGATTCTGAGAGTTACTACCAGGGCATCATCATGCGGCTGGATAGTCCCTTTTTTGTCGTCCTCCGAAAATCCCAGAACTGGAACATCCGCTCTTTGTTTCTTCGGCTCTCTGCCTACACATTCCGAAGGTGTCCGAGCAACTGACAGTACTCTGGACGGGCGGGACCCCGTCCTCCCTGGCGCGGCAAATACGACATTGATTGTCCCTAAGGGAGGCTTCGCAAAGTTGCTCCCCCTGGGACCCGCGCTTGCTTGATCTCCTTTACCATACGAGTGGTGTAGGAGGTGTTTCAGTCTGCCCTCGCCGACCAGCTGATCCAGGTGGTCCCACAGGCTCCTGCACTCCTCAGTAGTGTGCCCGTGGTCCAGGTGATACTGGCAGTACAGATTATGATTGCGCCTCTCAGGGTTCCCCACCATCTTGTTCGGCCTCTTGAAGAACGGCTCGTTCTTTATTTTATCCAGGACCTGGTGCACTGGTTCACGAAAAACCGCATTGACCCTCTGGTGGTTCGTAATGCTTTGTCCAGCCCAGTCCTTCCTTGGCCTGTTGTGGTTCTGCCTGTCCGACCTGAAATCCCTCCCTTCCTGGGGGATAACCTTCTCCTTTCCCTTGCTTTGCTGCTGATCCTCCTCAACCCTTTTGTACTTGTCGATTCTATCCATCAATTGGCGTATACTGATAGCAGGCTTGCGCGTCAATGACGTTCTTAAGAGATGTTCAGTGGGGAGGCCTAGTTTGAAAGATTCGATAGCCATCAATTCACAGTCTTCTCCTACCTCGTTGTATGTTTCCCAAAATCTATCCGAGTACGACTTCAGGGTCTCACCCCCTTTCATGTAGACGGACAACAGAGAGGCCACGGACTGAGGAACCCTTCGGCACGTGACGAAACGGGACCCAAAAGCCTGGGTCAGCTCTTGGAAAGAACTAATAGTGTTTGCTTTCAAGTTGTCAAACCACCTCATGGCTATTGGCCCCAAGCTGGAGGGGAAAACTTTGCACATCAGGGCTTCGTCCCTGGAGTGGACTGCCATCCGCTGGTTGAAATGACTTACATGTTCCACTGGGTCGGTCCGGCCATTGTAGATAGTGAATGTAGGTTGGTGGAAACGCCTGGGAAGTCTGGCACCCTCGATATTACGTGCAAAGGGAGACCTGGAGACCTGAGCCAGAGCTTTGCTCATGGCATCGTTCCCTGCGCCCCTCGGAGGAGAGCCCTGAGGGTTCTTCTCGTGATTGCATGCTTCCTTATAGGGGAAAGGCTCACTGACCGGTGTTCGAGATCTCCGCCTGTAATCCTCGTCCCGCTCGTCTTCAGAATCATCATCTGAGTATGAGGAAGTGCGTTTCCTCTTTGCATGGCGCAACTCTTTTTTCAGCCTCTGAATCTCCAACTGCATGGCTTGGTTTTCCTCTGCATGGGACATGTGGCTCTCTCCCTGTGACTGGTTTTAGCCCACGCGCGTGGTGTGTAGACTACCCTCGCGATCGCGCCTCCGCTCCAGATGAATAAAAGGGTCGGTGTGCTGGTTTGACCTGGACTCCGCCGGCCGTTGCCTTGGTTCAGCCATCTTTTGAGGTGTTGCTTCCACCTTTGCTCGAGCTGTTTCCCACAGACGGCGCCAATTGTGGGGTCAGTTTTTGTTGGGCCCGGTATCAACTCTCTGGGTTGTGAGCCCAACAAGTGCCCAACAATAAATTTGTAGAGTATGGGTTAAACAACTGGGCTGGGTCTGGATTTAGCGACGGTTCATGGAGGCTGACCAAAGTAAAAAAGATTTGGACTAGTGTTTGAAAGCAATTTCTTCAGTCCGAAGAGCTTTTATATTTGGAGACTTAATGAATACAATTTTTCTCCCCCCTTCTCTCTGTGAGTCTTGCTTCCTTTATATATACATTCTCCTCTCATCTCCACCGCACACTTGCCCTCCATCTAGGCGCCTACTTGAGTACTGGTCACATCAGCCGTTTGCTTTAACCTGCAGTGAGTGGTGGTAGGTGAGGATTCACTGTTCAGGTGTCTTCTCCACATAAATGCGGCCAGGAAAGTTGCTGCAGTGCATTAAATGTGGCGGTGGCAGCTTTATTGGTAGGATATTTGATGATAGCTCCGCAGTTAGGCATGCTCGGGGCTTAGCTTCCGTAGGAAGATCTCCAGCATAGCTCCTTGGTCAAGTTCTGGGCAGGCCCGTTGGAGAAGGTCTCTTCGGCCCGAAAAGGTTGTCTTCGGACGGACCATTTGTCCCTCATGGGCTGTACTCTTACCAGGATGGCAAAACACTGGTGTTTTATCCTCTTCGGACAGAGAGCCTTGTCTGGATTGGGCTTCTGGCCCAACATACGACGCGGGGCTTTCTGACCCACATTAAACATCAATAGCTATTTCATCAATAAATTGTTTAAATTACAAGTTTTCGTGGTTTAAAACTATGTATAAAATATAAGCTTATAGATCATAGAATAAATAATATTCGATTGACACAAAATTTGACATGTGTATTAAGAGCGTAAAGAACATGCAATTCAATGGTTAGATTTTCAAAATATGTAGTAATGCTTATTTTATTGAGTAAAGTTGTAGTTTTAGAGTACAACCAATTTTGTAGCTAAATTTTGTCATTTTTTATGGGTCCAATAAGAAACATAAATTATATCAAAGTTAAAATAAAAGAAAACTTGAATATATCGACATTACCCAAAAAAAAAAAAAAAAAAAAGCAAATAAATGAAGTTTTACAATTGCCTTTTGTGAGATTTTATATTTTGAAATCGTTGCATCATAATTTTATTAGCATATCCTACGAGCTACATCTCTTTTAAATTTGGTAAGATCTAAATGGGTTTTTTTTTTTTTTTTTTTTTTTTTGAGGTTTAAGATCAACAAATTTCTGCTTTTGTTGTTAAGCTTACTAAAATCTTTTATTTTTTATTTTCCAGATTTTAGATCAAATTTTTGTTGGGCTTCTTTGTATGTATGTGTTTAAAAAGGTCAAGATGTTGTTAAAATGATCATATTCAAACTTATTTCAACTATTTTTTTTTTGAAAAAAAAAAAAAAAAAAAAAAAAAAAAAAAAAAACCCTTCTATTGTAGGGAGTCAAAAGTTAAAAATAAAAAATCAATTCTACCTTAGCAAAAGATCAAGATCCAATGTCTTTTCTTCTCAAGAGACCCACTCTACCAATGTCACAAGTATCTTCACACCTAAACTAAGAAAGGACCCCCCTTAGGTTGTTTAATCGAGAGCTTTAGTTCTCTCGATATGGCTAAATTGTCTTTCCTAGTGAAGTGATTTAACCACACATTGGAGTCAAAGTTAAGAAATGAGAGTGTAATGAATGACCGATCGAGAAAAGGTTTGGAGAGGAGGTAGACCAAAAAGTGGGGTTTCAAACCCAACCCATACCAAGAGAAAAATTCCAAACAAGTACAAAGAAGACAATAAAAAAAGTATATTTCAAACCGACATACACAAAGCAAAGAACGGGAAATGTGCTTTGTATCTCATTATATATATATATATATATATATATATATATATAATTTTTTACCAACTCAAGAGTTCATTTTAACCCCTTGGACTGAATATGTTTTTAATAAAAGCAAAAAATAAAAATAAAATAAACATTTTTCAAAGTTGCTATCTTGCTAATAAGGATGAAGTTTTAAGGAACTTTTTTTTTTTTTTTTTAGATAGAAGTTTTTAGGAACTTTTTTTTTTTTTTTTTTTTTTTTTTTGAGAAAGAAAGTTTTTAGGAACTTAATGTTGTTTTTAAGCTTGCATGTAATATTTAAGGGATCGCAGTTAGACTTATTTGAAAGGTCCACATTAATAATAAAGACAACTTTAGGTGCTAAAGTATAATAAAACATCAATTAAAGACCAAATGAGTAATAACCCCAAAACTAAAAGAGCCAAAATATAATTTATCATTATTATTATTTATACTTCATAGTCTCTATATTTTTTTCTAGCAAAAGTTCCTAAAAACCACTTATTCTTAAATTAAAAAGTGCTATTCTCAAATTTAAATAATCGATAGTTTATTTATATGTGACTTGAGGGTTTTATCTAGAGATAGCTAGGAATATCCTACCAACAACAAGTGTTCATCTTTACCTATTGTCGATTACTCTGTTAGCACAAATTGTTTGGTCTATGATTTAGCAGACAGTGGCCACTTAGGATATCATCTCTTAATATTCAAAGCTCAAGTTATGGTTTATGGTGAATACATACAAAGCTTTTCTATCCAACAAGCAGTGGAATCACAAAACTTTGTACTATATGCTGCTACATGTTATGTATTGATTTGAATAGCTAATAATATGAGCCAAGGGCTGGAGCCTTTATCCAACATTGTTAGCTAAAAACATAAACTATTATTATAACAACGTACAATAGGCTGGCATGAGAAACCGCATTGGTGAGAAAGATAAGGCAACTAGGCAAGAGTTTCCCCACTAATATTACTTTATTCTCTATCAATAACAATTTTTCACTTCACAGTCATGAAATATTTTTACACAATAACGTGTATGTGTGCTCCAATATTTTGACATGAGCAGTGGTTGTGTAATCATATATGAAAACGTTGTAGGTTCCAGTTAGTTAAACCGGTAAAGTCTCTGATGATTGTATAAGAGATCTGGGGTTCAATTCCCGCCTACACCAAAAACTGATTGGTGTCTTGGTCTGATGATAATGAGCTATCATTAAAAGCGGACGCCATAGGTTGAAACTCTCTCAATATATATATATGAAAACGTGAGTTAACTCATGTTTTCATTTTTGAGACATGCTAAATGTAACTGATTTTACCTTTTTTTACATTGGGAAGAAAGAAAGATAATGAAAAAAGAGGCATGTTGAGTTGAGCCCCCTGTATTTTTTTTCTCTTTTTTTTTTTTTTTTTTTTTTTTTTTGAGGAAAAGCTCTCCATCTCCTCGGTGTCGTCCTCTATTTGCCAAAATTTAATGGATGATGGAGATGGGGTCAGTAAATTGAGTGGGAGTATCCTTTAATATAGTAATTTTCAATAACAAACCATGCTAAGCTTTAATATAGTAAGGCTATAGTGCAGATTCTATATATAGACAACAATGTTAGTAAGTAACAGCTGAGCTTTGAGCTTTAAGAGATGGGATTAACCTCTGCATCTCCTTAAATCTTCTTGCTGTAGAAATTGATCAGCTATATGCCAAGCTGGATTTTGATCTGCTCAGCAAAGCAAATGAGCCTTCCAATGCAAATGATTCAGTTTTAGCACTGCAAGGAAGGTCTGATTGAATCCCTTTAGTAAAAAATCAACACCTTTATAAGGAAGCAATCAAATGTGCTGTCCTTGTGAGGTGTGGGGCCAATCTTAACGAGGATTTTGTTTTATTTTTGGAATCTCTTATTTATTGATACCTTAATTTTGTAAGGCCTTTAGCGTGCCAAAATATTAGTTTAATTCCTAAAAAATGAAAACCACGCTTTTAAAATGTAAGAAAATGAGGAATTACATTGAATTAATTATTATCATAAATCGAGTTACAAAAAAGAGATATTTCTCTAATTAGTTTGAGAAAAAAGGTAAAATCCTGGATTGTTTTTTTAAAAAGGACAAAAGCTCATTTTGTCCACAGAGGAGGATAGGCCATCTGTTGTCTTTAGATTTGGATAATGGAGGCCTATTACTTGTTGAACCTGATTGATTTAGGCTGCGTTTGAAAATAGTTGAAAAAACTAGCTTTTAGCTTATTCAACTTATTTCAAGTTGACCACGTGAAATTTTAGATTATTCGCAAGCCCACTTGCTACTTTTTCAAGAACAAAACATCATTTGCAAGTGTTTGTGGGCCCACTTGAGTTACTTTTTGGTTTACTTTTTTAAAACAAGCACTGTTTACAGGTCTCCTAGGTCTCACATGACCTTTTCTTTTACTTTTTTTTTTCTTTTTAATTTTTTTCTATTATACTTTCAACAATAAACTTTTAGTAAAAAATTAAATATGTTATTCCTAAATAGACTCTTAAGTTACTTTTAACATTTGATTCTACTTCTTTATTTGTTGTTGTAATTTGATTTTTATTTTCTTTCAATATATAATGTGATCTAGGAATACTTATAGGCCCCGAATTAGGGAGTTGATTATTGCTAAATAATATTTCTTTGTGAAGGACGTACTTAGTATGAGTTTGGGTGTGGTTGAAAAATTAAAATTATTTAACTATTCAACTTATTTTTGCTACTATTTATGGGTCCCACTGCACTTTTTGGCATTATTCATGGACCTTACTGTACTATTTCAACTAACTTTTACTTTTATCTAAAGGTGTATTTAGATATCGCTTATTTTGTTAAAATTGAAAAATTATTGCTGAAAGTACTGTAAGTAAAAGTAAAAGTTAGTTGAAATATTACAGTGGAGTCTATGAATAGTGCCAAAAAGTGTAATGAGACCCATAAATAGTAGAAAAAATAAACTGAATAGTAAAATAATTTTAATTTTTCATCCAAATCTAAAACCAAACCCATACCCAAACCCAAACGTATACTAAGACAACCAATTATTGGCTTGCATGCATTTTTAGCATTTGCATGTACCAGTACCAGCACTTGGTTTCAGCACGTAATCTAGTGTGTAAAAACCGTCTACTAATTTCTTTTATTTTATAATCTTACCTATGTGCTAATACCTATAGGAATTTTTTTTTAAAGCAAAAGGAAATAAGGAAAATTGGATGATTTTGCAACTAATAGTCTAATACACTTAAGTCTAGCTAATATAACTTTTGAACAAGCTTAATGGCATCACTCTAGAGTCTAAATAAGATTCATAAACATCCTAAGGTATAATTAAGTCGTTTATCTTGTATTACATATATATCTCTTTCATCCTCTCCTCCTCTCTTTTATTTATGTTTCGAAATGGCATGGTCTAAGATAAAGCAGAGGTCAAGTTTAAGAACTAATACATCAGAATAATAAGATATTAACATGATTAATCTAATAAATTTGAAAAGAAAACATTAAAAAAATGATGTATGAAACTCACCTTCAGAAAATGATAAAAAATAAAATAGTACTAATTAAGAAATAATAAAAATGAATTACTGTGAAATTAGTGTTGATTAGTAACGTCATATACATGCTCAAGAAAAAGCAAAGGTCAAATTAGGAACAAATACATTAGAATAAGATATTAACATGATTAATCTAATAAATTTGAAAAAATCATTAAAAAATGCTGTAACTCATTCAGAAAATGACCCAAAAAAATGATATATCACTATTTAAGAAATAATAAAAATGAAATTCTGTGAAAATAGTGTTTTTTACTTTCTATTAAAAAAAAAATGTTAATATAGATCGATTGGAGATGCTCCATCTCTTGCCCAATGAGGTCTTAGATGTTGGTCTTCTAGATTTTCTTCGTCTTTGAAACGCAACAGATGACATAATTATCCTGCAATAACAACAACAATAAAAACATATAGGGAGACGTTAAAACTTTAAGTGCCCGTTTCATTGGCGTTTTGAGCCCACTTTTACCAAATATGCGCATTTGCAAAATGCTAAAAAGTTATTTGCGTTTGGCTTAGCCCAAAACGCAACTTTTTTCAAAAAGTTGCGTTTTGGGCCAAGGCAAAAATTGATCTGAAAACGCGCATGAAAAATGCAGCTGAGGAGGTCCATAATCAAAAGGAAATGCGCGTTTCTACCCGTTGCCTCTTTCAGATTATGAAATTACCCTGCGGAGGTCCATCCCTTCTCTGCTCTACCCTCTCCGTGAACCTTCTTCCTCTTCTTCTTCTTTCTTTCGTCTTCTTTAACGCGCACAAAATCAACAAAATCAAACCAAACCCAACTCAAAATCAACCCAAAACAAAATCAACTCAAAATCAAACCCAAACCCAAAATCAAAATCAAACAGAAAATCAACTCAAAATTAAACTATTAACTGAAAATCCATAACCCAAACCCAAAATCAAAATCAAATACAAACCCAATGTTTCAATCATCTTCATCTTCATCATCATCATCATCATCTTCTCTCTTCCTCCCGGCTTTCGAATTGTCAAAAAAAAAAAGAGCTCACCGGACCGGAACGTTCTGGAGGAAGTGAAAGGTTTCAATCATCTTCATCTTCATCATCATCATCTTCTTCTCTATTCCTCTCGGCTTTCGAATTGTCCAAAAAAAAAAAAAACCAAGAGCTCAACTGACCGGAACGTTGTGGAGGAAGTGAAAGGGAAAAAGGGGAAGAATGAAAAGACAAAATGAGAAGTAGAATGTTCTGGAGTGGTAGGGAAAAAGGGATAAGAAGGAAAAAAAAAAAGAAAAAAGAAAAAAAGAAGAGAAGGGCACGTGTGTGGAGGTGAAAAAAAGCGGGAAAAAATTGAGAAAAGAAAGAAAGAAAGAAAGAAAGAATGAAATGTTACCGTGATATTTTCACAATAAATTTTAAGGGGTAGGTTATTATTAGTTAATATTAGTGAGCAAAAAATAATTTTTTTAGAAAAAGAAAAAAAATTATTTTAATAGTACGTTAAAATTAAAATCAGTATCAATTTTTATCACAATATTTTCACAATACTTTCACAATAAATCTTAAAGGGTAGGTTATTATTAGCTAATATTGGTGAGAAAAAAAAAATTTAGAAAGAAAAAAATTGATTTAAGTATAAGAAGTAGTTGATTTAAGTATGAAATAAACTAATATAAAAAAAAAGGTATGAAATAAACTCTCTTATATATACATTGTCCTTTTTAGTAATTTATTCTTCAAACTGCCACTTTTATAAGTGCTAGCCAAACACTCAGCTTTTTCAAAAAGCACTTTTTAACAGTTTTTACCAAACACTCAGCTTTTTAAAAATGCACTTTTTCATTATGCACTTTTTGAAAACTCCACTTTTTCATTATGCACTTTTACAAAAAGCTGAACCAAACTCACCCTAAACCATATTGAAATTTTAACTTTAAACCATATTGAAATTTTTGCATTGTGTTAAGGAAGGTTATATTTATATATAAAGAGAGAGAGAGGTCGGAGATGTGGGGTAAAATGGTCATTAGTTATAATAACCCTCCAACGGTCAGAACAGTGGTGGAAAGTTTATCTATGTAATTTCACTTTGTTTTGTCTTTTTTTCGAATTGGGTTTAATTAATTTTCTTTCCTAATGGCGGCGGCATTTCCACGTGTCCTATGGAGAGTGGCTGAAATTTTATTTATTACACACCAGGTCAGTTGTACAACTTGTACTTGTACACATGATGAGGGTTTTAGTTGAGTTAGTGAGTTGGGAGTCGAAGAGACCAACGAAGTGGAAGTTGAATCATTGAAATCGAAGGCGAGTCGCTCGATGTCCTGACTTGCACACCAAGATGGTTAGGTACCCACTTGAAGTACTGGCGACTTTCGACATTGTTTTGATGAACATGGTGGGACGAATTAACCCCTTGTTTGAAAACCACATTCAAACTCGGATTTTCAATCTCAAGAGCTCCACTTCAATGAGAAATCTTAACCCATCTGGTTAGTTTCTCCTTTTGCTTCTTATACAATTTTTTAAACCCATATTTGGCTTTTGGGATATTTGTACTGATTTGGGTTGTGTTTTGATTAGATGTTGAGAGGATGGTATCTCTAAAGGGTATGATTATTTGAAGTAGCTCGATAATTCCTGAGATTTGGGAAGCAATATCTAGATGTCTTGTGTGTAGTTACTACTCAGATCCTGTTGTTATAAATAGAGGTAATTTCATTTGGGGTGTTGTGAAGATTATTGGTTTAATTTGTGTCATAGTAATTGTTTTTCTTGAAATGAATGTATTTAGTAGTTGAAGACTCATTTTTATTGTTGCTTATCTCTTGGGAATTCAGGTAAAAAAATTTGTTGTGAAACAAACGCACCTTTGTACTTGCTGTCCTATACATCTGTTTTTGCTGAATAATTCTGAAGTTCTTCCACCAAAAAGAAAGGTACATCTGGCTGAGGGCCTGAGCCCATCTCTGAGTTAATGAATGTTCAAGTTAATTTGGGGTGAAAAAATCTGGTTTCAGAATCTGGCTTCAATAATTTATGAATGATGTGGGTAGGTTTTGGTTGTGTGTGAATTAAAGTTGGGTAGGAAAAATTGATTTTGGTTGTGTGAATTAAAGTTGGGTAGGAAAAATTAAGGTTGTTATTGATGAGGATATATACATAGGAGATTGATGTTGAACTTCATCTATTTTAGGTTCAGCAATCAGCGTGGTGTGAAGTTTTTTTTTTTTGTGATTGGGGGTTTACAATTTGGTTGGGTCAGACAATTGGCAGTGGGTCTTGGTCAATCTTGAATGGTAGGGTGAGTCATTAATTTGAGGGTGGGTAGTGGCTTATTAATGATAAAGCCAGGGTTTACAATTCTGTTTGGGATGCTGGTTGGTTAATTCATGAAATTGGAGTATTGGGTCTTGCTTAGTCTTAGGGTAAATGTCTTAATAATGGTGGAGCTTTGCTCAAAGTGTGTAAACATAACACTGGGTGCGAACTATACCACTAGAGATTGAGGGCTTGGTGAAGTAGCAGGGGCCACTAGAAAGAAGAGTAAGAACTTTATATACAAATGATATTTGAAGGGAGACCTGCTAGTTGAAGTCCTATTCACATGATATTTTTTTATTTATTAAAGGATGATATTATATTACGTTCTCCTGTTTTGTTTCACTATAATGTTCAAGATCAACTCAATAACTTTGTAGCCTTTGTAATCAATGTTAAGCTGAAGTTGGATTTGTGGAAATCATCTCTTTTTTCTGTGCTCTTTTACTTTATTAAAGGGTATGGATAATCTCTGACCCCAAATTCAACTGGCTGGATTTAGTTGATTGGAGTGTAATTCACCTAAAAGGGAAGAGCTTTAAGAGCTGTACTTTGTAAATTGGCTTGTTGGCAAATTATATACCACCAGGTGGAGACAAAAAAAAAATGCAATTCTTCATGCTAAGAGACTATATACTGAAGACCAGTTTATTATTAGTCATAATGAAAGATGTTAAGGATTTTCAATATTTCAATTTTGAATCGTGGGCTGTGCTGTACCGTAAATGGAGGATGAATGTTTCACTAGTTTGTAAGGGTGTTTGATCTTGTTTGACAGTGTTTTGCAAGGTGGGGATTGAGAGTTGTGTTTTGTAAATCCGAACACGTAATATTATTTTACACAGGCTTTTACCTAACCAATTATCCTCGTAAATCCAAATTCTACTACCATTGCCAATTATCCACGTCATCCCGGCTGAGATAACTTTAATAGCTTTAAGAATACTTCGCCACGTGTAGGAAACCAAAGATATCTTGGCATCTAATATTGTACCTCCAGGCCGGGGTAGTATTTTGCTTGAAAAGCTCTATAAAATAGAAAATTATGTTCGGTCAAGAGACATTAAACCTGTTTCGAAAACATTGTTTCATTAAATTTCACCAAATCTTTAAAGCCCACGCCACCACACTCCTGAGGTTGACAAAGAATTTCTCTCTTTTTTTTTCTTTTTTTTTTTTTTTTTTTTTTTCCAATGAAATTTTCTTTGTTCACCCCTTTGATTTTGATTTGTTTCATCTAAAATCCCGTATTTGGACATTACGAGTTAACTATATTTGGCTTTGGCCTACATCACTTTCGAAAATTTTGTCACTTCTGTAATGTAAAATGTATCATGTGCAACCTATTAAAAGTATGCATTCTGTTTTTTTGTTATTCTTATCCGAGTCTTGAACACTGATTATGTGCCGAGACTCAGGTAAAATTAGGCTCAAGGTTCTTTTAGCGTTTTATTCCATTTTTAATAAATGTTACGATTAATAGAAATTTTTGAGTTTCATTTTCATAATCTGGTAAAAAAGGTTTGGAATTATATGAGGATTTCTGTCAGTAGTTTGTTCCCATGACATGTAGGAGCTTAATTATTATTACGGATGATCTCTCTGCTATGGTTGGAATTGAAGGACGATACATCTTAATGAAAAGAGTTCATGGACAGGGCAATTATATTACCTTTCCAGGTTGATCCATATATGAACTTTGCACTTAACATATGAATTAATTTATAGCTTGGGATGCTATTTTAACTATGAAATTGAAGATTCGCAAGTAACATTTAGGTTTTGGTTTGGATTTATTCTGTTGAATAGATTTTGGCATGGTTTGGATTGATTGTGTTGTTCTTTTCATTTTCATTTTCATTTTTATTAATTTTTGGTTACTAAGAAAGTAATTGTTGAGAAAAATTCTATCTATTCTTTTTCATTTAATCTTTTTTTTTAAAATCAAATAATAGTTTCTATTTTCTAAAATTTTTGTTTTTTAAAAAAATTGTTTTTAATTAATTTATAGTATTTTTTAAATTAAACAAATTTATAAAAAAGCAAATCCACGTCATATTGAGACAGTTTATAGCAATTTCCTAACGAACACTAATGAAAAACTTTAATTAAATAAACTTGAAATTAAAAAGATACAATTGAATAAATGTAAAGTTAAAGGTCTAAAATTAATATACTTTCTTTAGTTGCACTATTTCATTTGCATGTTGTTGAGGGTCATTTTCGTAAAGTCAGCCCGACCCAGTATAAGAGACAATAATAGCGGCAGGAACAGAATAAAACTATTAGGCCCAAGCGGCAGGAATAGCAAAACATAGGCCCATAACACGAGCAAATGGGTCTTGAGGAAGCAAATGGGCCTAAAGGGCCCGGAAAGAGAGAAATGGCACCCATGGGCAACGTATGGTATGAAAAAGTGAGAATGGGTCGCGGCAGGCCCAAAGCTATGTAAAGAAAGTAGGGGTTAATGGCAAGCCCATGAACCCCAAGGATGAGAATGAGGAGATTGGGCCGAGGAAGCCCAATCAAGTTAGTAAATAAAAGCCCATGGGAATGCAAAGTCAGTAAATGGGCCGAGGAAGCCCAAGGGCCGCAGGCCCAAAGAGGAAAGAAAGGGACAATAGAGCCCATAAAGCAAGAACACCAGCAGACTTCCATGAGTCACTAGGGGAAGAAGTGAAACGGCAGGTCTGAAATGGGCCTTGCAGGAACATGTTGCCATGGTAGGAAAGGCCAAGCAATGAAAATAAGACATAAAAGCATAAGGCCGGAAATGGGCCGAGGGGAATGTACTAAGAAAAGCCCAGTCCAAAGGGAAATAGTGGAAGTGCAAACGGTCCGCATAAAAGAAGAGTGGCAGACGAATACAAACAAGGCGCCATGAGCCGCAGGCCGGCTTCGAAACACACATAACAGGGAGCATGCGCAAAGCCCAGGTACCACCAGCCTGTACCCAGCCAATATGGGTCGTGGTGGGGCCATGGGTCCGTAGTAAGAGGTAAGGGGGGGTGTGGTTTGGTGGTGGGGAGGGGGGAAAAGATTTATTTTGCGTTCCCTGTCCAAACCCTTTTTGGAGGTACGTCCTGCTGGGATGACAGACCATCCAAAAGGGGTAAGATTGGAGAAGGAACGCTGAGTGCATGCCATAGGAAGAGAGAGAGAGCATTTAAGGCCACGGCAGAGCAGTGCCACGGCGAACAGAGACAAAACGAACGTGTTTTTGTCTGGCAAGGGCGAGCTGTGCGCAGAGGGTGGTCGGCAAGCATGCCCAGACCAGACAAAGGCCGTTAGAGGGTAAAATGGTAAAAGAATGCTTGCGGCAGGCCCTATAAAAGGAGCCTCGCCGTGCCCTGTAAAAGGGACCGAAAAACAGAGGAAGAAAATACATAGAAAGAAAAACTAAAGGAAAAAGGAAAAGAAAGGAAAAAGATGAGAAAATCACTTGTGAGGATAGTAGGCATGCACCAGTAGATCTTTTCTTTCCTCTCCCCCTCAAAATCACGCTCTCTAAGGGATATAAAAGCGGTAAAAAAGATAACAATAATTTTCTTCATACCTCAACCATTTAGGTCTGATTCCCTCAAAGCTATCAATCCCCACGGCAGGATATTCACCTGGGAGGTTGATTTCATTGAGAGGAAGCGTTCTTCCTCTTTGGACGGTCATCATTACAGACCTGATTATTGGCTTGATGTTTATCTTTGATTAAAACTCCATCATCGTTTAATCTATTGCTTTCTCTTCTTTTAAAGCCATTATTATTATTGTTGCTACTATTGTGACATTCGGCTGTCATTATTGTTGAAAGCTATAACATTCTGTTTATGTACTTTGTTATCATTGTATCTGCCTGCTGTAATTTCGTTATAACAGCTCTGCTTGCCGTAAAGGGTGTTCCTGGCAGACAAGGTTAAGTTTGTGTCAAGCCAGCCCAAAGTGAGTTGCAGTTGGGCTGGTCTCAACTTCCCTACTCAGAAACACACAAGGGCCCATCACTTGCAGAGGATAGCCCAGCCCAAAACAACAAAAAAGGCCCCTACATTAAATTGGCGACTCCGCTGGGGAGTTGAGAAATAAACAGGGACAAGAGCCCACGCAAACAAATGCCTCCAAAGTCCAGGACAACTCGAAACATGAGTGCTGTACCTTCACAAGCAGAGTCGAGGCCTACAACGCCTCACCAACCACCACTCAACCAGGCGGAAGGTGCCAACGGAACGGGGGCTGACCCCCAACCGCCACCAAGAATGCCCACCGACAATGCCAATATTTTCATTGAGGTTTTACAGTCGTTGCAACACTCGCAGCAGCAGATGATGGAAGAAATCCGTCAGCTAAAGACCGACAAGACAAAAGAAAAAGGAAGTCAGCATGATCCAGGCCATGCGACAGATAAAGAAGAGACACCGGCGGGAGGTGTCCCACACAATGCAGAGCAGCGTTTCATCACAATGGCTGAGGTATCCGCCCTCCTGGAGCAGGAAAGGGCCAGAGCACCTAAGGAGAGGTTCTATGCACGAAGGCCTCCTTACCCACTGAGGGTACTCAGCAAACCATACCCTGAGAGGTACGAACCAAAAGCTTTCGCACAATACGATGGTAGAAGGGGAAGTGCTGTCGAACACGTGAGCAAATTCATCGACACACTTGGCCCTTACGCCGCAGACGAGGACTTATGTCTTCGAGAATTTTCTAAATCACTATGCGACCGGGCTTACACTTGGTACATTGGGTTAAAGCCAGGAACTATCCCAACATGGGATGATATGGTAGATGTATTCTGCACCAAGTACTTCCATGGAGAAGAAACGGTGACGCTTGCAACCCTGCAAGCAACCAAACAGAGGAGCGGTGAAGACTTGATGGAATATATCAAGAGATTCCGGGACATAGCACTTGACTGCTATGACCATTGCGAAGAAAGGACGTTGGTTGAGATGTGTATGACGAACATGATTAGGGAGTACAGGGCTGTACTCGAGAATTTGGAAATCTCCCAGTTCGCCCAGCTATTGCAGAAAGCAAGAAAGACGGCTCAGTCTGTAAAGCCAAGCTCAGACAAGAGAAACGCCCCACAGGCGATGGCGGTGTCCACTGGAGAACGGAGAAGGAAGACTGAGGGGAGGGAATATGACACTCCCCCGCCAATACCATGCACCTCAAAAGAATTAGACGTACTGCTAGACAGATGGATAGCAGATGGAATATTCAAACCTAACCAGGTTGCCAGGGAACCCTCGGAGGAAGAGAGGAGGGACCCACGTTTTTGTCGTTTACACAATTATGTCCAACATGCTACGGCAGAATGCTGGGCCCTCCGCAGACTTGTTCACCGCAGGATAAAGGAGGGGACTTTAGAATTGTCCCAGCAGGAAGTCCAAAGAAACCCACTCCCGAACCACAAAGGGAAGGGTGTAGCAGCGGTGGTAATTTGTGCTGACCCAGGGGAGGATGAAGAAGAAAACTTGGCTCTGCCTGCGGCGGCCATTACCACTCTACAGCAGAGTTCTAAGTTCAGAAATTTGTTTGACCAGCTGGGACTATCAGCAAGGGAGAGAAAGGTAGCCACCGAGGCCTTGGTGAGCATTGCCTCTGGTGCAGGAGTAGAGTGCCTATCGGCAGAAATATCAGATGAGAGGGCTCTCCTACAGGAGTCAACTGAAATCACTTTTAGTAAGGAAGATATGGAAGTGGGGCAACCGGACCACAGGAGACCCTTGTACTTGGCGGCATCCATAAATCAAATCCCCATAAAGAGAGTTTTAGTAGACACAGGCGCTTCCGTGAACCTCATTCCATTAAGCACTCTGTAGGCAGCAGGGATTTCAGAAAGGAAGATTCAGGGATGCCCAATGGAAGTAACAGGGTTCGGCGGAAGAGGTGAGTACACAGCAGGCCATATCCAGTTGTGGTTAAAAGTGGGACCCATAGCTTCTCTAGCACGGTTCCACGTGGTGAAGACTGAAGTATCCTACCACGTGCTTCTGGGGAGGCCGTGGTTGCATAAACACCGGCTGGTCCCATCTACCTATCACCAATGTGTGAAAGGAAGACTAAACGGTAGGGTGGTACGCATAGCCGCGAATCCTTCACCATTTGAACGAGCGGAGGCTCACTTAGTAGAGACTATGTTCTATGATCAATGGGCTCCCTCTGGGGAGAATTCAGTGTCAAAGCCGCTGGGTACTTTCATACCTAGATGGAAGGATGTCTTAGATGACCCAGAGCCCGATCTGAGGGAATTATTGGCAAGAAAGAAACGAAGGAAGGAAGCACCCGCCGCAGGATTTGAAGACACGCCCCAATGTACAAGAATCCAAGGCGCTGACGGCAGGATCATTTACAAATTATGAAGGCACGTGGGGCCCACGGTTGAAACCCAGACGGGCCCCACCCAGGAAGAACAGCACGAGGGCTTGATGTGCTGTAGAGTTCAAGAAAGCCCAGAGGAGGAAAGTAACAAAGAGGAATACGAAAGAGTTATAGCCGAAAAGGAGGTGCAGGTCATGGCAGAAGAGGAAATGGAAGAAGTTGACCTGGGATCTGTTTCACAAGGGCCAAGACCCATCTCGATCAGTGCAAGCCTGACAGAAAATGAGAAAAAGGAATTGGTACTGCTACTGAAAGAATTCAAAGACGTATTTGCATGGGACTACAGTGAAATGCCAGGGCTAGACCCTGGGTTAGTAGCACATACGTTAAATGTGGACCCGCAGGTCAGGCCAACAATCCAGCCTGCCAGAGTATTTCACACAGAAATTGAAGGACAGATAGTCAAAGAGGTACAGAAACTGCTAGCCGCAGGATTTGTTAAGCCTATTCAGCATCCTCGCTGGTTATCCAACATAGTACCAGTAAAAAAGAAGAATGGCCAGATCAGGTGTTGCGTTGATTTCAGGGATCTCAACAAAGCATGCCCAAAAGATGAATTTCCATTACCCAATATGGACTTGTTGATAGATTCTGCGGCGGGAAACGCCATGTTCTCATTCATGGACGGCTTCAGCGGGTACAACCAGATCAGAATGGCGCCAAAAGATGCAGAGAAAACAGCCTTTAGAACACCCATGGGAAATTTCCACTACACCGTAATGCCCTTCGGATTAAAAAATGCAGGCGCAACTTATCAACGGGCAATGACGGCTATATTTCACGACATGATGCATCAGGAGTTAGAAGACTATGTGGATGACATAGTTGTTAAGTCCAGGAAGAGGGAAGAACATTTCCATGTGCTAAAAAAGGTGTTCGAAAGGTGCAGAGCATTTAAGTTGAGAATGAATCCCCTCAAGTGTGCGTTTGGTGTATCCTCGGGGAAGTTTTTGGGCTTCCTAGTACACAGCAGAGGGATAGATGTTGACCCAGCAAAGGCTACGGCCATTGCAACTATGAGACCCCCAACCACAGTGAAAGAACTAAAAAGTTTTTTAGGGAAAGTCTCGTACATCCGAAGATTCATCCCTGGGCTGGCATCGATCACCTCAGCCTTCACCAAGTTACTGAGAAAAGGGCAAAACTTTGTATGGGGAGAAGCGCAGCAGGCGGCCTTCAAGAGGCTGCAGCAGATCATGATGAACCTCCCTACCGTACAGGCCCCAATACACAAAAAGCCATTACTGCTTTATATGGCTACCAACTCATATGCCATCGGTGCCTTAATTGCCCAAGAGGATGGAGGTGGCATCGAGCAGCCGGTATATTACATCAGCCGCGCCCTGAAAGACGCAGAAACGCGTTACCCAAGGGCAGAAAGGGCATGTTTGGCTATTGTTTATGCCTCACAAAGATTACGCCATTACTTCTTGGCATATGAAGTATGGCTGATGACTAAGTCCCACGCCATCAAAGCTTTATTACAGCAGCCAATCCTCTCTGGCAGGATATCACAGTGGCTGTTACAATTGTCGCAGTATGATTTGAGAATGGGAGCGCCCAAAGCAGTAAAGAGCCAGGCTATAGCAGATTTGTTGGCACAGTTTCCAGGGGAGGAAGAATTCCCGCTGGAGGACGAAGTCCCAGGGGAAGTAGCCATGGCAGAAGAACTCAGGGAACAGTGGGTAATGAAGTTCGACGGATCTTCCACCACCCAGTCTGGAGGGGTTGGGGTGGTTTTGTATCACGAAGAAGATAAAGCAGTAGCGCTATCGTTCAAACTAGAGTTCCCCTGTTCAAACAATACGGCAGAATATGAAGCTTATTTAACAGGGCTGGCCACAGCCCTTGAAATGGGAGTTAAGCATTTGAAAGTATTAGGTGACTCCAACCTAGTAGTCTGCCAGACCAAAGGGAGTTTCTCCCTGAAAGAACCCAATCTTGCCCCGTACAGAGCAATGGCGCAGAAAATGGAAGAAAAGTTCTTAACCTTCGAAATAGAACACACCCCGAGAAACGAGAATCGATTTGCCGATGCGTTGGCCGCGCTGGGTTCGCAAGTGATGTTCGAAGGGGAAAGTACTAGAGTAGAGATCAGCAAGAGGGAAGAATCCATAATTGAAGTATTGAAAGAAAGATTTCAGGAGGAACACCGCGAAGGAGATTGGCAAATACCCATAAAGGAAGTTTTGATGGGAGGAGAAGAAGCCATGGGACTAAAAGTACTCAAGGACTACGCCCTGATGAAAGGAGAATTATACCGCAGGATGCCAGGCGGAGTTTTGTCTAGATGTGTAGGGCAAAAGGAGGCCCAGAGAAAGTTGAAAGAAGTGCATGAAAAGACTTGCGGATCCTGCGGAGAAATCAGCCTTTACCGCAGACTCCAAAGGGCGGGCTTTTATTGGCCAACCATGAGTAAAGACGCAGACCAAGTCCAAACCCAATGTGGGAGCTGCCAGCTCATGGCAGACAGAGAAGAAAGTTACGCTGTGTTCATCAGCCAGGACTGGAGAGACCCATTTATACAGTACCTGACCGAAGGCGTCCTGCCGCAGAAGTACAGCGAAAAATACAAGCTCAGGAGGTTAGCAACGCGCTATTTTTTGCACAACAAGATCCTTTTCAAGAAGGGGTATGAATGAGACCCCTTGAGGTGTTTGGGCCCTGAGGAGGCAAAAGAAATGATAAAAGAAGTACACTCAGGGGAATGTGGGGAACACCAGGGAAAGAAGAGGCTTTACAGGTGCCTGCTGCAAATGGGCTATTACTGGCCTACCATGAAAAGGGACACGGCAGAGTTTGTGAAAAGATGCCACAGTTGCCAAGTACAAGCCAATTTGATTCACACTCATCCACAGAACCTGCACAGCATGGTCACACCATGGCCGTTCCACACTTGGGGGCTTGACTTAGTTGGACCGGTGAATCCGCCATCACGAGGATACATATGGATACTAGTGGCTACAGAATACTTCACCAAGTGGGCAGAGGCAGTGCCACTTCGTAAGGCCACAGGAGGGGCAGTGGCAAACTTTATCAAAGAAAACATAATCATAAGGTTTGGAGTCCCCCACAAGATCATCAGTGACAACGGCACACCTTTTGTGAATAGCGAGGTGAGAAAAATGCTAGAGTTTTATCAAATCAAGCATCACCGGTCATCACCGTATTACCCTCAAGGAAATGGGCAAGCGGAGGCAACCAACAAAACCCTCATAAGAATCATCAGTAAAATGAGCCAAGAATACACAGGAGGCTGGGCAACGCATCTGCCAGACGCTCTTTGGGCCTACAGGAGTTCACCTAAGTCAACCACGGGTTTTTCACCTTTTTCTTTGGTCTACGGAACTGAAGTAGTAAGCCCCGCAGAAAAGATAACCCCATCCCTGAGAGTCATGCAAATGCAGGAAAAGGAGAATGATAGAGAAGTCTTTACGGCAGAAAGATGCGAAGACTTGGAAGGACTTGATGAAAAGAGGGAAAAGGCTCAAGAACACAGCCGCAGATACAGGCAAAAGATGACTGAGGCTTACGGCAGGATGACTAAGGAAAGAGTATTTACGGAAGGACAACTGATCCTAAAGGTGGCAGACTACGTTAGGAGAGGCCTGGCAGGACCATCAAAGTTCGCACCAAAGTGGGAAGGACCCTTCGTGATAAGAGAAGCTCATCCAAGTGGGTACTACCGTTTGACTCAGATGGATGGAAAGGACTTAATGGATCCCATCAATGGGAAATGGTTGAAATACTACTACGCCTAAGGGGAAAAGCAATGTGATTATCTCTTACCCTTTTGTTTTACCGAAAATCATCATGTTTTTCTTTTACTCTGTTTTTGTCTTTCAAGAAATGACTATGTCATAAATCGAAATCTGTAACTTGCTTCCTTGCAATGAAAAGCACGAAGTATTTTGTTATCATATATCATAGCAAAAGTAGCAAAGTATAGCATCATAAGTATAGTATCATGAAGTTAGATTACAGAACCCAAACTGTGGCAAACAAGCCCAAATAGGTGCTATAGAAAAGCATAATGTACTAAACAGAGTAATAAGGCAAAAGAAAAACTACGAAACAGGAGAACACTGCATCATCAATAAAGACCGGAGATAAGCGACTGATCCCCAAAACGACCAAGTCCTCCCACATCAGAAAGAAGACGCTCTCGGCGGCCCTCCAAGTCTGCCACTTCCTTCCTCAGGATCGCAAGGTGAGAATCAATGGCGTCGACGGTAGGCTGAACTCTCCTCATGAAAACTGCTCGAGCAATCTCTCGAAGGTGATCCAAGATGAACTCCACCGCAAAGCCAACACTGATGAGCTCCTGTACCGCGGCTCTCCACTGTAGAATCCTCTCGGTAGAGACAGTATCCACGAAGTTGTGCTCGATGTCGTTCAGCACGCTGCCTAACATCTTCAAGAAATGCTCTCTGATTGATCGGCCAAGTCTGAATCCCTGCATGAAGTCTCCATGACTATCATAGATCATCACCAAGTGAGGAGCGCAGTCCGCAGGGACTCTGAAGCCATGAAAATCTATGTAAGGGGGTCCGGAGCCCCAGAAAGAAGCAGGATCAAGGTCGTTGACCTCGGACTGATCAAAGCGCACAAAGAAGGCCGCAGCCTCGCCCGCAGGATCTGGAAGGGTGGCGGAGCTACTGCCTATCTCAAATTGAGGAAGCACTGAAAAAGGTGGACCTGCCAGAAAATGCAAAGGTTGAAATAAAGAACCTTGGTAAGAACAAAAAAAAAAGAAGAGAAGCCCGCGGAGAAGAAATGAAGGAATGAGATATGAAACTTACCAGAGCTAACAGTAATAGAGGCTGGTGGGAAAACAGAAGCAGGAACGGAAGGAACCGCGGAGACAGAAGCTGTAAATATGGCAGGAATAGGTGCTGTAGGCATAGCAGGAGAAGCTACCGCGGACACCCCCGCTGAAATGCCTAACTCCCCAAAGGTCTCTGCAAGCAGAAAAATAGACGTGCAAATGAAAAAGGAAATAAATGAAGCTTAACAAAAGAAGAAGAAAAAAGCAAGAGGGAGAGTGCATACCCATTGCCTCGGGTGGAACAATATCCTCCTCCTCAGACTCAGAAATCCTCCTCCCCAAGCCAGGCTCATCCTCGGGATCCTCAAAGATCTCCTCAGACTCCTCTGAGGACAATTCAGCACGGGACCCATGTGTGGCAGAAGCAGGAATAGAAGAAGGGGTGACTACCAAAGAAGAAACACCCTGCACTGCCTGAGAGAGAGCGGCGAAGGGGTCGCCAGTGGAGATGACGAGGGGAGTAGCAGGGGTGGCTTCGGTCTCAGTGACGGCGAGAGGGGTGGTTTCCTTGTCAGGAGATGTCATGGCAGGAGCGGGAATGGCCTCACTAATCTCCCCAGTATGAGTACCCTCATCCATGGGTACCGGTCCAGTAGGGGAGACAGTGGCAGTAGGAGGAGCAGGTGCAGCAAACTCGCCCCCATCAAAAGAGCCTGCCATAGGAGTGCCCATGGGGGCAGAAAGCTCCTCGGCTGTGGGGCGGTATATGGAAAGAGGCTCAGGCTCATCCTGGAAGAGCAGAGGAAAGAAGTATGAGAGGCCGAGTTGATACTTTGAGCGAGTAAAGTAACAAAAAGAAAAAAAAAAAAAAAAAAAAAACAAAATGTGGCAGATTAGACAAAAGTACAGGAGCAAGAGGAAACATACCTCTGATTCGGGCTCCTCAAGTACAATGGGATGGGTGGCTGACGTATCCTCCTTTTGCTTGGACTGCAAAAGCAAAAAGAGTCAAAGAAAAAGACAGCCAAAGTTCAGGAGAAGTCAGAGAGAAAGAGAAAAGAAATGTATATGTACTTGGAAGACAAAACAAGAAAAAGGCC
This sequence comes from Quercus glauca, assembly GCA_023736055.1. Lineage (NCBI taxonomy): Eukaryota > Viridiplantae > Streptophyta > Magnoliopsida > Fagales > Fagaceae > Quercus > Quercus glauca. Next base: position 21,758,449 of record CM043318.1, on the reverse strand, counting down.
TTGGAAACTTACCCTTCGCTGAGCGGCAGACGCTGGATGGGGAGTTGTTTTCCTTTTGCTGCCTCGTGTTCTGCTGGCAGGAGTAGCACTTGCAAGAGGCTGAGAAGCGGCAGACTTGGGCTTACTAGCAGACTTAGGCCTGGCAGGAGTTTTCTTGGCTGATGCAGGAATGTTCACCACTTTAACCTTCTTCGCCCAACCTGGGGGGTAATCCCCTGCGTGCCAAAGCCACCCTCTTTTCTCTTCATCCCACTCAAAGATGGCAGACCGATTCTGTTTCCTAGCATAAGCCAACACGGACTTAGAAGGAAGGAGCAACCGAGGGTTGGGAGAGATAACCATACTAAGCCCCTCAGGAGGCACAAGGGAGAAACCACGGCTGCCGGCTAACTCTGCACCAAGCGAGTCCATGACAAGCTGCCAATAGACATGCATAGCAGAAGTGCAAAGGCCCTCCCTCGAAGAACCGGCAACTGTGACGGCGCTAAAACGTTCTCTCCAAAAGGCAAAGGCAGTGGACCGCAGGAAGGGTCTGGCTGAAGTAGGGGACTCCGCAAGGAAGGAGAGATCATCAGGAATATCTTGGTCCAAGCCAAACTGTCTCCTCACTCGGTTGGCAGGATAATGAACAAATCTCACACCCTCATCTGCCAAGTACGGCAGCCACCCAGGGTTGGTGGCAGCCAAATATGTGATGCCCACCTCATCAAAGCCAGCCAGTGGGGTGGTAGTACCAACGGTATCAACAAAGGAACCCATAACCGAATCCGCACAAGTGTAACCAGGGTGTAACTGTCTATAAGCTCTCCAAGAAAAACCAACATCTTCATCAAAAGACTCAACAATAGAACAATCTATGGGCTTCAAACCGGACCAACGAAAAGCCAAAGGAAAGTCATGCTCAAACCTGCCAGAAAAATCAGTGATGACCCGCGGACAAGAATGGTACTTCTCCTTAGCAAATCTGACGGGCCTACACTTCGCCAAATATGGAGCACAACGCTCAAATAACAGCTGCTGCAGAATAGTGCTATGAACAGAAGAAGCGACTATGTGGCAAGAACCTGCTTGACTCTCGTCACTCCGCAGGATGTCCAATTGCACATATAAATGCCCTAAGAACATGGGGGCTAGCGGCAGACTCACCCCGGCAGATATCTTGATAGCTAAACGAAAATACAAAGGCTTTATGGCATAATGCGGAGGGGACCCAAAAACAAACTTGCAAAGCCAAAAGGCAATAAAAGCAGCACGGCGAGCAACAGCAGAAAACTTAGAGGAAGAACTAACCCAAAAAGACAGCTTGGCATTTCCGGTCATCCTCTTCTTCAACTCCGCCTCAATATCTTCCTCTTCGGGGGAAAGCTCAATAGTGGCAGGATCGGCGTCCCCAAGAATAGGCAAAAGAAGCTGGTTGGCCACATCCTCAAGAGTAACCGTAAGTTCGCCGCAAGAGAAGAAGAATGTGTGAGTGGTGGAGCACCATCGACGAACCAGGTGGCGGAGGTTGTAAAGGTCTCTAAAGTTGGAAAGGCTTCGAGAAAGGACGACGGCCTTCAGAACACCGGCCCTCTGAAGCAAACCCATAAAATGGGTATCGGACAACTCACTATCAACCCATTCTTTCCAACCCAAGGCAGTGCCGGACCCAAACTCGAAGTGAATGGGTACGGGAAGGGCGATACCTTGGCGAATGATCAAGTCGGAGATGGAGGAAGACACCGGAGCCCAAGAAACTTCAGGCTTTCGCCGGCAAAGAGCAAGCCATACACGGTTCACCGGCGGCGGCACATACTCTCCAGGAGCCTTAGGGAAGTGAGGGCTAAGGTTGTACCAAGGATCGATCAATGGGGCGCACTCACTGTCTGGGTCGCGCCGTGCTTCCTCCTCCTCGGAATGGTCCGAATTGGAGCGCGCCTCTTCTTCTTCCACTTCGTGTTCTACCGGAGGGTCTACGGCAACACTCTTCCCTTTACGGCGAGAAGAAGCCGGAGTTTTCGCTGGTGCCATAGCGTGAGAATTTGAACGGAGCAAGAAAGGGATGGGTGTTCGAGAAAGAGCAAATGGTGAGAAGTTTTGAAATAAGAAGAGTCTGTGTCTGCGTTGGGAAGGGATTCTTCTCTTAAATACCTGGGTAATTAAGGCCGGCGTGAAGGGAGGCGACTGGTCAGCCATTTGAAAAGAGGATGGAATTAATGAGGCGGCAGTTATGTCTTAAAGCAACTACCGTTTTGGGAAATCCGAAGAGTCACCACTGTTCACGGCAAGAGAAAAGAAGAAAAATACCTGTACGTGCAGGAAAGAGTTCGTGGTTTCAAAAAGCCCGCGAAGGAAAAGGAAAAGTGAAAAAGACAAAAAGGTCCATCGTTCACATATGAACCGCAAGGACGCTCCATATGTTCAGGGGGCTAAATGTTGAGGGTCATTTTCGTAAAGTCAGCCCGACCCAGTATAAGAGACAATAATAGCGGCAGGAACAGAATAAAACTATTAGGCCCAAGCGGCAGGAATAGCAAAACACAGGCCCATAACACGAGCAAATGGGTCTTGAGGAAGCAAATGGGCCTAAAGGGCCCGGAAAGAGAGAAATGGCACCCATGGGCAACGTATGGTATGAAAAAGTGAGAATGGGCCGCGGCAGGCCCAAAGCTATGTAAAGAAAGTAGGGGTTAATGGCAAGCCCATGAACCCCAAGGATGAGAATGAGGAGATTGGGCCGAGGAAGCCCAATCAAGTTAGTAAATAAAAGCCCATGGGAATGCAAAGTCAGTAAATGGGCCGAGGAAGCCCAAGGGCCGCAGGCCCAAAGAGGAAAGAAAGGGACAATAGAGCCCATAAAGCAAGAACACCAGCAGACTTCCATGAGTCACTGGGGGAAGAAGTGAAACGGCAGGTCTGAAATGGGCCTTGCAGGAACATGTTGCCATGGTAGGAAAGGCCAAGCAATGAAAATAAGACATAAAAGCATAAGGCCAGAAATGGGCCGAGGGGAATGTACTAAGAAAAGCCCAGTCCAAAGGGAAATAGTGGAAGTGCAAACGGTCCGCATAAAAGAAGAGTGGCAGACGAATACAAACAAGGCGCCATGAGCCGCAGGCCGGCTTCGAAACACACATAACAGGGAGCATGCGCAAAGCCCAGGTACCACCAGCCTGTACCCAGCCAATATGGGTCGTGGTGGGGCCATGGGTCCGTAGTAAGAGGTAAGGGGGGGTGTGGTTTGGTGTGGGGAGGGGGGAAAAGATTTATTTTGCGTTCCCTGTCCAAACCCTTTTTGGAGGTACGTCCTGCTGGGATGACAGACCATCCAAAAGGGGTAAGATTGGAGAAGGAACGCTGAGTGCATGCCATAGGAAGAGAGAGAGAGCATTTAAGGCCACGGCAGAGCAGTGCCACGGCAAACAGAGACAAAACGAACGTGTTTTTGTCTGGCAAGGGCGAGCTGTGCGCAGAGGGTGGTCGGCAAGCATGCCCAGACCAGACAAAGGCCGTTAGAGGGTAAAATGGTAAAAGAATGCTTGCGGCAGGCCCTATAAAAGGAGCCTCGCCGTGCCCTGTAAAAGGGACCGAAAAACAGAGGAAGAAAATACATAGAAAGAAAAACTAAAGGAAAAAGGAAAAGAAAGGAAAAAGATGAGAAAATCACTTGTGAGGATAATAGGCATGCACCAGTAGATCTTTTCTTTCCTCTCCCCCTCAAAATCACGCTCTCTAAGGGATATAAAAGCGGTAAAAAAGATAACAATAATTTTCTTCATACCTCAACCATTTAGGTCCGATTCCCTCAAAGCTATCAATCCCCACGGCAGGATATTCACCTGGGAGGTTGATTTCATTGAGAGGAAGCGTTCTTCCTCTTTGGACGGTCATCATTACAGACCTGATTATTGGCTTGATGTTTATCTTTGATTAAAACTCCATCATCGTTTAATCTATTGCTTTCTCTTCTTTTAAAGCCATTATTATTATTGTTGCTACTATTGTGACATTCGGCTGTCATTATTGTTGAAAGCTATAACATTCTGTTTATGTACTTTGTTATCATTGTATCTGCCTGCTGTAATTTCGTTATAACAGCTCTGCTTGCCGTAAAGGGTGTTCCTGGCAGACAAGGTTAAGTTTGTGTCAAGCCAGCCCAAAGTGAGTTGCAGTTGGGCTGGTCTCAACTTCCCTACTCAGAAACACACAAGGGCCCATCACTTGCAGAGGACAGCCCAGCCCAAAACAACAAAAAAGGCCCCTACACATGTTTGGATGCAGGTTCATAGGATTTCAGTATTGGGTACCAACCTAATTTGAATTGGAATTAATACAAAGAAAAATCATAATTAAAGGAAGAAATTAGTCATTTGATTTGTTGCTAAAATCGGTCTTTCATGGTAAAAAAAAATGTTCCCAAAGTTAGTCTAGAAAAAAGCGTTAAATTGTACAAGTCAGTGGATGTGTAAAACATAGGTAGTTAGTAGTGGACATAGATTTTGTGGTTCACTATCTGTGTTGCACATAGTGTGTCTTTCTTATACTTTATATCTTAAGTGGCACAATTTTATATACAGATGAAAATCAAACTTATAATTAGTCATGCTCAAGAAATACGTGTAGATTGTAGTTGAATTAGTATTACTGGATGATCTGAGCCTAAAGTGTACTGTCAAAAAAGAAACCAATGGTTTCTAGACCAAATTGAACCTCACTCCACTGCTGGAAATGAGGTCACAATTTCAAATGTGTGTGAATGTAGGAGTATTTATCATTGAAATATATATATATATATATATATATATATATATATATATAATTTTTAATGCAGCATTATTACTTATGGAAAATAATCATAATTTTCAAAAAGAAAACTCAGATAATTTTCGCATGATATGTGTGTTAGGATTTTGCCAATTCTGAAAATTCAAACTTCAGTGGACATGAACTTATGCTTATGCCATCCTCACTTTCATAGAGCAGGAGGTTGAAATGGAGATGACTTTGCCAGTACTTGTAGCTTCAAGGTCCACTGTGTGCTCTGTTACATTTTTAATTAGTTGCTGATAGTATAAGTATAGCAAGTCTCAAATTTCAAAATATTGTAAAAAAGTCAGGAATTATGTGTAAATTTAAGTTATTAGCTATTCTATTATGGATTATCTCCACTTCACTACAATTGGAATTGATGAATGATGTTTTTAATCTATAGAGTTCACGGAAAGGAGGATGATGTTGCCTCAAAAGTGAAATCATGTCTTCAATTCACAATTTTAATTCAAAAAATGGGTGTGTAATAGTGTGTAATAAACACTACCCTCTTCCTTTATAGCTTGTTTTTACACTTTTAAAGGCTCTTTTTCAAGCTGATATTTTGGTTTTGTTGACCAAACCTTTGAAATTGGGTTTCTGCAAAAATTTTCTCTCTTCCTTTTCCAATTTCCTATTATAAATAACTAAAAGGCGCTATATTATCAATCAAATATTTAAATTTCAAGTTTTTGTAATCTAAAATTATAAATAAAAAAATAAGTTTAAAAATCAAATAATAAATAACAATCGATTGATACGAAATTTGACATGCATATTAAAAACAAAAAGAACATGCAACTCAACAGTTATATTTTCAAAATAGGTAGTCATATTAATTTTTTTTAGTAGGAGTTGTAGGCATTACACTTCTTTATGTTTTCAACACGCATGTCAATTTTTATGTCAATCTGAAGCTATTTACTATTCAATCCATAAACTTATTTTTTATACATCATTTTTTTTAGGTTCTAAATATTTAGGGTTAAATGTTTAGGAATTAATTTTATTGTATGTGTCTAGTATAACATATTCTGCGGAAAGAAGAATTCAGAAGCTGAAGAGCTCAACCGATCGAACTACGATTCTGTAGATTTTTAAATCAGGCCCAATAGCCTGCGAGATGTTTAGGGTTCAAGTCCAATACCATAGCCACTCTCCTTGAATCCCATGCTAGAGAAAGGGGAATCATCACAACCATGTAGATAAACAATCTAGGTTTAGGACTCGTTCGATATTGTATTCAAATTAATCTTAATTATTTTTCCCTTATAAATTGGATGTGGGTGTATTTTAAGAATTGATTTTAATAGGTATTGAAGAGGGGGGTGTTGAAGAGCTATGGACTAAGAATCTTTCTTAGCATCATTCAAACTAGTTCGAGGGACTTCACAAACAATAAACTTGACTAAACATGCCTGAGAGAAAGTCGTTTGTTATTAAGGTCTTCTCAAAACCTTGAAAACAATGTCACAAGGTACACCCCAGTTCTAGTTTTAAATTAGAACTATTCATTACATATTAAAAGACAAAAAAGGCTTTTAAAAATCTTTTAAAAATTGTTTGTATATATATATATATATATGATGCATCTAACCTTGCAATTATAATTTTGATACAATGAATACTTACCAACCCATGGAAATCAGAAGCATATTACTATCACATCTTGAAGCAGATTTTGGGTGCCGATTCACACTATCTTCTAGGAAGATTTTATGTTAAATAAGCAGTGAAAAGAAAATTGTACTTGAGTCATGCCTGTGTACTGGGGTAGCAACTTTCTTGATTTTTAATGAAAATGTTTATTTATCCCCAAAAAAAAAAAAAAAAAAAAAAACGGAAGGGATTAGTTGTTCTCACAGAAGCTTAAACGGCTAGTAGTAAATGGGAAAAGTATACTACATGGCAGGGATGTTATTCAAAGATGAGCTAGATGGCATGTGGGAAATGGGAAGTCTATTCAAATCTGGAATCACCAATGGTTGCCAAAAAATCACTCATCTATGATCTCTTCTCCAATTGTTGAGTCCATGTGTGATGCCACAGTTGATATTTTGATTGACGATGAAACAAGAAATTGGAACAATGACATGCTAGATGGTCTATTTGTTCCAAGTGAAGCCGATGTTATCAGAAATATCCCCTTAGCCCGTGTTGTATCAGAGGACACACTCTATTGGCCTTTAACTCATGATGGTCGCTAGACTTGTAAATCAGGATACAGGTTTTTGAAGGAAGAATCTGAACCAGCAAACCCAAGTGGCTTTCTGCCTCAGGAAATGCAGCTATGGAAGGGATTGTGGTCTTTGAAAAATCCAAATAAGGTAAAGAATCTTATATGGAGAGCCTGCCGTAATTCATTACCTACCAAGGAGAATCTGGTACGTCGTACAATCATTACTAGCTCCACCTGTGACTGATGTTTTGAAGCTTCAGAATCACCATTACATGCTATCTGGTCATGCTCCAAACTGGACGCTGTCTGGGCAGACCTGGACTTGAGGGGTTTTTGACAAAATCATCAATTCTTTGACTTTAAGGAGCTTCTATCTTGGATAATGCAGAAACAGAGCAGCCCTGCACTCTTCTCTATGACAGCCTGATCTGTTTGGATGCAAAGAAACCAAGTCAGACTGAATCAGCCTAGCAGCATGCTCTTGGACATTGCTCATCTCTCAACAATCAGGTGCAATGAGTACCGTGCAGCCCAGCCTTCTGCAAACTCACCACAACCGCACCCTCAACAGCAACATTGTCATGCTTCCTGGCAGCCTCCTCCTCTTGATTTGTATAAAATCAACTATGATGGTGCCACTGTTGATGCAGAGAATATGCATGCATTGGTGTGGTCATCTGAGATTCACAAGGTTCAGTTGTTGCAGCACTCTCTCAGCAGCTTCCATGTCGATACCATGCAGCAGAAATTGAAACTCTGGCAGCAACAAGGGCACTTGAATTTGCTCTTGAGATTGGGATAAGATGCAGTGCTGGAAGGGGATTCTATGCTGGTTGTTCAAGCCATTTCTGCTGATACAATCTCTTTGTCTCCTCTTGGTTCTTTGGTAGCTGATGCTAAGTCTTTACTAGTTGTTTTATGAATTACATTACTCTCGTACAAAGAGAAAAGGTAATAAGGTTGCCCATAGCCTAGCTCGGCATGCTAGATATGTTACAAACTACGTTGTGTGGGTGGAGTCTATTCCTTCACATTCTTTTCTGCTTTCTAGGCTGATTTAGCCTTCATTCCTTAATACAAAAGCCTCTTAGGCCTCCTTCTCAAAAAAAAAAAAAAAAGAAAAAAAAAAAAAGCTCCTTTAGGTTCTTTTATTATTTATTTTATTTTATAATTGTGTTAAATTGATATTTGTGGTTTGTTTTTTATTTTCTATACTTTTGGTTAAATGCTCTTCTTGCTTTGACTCTTCTCATCCCATCGGTCTATACTATCCTATGGCATGACCATGAATTTCTTAGATATGTCTGCTTCATTATTAGGTACAATGTCCATTTTCTATAGATGAGATAAAGTAACAATTATTATTATTATTTTTTTTTCACTTTACATTCCATTCTAAACACAGACTATCAGCTCTGTGCAGGTGTAGCAAGTGCATCAAGTATGAAAAAAATACCTTTCATGTATTCTCACCTCCTTGCATATTATATTTCTCAACATGCTCTTTTAATTCAATTGCAATATAATTTTGAAAGGAGTTTGTTCCCTTAACATGCAAGGAATTGCAATGTCTTAGATCATCACTGCTATGTCTTAGCCTGCTCAAATTTATTGATAGCTTTACGCATTATCTGACATTTGAGGTTGGTATTTCCAATCCTCTAGCAAAATTTGTTTTCCACTCATTGTCAAGATATTGCCATATTGCCAAGGCTTTTTAATGAGGCCCTTTGTCTCATAGAATGTTTTCTTTTTTGCATATATTGTTCTTTATCAACAAAGTTCAAGTGCTACACCATTTTTATTTTATAAGTAGGGAAAAGATGTTGGATAGAGAGATCTTTTTTTTTTTTTTTTTGAGAAAAATAAAAATGGGGGGATTTATGGTTATATTACACCCCCAGGTTTTGAGGTAAGAAAAGCCCACCAACGGACTCCTGCGGCAGCGGGACTCGAACCTAGGTGTGGAGCACAAAGCGTCCGAACCTTACCCACTTAGCCAAGCCCCGTTGGCTTTGGATAGAGAGATCTAATTGAAAAGTGAGAACAATGAACAAGGAAAATGTGAGACAGCTCCTAAACAACATGTTGGGCCCAAGAAAACTTGTGAATATTCAACTCAATGGGTTCTCTTTGGGGTTTATTTTTAGTAGCTAGTTTTTTCAAATGCAGTAATCAATGTGCCTACAATATGCGGCAGTAGCTCAATCTTTTATATCTTCCTTCGACATTCTTAAGCTAGACGAATCTTTTGTTGGTTTAATTGGGAATTCAAAAAATCCATCAATGGCGCTTAATTAGCTCTAGAATTCTATAGTCTTGATTCCATTCTATAAGTGACACATAATTAGCTCCAGAATTCTATTGTATGCCATAGCAGCTCTATCATTTATATCGTCTTCCATTGACATTCTTAAGCTAGATGAATCTTCTATTGGCTTAATTGGGAGCTCAACAAGTACATCAATGTCACTTAATTAACTCTAGAATGAGCTAGGAGGCGAGGTTGAACATAGTTCCAAAACAGAGCCATACTTGATTCATCTTTGCACAGTGAGGTGTTAGAAAAGATGAATAGTTGAGTTTTTCTGATGAACAATAATTGAATATGTTCAACACACCATATATGTTGTGTTTGTGCTTTGTATATTGTTGTTTGTATCTAGGATATGTGATTCCTTAAATATGCTTAACAAACATGAAAATCTTGTGAGTTTGTATGGGTTTTTATTATTGTTATGGTACTAGGTATTATAGTCCCCGATGATGTTATGGGTATAAACCAACACTTAACTTAGTTTAATTATGTTGATTGTGGTATTACTGGAACTCTGTTCAGTAATAATCTGCATAAATCTTATTTATTCAAAATAATTCTCGTAGGCAGGGTAGATAGGGGTGTTAAAATTCAATCTGGAGTTCTATACCTATGGTTCTAATGAGTTTGCTTTTCACTGTTCCTATCTTCATTACATTAAGTAAAGGTTGGATTGCTGAAATTTCTAATAGGTGATAGAACTTACGAATTTATTAATAGTAATACATCTGCTACACAACATTTCCTTCATGTCAACTTACCACTTCGAATTGTCTGATGAGTTAGTGACGAGCTAGTAAGCTATTATTCACCAAGTCCTGATGGGCTCAGAATTTGAATAATTTAATAGCTTCCTTCCTTTGTCCATGATTAATAGCCTATTGAAACCATCTCCTGGTATTTCTTTCAAAATTATCTAGGAAATCTCTCTATTTCAGTATGTTGTTATTTCTCAATGCGTATTAATTTGTTGTAAATTTTATTGGAAGCTCCAGTAAAATTGTAGTGGAGATGGTTTGGTGCTCAATTTGGAAAGCAAAGGTCCCTAATAATGTTAAGATGTTTGCATGGAAGGCATGTCATAACGTTCTACCTGCAAGTGCCAATCTGGTGAACAGAAAGGTTCTAAAGCATGTATTATGAGGATGACATGATGCATGTATTATGGATTTGTGAAGAGGCACAAAGAATTTGGTGTTGCAGTAAAGAGGTAATTAGAGCATGAATTCCTACACTTTGTGAGAATATTTTGGCCTGTATTGGAGGAGTGCGGAGCAATATCCTGATTTTAAAAAAAAAAAAAAAAAAATGCATACTCGGTTACAAACAATTGGTAAAATGAAGACCATATTTGGATTTAGGTGCACATAGATTTTTTTTGAGCAATCCTAACTCTTATACGAGGAATCTATAGCTAATTTGAAAAGATAATTACGCCGCTATTAGTATAATGTCTAATCTTTTAATCAGCAAGGTTTTAAATTATTTAATTTAAATTCTTTCAAAAAGGATTCTACTTCAATTAAATGAGGCAAAGTACAAGAATTTGAAAAGAGAATTAGGCAACCAGATTTACAAAACAACATTTGCTACTGAAGATCGTTGCCAAATGTAAATGGGTTACTTGATGATTTGCTACTAACATATGGGTTTTAGTTTGGATGGATTCGGGATTCAAGAAATGATGTTGATTACGGGGTGGGTGAAAAGCGATGAATCAAAAGAATTGTGTGATAGTCTCATGAGTCAGTCAGTCATGGCCTCCGCCCGAGACAATTCTGATTCCATATTTGATTTTGCGTCAGAGAGAGACTCTCTCGGAACAGAATGACAAAAGCTATTCTCGTGTCTATATAGCTCACACATATAGATAAACCTAGGTATTAGTGGTGAGGAATAATAATAACTAGTTGCAAACCTGTACTATGCACGGGTATTTATTTATTTGTGAGGTAGACTAAAATAATTTTATAAAATCTTAAATTGATTAAGAAACTACACTATTGCAATGGCTTACAAAAAATTTGTCAAACAATTTCAAATACTACAAAAAAAAAAAAAAAACTTAAAAATTTAGATATTAAAACTTCTGAAAAGCCAAAAAATATTAAAGAAAAATTATCAATGTTTGAGTTTGAGTTTGAGTTTAAGTTGGACTTGTTAGAGAGATAAAGTTCCGCTCCTTGTTAAGTTTGGATTAAACAAAAATAATTTTGTTTAAAAAAAAATGATAAGTTTGAGTTTAAATTGGACTTGTCAGAGATATAGAATTTCACTTATTGTTAAGTTTGGACTAAAAATAATAATTTTATTTAAATAAAATGACAATTTTATTTAAATATTGTGCTGACGTGGAAAATTATGGGAGTTTCAGAGGTTTTGGTTCTATATATATATATATATATATATATATATATATATATATATATATATATAATATTAGTCGCTAACTCGTGAGATGCACAGAAAAATTATTTATATAATAAAATCTAAGAAATTTAGAAATAGAAAATTGGGTCAATAATATGCATATTATAGACATTTTCCTAGTTAGCATTTAAAAGAAAAAAATAGATCTGTCATAATTAAATAAAATACAATGGGAAGAAATATTTAATTTCTATACTGTTCTATAGTTTAGAAGTGTTGTCTAACATAGAATGTTATTGGGTTGTAAGAAAAATTTTTATAAAATTTTATACCATATATATATGCTTATATTGTCTTGCATAGTTACTAAAACTTACAAAGTAATTTACAATTCCTAAATTAATAAAGCAAAATTCCCAAAAGTTATATACACACACACACTCAAAACTAATATAAACTACAAAGATATAAACAAATCTTACTTAGTCATAGTAATAACAATATAAACAATTCAAAACATGGAACATTATCAAAATTATAACATCTAATTCTATTATCTTTTAAGTTGAATCCAAACAAATAATTAATTGAAATTAATCCAAACAAATAATCAATTGAAATTAATCCAAACAAATAATTAGTCAACCAAAAATCATAGCTTTAATTAAGAAAACAAAAAATTACATGAACCCAAATAAAAATTCTCAATAAAGCAAAAACATATAAGGTAAAGAATTTAGATAAAAAAAATTCATATATAAAATACCAAATAAAAATTTACCACTCCTTGGGCTGGAAGACATAGGTTGTAACTTTGATTTTTCTCCAAAAAAATAGAAATATTTCATCTGCCATATACAATATAAAATAATTATTAGAAATTTCGACCCAAAAACTAAACCCACAAAAACACTGTCAAAATATAGAGATTAACCCAAATACTCAAAAGAAAATCAATTCTAAACATAACAAAAGAATAAGATAGAATGAAAATCTCAAGCACATATGAAAGCAAATAAAAACGAAAGAACATACATTTTTTTTTTTTCGTGAGTCTCTCTTCTTGTTCTTTTTTTAATCTTAAAGTGAATTTAAGTTTAGGGTTTTGAGATGGTAATTGCTAGGATTGTAGGGAGAGAAGAGAAAGTCCTACTAGGAGTCTCTCTCTTTTTTTCTTAAATCCTAAAGTTTTTTTTTTTTTTTTTTTTTTTGGAAACCTAAAGTGAGTTTTTTTTTTTTTTTTTTTTAAATTCTAACGTGAGGTATCTTAAAAAATTATAATTAATTTTTAATCTTCAATTTATATTATATATAAATAATAATAATGATATGATAAGCTCTGGAGAGGGCAATAAAATATATCTAATAGAGTTTTACTTAAACCAAACTATTGTAACACTGAAAAGATAATTATACGTTGAAGAGAAATAATAAATATATGAGATATAAAACCTATGTAAAGTTGTAATTTACAACTGTGTATTTGTTGGCTTTTATTCCGTGCCAAATTTGATTGTAATTTTATTCAATCCTTTGTACCCTGTATTTATTGTGGGATTGGTTGTAAGGGTTGTGTGATAGAGAGAGGGGGTGAAGACTCAAGCATTTGAAGGCTGAAGAATTCTCGCGGGTATGTCGCGACCTAGCTTCCCGCGAAGTGAGCCATGTGAGAAGCACGTGCTGGAAGCTGAAAAGTCATGCCAGGCTGTTGTTTTCGCGAGTGTCTCGCTGGTAAGGCCTTCCCGCGAGACAGTCGCGAAAATCTCTGCCTGGAGGATTTTTAAGAATGACTCTCTTACCCTTCACCCATACTATATAAACCCTCATTACCCACAAATGTTATGTGTGGCTATTCAGAGAGAAAAACCCTAGATAGGTTTTCTACAACTCACCCACCCATCTTTTTGAGAGAGAGCTACTCCTCCTTAGTGAGAAATCATTGTAGCCTCTTCTCCATCCCTCTCCCATTATCATACCTTGAGAGGAGATTTGTACCCAAACACAACCCACACACATTTAGAGTGTAGAGAGTGTTTTGGAGCTATTGGGAAGCATTGGAAGAAGCCAAGGATGGCAAATGCAACATGGAGCTTGTTGCGGGATCCGGAGAGCTAGACAAGACACGGTTCCGAGAAGCCTTGTTGGAGTAGGAGCTTGGAGGGCTTAGGTGCATCGGGTAGATTAGGCTTGGAGGGTCTCTTGCTAACCCATGTATCCCAATTGATTGTCTAGTGGATCGATTTCCGCTTGGAGGGCGGCGGAGAGGTTTTTCGCCGAGGTCTTCGGTTTCCTCTTCGAAAACACGTCTTGGTGTTTTCTGTGTTTGCATCTTTCTTCCCTACTCTTGTTCATTTCATTTTTACTGCTGAGTTGCATTAAATTATGGATTAGAGTAGTTGTTTATTTATACGCTTGTGTTTACACTATTCCGCACTTATCATTAAGTTAGTGTAAAATCAACCAAGCCGTAATTTTAATTTGGGGGTCTAAACCGCTCGTGTGTTTTCAACACGATTTTCGAGCTTTCAACCTAGAATAAAAAGAATCTAAAAAAAAAAGAAAAAAAAAAGTGGTGACATAGAAAATTGTGGGAGTTTCAGAGACTTCGGTTATATATATATATATATATATATATATAGATAATAATAATAGGCAGTAAAAAGAAGTAGTAGGAGTAGGAGTGTAGAGCGTAGAGCGTAGAGCGTAGAGTGTAGAGGATCGAAAGGTGAGGATCTTACGGTGCCTGCCAATGCCATCATCATTAGGAGGCACAGTGATCGAGATAAGAGTGCCACGTGGAATGTGGGATCCAGAAACTGAGTGGGAGGGGGTGAGGGGTGGGGGACTGTGGATTCATATCCCGTGCAATTCCTAGGGTATTGCACGGTGTGCAATTGCTTTAATCCTAGCCATTCAATTGATCTAATGCTCATCAGTGATCCATGTGAGCCCTCATTTTTCTCTTCTCTTTCAATTTCTCCTCTCTCTCTTCTTCATGCTTACCCCTATTCAAAAATTTTAGAAACTCTCTCTAACTCTCTCTCTTCCAACCGAACATGCCTCAGAATCTCCCTCTCTCATGCCTAAAAAAAAAGCCACTAGTGATGCTCCGGTTACCTCTCCACCAAAGAATGAATGTGAACCAACAGTATTTCAGCTACCCACCCAAATGTGATTAGTTCTGGTAATCAAATTTATGAAAAAAAATTTCTTTGTGTGATTTCTTTGCCAAAGATCATCCATATGTTTCATTTATAGCACTAAAAATATCTAACCTATCTATGTGGTTTGTGTGTGTGTGTGGGGGGGGGGGGGGGATTGGGTTCAAGTTACACTATGTATAACTTTAACAAATATTATATCACTTAATAACTTATTATTTGATGTAAATTTTGACAAATTTGCCATTAGATTACATTATATTCATATACTTTCCATGCTTAAAATTTCAAGGTCATCAAATATCAATAGTCATGTTATCAACAATTATTTAAATTCAAGTTTTTGAAATTTAAAATAATACATAAAAGATGAGTTTGTGAATCAGATGATAAATAACATCCGATTGACATGAAAATTGGTATGCATATTAAGGACATAGAGAACATATAATTCAATTGAGAGATTTTTAAAATATGAATTCAAATACGAGTTATTAGATGATGTAATATTACTTAATATATATATATATATATATATATATATATATATTAGTAATAACTTCAAAATGGTACATCGAAATAGGTCGGTACAAAAATATTTTGTTCCAATGGACAAATCAAAACAAGGTTCGAAATAGTATTTAAAACATTGGTTACGAAATGTAGAAAACTACACTGATATTGAGGTTTTATTATTCAACCATGAGTTGTACGTGGTCTTGATCAAATATTGTCATTCATAAAAATAAAGTTATAAAAAAAAGAAAAAAGAAAAAAGATA
Organism: Quercus glauca; assembly: GCA_023736055.1. Lineage (NCBI taxonomy): Eukaryota > Viridiplantae > Streptophyta > Magnoliopsida > Fagales > Fagaceae > Quercus > Quercus glauca. The sequence goes on along the minus strand of CM043318.1, from coordinate 21,742,853 downwards.
TTTCCAAGAATCATTCATTGGTCAGTGAGTATTACCAATTGATACCAACACTTGGGTGGCCTAGTTAGTAAGATACCAAGCCGGCAAGTCTCAGAACTTGGGTTCGAGCTTTAACAATTAACTATGTGTTGGTGCTCCTTATATCTCATCTCTATCCCAAATGATTCAAAGAATAATAAATGAGTTTCTCATGGGCTGAGAGTATGGGGTCTAACCCAAGAGCGGATAAGATGCTACTATGGTTATGCCTAGGTAGGACTCACTACCTATTTTTTTTAACAAAAAAAAGAGAGTATTACCTATTAATGAAAGTGTGCCTAAACAATAAATTGCATTTAGATTGCAAACTCTCAGTGAGTATTACTCACACTGCTTGCTTTTTTCTTTTTCTTTTTTGGGTCTAGCCACCATCAATCTTGTTAGTTGCTATGCACATCTCCAACGCCATCACATAGAAGTTTACAGAAATTGCAATTACTGAGCATTACATTTCACGATTTTTCAGTGTTTTCATATATTGTTGCTATGATTTTTTTGTTTTTACTATTGCCAAAGACGAGGAAGTCTACAGCAAATATGTATATTTATGACAATAGGATTTTTTTTTTTTTTTTTTTTTTTTTTTTGAGAACCATGAGATTATGATTTTAGCTAGCTAGTTCGAAAGCTTCCTTAAGGCATACTGTAATATCAACATCATAAGAAAGTGTAGAAAAGTCCCATAAGGTTCGTGTTTAATGGTTGCAAATAATTATAAAAACAAGAATTAAGATTGGTAACATTGGTTCAAAATTTATAATAAAAAAGAAAAAGAGCAACGTGGTTACAAATAAATAAAAGAAGGACAAGGAGAAGGGAGAGGTGGAAAAATTGTGCGTAAAGCTTGGGGCAATTTTCTAAAAGGTAAAATAGACCTAAGCGTGTAATTGTTAATTGGTTAAATGCAAGGCACGAAGTCTGTGTTCAAACTTATAAAGTTTGACTCTACAAACTTGCACATCCTTTTTTATTTTTTCATCCCATCTCTATTCACTATTTTTTTTTTTTTTTTTTTTTTTGGGATAGAAATAAAGTCGTTTTTACTCTTTACTTTTTGAAAGTACGTCATTTAAAAATAAAAAATAAAAAAAGATTTTTTGAAATCAAAGTGCATGTCATTTTGAAAATGCGTAGAGAAGGAGCGGCAAGTTTACCTCAATGCGGATAGCCAATTAATGAAGGATTTCAATGAGTTCCACACAAAACTTGCTGGACTGAATAGGTGAAATTCCAAACAAAATCTTATGAAGGGCTTTATCCAGATAATATGGCTTGACCAAGAATTAACTTAATTCAGGATTTTGTTGGACTTGAGAATATTGGAACCATTTCTTCATATTAATTGTAAGATTTTTTTTTTCTTTTTTAGAATACTAAATATTTTTAACACACATACGGGGAGATGAGAAAAGGATTTTAAAGAAACTTACAGTGGTGTATATCCAAAAAGGCTTAAATATTAATTGTAAGACTGAGTGGCGTTATTACTGCTGTAAGATAATCTCTAGCACTCAATATTTATTCAAAAACATTAACTTCAAAACTGCTGCCTAGTCTTGGTTGTAACTTGTAAGAATTCAAGGCATATACATGCGAATTCAGATCTTCTAGATTTCCTAGAGTATTCTACAATGTAAAATTCTTTAAATCTCAACCTTTCTATTAAAATAAATGGTTAAGATGATGACACAGCAATTCACTTATACAATCTTAAATTAGTCTTTCAAAACACATAAATATTCCTATTTATCCTAAACGCCTTTCAACTTCTAGACTTATCTCTCAAATTTTTATTTATTTATTTATTTTTTAAATTATGGACTTATCTTTGTTTCTTCTTTTTTCAGAAAAATCATCAACCCAAAAACAATGATAATTATAATTTAAGCATTTATCTCCACATTTCTATCTTTAAAAACTAAATAACAACCCAATCATTTTTCATCAGATGCTTTTTTCAAGGGTATAGCTTGCATCTAGCGTTGTTGGCAACAAGATCTTTAAAGTTGGTTCTAGATTCTTGAACCAGTAAAAAGCGTTTTTATCTCCATTTGAAGAGAATTGCTCAAGCTTGTTATTCTAACTTGTTTCATCCTTGGGAGGATTAACTGTCCCAATGTCGAAGATAAACCTAGTATTAAGGCTTGGGAGTCCACCTTGACGGCTTGACCTCACTGGTTCATTTCTTATTAAATGTTAATATTAATATTCATTTCTCGTAAATCATCAATTGAGGCAAGGATTTTTTTTTGAGTTGGCGATTTTATGGAAAAAGACAATTTAAAAAAAGAAGTTGAATGGTGTTAAGCTGCTAACGTCAACCTTTACTATACATTAAGTGTACTTTTTGTATTTTAAGACTAATTTAGGGCTGTATTTATGAATTGATAACGTGGCAGCATCTTAAACATTTATTTTAAAAGAAATGTTGAGATTTAAAGAACTCTACATTGTAGAGTATCCTAAGAAATCTAGATGATTTGAATCCATCAATATTTATTGTGCATGAGTCAAGCATATTAAGTTGAGCTTTGGTGTTCGTTTATTGTCCATTTGTAGTAGCTTATTTTTATAGAGTTTATCAAAAGATATATTTTTTGGTAATTTTTATGTTAAATGTGTGACAAAAAATTAAAAACTAGTTTATTTGAAAAAGAAAATTAAGTTAGATTATTTTTAAAAATTTGAGCCAAAAAGCATAAAGCAGAAAAAAAAAAAAAGGATTTTTACCCAAACAGACTCTTGAAATGCAGGAACAGTGGAGCAAAGTGTTAATTTTATCCTCAAAAATCTGTAGTTTATAAATTTAAGCGTCAAAAACTGAAGGAAAAAAGAAACCTTGATTTTTCTAGTTAGTGTTTGTATCCTGGAAGTCTTGCTCATGCTGGGAACAACTCTTTAAGAAAAGATCTATAGTTTATGCGCTTTCAATATTACACCGATGCAATTGGAGATATTGGAATTTGTTACCGTATAGACAATGTGGATTTTTTTGCTGATGTTACCACAAATTTGGCGACAAGCATTAATTGTAAGTCTTGTAGATGAGGACCCACCATATTTTTGGGGCCCTTATTTAGATTCATTTGGATTCATATCAATTTTCTAAACTTAAAACAAAAGGTGCATTGTATTTTATACATGCTAGGTTCTAAAGACTTAAGATTTTATGTATTTAGAACTCTAATATGTAATGTTGGCAAATCATGATCAAAACAGGTTGTTTAGTCTTGTTTAGACTTGCTCAAAGTTCTGCCATTTTATGTAAAGTTGGAATCAAGCTGATGCAGAAGTTACTGTGCATTTCGTCTTGGCTCGATCAATCGAAGCTTAGGCTCGATCAATCAAATCTCAGGCAGAATGCGTTTCTTTGCAGAATTCCAACTCAGCCCTAGCTTATTTAAAATGTTTAGGGTTTTATGTTTTGCCCTAGGTATATAAGGCAAATCATAGCCACGTTTTTATGTTGCTCATATTGCTGTTTGTGGGAATCTCTTGTGAGATCTTTAAGGAGTTTTCCTTCACATAGATTTAGGGTTATCAAGAAGGAAATTACTTCAAAACCTTGATGATCATTCAATTGCTGTCATAAGAGCTTAAAGATACACAAGCGGGTGTGCTTGTATTTGTTGGAGAATCCAAGAAAGAAGGAGTCTGTGGATTCGGAGTTTGCACGTGGTCGTGTCAGTAAGTTTTACTGGTGGGTAGCAATAGAATGTTAGTAGTCTAAATTCTATTGTATGAACTTCGATTCTTTAATATAGTGGATTCAAGTTTACCTTGAGGATAGTTAGGTCAAATTCTCTTCAGGTTTTTATCGATGTGGTTTCTTGGGTCATCATATCATTGTGTTTTTTATATTTCCGCTACTATATACCTGATATGATTGTTTATTTGTGTTAACCTAGATTTGATAATTTGACTAAGTAATCGCTTGGCTAATTAACTAGGTTAATCCAATTGTTGTTTAAGGGGTCTAAAAACTAACAAGTGGTATCAGAGCGGATAGCTCTTTTGTTGTAGATCTTTCGATTTCTGAGCTGATCCTTGACCCCTATTGTCATGGAACACGGACACTTTCTAGTTATTCCTCCTCATTTTGATGGGAATAATTATGCTTATTGGAAAGTAAGGATGAAAGCATTTTTGAAATCTATTGATGAGAGAGTTTGGAATTCTATTGAGTACGGATGGGAGAAGCCCACTGCTCCTGTGAGTGAGTGACAAACTTCTCAAAAAGAAGCAGCTGCATTCAATAGCAAAGCTATGAATACTATCTTTAACGCTGTTTCTATGGAGGAATTTAAGAGAATTTCTAATGTTAAGGTTGCTCATACTGCTTGGAATATCCTCCAAACTGTGCATGAAGGCACAAAGGCAGTTAAAATAAATAAGTTGCAGCAATTGACTACTAGATTTGAGAGCATTAGGATGTCTGATGATGAATCCTTTGATGAATTTTATGCTAAACTTAATGACATTGCTAATTCTGCATACAACTTGGGAGAAATCTATGATCAACCTAAAATTGTTAGGAAGATTCTTAGATCTTTAACTGAAGATTTTAAACCCAAAGTGACTGCCATCACTGAAAGTAAGGATGTGGACTCCATCCTTGTTGACGAACTTGTAGGATCTCTTCAGTCCTATGAGTTGGACCTACCCAAAGCGAGCAAATCCAAGTCAATGGCTCTTAAGTCAATTGATGATGTTGAGGTGGGTGGATTTGATGATGAGCTCTCTACTACAAAGATTGCTTACCTTGTCAAGAACTTTAGAAACTTTCTTAAGAATAGTAACAGAAGGGCTAAAAGTACAAACACTACTGAACCTAGAAACTTTAGGAAGAATGATCCCACTAAGGTTAGCAACACTGAAAAACCTAGAGAAAAAGTAATTCAATCTCCTAATAATTCTTTGGGTCCTCAATGTTTTGGATGTCAAGGGTATGGTCATGTGAAATCTGAATGTCCTACATTCTTGAGGTCTAAGGGTAAGGCTATGGCCGTAACCCTTAGTGATAATGAAGTTTCTGATGATGAGTCTGGGTGTGACGAGGATGGAAACTTCATTGCTTTCACTGCTACTACTGTAGTCAATGAAAGCGTGCCTGTTGAAGAGAACCCTTTTGATGGGGAACTCTCTGAGGATGCAGATCTTCAAGAGGCCTACAATAAATTTTGCAAAGTTGTAGCAAAGGATGCTATGAATGTTGAATTTGACCTGAAAAAAATTGAAACTCTTGAGCTTGATAAGAAGAATTTGCTTGTTAAACTATTTGATGCTAATGAACTTTTGAACAATGTGAAAACTGAAAATATGTTTTTACTTGATAAAGTTAAGAAATTAGAATTTGATTTATCTATTGCTAGATTTGCTAGTTCTAAACTTGATCAAATGTTGAGTGTTCAAAAGTCTCCTTCTGACAAATCTGGTTTAGGTTTTATTGAAAGCATCTTTGTGTCTGGACCCCATTTCGCAAACTTTGTTCCTTCATCCTTTTCTGAACCTTCTGTGAGTGAGGTTGTGAGTGAAACTGTCAAACCCCCTGTGAGTGAGGTTGTCAAACCTATAGAAGTTTCACCATCTAGGAAGATTAGGGTTGATATGAAAGAGTCTAAACCTAAGGAGTCTACCCTTTCTAAGGACAAGATGCATGGTAAACCTACTTGGGTTTGTCATTTTTGTGGAAATTCTGGACACATTCGTTCAAACTGTTTCAAGCTGGAAGCTACTAAGAGAGCAAACAAACCAAAAGTACATGTGCCTTAAGCACAAGATCCAATGGTACTCATTGGTGAATTGGTAAATGCTCTAAACCTTTATTCCAATCCTAGAGTTGATAATCATTCCCATGTGAATAAGAACTCCAATGATCTTGGTGCATCTAAAAAGTTTTGGATGCAAAAGGCTCGATCTAATTGAGTCTTTCTGACATGGTCTTTGTGCTTTATTGCTCTACTCTTTGTGACCATTGTTATTTGGTTTTTTGTTTTTTGTTTTTTTGTTTTTTCCAGGATTTGCATTGCATAACATTCATGCATTTCATTCTAGGACTGTTTTTGTTTCTTCTTTATTTAAAAAAAAAAAAAAAGGAAGAAAAAGAGAAACAAATTGTGTTTTGCATTATTTTCTTGGTTTTGAAAACAAAGTTGGTCAATTTATTTTCACATAACATGTCTTATGTACCTTGTTTAGCTTTGATGAGCTTATTTATTGCACTTTACTAGTTGAAGCCTTGTAGTGTATGTTATGTGGAAAAGATGTTTATGGTTTTTGATCACTTTGTCTTGATCTTGAAGTCACATGTCTTTGACTATCGGACTTGAACCTTTTGAGAAAGGCATAAATAACCATCTCACCACTGTTCACTAGCCAATCATGAACATCTTAATGCATATCGTAAGATTTTGTGCTCGAGAAAGTATAGCACATGTACAAAAAGAACATAAGGTGTAGCCTCGGTTTAAATGTTAAAATTTGTGTATACATTATTGGGCTTAAAGCTAAATCAAATAAAATAAAATTGGTGTGTACATTATCCCGGCTATTTAATAAGTTTCTGAACAATTAAAATTGGTGTGTATATTATGAGGCAAAAATCAAGAAACTTACATGATTGCAAGCTTTTGCTCTAAGAGATGTGGGAGTTATATGATGTAACTCTTTTGGTGATAGTCTCTTTCAAATTCTATGTGATGAATTTTGTAGACTTTGTGCTTAATTGCTATTCACATATCACTTCACATGTATCTCAAGCTTTTGCTAGTTGCACACACTACACAAATTACTCTTTGCTAAACACTGTACATGTTATTATGTGTGTTTTTGGTTTGACCAACCAAGTTTGAAAACACCTTATGTTTTATTCAAAACATATTTGATGCTTGAAAATTTAAAGGGAAAATGTTTGAAAATCGTAATTTTGGGAAATCTGGGTTTAAAACTTGTGTTTTTGAAAAGTATTTCATCTCACACTCATGCATTTTATTTTGAAAAATTCAATGCTTTGAGGTGTTTTTGTTTAAAATTTCGTTGTCTTTAAAAATTTTGATTTTTCCAGAATTTCGATCGATCGAACCTGTTTTTCGATCAATTGAAATTGCGATGAAAAATTTAGGTGAGCCTCTGTTTGTTTCGATCAATCGAAACTGATTTTCGATCAATCGAAAATCGTGAATCAGGTTTTCAAAATTATCAGATCTTGACTTTTTCAAAAGTTTTTAAGCTTTTCTCTCTCTCTCCGATTTGGATTAGGCTCCACGTCAAATTTTTGTCGTTTTCCTCTTAATCTTTTGCAAGGTTTTTGTCCTCTAAGGCTGGTAAGACCTTATTGCCCCTCCTTTTTCTTTTATTTTCAAGTTTCATGCATTTTTCTTTTAAATTTTTGAACCTATGCATACTGGGGTTTTTGATGTTTCAAGCCATATTTTCTGAAATTGATCAATGGGTTTTTGTTCTAGGATGTTATAAACTTGATCTTGATGGTTTAATTTGATCAATTCTGTGACTTGTGAGAAATTGAAATTTCTAGGGCTTGTTTTAATCCGAATTGGGGATTTTGTTAATATTGGGTTTAATTGATGAAATTGGCTTGTTGAATTGATGTATTTGATCATTCTAAACTATATTATACCTTGTGTGATGATCAATTGGTCAATTTTTTATAAAAACAAACAAGTGGTTTTTCAAGTTTTGGAGTTTTTGTTAGAAACTCTATGCTCAAGCCAATTTTGTGAATTTGAACTTAACTTGAATTTTGTTTCACTGCATTAGAGCATGCATCATGACATTTAACTGTTCATGCATCATATAGATTTTTATTCTTTTTTTTTTTTTGGTGCTAACTTGCAGTCTGCCCTTAATTTTTCCTTTTTTGTTCTTTTTGGTTCTGCTGTGTCTTTGTCCTTTCCTTAGCATCATGCCTAGGAAGACTAGAGCCCATAGGACACCCTCCACCTCTTCTGTGTCTCCGTCTAGGAGTGAGGTGTTTCGAAGTGACAAATGCAAAGAGGCCTATGAGAAGCTGAACATTAAGAGAAAAAATTGGGCTGAGTGGAAGGTGTTGTTAGATGAGTTAGATCCTGCCACTAGGGCAAATTTTGAGAGTCAAGGTTGGTTGTCTTTATTAGAGATAGATCATCCACCCTCGTTTGCCCTGATTAGAGAGTTCTATTCGAACCTCTCTTGACACGTCTATGATTCCAACACCCTTGTTAGGAGTTGGATACGAGGTGTAGAGTTCACCACTACCCCTAGGGTAGTGGCTAAAGCTCTTGGGGTTCCGGTTGTTAGGCAGCCCGACTATCCTTATGAGAAGTCTCCACCTTTTGATGATGTTATGTCATACATCACTGGGTCTTCTATCCAATGGGGTTCTGATCCTCGGATCACGTCCGCTGAGCTTCTTTAGACTACCTATCTTTTTCTTAGGATAACGTGTCATTCTTTGTGGCTTATTTCTCATCTCCACACCATCCCTCTTGAGCGATGTATGTTTTTGTATGCGCTTGTTTCTGGTGCTTCTATTTCTTTCCTCCATTTGTTTCTTCTTTCTTTGAACGAGATTTATAGGAGTAGCGCTGTTGGTCATGCACTTATTTATCCTATTTTCATTCATAGGATTTTGCCATTTTTAGGTTTAGATAGTTTCCCCGCATTTGAGCCCGTACATATTACTGGTCCCATAGGTGCTTCCTTCCTTAGGCAGAGGGCTGCTCATATGAGAGCTCCTCGAGTTGCGCCTTTTAGTGTTGTACCCCCTCCTCCCACTTCTACAGGTGATGCACAGGCTGAGGCGTCTGGTGCTGCTGCTACTGATGCTGATGTTTCGCCACCGACTACTTCGGATGATTCTGACATTCGACGTACGTTGAATCATGTCTTGACCGTTCAGGTGGCTCACGGACAGATTTTGGTGGACTTGCTCGATGAAGTTCGTGCTTTGCGTGCAGAGCTGGCACATTTTAGACGACCACCTTCGCCACCTCCTTTTGATGACGGATTTTGATTACCCTTTGGCATTCCGTCACAAAAAGGGGGAGTAGCATTTTGAGTAGCTTATAGAGTTTTTGTTGATAGGGGGAGTTTTGATTGTCTTTGAGAGCCTATGGTGATTAAATTGTATCTAGGAGCTGCACTTTGTATCTACATTTTTTATTGGCTCTTGATGTATGCTGTTGGGCTATTTATGTTAGGACGAGATACATTTATTTTGATATATATATGTTTCTTGTTTCACTGCTTATTGATTTATATTTATGATGTTATTTATTGATATATCTCTTTATTTTGTGTTTTGTGAAATCAAGATTTTATTTTGTTTACTTGTATTATTTCCACACATGCGTTTATGCGTTTTGTTTAGTATTTCAGGAAATATACAGGTTGATTCAATTTTGCTGCTGTCTACACTTGTAACTAATGGATAGTACTTAGGATTGGATTTGTTATTATGAGCATTATTTTTATAAAGGGCTTTTATTTGTAAACTTTGAGCTTTTAGTTTGTGTTTTGTCACGGATTGCCAAAGGGGGAGTTTGTTAGGTTCTAAAGACTTAGGATTTTATGTATTTAGAATTCTAATATGTAATGTTGGCAAACCATGATCAAAACAGATTGTTTAGTCTTGTTCAGACTTGCTCAAAGTTGTGTCATTTTATGTAAAGTTGGAATCAAGCTAATGCAGAAGTTACTGTGCATTTCGGCTTGGCTCGATCGATCGAAGCTTAGGCTCGATCAATCGAATCTCAAGCAGAATGCATTTTTTTGCAGAATTCCAACTCAGCCCTAACTCATTTAAAACATTTAGGGTTTTATGTTTTGCCCTAGGTATATAAGGCAAGGTTTTTACCAGTGTGGTTTCCTGAGTCATCATATCATTGTGTTATTTATATTTTAGCTGCTATATACTTGATATGATTGTTTTGATTGTGATAACCTAGAATTGCATAATTTGACTAAGTTAATCACTTGGCTATATAACTAGGTTAATCCAGTTGTGTTTTAAGGGGTCTAAAAACATACAAGTGGTAATCACGTGCAAGATTCGATTTTGCTACTGTCTACACTTGCAACTGATGGATAGTAGTTAGGATTGGATTTGTTGTTACGAACATTATTTTTGTAAAGGGCTTTTATTTGTAAACTTTGAGTTTTTATTTAGTGTTTTGTCACGAATTTCCAAAGGGGGATTTTGTTAGGTTCTAAAGACTTAGGATTTTATGTATTTAGAACTCTAATATGTAACGTTGGCGAATCATGATCAAAACAGGTTGTTTAGTCTTGTTTAGACTTGCTCAAATTTGTGCCATTTTATATAAAGTTGGAATCAAGCTGATGCAGAAGTTACTGTGCATTTCGGCCTAGCTCGATCGATCGAAGCTTAGGCTCGATCAATCGAATCTCGGGCATAATGCATTTTTCTGCAGAATTCCAACTCAAGCCGAACTCATTTAAAATGTTTAGGGTTTTATGTTTTGCCCTAGGTATATAAGGCAAACCCTAGCCATGTTTTTAGGTTGCTCATATTGCTGTTTATGTGAACTCTTGTGAGATCTTTGAGGAGCTTTCCTTCACATAAGTGTAGGATTATCAAGGAGGAGATTTCTTTAAGAACTTGATGATCATTCAGTTGCTGCCATAAGAGTTTAAAGATACATAAGCGAGGGTGCTTGTATTTGCTGGAGAATCCAAGAAATAAGGAGTCCGTGGATTTAAAGCTTGCACGTGGTCATGTTAGTAAGTTTTACTAGCGGGTAGTAATAGGATGTTAGTGGTCTAAGTCCTATTGTATGAACTTCGATTCTTTCATATAGTGGATTCAAGTTTATCTTGAGGATAGCTAGGTTAAATCCTCCCCAGATTTTTACCGGTGTGGTTTCTTGGGTCATCATATCATTGTTTTATTTATATTTCCGCTACTATATATCTGATATGATTGTTTATTTGTGTTAACCTAGATTTGATAATTTGACTAAGTAATCACTTGGCTAATTAACTAGGTTAATCCAATTGTTATTTAAGGGGTCTAAAAACTAACAAGAAGGTATTTTGATTCGTCATTAGTTATAAATCCCAATATGTTTACCTCTTTACAAAATTTGTGATAAATATTTCGTGGTCTATAGAGAAGAAAAAAGAAAAAGAATGAGTGGTTATTTTCATTTTAAAATTTTATCTTTTCTTTTTATTGTTTTATCTAATAAATGCAAAAATCATAGGTGAATCCCTTCATGACTACCTTTGAGAAGCCAATGTTCATTTTTAAGTTGATACCATGAGATACTTTGTATGCAGGGAAGGGATCTAAAGGTGCCACACAATAAACTGCTAGATGAATTAACCCAACAAATCCCTATTATTATTGATTAATAAATTGGTCATTAGTTGAATATACTCAAAATTTATAATGAATATACCCTTTATATATGTATATCTATAATTTTTTATAAATTTTATTAAGTATTTGTGTATTTTACGATACACAATACAAAAAAATAAAAAATCGATTTACAATGCGATTCATGTTTTAACAACTATGATCTAAGCTTAATCGGTTTTTGTTTCTTTTAATTTAAGAAGTGTTATTTTCACAATATTTTCATAACAAATCTTATGTGGTAAGTTGTTACTGGTTCTAATTTAAACTCACTATTGAATTTAATTTTTTGCTCTTTAATAAAAACCAGTAAGGCAGTAACAACCTAAAACTTAGAATTTATTATGAAAATATTTTGTTATGTGTACATAGCATTTCTCTTTAAATTTCTACCATAAGTTAGGGATTGACTATGTAAGTCTTGTTTATGGGCCCTAGTTTCATTTGGTTACATATATCAATTTTCTAACTTGTGAAAGCACAACTTATTTTAGACGAAAATTTGATTAGTCATTCAAAATTTAACAATCTTTAAGAGAAAAGTTATGTGTACAACATTTTCATAATATTTTCACAATTTCTAGGTGGTAAGATGTTACTTGCTTTTACTAGTTGACAAACTTAGCACATTACTCAATTAATGATAATTCTCATTTTTGAGATTTAGAATTAGTTCAATTTGGCCTGGTTTTTGTAGTTCCAATAAGGAGTACTAACTTATAAACTCATGCATATGCATAAGTACATTTTAAAATATGCAATTAGATGAAACGATTATTTTTTATATAAAATATGAAAATACATTTTCATTGATAACAATTGAAACAATTTTTTTATTTGTTTTAAATAAACTTATATGTTATATTTTCAAATATACAAACATTATATATGTTGTATATAAATTTGGTAAAACTTTAATATGCATTTTGTTATGCTTACTTGTAAATGTATTCCATGAATATGCATAACGCTACAGGCTAGTGTTTATTATGTATTGGATGGGCATGAACTTTAAAATTGTAGAGCACAAGGTTAATTTATCATCAAGAAAATCAGAAGTTCACGAATGTGCAAATGTCAAACCTAGCTAGGAACTTTGTTGCTCAACTGGCATTTTCTAGTGTCTCTAATAGAAAGTTGGAGACAACCAAAGTTTAAATCTCCTTATTGATTGTAACTGCTGAATTTTTTTATTTTTAAAAAGGTGTCAAAATCGAAGATATTGATTTTCTTATTAGTGCCTATATCTCGGAAGTCTTCCTTATGCTCGCACAATTTTCTCATAAAAGATCTAGCTATGATCAAATTCCTCCCATGCACACTAAAGCGTTAAATATACTACATTCTTTTTCTCCATCTGATAAGATACTGTGGAAATTGTCATCCAAGTTAATTGAAATATGTGATGCCCTGGCCTATAATCTTTTCTAATCAGTACTAGTTTAAACAATTCAACATTCCTTTGATGAAATAGGTGATATTGGAATTCGCAATGTATACAATGAGTTTGTTTGATGTTGTAAATTGTTGTAGCTAGCTATTGAAAAGTCTAGTGTGATTAGTTCCAAAAGTCAGTTGCATTACGAGTGAATAAGTGAAATGATTGTCAATAAAAAATGTGATTGTTAATAATCCCTCCGGATATCAAACACTTAACAATTAATTCCTCTCACAGTGGCTATTTGTCTTTAAATTTGCTTATTTTATGATCCATATATACTGAAAGATATTAGTAACATGTTTTCTAATCTGTTATTTTTGTAGCTCTGTTAGTGATAATAAGATAAGTAAAAATGGAACAAGTGACTTTATCATACAAACAAAATAAGCATAGATTTTTTTTTTCTTTAAAAAAGAAAAAAAGGCCATTGCTAGAGTTGATCCTTATAAGAATTGAAGCATAGATTAAATTTTCGTTATTTTTGACAAGCCTTTTTTTTTTTTTTTATAAAAAAAAAAAACCCTTTATAATTTCTTATTTTGTGTTGGTTTAAATTGATATTTTTCTCAAGCTTGCAAAGCATGGGCTTTAGATAAGATGTTCAACTCTTATACACCATGCATTGAATTTTAAGTCTTGTACATGGAACAAGTCAAGATAAGAATATAGTCCATTTTGATCAGCTATAGCTTCATTCGCTAGACACCAATTTTCTTCCAGCCAAAAGTCCAACTTATTTTGATGTAAATTTCATTGATTATTATTTGTATACAAAATTCAAAGATCATTAATGTATTACCATTCAAGGATGAAATTTCTTCTCATGCACACTAACTTTGTGTACACTCCAAATTTTCTCTACATTTCTTAATGATATGTTGTGGAAAGTGTCATCCAAGTCCAATATGCTTGAGAGTTGTAGTTGAGACCATGGCCCAGAAGCTTTACTATTCAATTCTTTTGTGTGAAAAATTAAACATTCATTTGATGTGATAGGAGTTAATGGAATTTGACACCGTATACATTGGGGTTTGTTTAGTTGGCAAGTCATGTTCTTTAGTGTGAAAAGTCTAGAATGGTAAAGTCTAGTATGATTAGTATAGCAGCATGCAAAGTTGTCTAGAATGGAAAAGTCTAGTATTATTAGTCTGGTGAAATTGCTATAGGTACTAAGAACTCTAGTATGATTAGTTGGCAAGTCATCTTCTTTAAGCGGGAAAAGTCTAGGATGGAAAAATCTAGTATGATTAATATAGCAACATGCAAAGTTGTCTAGAATGGAAAAGTCTAGTATGATTGGTCTGGTGAAATTGCTATAGGTACTGTTGGAGCATTTTAATATTAAATAATTAAAATGAATAAATGTTACAACATAAATGTAAAGATGCGAGAGTGAATATGGAAGATAAGGAGTTAGTGAAAATTTTTAATCCCACATTAAAAAGGAGAGAGGCAATTTTATTCTTTTCAATTGTGGTGACTAATGGGCTAACATGAATTGTCTCAAATATTGGGCTAGATTCGTGCGCAAGGGGAAGTGAAGGGTAGATGTATCAAAAATGGAAATGAATCAGCCTCTTGGATCCTCCTACTTGACAGCCCATTCAGAATAATTACCATATCCGTTGGTGAGTCTGAATGAGTCTATTTATAGGCTCAACGGGCCTCACGTAACTACTACCCAAATTAATCTGATTAATTAGGTCTATTATTCTGATGTAATGGGTGTTACAGGATTAATTGATAGATATTAATTTGATGGGCTGGAGTTACACAATTAATGGTGAGATTAGGAGTTTTGGAATAATGAATAGGCTCAAACGGATAGTCCATTAAGTGGGTTAATGGCTTTTCATTTTCCATAATAAAAATGGAGTATTAATTCGGGCCATTTACTCACCAACGGATATAGTAATTATTCTGATGGGCTATCAAGTAGGAGGATCTAAGAGGCTGATTCATTTCCATTTTTAATGCCTCTACCCTTCACCTCCCCCTTGCGCATGTATGTAGCCCAATATTTGAGACAATTCATGTTAGCCCATTAGTCACCACAATTGAAAAGAATAAAATAGTTTCTCTCCTTTTCAATGTGGGATTAAACATTTTCACTAACTCCTTATTTTCCATTTTCACTCCCACATCTTTACATTTATGTTTTAACATTTATTCATTTTAATTATTTAATATTAAAATGCTCCAACAGTACCTATAGCAATTTCACCAGACCAATCATACTAGACTTTTTCATTCTAGACAACTTTGCATGCTGCTATACTAATCATACTAGACTTTTTCGTCCTAGACTTTTCTTGCTTAAAGAAGATGACTTGCCAACTAATCATACTAGAGTTCTTAGTACCTATAGCAATTTCACCTGACTAATCATACTAGACTTTTCCATTTTAGACAACTTTGCACACTGCTATACTAATCATACTAGACTTTTCCATTCTAGACTTTTCACACTAAAGAACATGACTTACCAACTAAACAAACCCCAATGTATACGGTGTCAAATTCCATTAACTCCTATCAAATCAAATGAATGTTTAATTTTGCACACAAAAGAATTGAATAGTAAAGCTTCTGGGTCATGGTCTCAACTACAACTCTCAAGTATATTGGACTTGGATGACACTTTCCACAACATATCATTTCAAAATGCAGAAAAAATTTGGAGTGTACGCAAAGTTAGTGTGCATGGGAAGAAATTTCATCCTTGAATGGTAATACATTAATGATCTTTGAATTTTGTACACAAATAATAATCAATGAAATTTACATCAAAATATGTTGGACTTTTGGCAGGAAGAAAATTGGTGTCTAGCGAATGAAGCTATAGCTGATCAAAATGGACTATATTCTTATCTTGACTTGTTCCATGTACAAGACTTAAAATTCAATGCATGGCGTATAAGAGTTAAACATCTTATCTAAAGCCCATGCTTGGAAAGCTTAAGAAAAATATCAATTTAAACCAACACAAAATAAGAAATAATAGAAGGGTTTTTTTTTTTTTTAAAAAAAAGCTTGCCAAAAATAACGAAAATTTAATCTATGCTTCAATTCTTATAAGGATCAACTCTAGCAATGGCCTTTTTTTCTTTTTTAAAGAAAAAAAAAATCTATGCTTATTTTGTTTGTATGATAAAGTCACTTCTTCCATTTTTACTTATCTTATTATCATTGACAGAGCTGCAAAAGTAACAGATTAGAAAACATGTTACTAATATCTTTCAGTATATATGGATCATAAAATAAGCAAATTTAAAGACAAACAGCCACTGTGAGAGGAATTAATTGTTAAGTGTTTGATATCCGGAGGGATTGTTAATAATCACATTTTTTATTAACAATCATTTCACTTATTCACTCGTAATGCACATGACTTTTGGAGCTAATCACACTAGACTTTTCAATAGCTAGCTACAGCAATTTAACAACATCAAACAAACTCATTGTATACATTGTGAATTCCAATATCACCTATTTCATCAAAGGAATGTTGAATTGTTTAAACTAGTACTGATTAGAAAAGATTATAGGCCAGGGCATCACATATTTCAATTAACTTGGATGACAATTTCCACAGTATCTTATCAGATGGAGAAAAAGAATGTAGTATATTTAACGCTTTAGTGTGCATGGGAAGGAATTTGATCATAGCTAGATCTTTTATGAGAAAATTGTGCGAGCATAAGGAAGACTTCCGAGATATAGGCACTAATAAGAAAATCAATATCTTAGATTTTGACACCTTTTTAAAAATAAAAAAATTCAGCAGTTACAATCAATAAGGAGATTTAAACTTTGGTTGTCTCCAACTTTCTATTAGAGACACTAGAAAATGCCAGTTGAGCAACAAAGTTCCTAGCTAGGTTTGACATTTGCACATTCGTGAACTTCTGATTTTCTTGATGATAAATTAGCCTTGTGCTCTACAATTTTAAAGTTCATGCCCATCCAATACATAATAAACACTAGCCTGTAGCGTTATGCATATTCATGGAATACATTTACAAGTAAGCATAACAAAATGCATATTAAAGTTTTACCAAATTTATATACAACATATATAATGTTTGTATATTTGAAAATATAACATATAAGTTTATTTAAAACAAATAAAAAAATTGTTTCAATTGTTATCAATGAAAATGTATTTTCATATTTTATATAAAAAATAATCGTTTCATCTAATTGTATATTTTAAAATGTACTTATGCATATGCATGAGTTTACAAGTTAGTACTCCTTATTGGAACTACAAAAACCAGGCCAAATTGAACTAATTCTAAATCTCAAAATGTGAATTATCATTAATTGAGTAATGTGCTAAGTTTGTCAACTAGTAAAAGCAAGTAACATCTTACCACCTAGAAATTGTGAAAATATTATGAAAATGTTGTACACATAACTTTTCTCTTAAAGATTGTTAAATTTTGAATGACTAATCAAATTTTCGTAAAAAATAAGTTGCGCTTTCACAAGTTAGAAAATTGATATATGTAACCCAATGAACCTAGGGCCCATAAACAAGACTTACATAGCCAATCCCTAACTTATGGTAGAAATTTAAAGAGAAATGCTATGTACATATAACAAAATATTTTCATAATAAATTCTAAGTTGTTGGTTGTTACTGCCTTACTGGTTTTTATTAAAGAGCAAGAAATTAAATTCAATAGTGAGTTTAAATTAGAACCAGTAACAACTTACCACATAAGATTTGTTGTGAAAATATTGTGAACATAACACTTCTTAAATTAAAAGAAACAAAAACCGATTAAGCTCAGATCATAGTTGTCAAAACATGAATCGTATTGTAAATCGATTTTTTATTTTTTTGTATTGTGTATCGTAAAATACACAAATACTTAATAAAATTTATAAAAAATTATAGATATACATATATAAATGGTATTGTAGGGTCCAAATTTGGTAGGCCAAGCCCAAGCTTTGCAGATTGTGAGCCCAATGAATCCAGAACAATAAATTTGTAGAGAGTGGGTGAAACAGCTGGGCTGGTTATGGATTTAGCAACGATTCATTTATGCAAGTAAGGATAAAACGATGTTCAGAAAATTGTCGAGTGGATCCCATTCAAATCCAAAGAGGCTTAATATTTATGGTCAAATGAATACAATTCCTTTTTCTCCCCCCTCTCTTTCAGAGCCTATTCCTTTTATATATCCTCCTTCTTTCTCATCTTCACCGTACACTTGTTCTTCATCCAAGCATTCACTTGAGTACATGTCACATCAGACGTCTGCTTTAGTTTGCCGTGAGTGGTAGTAGTTGAGGTTGCACTGTTCAGGTGTCTTTTCCACATAAATGTGGCCAGGAAAGTTGCTGCAGTGCATTAAATGTGGTGATAGCAGCTTTTCCTTTTAGATATTTTTATGTTCTTCTCATCCCTAGGCATGCCCAGAGTTTGCTCATTATCGTGGAGTCAGTTGGGAAGGTCGCTCAGCCCTTCAGTATATTTGCTTGATCAAGTTCTCTAGTGATCCGATGAGAGGGACCTCTTCGGACCAACAGGATCGTCTTCGGACGTATCCCAACATTCATTTTCAAGTGCATTTCCCCCATACGGACTCAACCCTAATCCCTTTTACCTCTTCGGCCAAGCCCAATATGTGGCGTTGGGCTTTCACACCCACAGGTATATTCATTATAAATTTTGAGTATATTCAACTAATGACCAATTTATTAATCAATAATAATAGGGATTTGTTGGGTTAATTCGTCCTGCAGTTTTACGTGTGGCACCTTTAGATCCCTTCCCTGCATACAAAGTATCTCATGATATCAACTTAAAAATGAACATTGGCTTCTCAAAGGTAGTCACGAAGGGATTCACCTATGATTTTTGCATTTATTAGATAAAACAATAAGAAGAAAAGATAAAATTTTAAAATGAAAATAACCACTCATTCTTTATCTTTTTTCTTCTCTATAGACCATGAAATATTTATCACAAATTTTGTAAACAGGTAAACATAGTGGGATTTATAACTAATGACGAATCAAAATACCGTCTAAAATACAATGCACCTTTTGTTTTAAGTTTAGAAAATTGATATGAAGCCAAATGAATCTAAATAAGGGCCCCAAAAATATGGTGGGTCCTCATCTACAAGACTTACAATTAATGCTTGTTGCCAAATTTGTGGTATCATCAGCAAACAAATCCACATTGTCTATACGGTAACAAATTCCAATATCTCCTATTGCATCGGTGTAATATTGAATGCGCATAAACTATAGATCTTTTCTTAAAGAGTTGTTCCCAGCACGAGCAAGACTTCCAGGATACAAACACTAACTAGAAAAATCAAGGTTTCTTTTTTCCTTCAATTTTTGACACTTAAATTTATAAACTACAGATTTTCTTGATGATAAAATTAACACTCTGCTCCACTGTTCCTGCATTTCAAGAGTCTATTTGGGTAAAAAAAAATTTCTGCTTTATGCTTTTTGTCTCAAATTTTTAAAAATAATCTAACTTATTTTTTTTTTTCAAATAAACTAGTTTTTAATTTTTTGTCACACATTTAACATAAAAATTACCAAAAAATGTATCTTTTGATAAACACTATAAAAATAAGCTACTACAAATGGACAATAAACGAACACCAAAGCTCAACTCAATATGCTTGACTCATGCACAATAAATATTGATGGATTTAGATCCTCTAGATTTCTCAGGGTACTCTACAATGTAGAGTTCTTTAAATCTCAACATTTCTTTTAAAATAAATGTTTAAGATGCTACCACGTTATCAATTCATAAATACAGCCCCAAATTAGTCTTAAAATACAAAAAGTACACTTAATGTATAGTAAAGGTTGACGTTAGCAGCTTAACACCATTCAACTTCTTTTTTTAAATTGTCTTTTTCCATAAAATCGCCAACTCAAAAAAAAAAAAAATCCTTGCCTCAATTGATGATTTATGAGAAATGAATATTAATATTAACATTTACTAAGAAATGAACCAGTGAAGTCAAGCCGTCAAGGTGGACTCCCAAGCCAGAGCAAGTCTTAATACTAGGTTTATCTTCAACATTGGGATGGTTAATCCTCCCAAGGATGAAACAAGTTAGAATAACAAGGTTGAGCAATTCTCTTCAGATGGAGATGCAAACACTTTTTATTGGTTCAAGAATCTAGAACCAACTTTAAAGATCTTGTTGCCAACAAGGCTAGATGCAAGCTATACCCTTGAAAAAAGCATCTGATGAAAAATGATTGGGTTGTTATTTAGTTTTTAAAGATAGAAACGTGGAGATAAATGCTTAAGTTATAATGATCAATGTTTTTGGGTTGATGATTTTTCTGAAAAGAGAAGAAACAGAGATAAGTCCATAATTTAAAAAATAAATAAATAAATAAAAATTTGAGAGATAAGTCTAGAAGTTGAAAGGCGTTTAGGATAAATAGGAATATTTATGTGTTTTGAAAGACTAATTTAAGATTGTATTAGTGAATTGATGTGTCACCATCTTAACCATTTATTTTAATAGAAAGGTTGAGATTTAAAGAATTTTACATTGTAGAGTACGCTAGGAAATTTAAAAGATCTGAATCCGCATGTATATGCCTTGAATTCTTACAAGTTACAACCAAGACTAGACAGCATTTTTGAAGTTAATGTTTTTGAATAAATATTGAGTGCTAGAGATTATCTTACAGCAATAATAACGCCACTCAATCTTACAATTAATATTTAAGCCTTTTTTTAATATAAATCACTGTAAGTTTCTTTAAAAACCTTTTCTCATCTACCGGTGTGTGTTAAAAAATATTTAGTATTCTAAAAAAAAAAAAAAAAAGTCTTACAATTAATATGAAGAAATGGTTCCAATATTCTCAAGTCCAACAAAATCCTGAATTAAGTTAATTCTTGGTCAAGCCATATTATCTGGATAAAGGCCTTCATAAGATTTTGTTTGGAATTTCACCTATTCAGTCCAGCAAGTTTTGTGTGGAACTCATTGAAAATTTGAAATCCTTCATTAATTGGCTATCTGCATTGAGGTAAACTTGCAGCTCCCTCTCTACGCACTTTCAAAACGACATGCACTTTGATTTCAAAATATCTTTTTTTATTTTTTATTTTTTATTTTTAAATGATGCTCTTTCAAAAAGTAAAGAGTAAAAACGACTTTATTTCTATCCAAAAAAAATAGTGAAAAGAGACTGGATGAAAAAACAAAAAAGGATGTGCAAGTTTGTAGAGTCAAACTTTATAAGTTTGAACACAAACTTCATACCTTGCATTTAACCAATTAACAATTACACGCTTAGGTCTATTTTACCTTTTAGAAAATTGCCCCAAGCTTTACGCACAATTTTTCCACCTCCTCCTTCTCCTTCTCCTTCTTTTATTTATTTGTAACCACGTTGCTCTTTTTCTTTTTTATTATAAATTTTGAACCAATGTTACCAATCTTAATCCTTGTTTTTATAATTATTTGTAACCATTAAACACGAACCTTATGGGACTTTTCTACCCTTTCTTATGATGTTGATATTACAGTATGCCTTAAGGAAGCTTTCGAACTAGCTAGCTAAAATCATAATCTCATGGTTCTCATAAAAAAAATAAAAAAAAATAAAAAAAATAAAAAAAAAACCTATTGTCATAAGTATACATGTTTGCTGTAGACTTCCTCGTCTTTGGCAATAGTAAAAACAAAAAAAATCATAGCAACAATATATGAAAACATTGAAAAAGGGTGAAATGTAATGCTCAGTAATTGCAATTTCTGTAAACTTCTATGTGATGGCGTTGGAGATGTGCATAGCAACTAACAAGATTGATGGTGTATGTGGCTAGACCCAAAAAAGAAAAAGAAAAAAGCAAGCAGTGTGAGTAATACTCACTGAGAGTTTGCAATCTAAATGCAATTAATTGTTTAGGCCCACTTTCATTAATAGGTAATACTCTTTTTTTTTTGTTAAAAAAAACAGGTAGCGAGTCCTACCTAGGCATGACCATAGTAGCATCCTATCTGCTCCTGAGTTAGACCCCGTACTATTAGCCTGTGAGAAACTCATTTATTATTCTTTGAATAATTTGGGATGAAGATGAGATGTAAGGAGCACCAACACGTAATTAATTGTTAAGGCTCGAACCCAAGTTTTGAGACTTGCCGGCCTGGTATCTTACTAACCAGGCCACCCAAGTGTTGGTATCAATAGGTAATACTCACTTACCAATGAATGATTCTTGTAAATATCTTCTTTTTTT
The DNA here is from genome assembly GCA_023736055.1 of Quercus glauca. NCBI lineage: Eukaryota > Viridiplantae > Streptophyta > Magnoliopsida > Fagales > Fagaceae > Quercus > Quercus glauca. Next base: position 21,720,731 of record CM043318.1, on the reverse strand, counting down.
TTTTTTATAACTTTATTTTTATGAATGAGAATATTTGATCAAGACCATGTACAACTCATGGTTGAATAATAAAACCTTAATATCAGTGTAGTTTTCTACATTTCGTAACCAATGTTTTAAATACTATTTTGAACCCCTGTTTTGGTTTGTCCATTGGAACAAAATATTTCTGTACCGACCTATTTCGATATACTATTTTGAAGTTATTACTAATATATATATATATATATATATTAAGTAATATTACACCATCTAATAACTCGTATTTGAATTCATATTTTAAAAATCCCTCAATTGAATTATATGTTCTCTATGTCCTTAATATGCATACCAATTTTCATGTCAATTGGCTATCATTTATCATCTGATTCACAAACTCATCTTTTATGTATTATTTTAAATTACAAAAACTTGAATTTAAATAATTGTTGATAACATGACTATTGATATTTGATGACCTTGAAATTTTAAGCATGTGAAGTATATGAATATAATGTAATCTAATAATAAATTTGTCAAAATTTACATCCAATAATAAGTTATTAAGTGATATAATATTTGTTAAAGTTATACATAATGTAAACTTGAACCTAATCCCCACGCACACATATATATATATACACACACACATGCCACATGCCACATGCCACCTGTCCATTTTAATTCTTAATTTTAGTGCACAATAATAATATTTATTCAGCTAGATAAAACTACTTCAATTTTAAATGGAAAATTTAGCACTCCAACGATTTTTAAAAGAAATTTTTTTCTTAAAAGAGGAGCAATCTAATGCAATTTTGTGGTCTCAATATTTCAAATTAATTGCCAATTTCTGCCTTTCTGGACTCAATTAGCAATTATTAAAATATTATAATTAATCTGATGAGATATATGGAGGTTCCTAGAAAGTGTAAAGTATGAGAACATGAACAAGTTTTACAATTTCACGACACATCACACGTGACTCGAAATTAACTATTTTAAAAAATAAAAAATAAAAGAAAGGTGGAAGACTTCTGTTGACCACGTACAACTCCTAGTTCTGGGCTTTATAGTTATCAAGACCATGTTGCTCCTTCTTTTCTTTTCTTTTCTTTTTTTTTAGGAACTGTTGCTCCTTTTTTTTAATTATAAATTTTGAACCAATCTTAATTCTTGTTTTTAGCATTATTTGTAACCTTTTGCTCAAAGATTGCAATGGCTTTTACTACCAACAAAGGAAACGTGTATCATTTAATTAATCAAATAATTAAAAAAAAACTCGCACCTACCCAAAAAAAAATCTTTAGCAAAAAAAAGAAAAAAAGAAAAAGAAAAAAAGGGTGCTAGTATGTGAAATCAAACTTTATAGAACGAAGTTTGAACACAAATACTTGTTTAGGCCTACTTTACCTTTTTGGGCACAATTTTTCCGTTATTTTCTTATTATTTGTGTATTTAAGTAAGAAATCTTAATTTTTGAATAAATAAAATAAAATGTGAATAATAATTAAGTGATATTTATGGATAAAAATGTCTATATATTGTGTTAGTAGCATTATTGCGCAGCTTTAAACCTCTACGCTATTGGGACCTTAATTTCTTGGTGTCACTGTTAAAGATCTATTTGATAATAGTAATAAAAAACTAGTGGAATCTATAATGATTTTGGACAATCTTTAATAGTAGTAGATGATTTTAGAAATGTATTTAACTAATCAAACAATTAAAAAGATTTCAAAAAAGAAAAAAGATATGCACTTTCAAAAGGTAAAAAAGGTTGTTTGGTACATGTATTTAAATACATATTTTCAGTTTTTAAATAATATTACATGTATTTTTATACACTTTTTTTATCTACACGTATTTTAAAAAAAAACTAAAAACTATTATTTAAACACAAATACCAAATGATCCTAAGATTTCAAAGTGTACTTAAAAAAAAAAAAAAAAAAAAAAAAAAAAAAAAAAAAAAAAAGACTTTGGCGCGGAGAAAATACTGTGCAAGTCTATAAAATCAAACTTTTAAGCGTGAACACAAACTTCCTACCCTCCACCAATTTACACGCTTTGATCACTTTTTAATTTTTATCAATTTCCTAACAAGAAGTGATGGTGACCTCTACATCTTTATCAGACTTTGGCTAACGAATGACTCTTGAAAATAACATTTATTTATTAACAAATGAGAATATTGTACGTTACTATTTTAAATTTCACACAAAAAAATTATATATAAGTTCGCAAAATTAAAAGAGTGTTTGGTTGAGGAGTTTGAGTAATGTTATTTGGATGTTTTTGATATACATGTAAGTGAAAAAGTGTATAAAAATATGTGTAAATATATTTAAAATGCTTAAAAAATTACTTAAAATGCCTTACCAAACAGAGCCTAAACTTTTGACTCCACCAATAATTTGTCCATTTTAATTCTTAATTTTAGTACACAATAATAATATTTACTCTGCTAGATACAAAACCACTTCAATTTCAAATGGAATATTTAGCGCTCCAACGATTTTTAAAATAATTATTTTCTTAAAAGAAGAGCAATCTAATGCAAGTCTGTGGTCCCAATATTTCAAATTAATTGTCAATTTCTGGACTCAATTAGTAATTATTAAAATATTATAATTAACCTAATGATATATATGAAGGTTCCTAGAAAGTTTAAAGTATGAGGATAACTTTTTTTAATAAAAGAAAGGTGGATGACTTCTGTTGACTTGGCAACATCTATATTTAATATTCATTCTATCCCACACCTTTCTTATAACATCATCAAAAATACTACTCCATTTTCAGAGTTTTGTTTTTGTTGAATTGGGTATCAAATGGGTTGTTCAACTTGGAAGTATCAAGTCTTCTTTTTGTTCTGTTTGATCTTGCATTCTCAACTTCCCTTTCCATCGTCTCTCTCTTCTTCCTTGTCTTCAATGCCACCATGCTCTGCTCTACTCCATTTTAGTAAGTCCATCTCTCTTCACAAATCTGCTTCTTTGTCACGTGCTTCTTATCCTAAAACAGCTAGTTGGCGGGAGGATAAGCACTGTTGCAATTGGGATGGGGTCGAGTGTGACAAAAACACAAGCCTTGTGGTTGGCCTGGACCTTAGTTCCAGCTGGCTTTTTGGCAAAATTCTTTCCAACAGTACCCTGTTTTTTCTTCCCAATCTCAGGAGGTTGAACCTCGCTGACAATTGGTTCACTGACAATTGGTTCAATCGCTCCCTAATGCCTTTTGAGTTTGGCAACTTTAAGAGTTTGACTCATCTTAACCTTTCTGATTCCGGATTTTCTGGCCAAATCCCGTCTGAAATCTCTCAATTGTCTTCACTGGTTTCACTTGATCTTTCTAAGAATGGGCTCTTAATCAAAGCTCCAGTCTGGAAAAGAGTCATTGGTAACCTAACTCAATTAAGGGAACTTATTCTGGACAGGACAAATATGTCCTCAATTAGACCTAATTCTTTGATGAATCTATCCTCCTCTTTAACAACTCTTAGTCTCCGTTACTGTGACTTGCAGGGAAAACTCGAAAATAACATCCTCTGCCTTCCCAGTATACAAACCCTTGATTTAACGGGTAATTGGAAACTTGAAGGTTCTCTTCTAAAGTCTAATTGGAGCTGTAGTTCCCTGGAGTTCTTAGGTCTCTCTGGGAGAATGTTTTCAAGAGAATTCCTTAATTCTATCGGCAATCTGAAGTCCTTGAAGCATTTGGCTCTCCGTGATTGCAATATTACAGGGTCAATTCCAGCATGGCCTGGGATCCTTACAAAACTTACATATTTGGATCTGTTAAATAATAGTTTTAACGGTGAGATTCTATTACCACTTTTAAATTTTAGGTCTTTTTGACTAATGCATCAAACTAACAATTTTTTAATTATTGGTGAATATTTTTAACAGGTCTGTTGCCATCATCACTATTCAACTTGCCGAATCTCTCAACTTTAAACCTTGGGTACAATCAATTTGTCGGTCCCCTTCCTAGTCACGTAAGTGGTTTGAATTTAATTGTTCTCACTTTAAGTTCAAATTTCCTAAATGGAACACTGCCATCTTGGTTGTTCAGTATGCCATCTTTGGAATATTTGTATCTTAGTAATAATCAATTCGTTGGTGAGATTGGTGAATTCAAGTACAATTCATTGAAGCATCTTAATTTGGGTTATAATAAGCTACATGGCTCTATACCTAGGTCAGTTTCTAGACTTGCGAACCTTACTATTCTATCTCTCTCATCAAATAACTTGAGTATTATGTTGGGGTCAGAGATGTTTTCAAAGCTCAAAAATCTCTTGGTTCTTGATTTTTCAAATAACTTAGTAAGCATCAACAATAATTTTGCCTATGCCCCACCCAATCTTCTGCAATTGAACTTATCTTCCTCTAACATTAGTGAATTCCCAACTTTCTTAAGACTGTTAAAAGATTTACGATACTTAGACCTTTCCAATAACAAAATTTATGGTCGAGTTCCAAAATGGTTGGGGGATGTGGGGATGAATTCATTACATTATGTTAATTTTTGTGGCAACTTGCTTCAAGGACCATTTCCCACTCTAAATTTTACGAGTCTATACTTTATGTTTTTCTCCAATAACAAATTCACTGGAGAAATCCCTTCTTTTATTTGCGATGCAATTTACCTTCGAGTTCTAGACTTGTCTCATAACAATTTAAGCGGAATGATTCCGAAGTGTTTGGTAAACTCTACTACCCTCTCGGTGTTGGATTTGCGAATGAATAGCCTTCATGGTACCATCCCTGTAAAATTTGCTAAAGGAAATAATTTTAGGAATATTAACCTTAATGGCAATCAATTGGAAGGGACATTGCCTCAATCTTTGGTAAATTGTATAGACTTGGAAGTTCTTGATCTTGGAAACAATAAGATAAATGGAGCCTTCCCTTATTGGTTGGGAAGTCTTCAGAAATTGCAAGTTCTTGCCATAAGATCAAATAGATTTCAAGGGCGTATAGGAAATCCTAAAACCAAATTTTCTTTCCCAAATTTGAGAATCATAGACATCTCAAACAATCAGTTTAATGGTCCTTTGCCAAGAAAATATTTCAAATATTTTAAAGCCATGATGAATGTGAATGAAAGTGAGGTTGCACTGAAATATATGGGAGAAAATTATTATCAAGATTCATTGAATATCATGATCAAAGGGCAATATATTAAGATGGAGAGAGTCCTAAACATCTTAACAAGCATTGATTTTTCAAACAATAGTTTCAATGGAGAGATGCCAAAGATAATTGGAAGGCTTAAATCACTCAAAGGGCTCAACATTTCTCACAATAACCTTATAGGTCATATTCCACCATCAATTGGAAATTTGACCAATCTTGAATGGTTAGACCTCTCTTTCAACAAGCTCGATGGGGAGATTCCTAGTCAATTGGCAGATCTAATGTGGCTTGAAGTCTTAAAGCTATCACATAACCAACTCACAGGACACATACCTTCAGGAACACAATTCAATACATTCAACAATGATTCGTACATCGAAAATTTGAGATTGTGTGGGTTTCCATTGTCAAGAACATGCGAAAACCACAAGGCAAAGCAACCACCACCATCGACCTTGCAAGAAGATGAAAATTTAGAGCATGAAAATGGGTTTGGTTGGCAAGCTGTATCCATAGGTTACGCATGTGGAACAATTTTTGGAATGTTAATGGGATATCTTATGTTTAAAATTGGAAAACCAAAGTGCATTGTGAGGATGGTCAAATTAGAGCAACATATCATGCTCAGAAGATTGAAGAAGAATGCCCACAAGCGTGATGGAAGAAGATAACTATTTCTATGGTATGTGATGTTCTTATTTTTGAGACTTTAGAATGAATCTCTATACTTGAAAACATAAAAGTGTCTATTATTATCAGCAAATTTGAATTACTTTTCTGTCCCTTTGAATTATAGTTGTGTATCTTGGATATCTTATGGATTTACCTTCTTATTCAATTTCTTTGGTGTAATTTAGATGTCATGGATAGTATGCGGCAAATGGGGCTTGAATCCTTGTATGCTATTCAAGAAGTCATAATATGGATATGATAATGGCTGTTGTTTCTAGTCTTCTACAAAATGGTGCATTCTAGTGTCTTGATGTAGTCACAACTGTTGATTTGTTCACAAGGATCATCCCTTTGTTGTATTTCTATTCGCTATGTAGGTTTATTATTATTATTTTTTTAAAGGATAGACGGACTTAGTCTATTGGCTTAAGTTGAGGTGACACTATTGTACTTGCATTTTCTATGCTTACAAAGGGTTCCTTCGTCTGGAGTAGTTCCTTTTAGGGGTCTGTGTACTCTAGTTTGTATTTAATAAAATTGATTGATTTGTCAAAAAAAAATTTGTTCATATCATAACCAATGATTAGTTTAAAATATCAAGCATGTGTAATGTTAATTTTGCATGTGAATATTAACCTTGCCATTAATACTCATTAATTTACTTAATCAATTTATACAATTCCTTTTTTAGTTATTGATAATTTTCGACAATTCTATGTTAGCTTGTGGGACTATACTACTTTGTATGAATGTGTTTTTTTTATTTATGCACAAATGATTGTTCAATAAATGCCAGTTAATTTTTTTTTATTTTTTTTATCAATGTTTACTAGGCTATGGTGGAATACCTTTAGCACTGGTAATTATCATAGACTGAGGCCCTTAGACCTTAGTGCCAGCCTGCCTAGAGATTTCCATCTGTTTTCATGAAAAGAAAAACAAGTGAGTATTCCAATGGATCTGACTTAGCCTTGGGCAAGCAAGATATGTGTTTTGTCTTAACCTTTGTAAATGATGGGTTTCATTTGGGTTCAACTTGAATGGAACATGACTTTGTAAATTATGATTCCAGATTCAATTTCTTTCCACCTTCAAAGAAAAAAAAGGACATTTTGATTGAACTTTGAAGAAACAAGCCTCAATCATTAAATTACATTGAGATTGTTTACTCCTTTATTTTTTCCATCCAATTTATTTATCATTTGATGCCTTTTGTCACTCTCTTCTCCCTCCCTCTCTCTCTCTCTCTCTCTCTCTCAAAATTAAGAGGCTCATCCATAGTTGGATTATTAACATAGACTTTTCAATTACTCAAGTATTTATTTTGTGTTAATTGATTTTTATTTTTCTAATGCAGTTAAATGTGATAGTTGGTGTTGGAGTTAGTAGTAGGCCCAAAATTTCCTCCACCTTGGATGGGAGGTCAGTCTAGTTTTCATTATTGGATAGTAGGTTTTCATATGTATATTTTATTGATCTGATTGGTCTCCTTAAGATGCATATTTTCTGCTTACCTTATCAAGCATGTGTACTCATTGTAGTAAGGAATAATCCTGCAATAGTTAATTTCCTAGTTCCAGTCTTTTTTTTTTTAACCAAATGGTTTCTTATTTTAAAAATTGATGTGTACCAAACACATAGAATCTTGAATTTTTCAGAAAAATGTGTATCATTTTGACTTTTAAAAGCTACACTACATTTGTTTGGCTGTGTACAAGATTGTTTGAGATGAGAATCATGAATGATTCGCACTGCAACATTGTACCTTACAAGTCTATGATAGTTTACTAGGATAGCTAACCATTTAAAAGTAGGACATGCTGTCCAAAAGTTAAAATGGCTTGACTTTGTAATGCCTTTGGTTAGGATCTCTGAAACGATATAGTTTGTTGATTGGTTGAAGAGCTATTTTTCAATAATATAATCTAAAAGCACAGGTCTTTATTATTTTTTGTTCTTTTTCTGTTACTTAGGAATATTTGAATTATAGTAAGGATGGCTAGGCCACAACTTCATTATTGTTGGGATAGCAACTGTAGTTGCAAATATAACTGCTTTGTTCCTTAAGTTTTTGGAATTGATCTTTCTATTCTTTAGGATCCTTTGTCCATGTTTTTTAGCCAATTTCCTAAAGCTCAAACTAAAATTTTAAAGTAGTTCTGAGTCACACTGTTGTCAATGGAATACAAGACAAGCATCAACAAAAAAGCTCCAATTTCAAGTCAATCTTTTGCATGTAGAAAGGATAGTTGGAAAATGAAAATCAGCATTTAATAGTTTAACTCACTTCTGAATTCTGCAAAAGGTAATGAGCTAAGCATCTCAAACTTCATGGCATACTGTGAACTGAAGATGGGCTCTCTAAATGAATGTGCTCAAGTATATAATATCCAGAGACATTTTTCTATTTAAGAACTCACCTCAATTAAACTATCTGCTTACACAGTGTATTTGATGACGAAAAGAAGAATACCTTCTATAATCCAATGCAAAAGTTCCAATTTACCTATAGGCTGTAGCCAAGGTTTTTGTAATGAACTTTATCTGTGATCAGGTTGGCACTATATGTTGCTTAACTTCTCAAGCCACCCAAAATACATGGACATAAACATTCTTCACAACTTAGAGAAACAAAGATTGATTTTAAGAAAACTACTAGTACCTATCCCAATACTCTTATTCAGTGATGGGAAGAAAAAAAAAAGATTGATTGTCTTGGCAATAAAATTTTTTTTCAAGATTCATATAATGTCTGGTATTCTTGCATAAATACCCCAATACCACAACCACTCTCTCTAAATCTCATACTAGAGAAAGGGGAAGCTTCACAACCATGTAGATAAACAATCTAGGTTCAGGACTCATTTGATATTGTATTCAGATTAATCTTAATCTTAATTTTTTCCCTTATAAACTGGATGTGGGTGTATTTTAAGAATTGATTTTAATAGGTGAAAAGTAACTCTTTAAAGCTTTTTTTTTTTTTGGGGTTTGTGGGGGAGAGGGGGGGGGGGGGTGTTGAGGAGCTTTGGACTAAGAATCTTTCTTAACATCATTCAAACTAGTTCGAGGGAGTTCACAAACAATAAAGTTGACTAAACATGCTTGAGAGAAATTCATTTATTATTAAGGTCTTCTCAAAACCTTGAAAACAATATGTCACAAGGTACATCCAATTCTGGTTTTAAACTAGGCAGGTCATTCACTTACTCCAAAAGCACAAATTCACTTCATAAAAAACTTTTCATTACATATTAAAAGACAAAAAAGGCTTTAAAAAATTGTTAGCCCAAATTCACTTCATAAAAACTTTTCATTACATATTAAATGATAAAAAAAGCTTTTAAAAACTGTTTGTGTGTGTGTGTGTGTGTGTGTGTGTTTGTGTGTGTATATATATATGATGCATCAAACCTTGCAATTATAATTTTGATTGACTACTTACCAACCCATGGAAATCAAAAACATATTACTACCACATCTTGAAGTAGAGTTTGGGTGCAAATTCACACTACCTTCTAGGAAGATTTCATGTTAAATAAGAAGTGAAAAGAAAATTGTACTTGAGTCAAGCCTGTGTACTAGGGAAGCAATTTTCTTGATTTTTAATGAACATGTTTATTTATCCAAAAAAAAAGGGGATTATCTGTTCTCATAGAAGCTAAATGGCTAGTAGTAAATGGGAACTCAATTCATATTAATCATGACTTTGGCTTATTGTAATAACTGATGTTTTTTTCTCTTTCTATGATTCAGAAGATGAATCCTTCTTGTCCTTTATTAGAATAAGCCCCATCCTTTAGGTTCTTTTTTTATCTTTATATTTTATTTTATTTTATTTTATAATTGTGTTAAATAGATATCTATAGTTTTTATTATTAGGTACAATGTCCAATTTCTATAGATAGGACAAAGTAACATTTGATTTTTTTCACTTTAAGTTTCATTCTAAATACAGACTATCAGCTTTGTGCAAGTGTGGCAAGTGCATCTAGTGTGAAAAAAGTACCTATCATGTATTCTCACCTCCTTGCATATAACACGCCTCAAGCTCTTTTAATTTAGTTCCAATATAATTTTGAAAGGTGTTTGTGCCTTTAACATGCAAGGAATTGCAATGTCTTAGATCTTCACTGCTATGTCTTAGCCTGCTCAAATTTATTGATAGCTTTATGCATTATCTGACATATGAGGTTGCTATTTCCTATCCTCTAGCAAAATTTGTTTTCCACTCTTTGTGAAGATATTTCCATATTACTAAGGCTTTTTAATGAGATCCTTTGTCTCATAGAATGATTCCTTTTCTACATATACTGTTGTTTATCAACAAAGCTCAAGTGCTACTCTAGTTTTCTTTTAAAAGAAAGTAGGGGAAAGATGTTGGATGGAGAGATCTAATTGAAAAGTTGAGAACAATGAACAAGAAAAATGTGAGAAAGCTCCTAATCAACATGTTGAGCCCAAGAAAACTTATGAAGATTCAACTCAATGGGTTCTCTTTCTATGAGTTCTATTTGGGGTTTATTCATAGTAGCCAGTTTTTTCAAATGCAGTAATTGATGTGCCTACAATATGCCACAGCAGCTCAATTTTTTATATCGTCTTTGATTGACATTCTTAAGCTAGATGAATCTTCTGTTGGTTTAATTGGGAACTCAAGAAGTCCATCAAAGGCCCTTAATTAGCTCCAGAATTCTACAGTCCTGATTTCATTCTATAAGTGACACATTCACCTCTCTCTCTCTCTCTCTGTTTGTGTCTCTCTTTGATCTTTCTCACTTTTTGCATCAAATTCTAGAGATAATTCAACGCTAAGCTTTAGAGCTAGGAGGCAAGGTTGAGTAGAGTTGCAAAACAGAGCCATACTTGATTCATCTTTGCACAGTGAGGTTGGAAAAGACAAATAATTGAGTTTTTTCTGATGAACAATAAATGAATATGTTCATGTAAAATAAGATTGGAGGACAAAGATTTTTCTGACTTATATTTTCTGTGTATAGAACTTTTACATTAGTCTGAATATAAAGATGTTACAATGAACCTAGACAAAAATATTGACAGCTTAATCCCATAATTGCAGCTAGACAGAATAGTAACAGCTACCAAATCCCATAATTATAGCTGATTGGAAACCCCTTAATTGAGCTGATTGGGAATCCCTTAATTGTCTCTAATACTCCCCCTCAAGGTGGAGCGTGTACATGAGTAACGCCCAGCTTGCTGATAAGATGATGAAAAGAATCCTTAGTTCCTTACCCAAATGTTTGGTAAAAATGTCAACAATTTGGTCATGGGATCGAATATGACAAGGTTGGACCAATTTGGATTGGATTTTCTGTGTATAGAACTTTTACATTGGTCTAAATATATAGATACTATTACAATGAACCTAGACAAAAAATAAAAAATAAAAAAAAAATAAAAAAAATAAAAAATAAAAAAAAATAAAAAATAAAAAAAAATTAACGGCTGCCAAATCCCATTATTACAGCTGATTGAAAAGCCCTTAATTAAGCTGATTAGGAATCCCTTAATTGTCTCTTATAGTTCAACACACCATATATGTTGGGTTTGTAATTTGAATATTGTTTTTCACTTGTTTGTATCTAGGATAGGTGATTCCTTAAATGTCCTTAACAAACATGAAAATCATGTGAGTTTGTATAGATTTTTATTATTGTTGTGGTACTAGGTATTATAGTCCCTGATAATGTTATGGGTATAAACCAATGGTTCTAATGACTTTGCTTTTCAATGTTCCTATCTTCATTACATTAAGTAAAGGTTGGATTGTTGAAATTTCTAATAGGTACTGAATTTCTAGTTTGGTATGAAAAAATAAATAAAATGTACAAGATGGGATGTGCACAATAGGAATTGGAAGCTCAAGTAAAATTGCAGTGGAGATGGTTTGGTGCTCAATTTGGAAAGCAAAGATCCCTAATAAAGTTAAGATGTTTGCATGGAGAGCATGTCATAACATTCTACCTGCATGTGCCAATCTAGTGAACAGAAGGGTTCTAACGTAGCCATGATGTCCAAGCTGCAAAGAATTTGGTGCTGCAGAAAAGAGGTACTTAGAGCATGAATTCCTAGACTTTGTTAGAATAATTTGGCCTGTATTGGAGGAGGGCTGTGACAACACTGTGGAGCAATCCCTGATACTGTCCTGGATGATTTGGAAGGGAAGGAATAAGTGGGTGAGCAGTCTACAAAACAGCCAAGTGTCATAGCAGGTGAGGCTATAGAATTTTGGCAGGAATTTCAAGCAATCTGCAACTCAGGTAAACGTATTAATCTCACACTGCATTAGAATCCTCCCTGTAAACCTATTTACAAGGAATATTTTGATGGTGCAGTTTTTGAGGATTTACATAGAACAGGAGCGGGGGTCATAATCCGGAATGAACAAGGATTGCTCATTGCAGCAATGAGCTGAAAAGGAAGACCAGTTATGGAGAGCTTTGTGGCAGAACTTGAGGCTGCAGTCCAAACCATTCGGTTTGCTCGTGATGTTGGCATACAGAAGGGAATATATATAGCAAAACTTCAGGAACACTAAAACTACAAGTTTTGGTGGGCTAACGTTGTGAAGGAAGCTAAATTTCATCTACAACGTTAACATGTTCAGCAATGGGACGTTAGTTTTACTAGAGACTCATTTTGGCAAGATGTGCACATAATATTGAAGATTATGTAACTTGGATAGAAGAGGTCCCATTATTTTTTTTTTGAACGGTTGAACAATGATGTACTGGGTTTGAATGTTTCAACATGCTACTTGTTTGGTTTTCCAAAGCATAAATGGAAGCATATCACATTAATTCTACTCATACAAGGGACCAATACATTTTTTTTGCCCCCAACTAGTTCATTTTTACAATTGAAGTGGGGGGCTTCAAGCTTGCTACAACTAAATTTACAGAACCATGAACTATATATAGCTCATAATCCAATAACACAAGACATACACAATACATTTATCTTTTTTTATTTATGCATAAATGACTGTTCAATAAATTCCAGTTAAAATTATTTATCAATGTTTACTAGGATATGGTGGCATAGCTTTAGCACTAGTAATTATCATAGACTGAGGCCCTTAGACCTTAGTGTTCACTGCCTATAGATTTCCTTCTGTTTTCTTGAGGAGAAATATAAGTAATGCTTCCAATGGATACAACAAATGAAACGACTTAGCCTTGGGAAGGCAAGATATGTGTTTTGTCTTATTCTTTGTAAATGAGGGGTTTCATTACAGGCACAAAGCCTATTCTATACTTCAGGAAGACTACCAGACCTCAGGGCAGGATCACCATGCTCACATTACCATTCCCCAGGAGGTTTGGAACCTAATTTGGAAAGTAAAAATCCCTCTGAAAATTGGAATCTTTGTGTGGAAAGGCATGCATGACAGTATTCCGACATTTCTGAATTTGTGTAATAGAGGGAACAATGTCCATAGTACATGCCCTCCCTGCAATTCTGAGGATGAAAGCACTACTCATCTTTTCCTCTACTGCCCTTTTGCTAGAGCCATTTGGCATGGTTCATCATTGGGTATTCATACTTCTGTGCTAAACAATGTTTCTGTCCAAGGGTGGGTTGGGTCCTTGCTGATAAGACACAAAAGGATGGATCAGGAGTCAATGAAATACCTGTAAACTCTGTTTACTATCTTATGGTCGATATGGAACCATGGAATCTGGTGGTTCATGAAGATAAGCAACCTAACCCAATAGAAGTGCTCTTAACTGCTCAAAATTTGTCTTGCAGGTACCATGAAATCTTTAACAAGGCTGATTCACTGGACACACAGAGCATCAGCAAAATACAGACCAAATTCCAATTGGTGGGCAGTGGCAGCTGATCGTAAAGTTAGCAGGTGCAAAAAGAAAGAGAGCTAAAAGAAGTGCTTATGCATATGAGGCCAGAAATCTACAAGGAGAAGTGGCGGTTTGTGGTATTAGGAGCTGTGCTGCTGGATCTGTTGCAGGTGCAGTTCAGGAGGCGATAGTGGAGGCAGCAGTCAAAGCTAAGAACCTTGGATATGAACAAATTTTGATGTTAAATAATTGCAAAAAGCTAGTTAAAGTGGTGGACAAGAAGCGAGCCCCAGATTGGAAAGAGAGAACCCTCATGGCAGACATGTCCTCCCTACAGCAGATGGGATTAGATTGCAGGCTGATTCTTGTTTCTAAAGTTATCCTTAACTATGTATGGTCGTTAGTTGTTTTAGCTACAAAAGAGCCAACTTTCTACTGCTGGTCGACTATGGAACATAATGTAAATGCTACTTATGGTTAATACCTTTTTTGAATGGTAAAAAAAAAAAAAAAAACCTTCAATGAGGCATGACTTTGAAGAAATATGACTTCGAAGAAATACTCATTGATGCCTTTTGTCACTCTCTTCTCCCCCTCTGAAAGACCGAATGGCTCTACATACTTCACAAACTTTAACTAAGAACACTGGTACTTGGGAGCTTTTCTCTCTTCCCTCTATTAAAAATCTTTAGATTTAAAACAAAAGAAATCCAATCTTTAGATTTAAAACAAAAGAAAACCACAATGAGTATACACTATACAGATATTATAAGCCCAATCCCAAGGCATATTATAAGAGAGCATTATAGAAGCTAATTACTATGACTTTTAAGTGGAGTTTATGATATGTCTTTGTTTTAGACCCAAATTATCTTTCCCTTGTGTGTGTGTGTGTTTGTTTCTCAAAAAAAAAAAAAAAATCTCAGGACATTGAAGCCACTTGTGTGCAAGCTCCTCAAACAATCAAAAGAACAACGTTCAATTCTAGGGGTGATCATTTGTGTTCACATGTCGTGTTCATGTCATGTTAACTCATAAATATCCAACCATATAAATCTACACAAACACAACATGTTTATTAATCGAGTCACAACTCCTCAACCCTAACATGACCTGTTTATTAAACAAGTTGAGACGATACGATTCACATAACCCATTTAATAAAATGTATTAAGGTCGGCATGACCTAACATAACCCAATTAATAAATAGGTCACGTAGTCAAGTTTACATGTTTACCTAGCACAGATAACCTATTAACAATTCTCATATTTTATAAAATCAATATATATATATATATATATATCTAAAAGCTGAAGTGTAGCATTTATTATTGCAATGCTCTTATTGAGTCACATTAGTAGCCACGTCTTCCACTAATTTTCTATACTTTCTTTTCTTTATTTAAACTTTTCTTCTCCCCTATTCTCAAAAAGAAAAAAAAAAAAAAAAAAAAAAAACCTCTTCTTCTCCCCTTTAATTCACACCTACTGTTACATTTTTTATAACCTTTTTCCTTCTTTTTTGTTTCTTTATCTCCCCACTACTCTCAACTTTACAGTTACACTTTCTTCCTCGTTCTTATATTTTGACTCATTTTCTCCCAATTTCATTTTGTATAAATTTGATATCATTTTCCTCATTCAGTCCATATTTTTTCCCCCACAAAACTGTGAGTACTCTCTCTCTCTCTCTCTCTCTCTCTCTCTAGATTTTTGTTCTTTCTTATACCTCTAATTAAGGTTGATGGTTTTTTTTTTTTTTTTTTTTTTTTAATTTTAATTTCCCATTAGAAAGTAATTCTTTCCCTTTAATAGCTTTGGTTGAAATTTGGTTTGGGTTAATACTTAGTTTCTTTTGGAAATAGGAATTTGAATATGCCTACCAATTGTTTGAGTAATAAATTATTATAGTTTTTTTTTTATTCCTTTAGTTTCATTTTAATTTTGGCAAAGATAACGTTGTAATGTTGTGATGAGTTTTGATTATTATGATAATTTCCTTATTCCTAAAGAAATGAAAATTTTGAATAATAAATTTGAAACTTATAAAATTTAGTTGTATATTAGATAAATATAATACACTACAATAGAAGTTAGAAGAATATGGTTCACCTTTAAAAAATATTAATCAAACACACAAAAAATAATAAAATGATATATTTGTAGAGATAAAAAGATAAAAAAAAAAATTGCCTGTAAAAATCTTTTAAAAAAATAGACAATACTTAAAGTAATTGTTACTTTTTATTTACACCTTATTACATAATATTTATATTCCCACGCATCGTATGGGTTTGCAACTAGTATATATAAAATCAGAGACCTCATTGTGTGAGAATCTATACTTTTGCCAAGTGGCATGTCCTATGAAGTTTCTCTACAATCATCAAACTCCCATTGACTGCCTAAATTTACACCATGACTCTCTCTCTCTCTTCTTCATGTCTTTTAGTATACTAGCTATTTCAAAAACTTTTTTTAAGGGATTAATAACTAATGAGATCCAGATAGATAGTCTTTAGCATTTCTAGTGCCTCAATTACACAAATCCATATCCTTTTTTTACTATAATCATTATTATTTTATTTTATTCTATGGGACAATTATTATTTTATGGTGATTAGTTACATACTCACATCTCATAAACAGAGTCTCCCTCCTCTATTATTATTATTATTTTTTTTAGTAAGGCAAGTTTTTACATTGGTTATTTAAAAAAGTTTTTGCCTTTGTAATTGTAAAGTTGTAATTTACAACTGTGTTTTTGTTGGCTTTTATTCCGTGCCAAATTTGATTCTAATTATGTTCAATCGTTTAAAACCCTGCATTTGTTGTGGGATGTGTTGTAAGGGTTGTGTGATAGAAAGAGTGTATGAAGACTCAAGCATTTGAAGATTGAAGGATTCTCGCGGGTGTCTCGCGACCTAGCATCCCGCGAAGTGAATCATGTGCCAGGCACATGCTGGAATGCGAAGAGTCAAGCCAGGTGGAGACAGCTATGTCTCGCGAGTATCTCGCGGGTAAGGCCTTCCCGCGAGACACCCGCGAGGCAATCTGTTCTGCCAGCCTGTACTTTTTGAGTCACATCTTTTGCACCTATCCTATATATATCATCATTACCCACAATTGTTGAGGAATGCTTCAGAGAGAAAACCCTAGCCAAACACATTGGTAACTAGAGATTGTCTTCCCCACCTTTCTCTATACAATTGCTTGTGGTATCTCCTCAACCCTTCCCTCTCCATTATCCATATCTTTGAGAGGTTGATAGCCCAAACACTTACCACACCTTTGAGAGTGCTGAGTGACGTTTTGGTGCTGCTGGGAAGCATTGGAAGGAGCCTTGAATGGCAGATGCAACATGGAGCTTGTTGCGGGATCCGGATAACTAAGATAAGACACGGTTCCGAGAAGCCTTGTTGGAGTAAGAGCTTAGAGGGCTTAGGTACATTGGGTAGACTAGGCTTGGAGGGTCTTTTGCTAACCCATGTATCCCAACTGATTGTCTAGTGGATCGATTTCCGCTTGGAGGGCGGCGGAGAGATTTTTCGCCGAGTTCTTCGGTTTCCTCTTCGATAACACGTCTCGGTGTTATCTGAGTTTGCATCCTTCTTCCCTACTCTTGTTCATTTCATTTTTACTGCTGAGTTGCTTTAAATATGGATTAGAGTAGTTGTATTGCTTATACGCTTGTGTTTACACTATTCCGCACTTATCATTAAGTTAGTGTAAAATCAACAAAGCCGTAATTTTAATTTGGGGGTCTAAACCGCTCGTGTGTTTTCAACACATTTTCGAGCTTTCAGTAATTGTGTAGTTGCATTAATCACAGCTTTCCTCCAAAATGATGTTTTAGTTTTTGCCTTTTTGTTTGCACATAATGTACCTTATCAACATTCTGCTATAATGATTAATGTAGTATTTCCCAAACCTTTGACTCTCAAATCTCTCTCTCACGCTTTGCCTTCCCTTCTCAACTTTGAATTTATGTCTCCATTCTTTCTTTCTCTAAAAAAAACCCCTTTGATAGTTAAGTTTCTAAAACTATTGCTATTCTCAAATTTTGTTTCCATGCTCACAATTTTTTAAAACACCTGGCCAATAAAAGAACCTATTGCTCTTTTAATCTTTTGTTGTAGCTAGTAATGGCTGTCCATTGTACATTAAGTGGCCATGATATGTATGAGTTCAAGCCATCTTTTGCTACTTTCAGAAATTAAGTTCTTCACTTACAATTAGTAGGGTTAAGATTGTGAGATTCTTTGTTTTGCTATTTTCTTTTATAGGTTGTGTTATTTTGTTTATCGATTTCAAAAGATGCCAGAAGTCTAGAACAGAGAAGTCGACAATTGTTTATTTTTAGTGTAAAAGTTTCATTGTCAATGTCTATCGAACCGTGTGCCTTACCGATCTATCCAACGACCAATTGGTGAAGGATGAGGGGGCACAAATCTTTTATAGCATTCGATTGTAGACCAAGCCCATTGGTATTGGAGCGAATTGTGAAATCCCTCACAATGTCCTTTTCAAGTTTGTTTAATCTTAGCATATGGCTTGAGTAGATCGATCTTTTCAAAATAAACAAAAACTAAACCTACTGTAAATCTTAAATTAGGATTATAGGGTTCAAGCAGGTATCATCTTGGTTGGAGGGGATTTAGTCAATGGCAATTGAATTTGCAAAGAAAAACAACACAACTATTCAATCAACATTCTTTAGCTTTTTAGCTCTACCAAAACTTACTTTGTCTATTTTACCTACACACATGCTGCAACAGTGGATCTATTTTAGCTTTCAACACAATAAAATAATATAAACACACAATAAATAATATCTCCTTACAAATAAAATTATATATCCCACTACCAATACCACAACCACCTCTACCATCAACCATCAACCACAGCCACAGCCACAGCCACCACCACCAGAAAAAATAAATAAATTAATTAATTAAAAAAAAAAAACCAAACAAAATCACCAATCTTTTTCCTCAATCCAAACCAAACAAAATCACCAATCACAAACAAAATAAAAAAAACCAATCACAGAGCTGGAGATGAAGGACTAGGCGGAGGCGTGGGTCGGAGACATGTGGCTTGGGGCTTTGATCGGCGGCTGGGAAGGCTGGGACGACGTGGGTCTGAGGCGATCGGTGGCTAGGACGACTGGGACAGCGTGCGATTAGGACAGCGTGGGTCTGAGGCTGGGACGGCGTGCGACTGGGATGAGAGATGAGCTTCAGAGTCAGATGAGATGAGAGTGAACGAGAGAGAAGAATGAAAAGCTTTTGTGCAGTGGATTATTTTGATAAAATGAAAAAAAATAAAATAAAATAAAAACAAGTTGTACCGGAGTGAGCTTGAGGTGGACGGGCCGGCGATGATAGTGAGCTTGAGAGGAGAGATGTGAGCTTGAGAGGAGAGATGACAGTGAGCTTGAGAGAGTGAATGAGTGGTCTGACTGAGAGAGAGAGTGAAATGAAAAAAAAAAAAGGAAAAAGTTGTACCGACTGTGAATAAAATATCATTATTTTTTTTTTGCTTCAAGCTACAGTGCACATCTATAGATAGATGTGCACTATAACAATTCATCTAAAATATTTAAGTATAGCTCCACTGCTGTAGGGGTTTTTTTTGTGTCTGTAGAGCTAAATTTTAGCAATATAGCATTATAGCTACACTGCTGTGAATGCTCTAATGATCTATATGTTGTGTGCTTTCTTTGCTATGAATCTCAATAACTTATGGATAGAGGATTTTAACGTTTGGTTCATTAAGGTGTTTTTTTTTTTTTTTTTCAGCTTTATTTCATCATTTTGTCACTTGAAATGTGTGCAATTTATAATAATTACTTCTTATGATGAACTCATTACTAACAAGGTTTTATAACAATTATACTATGATATATGTACAACATTTTCCAAAACCATCTTACATAAAATATTACAATATTATTCATGCATAGCACGAACAACTTACTAGTGTATATAAATATATAACTTGATACCAAAAAAGCCATCAATAATTAAAATTAATGGATAAACTAGTAAAATTGACCTTCAATTAAACAGGTTTGATGTGTCAAACCCAACTAAATATCTTTAATTTGAATCTAACGTGAACCCGTTTACACGTGTCCAATGTAAAAAATAATAAAAATAAAAAATAAAAATAAAAATAAAAAAAAGGAAAAGATACTAATCAAAAGCAGCGAACTGGGTCAAAGTCTACATAACAAGCAAGAAAATGAAATATGGAACTTCCTATCTGACATGACCAATTATGCTAGAGGCAGAAAAAATTGGGTCAAAGGTGTGCATATTCATCAGAATTCAGAACCAACTACGGACCATACCAATAGCCATTCCTATCCAAGATTGTTAAAATTTTGAATTGAACTATCCTACTTTCTCAAAACATTTAGGATCAAATTAGAATGGTATAAAACTTAGAATTGCTTGTAGGATGGTTTGGGATCGCTAAAATCACAAGATCCTATGATCCCAAACTGATCCTTGCTTCTAAAAGATTGAGTCTAAAGTCTAAACTGAAAATTCTTTGATTGCTATTTTGCAAAGCATCTACTGGGCCTCCTTGCTAATAAAAATGTTCAATTTTTCTCATAGCAAGCTAATAGATTTTGGGACAAAATTTAGTTACAAAATTGGTTGTAACCTTAGGCCATAACTTTATTCAATATCTTTTTATTTGAGGTATATTTTGACAAATTTGTCATTGGATTACATTTTCTTCTTATATTCTTTATGTTTGCAAAATTTCTAGAAAATTAAAAATCAAAAGCTATGTCATCAATAAATTATTTAAATTACAAGTTTTTGTAGTTTAAAATTATGCATGATATATAAGCTTATAGATCATATAGAAAATAATATCTGATTAACACAAAATTTAACTTGTGTATTAGCGTAACTAACATGTAATTTAACAGTTAAATTTTCAAAAGGACAAAGTTTAACTACAAAATTTGTTGTAGTCTAAGGTTACAACCTTACTCAATATCTTTTTATTTGAGGTGAATTTTGACAAATCCACCATTGGATTACATTTTCTTCTTATCTCTTCCATGTTTGCAAAATTTCTAAAAAAAAAATTAAAGATTAATAGCTATGTCATCAATAAATTGTTTAGATTGCAAGTTTTTGTAGTTGAAAATTATGCAAAAAATATAAGCTTATAGATATATAGTAAATAATATCTGATTGACACATAATTTGACGTGTGTATTAAAAACATAAAGAATATGCAATTTAACAATTAGATTTTCAAAATATGTAGTAATGTTAATTTTATCAAAGGAAGTTATAGCCTTAGGCTATAACCATTTTTGTAGCTATGCTTTATCATTTTCAAAATATACAATGATATTTATTATATTTTATTTTTAGCATCTAGATTTCGGCATCATCACCAGAGAAAGAAGCCCACTTTTTCGTTCACCCTGGATTGCTTTTAGTCAACACAGCTTGAATAGGTATTAGGAAATTTGGCATTACTAACACCCACTTGTTTTTCACTTTTTATGTCACTGCATTACAGCACTGAAGCTTTGCTTTGTTCAAAGGAGAACGGTAACTAAAGTGAAAGAATAGGAGGGCATACAGTAGGGTTTTTTATATATTCTTTGCTGTCCTAGCCATTTTTGTTTGGCTCAAGAATTTTATTGGATGGCTGCTAGTAGTCACTAAAATAGCGATTAAAACTTTATTTCTAATGGGGTAATGCTGCAAAATGAGCAGTTATTTTTGCTATGGAGATTGGTGTTGATCCTGCAGAGTTTGAAGGCGATTCAGATGTTAAAAAGTCATGAAATTAAGAAAACTGCCACTATGTTCTACTCTATATGGCAACATAATCATTTGTGAAACTCAGGTCTCTGTACAAGGTTTTACCACTAGAATTTGTTATCGATGCGCTTATATAGGTATAATTACACTACTAAACTAAAACTTTTTTTTTTCATGGATAATTTCTTAATTCTAATGATTTATTCAACAAACAGAGTCTCTATTATTGTCTTTTTTTTATTATTCTTCAACAAAAAGTAAGAACTCATGATTTTCGATTTGATCCAACAATACAAGTAAGATCCGGTTTTAACAACCTAGGCCGTACCAATGGATATGACCAATGGAGTTGAAAATACCAGGAATGCAACTAACCCAACTAAACCAGTGAAACATAAGGGTTTAACCTATAAACTAGATGGCTGAACCGGATTGAACCAACATCACCTTCTATTTTGAACGTCCAACAGCAACACCAATGCACTATATTTTCTCTTGTTAAAAAACCCGTGGATGAACAATCAACTAATTAAACAAGTAATACAAGAACCTGGCCCTTGTCTAGGACAAGCTCCAGTATGATTTTTGATTCTTCAAACAGCTAGAGAGAATGGGCAATCAAAGATCATCAGCTCATGTTTGAATAAAGGATCTGCATGTTTCCACACACTTACTAACAATATTAATCATACAAACTGTACATGTAGCATTCATAAAAGCAAGAATACAGCTTTTGCATATTGTTTCTTCCATCAGAATGTTTAGCTTAAATAATTTTTGAAAAAATAAACAGCAAATAACCAGTGCTTAAGAATGAAATTCATCATGTTGAGATCCCATGTTTGGATAAAGAGAGATGGAGGGAGAGGATAAGAGAGGAGAGCGGCCAAATATATAAAATTATGTTATGACCACGAACCCCATATCCTCCTCTCTCCCCATAAAAGTGAGTGGTAAATTTATTTTTCTTCATTGCAAAGTTACACAAATGCCTAGCGAGTTTTGAATCTATGATCTCACCCTCCATCCCAGGGGCAGAGGGAGAGCCATCCAAGCTAAAACCCCATTAGAAGAGAAATCCCATGTTCATCTTGTATTGCATATATATCTCTCTCGTCCTCTCGTCCTCTCTTTTATTTATGTTTTGAAATGGCATGGCATGGCATGGTCTAAGATAAAGCAGAGGTCAAATTTAAGAACTAATACATTAGAATAATAAGATATTAACAAGATTAATCTAATAGTACTAGTTAAGAAATTATAAAAATGAAATACTATGAAATTATTGTTAATTACTAACGTCATATACATGCTCAAGATAAGCAAAGGTCAAATTAGGAACAAATATATCAGAATTGATATTAACATGATTAATCTAATAATTTGAAAAAATCAATAAAAAAAAATGTTGCATGTAAATCATTCAGAAAATGACCCAAAGAACGAAATAGCACTAATAAAGAAATGATAAAAATGAAATACTGTGAAATTAGTGTTTTTTACTTTCTATTAAAAAAAAAAGTTAATCTAGATTGGAGAAGCTCCATCTCTTGCCCAACGATGTCTTAGATGTTGCCCTTCTAGATATTCTCCTTCTTTGAAATGCACAAATGACATAACTATCCTGCAATAACAACAACAATAAAAACATTTAGGGAGACGTTTAACCCATATTGAAAATTTTGCATTGTATATTTTTTTAAATTAAAAAAATAATTAATTTTTCACCTCAATTTGTTCTGTCTTTTTTCGAATCGGGTTTAATTAATTTTCTTTCCTAATGGCGGCGGCATTTCCACGTGTCCTATGGAGAGTCGCTAGAATTTTATTTACTACACACTAGGTCGGTTGTAGTAGTTAACTTTACACACTACATGGCTACATCACATCTTCTATTTTAACATTCAATACCTTAAAATAATATGACCAACTCATAAAATAATATTAAAAAAAAAACCATTATTTATTCATTCATTTCACCCCTCTCTCTCTCTCTCTCTCTCTCTCTCTCTCTCTCTCTCAACTTTTTCTTTCTCAAAACCCAAATCACACTATTTTTCTTCTTATTTCTCTATCTCCACATCAACCCACCCAACTCAACCAAACCAAATCTAGCATCAAACTCAAACCAATCAAACCTGAACAAATCTAGCCACTACCACCCACAACCTAGAAAAGCCAATCATAACCCAACAATCAAACCTAAACAAACCTAGCACTGTCGCCCTCAACCTAACACCATCACTCTCTCTCTCTTCAATCGACCCAACCGATGATGCAAAAACCAACAACCATCGATTGCAACCCACAACAACCACCATAACCCAAAACTGAAATGCCTAAACAAATAAACCCATTGAAAAATTACCCAGACCCTAGAGTTGCAAGATAGAGAGAGAATTTGGCCGAGAAAGCTAGAGAGGACGGAGAAAGAGAAAGTGCTGTCAATTTTTGGAGCCCGTGGTTAGCAGAGGTGTTTTGTTGAGGGAATTTGTGAGAGAAAATTGGTTTAGAGAGAGAAATCTTTCGGTCAAGAGATACAGAGAGAAGACAAAGAGCAGATTGAATGAAAGAGAAGAAGCTATTTTATTATAGAAAGAGAGAGAAAGTTGAATAAAATAATGCCAAAAAATTAGAGCACATTTGTTCATACCGAGCCATTTGTAGAACATCATTGTACCCCATGCTAAAAAAAATTTTAGATTGGGGCATCTGGCACATCTAACGTAGGTATTTTTTTTGTGTTTGGTATATTAAATGCTAAATTTTTAGCATTTAGCACGATTACTGCTAGTGCTTTTATTTTTTTGTATACATGCATCTTTATTTTTTTATATAAAAAGATGCATACAATTTTTATTTCTCTTCCGTAGCTTTTTCTATAGCTTTCAGTACTTGCATATCTCATCCATAGCTTTTTCTATAGTTTTCAATTTGTGTTTGTAACTGGGATCTCTTCCTTGAGTGAAAATGTCAGTTTCCTTTAGTATATTAATATTATTAAGGAAAAAAAAAAAGAGGGAAAAAAATGGTTTATTTTATGTTTAATTTCTTGATTTAACATGTACTAATTAAGTTGAATAGCTAGCTAGGACCGTGCTAAAAGAATAGAAAGTGTAAAGTATAGACAAGACAACAATTTCAGTAAGTGACAAACTAAAGCGGGAAAAATGGGCTGTTGCTCTTAATTTTTAAACTATGCAGTAATTTGTCCTTATTTTCAAACTATTTTGGTGTAAGTGAGCAGAAAATTGAGTTCCCCTTATAACTCGAGTTTTCTTATTACTGATCGGTATTTTGAGTTTTCTTTTTAGTGCTGATTGGTATTAATTGGGAAATTATTAGAACTAATTGGTACTAATTGAAATTTGATTAACACTAATCGGTATGAATTGGAACCTAAATAATACCGATTGGTATTAATATGATTTCCCTTTAGAAAATGCTCAAAAACCATTCCAATTTTTCAGCATTGTCTTGAATCACATTTTTGGCCTTGCAAACGTTGAAATTTGGTTTTCTCTATTTTTGGAAAAGTTGTAGAGAATTAAATTTCCTTTCAAAAGACACTATTCTCGAATTAATTGGAATTATGAGCAGAAAGTTATAGCTAAAACACCAGACAGGTGCAGAAGATAACTTGGAAATGGTAAAACCGAGTTATAAAGGGAACTTGGTTTTCTAAAAACCGAGTTCTGAAAGAGGGACATGCTGCAATATAGTTTCAAAAGAGGGATAAATTGCTGCATAATTCAAAAATTAAGGGCAAAAGCCCATTTTCCCCAAACTAAAGCAACAAAATTTGTTCGGTTAATTTTCAGTAAATAACAAGAAAATTAAAAAAAAAAATATGGGATTAATCTTCACTTAATAATAATATTCTACACAGCAAAAACAATCATGCATAAAATCCGCATATAAGACCGCGAAAGTTAGCAGATCAAACAAACATGTTTTGAAACCCATTTGGGAATATCATTAGTGAATAATGAGAAACAAATGGGAGGATCTTCCAACTAGACCCTTTCTACAAGACACAGTTTTCAGATAAAAGAAGCAAAACATATTACAAGAACATGCATGCCAGAGCTTCCAACGTGTAGAAGACCGTCGTTGGCAGAGAAGCCAGATCTAGCACTTGTCAAGCTTGAACTTGAGCTTGAGCTTGAACGCTAGGAGCACGTGACGGTGAGAGCTAGTGAGGAGTTCCAGATCCGAGTCTCTCATAACCTATATCACTTTATTGATTCTATCCAAAAGCTTCAAGTACTTTTTCAGAGGTTGATACAGTAGAGTAGAATTTTTTTGATACTCTTCTGTCGAATTTTGTTGTTATAATTGCCTTTTGATCTAATTGGGGATTTTAATTGAATATAATTCTTGTGCTACTATACATACCTTACATTTTTTAGGCTAACAGAGAATCATGCCACATAAAGGTGTGTGATGCATGTCTTAATATTTGTAAGTTATTTTTTAAGAAACTCTTATTCAAAAAATGATAAAAATGAAATATTAATTAAGAAAGGATCCCCAAAAACATCACAGTCGACGATAACATACATTGAGTCCTCGAAGATTGGGTTCCCTTGGACCTTGTTAAGAAGATAGTAGAGAACAATTTCTGGTCATTGGGTCTAAACTTGACAAAGGTAGCTAGTACTGGGCAGAGATCTGTGTTACACATAATATAAGTCTTTTCTATACTTCATATCCTAAGCGGCACATAACTTTATAGACAGATGAAGATCAAACTTATAATTAGTCATACTCAAGAATACTTGTAGATTGTAGTTGAATTAGTATTACTGGATGATCTAAGCCTAGAGTGTACTGTCAAAAAAGAAATCAATGGTTTCTAGACCAAATTGAACCTCACTCCACTGCTAGAAATGAGGTCACAATTTCAAATGTGTCTGAATGTAGGAGTATTTATCACTGAAAAAAAATATATAATTTTTAATGAAGCATTATTACTTATGGAAAATAATCATAATTTTCAAAAGGAAAACTCAGATAATTTTCGCATAATATGTTTGTTAGGATTTTGGTGTTTAAGTCCATTTGAAGTCAGCACCAATTCTGAAAATTCAAACTTCAGTGGGCATGAACTTATGCTTATGCTATCCTCACTTTCATAGAGCAGGAGGTTGAAATGGAGACTTTGCCGGTACTTGTAGCTTCAAGGTCCTCTGTGTGCTCTGTTACATATTTAATTAGTTGCTGATAGTATAGGTCTAGCTAGTCTCAAATTTCAAAATATTGTAAAAAAAGTCAGGAATTATGTGTAAATTTCAGTTATTAGCTAGTCTATTATGGATTATCTCCACTTAACTACAGTTGGAATTGATGAATGATATTTTTAATCTAAAGAGTTCATGGAAAGTGTGTGTAATCATGTCTTCGATTCATGATTTTAATTGAAAAAATGGGTGTGTAATAGTGTGTGTAACAAACACTACCCTCTTACTTAAGGCTGTATTTTTCACTTTAAAGGCTCTTTTTCAAGGTGATATTTCAGTTTTGTTGGCCAAACCTTCGAAATTGGGTTTCCGCAAAATTTTTCTCACTTCCTTTTTCAATTTCCTATTATAAATAACTTTTTGTAAAGTCTAAGGACCAAAATATTATTTTACCCTTTTTTTTAAATGTGAATTTTGATAGATTCAACATGAAATTGTATTTTCTTATTATTTCTTCTGTGCTTATAAAATTTTAAGAATTAAAATCAAAGATTAATAGCTATGTCATCAATCAAGTATTTAAATTTTAAGTTTGTATAGTCTTAAATTATGTATAAAAAATAAGTTTATGGATTCGAATGGTAAATAATATATGATTTGAACAAAATTTGACATGCATGTTAAGAACAAAAAGAATATACAATTCAACGGTTAAATTTAATTTCAAAATATATAACTATGTTAATTTTTTAGAAGGAGTTTGTAAATGAAGTTTGTCATTTTCATATACCTTCACCCTTCAAGTACACACCGTATTTAACAACCATTCACATTTCAACTCATCTTTCCTTTCTTTCTCATCTCCTCAATCAGATAATTAAAAATCACAACCATTTGCTCATAGATTGCAATGGCCTTCACTGCCAATAAAGGAGACAAGTATCATTAACTAATCTAACAATTAAAAAAAGACTTGCACTTACAAATGGTAAAGACTTTATAGACAAGGAAAAAAAAATATAAGCTTGTGAAAAACTTTATAGTGTGAAGTCTGAACGCAATTACATGTTTAAGCCCACTTGACATTTTAGACAATTGCCCTAAATTTTATGCACAATTTTTTCTTTCTTCCTTTTCTTAGTATTCATGTATCTAAATAAGAAATCTTACCTTTTGAATAAAAAATAAAATATAAAAAAATAAATATTATTTAAGTGATATTCCTGTATAAAAAGGTTTATTTGTTGTCTTGACTTTACTCCTCCAAGCTAAAGTGAACTAATTTTCTCAGCGTCATTGCTAGTGATCTATTTGATAATGTATTTTTTTTTTTTTTGAATAATAGTACAATGCTTTTGGACAATCTTTATTAGATTAATCAAATAATTAAAAGGACATGCACCTCGAATACAAAAAATGGAAAAATGGAGCACATTCAAAAGGTAAAAGAGTAAAGACTACGTTATTTCTATATTAAAAAAAAAAGTATAAAAAAAATACACTTTGGACCAATCTAGATCGTCTATATTGCACTGAAGAAAAAGTGACCTGATAAAATGTCAGTGGCAGGCCCCCCACAATATATAGTTAGATGAAAAAGGTGAGCTTACCTTGAGAATTCGCAGCAGTGGAGCTAAATAGCTATAATACTATTTTAGATGAATTGCTATAGTGCACATCTATCTATAGATGTGCACTGTAGCAGACATCTAAAAATAATAATAATTTTTTATTCAACTCCCGGATTAAAATAATACTACATGCTTTATATTTTTTCATTTCTTTTACTCAAGCTCTCACTGTGCTCTCTCTCTCAGTCTCAAGCTCTCATATGTTCTCTCACGCTCTCACCTCTCAGTTTACCGCCGCCTCAGCCCACGCCGTCCTAGCCGCCGATCGCCTCAGTCCACATTGTCTCAGCCGGTGATCGCCTCAGCCCACGCCGTCCCAGCTGCCGATCGCCTCAGCCCACGCCGAATCAGTGGGTTGGTGTTTAGGTGGCCGAATCGGTGTTGGTATGGTGATTGGGTGGCCGGATGAGTGGTTTTGGTGTTTGGTGGGCATGAGATAGGCTGTGGATTGCTGGTTTGTTGGTGGTTTCTGCAATCGATGGTTTCAGCAATTGGTGGTTTCTGCATCGGTATTTGTTGGTGGTTTCTCCAATCGGTGTTGTGCTTGGTTTGGTGTTTGTTGGTGATCGGTGGTTTTTTTTTTTTTTTTCCCTGTTTTGTTGGTGGTTTATGCCTTGGTGGGGTGTGTGTGTGTGTGATGGTGGGGTGGTGGTGGTTGCTGCCTTGCTGGGGTGTGATGTGAACCCCGTCAAGAATTACGAGACCCAACAACAAAAGGGAACCCAAGATCGTTCTATGGACAGATTCGAATGGAAGACCTCGACCCGTTGTTTATGACAAACAAGAACCTCGGTATAAGGAAGACGCCACAAACGGTGGTGAAAACTCCGTTTGGTAAGTCAAGATGAACGCCACGGGAAATCCCGATAAGTTCGAATAGTTCTTCAAAGAACCAAAGAGAATAAACCTCACAAGTTTTTATGAATATTCAAAATGTCTTCTCAAAAAACGTTTACAGACTTAGGAGCCTATTTAAGGGTTCTATAAAACTTGACAGACAAGAAAATATATTCTAAAAAAACTCCTAATTGATACCTAACCATATCAGGAATCAAATTTGACCTAAAAAGCATTAAATGCACCTAAAAACAAGGAAATAAATCACCTAAACCTAAAATAACGTTTTTTACATAAAAATACCAAAAATAATAAATTGCAATAATTAATTAGTAAATTGTGTCGTGCATCACGATCCTTCTAGAATAGGCCCAAAATATTTCTTGCCAGTTCTTAGCCTTGACTGGATCCTTCTAGAACTTGAATCAAGGTGACGATTCTTTGATGCCCACGTGGATCATGCTCAATGGGCCTCCACGAATTTGCTTGAGCCCATAACTCTTGGATGAGTCCGTTGAGTACATCCTTGAACTTCTCTGCTTGTGCTTTTGTAACTGGCCCAATTGGTACTTGAACGAGATCCTTCGAAGCAGTGCCTTGGTCTCCATCATTCCCCTCCTCTTGAAAAGGATTTGCCCTCAAATCATCACCTACATCAAAAGGACTTAAATCAGTAACATTAAAAGTGGTACTTACATTGTACTCACCAGGTAAATCTAGCTTGTAAGCGCTGTCATTAATACGCTCGAGGACTTGGAAAGGACCATCTCCTCTTGGGAGCAATTTGGAACGTCTTTTCGCCGGGAATCTTTCTGTTCTCATATGCAGCCAAACCCAATCTCCGGGTTCAAAAACCAGTTTGCGACGTCCCTTGTTCGCTTGTGTGGCATATTGCTCCGTTCTACGTTCAATGTTGAGTCTTGCTTTCTCATGAATCTGCTTCACAAAATCAGCTTTCTTTTTGCCATCTAAATTAATGTGCTCCGTCAAAGGTAAAGGAGATAAATCCAATGGAGTTATAGGATTAAACCCATACACAATTTCAAATGGCGAAAATTTGGTAGCAGAATGAACAGCTCTATTATATGCAAACTCAACATGTGGTAAACATTCTTCCCATGTCTTGATGTTCTTTCTAATGATTGCCCTCAATAGAGTAGACAAAGTCCTATTTACTACTTCAGTTTGACCATCAGTTTGTGGATGACAAGTAGTGGAAAACAATAGCTTAGTACCTAGCTTACACCACAAAGTCTTCCAAAAATAGCTCAAGAACTTAGCATCTCTATCCGAAACAATTGTCCTAGGCATGCCATGTAATCTCACAATCTCTCTAAAGAACAAATCAGCAACATGTGAAGCGTCATTCGTTTTGTGACATGGAATAAAATGTGCCATTTTAGAAAATCTATCCACAACCACAAAAATTGAATCTCTTCCATGTTTAGTCCTAGGCAATCCTAACACAAAATCCATTGAAATATCAATCCAAGGCTCACTAGGAATTGGTAAAGGAGTATACAAACTGTTGGGCTGCACTTTGGATTTAGCTTGCTTACATATGACACATCTACCACAAATCCGTTCGACATCTCGTTTCAGGTGAGGCCAATAGAAGTGTTCCTGCAAAATAGCTAAAGTCTTTGCAACTCCAAAATGTCCCATTAATCCCCCACCATGTGATTCCTGCACTAATAACTCCCTCATAGAACAATTAGGCACACATAGCTTATTTTCTCGAAATAGGAATCCATCAAGCCTAAAGAACTTACCAGAGGCGATTTTCTCACAAGCTCGATATTCCTCACAAAATTCGTGGTCTTCAGCATATAATTCTTTAATGTGTTCAAAACCAAGCAATTTTGCATCAAGTGTGGAGAGTAAGGCATACCTGCGAGAAAGTGCATCGGCAACTACGTTCTCCTTACCTTGCTTGTACCGAATGACGTATGGGAACGTCTCTATGAACTCCACCCATCGCGCATGCCTTTTGTTTAGCTTATGTTGGCCCTTCAAGTGTTTCAAGGACTCATGATCGGTGTGAATCACGAACTCCTTAGGCCATAGGTAGTGCTGCCACGTCTCTAAAGCCCGAACCAATGCATACAACTCCTTGTCATAAGTTGGGTAGTTTAAGGCTGCCCCATTGAGTTTCTCGCTGAAGTAAGCAATTGGTCGTCCTTCTTGCATAAGAACGGCGCCTATACCAATACCTGAAGCATCACATTCAATTTCAAATGTTTTAGAAAAGTTAGGTAAAGACAACAAAGGTGCGTTAGTCAGCTTCTCTTTGATTAATTGAAATGACTTCTCTTGTTCTTCTCCCCACCGAAACCCAACGTTCTTCTTGATCACTTCGGTAAGCGGTGCGACTAAGCTACTGAAGTCCTTCATAAACCGCCGGTAGAAACTAGCAAGTCCATGAAAACTACGAACATTAGCTACACTTGTGGGGCTCGGCCATTCTTGGATTACACGTACCTTCTCTTCATCGACCTGTATACCTTGTGCACTAACAACAAATCCCAAAAATACAAGCTTATCGGTGTAAAAAGTGCACTTCTTTAAATTAGCAAACAACCTTTCTTTCCTTAGCACATCTAAAACAGATTTCAAATGTACTACATGATCGTCTATGTTTTTGCTATAAATGAGTATATCATCAAAATAGACAACAACAAATCTGCCTATAAATGCACGCAAAACATGGTTCATAAGTCTCATAAAGGTGCTCGGAGCATTAGTCAAACCAAAAGGCATAACTAACCATTCATACAAACCATATTTTGTTTTGAAGGCAGTTTTCCATTCATCTCCTTCTTTTATCCTAATTTGATGATAACCACTTTTTAAGTCAATCTTAGAAAATATGCAAGAACCATACAGCTCATCTAACATATCATCTAAGCGTGGGATAGGGTGACGATACTTTACTGTTATGTTGTTGATGGCTCGGCAATCAACGCACATTCTCCACGTCCCATCCTTCTTAGGCACAAGTAAGACCGGAACCGCACATGGGCTCATGCTCTCCCTCACGTGCCCTTTCTCCAACAATTCACTTACCTGCCGTTGAAGCTCCTTTGTCTCCTCGGGATTGCTCCTATAAGCTGGTCGGTTTGGAATGGTTGCACCGGGAACAAAATCAATTTGATGTTCAATCCCTCGGATTGGAGGTAACCCATGTGGTGTTTCCTCAGGGAAGACATCCTCGTACTCCTGCAAAAGAGAAACAATAGAACTAGGCAAAGCAAGGTCAAGTTCGTTAGTGTTTAAAAGTGCCTCTTTGTACAAAAGTACAATCATTGGCTGATTTGAAAACATTGCTCGCTTAATCTCACTCACTTTTGCGTAGAAATTCTTTTGTTTTCTCTCTGATTTTTTCTCAAGGGCTGAACTTTGATTTTCTTTTTCTCTCTCATTTTTCTCGGCCTCTCTCTGATTTTCACTCTTTTTCTTTTGCTCACTCTCTTTCTTTTGATCACTCTCCTTTTGTAATCTCACTTGATCCTCGTATACTTGCTGCGGTGTCAATGGTACAAGAGTGATTGATCGTTGATTAAGTACAAAAGAGTACTTGTTCGTAAAGCCATCATGCTTCACTTACCTATCGAACTGCCATGGACGCCCTAGCAATAAGTGTCCCGCTTGCATCGGTACTACATCACACAACACTTCATCTTCGTATTTACCGATTCGAAATGCAACTAACACTTGCTTGTTCACCCTTATCTCACCACTATCATTTAGCCATTGCAACTTGTATGGCCTAGGGTGCTTTACCATGGGCAATCCCAATTTCTCTACCATAATTGTGCTTGCAACATTAGTACAACTACCACCATCAATAATCACACTACATACCTTGTCTTTAATGTAGCACCTAGTGTGAAAGATATTCTCCCGCTGTACTTCATCAACTCCTTTTACTTGCAAGCTCAATGCTCTCCTTGCCACCAATGTCAATGCGCAGGGGCTAAATACTCCTCCTCGGAAACATCCTCCAATGGCGGCATGTCGTCAGTGTCGGAATCTTCATCATCGGTCACAATTTCACCATTGGCTTGCAACACCATGACTTGCTTGTTTGGACATTGACTTGCTATGTGGCCCCTGCCTTGACATTTAAAACATTTAATATCACGATTCCTAGAGGTAGAGGCTTCAGTTTTACCTTGAGGAACGTGGCTGGTGGTCGCAAACTTGGGCTCAGGTTTGGGCATTTGTGACTTGTCCAGCGGCTTGGCATGACTTGATTTCCACGAGGTAGAACTAAAGTTATGGCCTGCACGTGTCCCACTCCCTCTCTTGAGTTGTTGTTCCACTTTGATAGCCATATGCACCATATCTTCCAATTCCACATAATGCTGCATCTCTACCTTATCATGGATCTCCCGGTTTAAGCCAAGTAAAAATCTAGCCATTGTAGCCTCCCGATCCTCCTCCACATTAGCGCGGATCATAGCAATCTCCATCTCCTTGTAGTAATCCTCTACGCTTCGACTCCCTTGTCTAAGACCTTGTAGCTTTTTGTACAACTCTCGGTAATAGTAACTTGGAACAAACCGCTTTCTCATCACTACTTTCATCTCCTCCCATGTGTCTATTGGGTGTTCTCTATTCCGCCTCCTGTTTATCACAAGCTGATCCCACCAAGTAATAGCATATTCAGAAAATTCAATCACGGCTAATTTTACCTTCTTTGCCTCGGAGTAGTTGTGGCAATCAAACACGAACTCCATCTTTTTTTCCCACTCAAGATATGCCTCAGGATCAGATCTACCTTGAAAGGATGGAATTTTCATCTTAATACCACCCAAGTTGTTATCTTCGCGATTCCTAGCTCCTCTATATCTTCCTCCAGGTCTCCTATTGTTAACAATGGAATCTCGATCTTCTTCTTCATCAAAACCAGACCCATAAAGCTCTTCATCCTCCTCCCTCGATGGATATCTTTCCCTTCTACGCAAATTATGACCTTTTTGTGGTTGCTCCTCACGTCTATTCTCCATTTGATCTATTCGTTCATAAACCTGCTCCATCTCCATCTTCATCACACGCCTCATCTCACTCATCATGGCCTCCATAAATACCTTCGGATCAACCAATTTTGTTTCATCTTCGGTAATGCTCTTACCACTATCGTGAGACATGATTTCTACAAAACAAAGGTTAGAAAGGAAAAAAAAAGGACCTCACGAATTACTCCCTTACGTGTTTACGCTCAAGAATGTGGATCACTCTCCACTCGTTTTTCACTCAAAATAATATGGCTTTTACCCTCTGATGTTCTCACCACTCTTGCCTTTTTCCCCTCGATAATTCTCTTTCAGTTCTTTTGAAACTAAACAAACAACTCAAAAATTTCCAGCAACAATTTACCAAGAACTAATCAAGGAATTTCAGATTTGAGTACAAGGAATATGGAAATTTTCAGAATAGAATTAGAAGGAATATGGCAGATTGGAATTTCGGAATCACAGATTAGTGAATTTTTTTTTTTTTTTTTTGGGAACTCCTTTCTGTCTTCTTCTTTGAGTCTTTTTTTTTTTTTTTTTTTTTTTTTTTGACTCCTTTCTGTCTTCTTCTTCGAGTCTTTTTTTTTTTTTTTTTTTTTTTTTTTTTTTTTTTTTTTTTACGATCAGCAACTAGCTTTTGAGAATAATGAAATAAAATTTCGAAATAACTAAGAGATGTGAGACCAGACCAATAGTTTAGACATCAACAAGAACAAACAAAGATTGAACAGATAGGGTAAAGGAAATTCAGCTAAGAAGAGATAAATGATGTGGACGGCTAAAGAAGAAACAAAGGAATGAAAGATGTTAAAGGATAGGCAAACCTGAACTAGAAACCGTGCTCTGATACCAAATGATGTGAACCCCGTCAAGAATAACGAGACCCAACAACAAAAGGGAACCCAAGATCGTTCTATGGACAGATTCGAATGGAAGACCTCGACCCGTTGTTTATGACAAACAAGAACCTCGGTATAAGGAAGACGCCACAAACGGTGGTGGAAACTCCGTTTGATAAGTCAAGATGAACGCCACAGGAAATCCCGATAAGTTCGAATAGTTCTTCAAAGAACCAAAGAGAATAAACCTCACAAGATTTTATGAATACTCAAAATGTCTTCTCAAAAAACGTTTACAGACTTAGGAGCCTATTTAAGGGTTCTATAAAACTTGACAGACAAGAAAATATATTCTAAAAAAACTCCTAATTGATACCTAACCATATCAGGAATCAAATTTGACCTAAAAAGCATTAAATGCACCTAAAAACAAGGAAATAAATCACCTAAACCTAAAATAACGTTTTTTTACATAAAAATACCAAAAATAATAAATTGCAATAATTAATTAGTAAATTGTGTCGTGCATCACGATCCTTCTAGAATAGGCCCAAAATATTTCTTGCCAGTTCTTAGCCTTGATTGGATCCTTCTAGAACTTGAATCAAGGTGACAATTCTTTGATGCCCACATGGATCATGCTCAATGGGCCTCCACGAATTTGCTTGAGCCCATAACTCTTGGATGAGTCCGTTGAGTACATCCTTGAACTTCTTTGCTTGTGCTTTTGTAACTGGCCCAATTGGTACTTGAACGAGATCCTTCGAAGCAGTGCCTTGGTCTCCATCAGGGTGTGTGGTGGTGGTGGTTGCTACCTTGCTGGGTATGTGTGCCTGTGGCTGATGGTAAAGGTAGTTGTGGATGGTGATGTGGATTTTTTTTTGGTAGTGAGGTATATTATTTTATTGTAGTGGTTATATATTTTATTGTAATATTTATATTATTTTATTGTATTGAAAGCTAAAATAGATTCACTGCTGCAGTATGTATGTAGGTAAAATAGATAAAGTAAGTTTTGGTGTTGCTAAATAGCTAAAATTATACATCCACTACTGTGAATGCTCTTAAACTTTATTTTACTGTTCATAAGAAGTTGTGGAAGCTCCACCGTGATTATCATGTAGATCTTTGTCTCCTCCATCTATCGAATTGTTGGAAATTTTCAAGCGTTCGATCATTTTCAGTTGAGAGAAAATTTTAACCAGCACCTAGAATTCAAAATACCACATCATTCCATGTCCTTGCCCATCTTCATGAACCGTCTTCCAGAGCCAAATGCTCTCTCTTTCAAAAAGTTTTTATTTTTTTTAATAATTTATATATTTTTAATTTAAATTTTTTAGGAAAGCCAGAATTAATAGCAATATTCTAACGGATACTAACGGAAGACCTTAATAGCTACAACTCTAGCTTATTAAAAAAAATTTAACAATGATACATATTTTAAAAATCTAATCGTTAGATTGCATGTTCTTTAATTCTTAACATGCATGTCAAAATTCGTATTAGTTGGATGTTACTATTTGACTATGAACTTATCTTTTTATACATAATTTTAGATTACAAAAACTTAAAATTTAAACATTTGTTGATGACATATCTATTGATCTTTGATCTTTCGAAAAATTTTTAAGCATGGAGGATATAAAATACAAATATAATCGAATGACAAATTTGTCAAAATTCACATCCAATATAATGATATTGAAGAGATTAGTAGTCATTGGCTACAACCAAGTTTGTAGTCAAACTCTTCTAAAAAAAATGTATGTAGCCAAACTTTGTCCTTTAAAATATGTAAGCACTATATTAAAATTTTTTTTTATTGGAATTTATAGCTATTGCCTACTACAAACTAGTTTGCAGGCAATGACTACAAACTCCCTTTATATTTTTATTTATTTATTATTGAATAAGAATTTTGACAAATCCGCATTAGATTGTATTTTTTTATTATTTCCTCTACACTTTTAAAATTTCAAGAAAATCAAATATCAATAGCTATAGCTTCAATAAAATATTTAAATTTGTGTAGTCTTAAATTATGCACAAAAAATAAGTTCATGAATTGAATAGTAAATAATATCCAATTTAAATGAAATTTGACATGCATGCATGTCAATAACAAAAAAATATACAATTCAACGATTATATTTTCAAAAAAAAAAAAATGCAATCAAACCTTCTGCTCATAGATTGCAATGGACTTCACTGCCAATAAAGGAGACAAGTATCATTAACTAATCAAACACTTTATAGTCTGAAGTCTAAACGCAATTACACATTTAAGCCCACTTGACATTTTAGACAATTGGCCTAAATTTTAAAGACAATTTTTCCTTCCTTCCTTGTCTTAGTGTTTGTGTATCTAAGTAAGAAATCTTACCTTTTGAATATAAAATAAAATATGAAAAAATAAATATTATTTAAGTGATATTCCTATATAAAAAAAGGTTTATTTGTTGTGTCTTGACTTTACTGTTCCAAACTAAAGTGAGCTTATTTTCGAAGCGTCGTTGTTAATGATTTATTTGATAATGTTTTTTTTTTTTTTTTTAGATATTTACACTTTACTCACCTGTGGTTTATCTCTAATTTGATTTGCCTACCCGTGGTTTCATTTTTTACACTTTACCCACCTGTGATTCCCTCCATTACTGCTCCATAACCCACCTCTATTAAAAAAGAAGGGTAAATAAGTCTTTTTACACCCATTTTATATCTCTCTCCTCCCAAAACAAGAAAAACAAAAAAAAAACAAAAACAAAAACAAAACAAAAGAAAAACAAGATTAAAATATGGTATTAGTTTCTCACCATTCACAAACATGAAGAACATACACAAACATGAAGAACGTATACCCAAAAAACTAATACAAATCAAACCAAGCAATACCATCAAAGTAAAAACCACAGATCTATCAAAATACAACCCCAAAATATAGCACAACATTTGATCCCACGTTTAATACCAGATTGGCTTCAAAATTAAGCGCACAAAAAAGAGTCACGAATTGCTAGCAACACATTGAAAATTAACATGCAGAGAGAGAAAAATCACAGTTTTAACTTCTTTGTTGGAAGAAAAAGAAAGGGGAAAAAAAAAACTTAGAGGAAGAACAAATGAATTCAAACTTAGGCATATATTTGAAACCTCAATTTCAAATCCAGACATATATTTCAAGACTTCTCAAAACCAGAAAAATTAAATTCAAATCAACCACTCCACAGATCTCAATGCTAAGACCTATGGTGAGCTGCTACCCACGGCCCCACGAACCCAGGTCCACCCACAACACCATGACTCCACGCTGATGTCCACCGTGACAACCCAAAATCTCAAATCGACCACCACCAAAACCCAAATCGTAACCTAAACGTCATGCTCCTCAAAACCCAGACCCAAATCAGTCATGCTTCTCCTCCACAAATCAAAACCCAAACCCATAGATTGGCTTCGCCAGCGACGGATCGGAGATTTTGGAGGTGGGTATGGCTTTGCCGGCATAAGGGAGATTTTTGCCTTGGTGGATCGGGTACATGCAGAGCTCGAAGTTGGCGAAGGTGAAAGAAGAGAAGAAAAGGGAGAAAACTCACCGGACTGGCGTCAGAGTGTGGGTGGACGTCGAACCTTTGACGAAGTGTGGGGTGGAGCTACGTCTCTCTGTCATCGATGCGTGGGGGTGGAGCTAAGGTGAGCTTGAGGATGAGTTTCGGGGTGTGTGAGGAGTGTGTGAGAGAAGTGTGTAAGGAGTGACCAATCCAGAAGTCTATTGAAGGTAAAATGGAAAGGGAAATTCATTTACGGCACGGGAGCTGGGAAGCTTATTTTACAGTCAAACTGATTTCTATTTTCAGTTTGACTGTATTTTCAAGTGGTACGAAACACACACCTGAGTGTAAAACATTTTCAAATTTTAGTTTATGTGCGAAACAAATGTAGCTTTAATGATGATTCTCGGACTAATCAATCAAGTGGGTGCCATTGTAGCATCTAAGATCTCAGGTGGGTGAGCAAGCGTGAGAGAGTGCGTGGGAGAAGAGTGTTTGATCTGATTTCTTGTTTGATTTTTTGATGAAACTTGTTAGAGTAACGGAAAAATTAGAGGTGGATTACGGAGCAGTAACGGAGGGAATCACAGGTGGGTAAAGTGTCAAAAATGAAATCACAAGTAGGCAAATCAAATTAGAGTCAAATCACAGGTAGGTAAAGTGTAATTAGTCCATTTTTTTTTAATAATATATACAATGCTTTTGGACAATCTTTAAAAGATTAATAAAATAATTAAAGGGACATGCACTTTGAATTCAAAAAAGGAAAAATGGAGCACTTTCAAAAGATAAAGAGTAAAGACAACGTTATTTCTATATAAAAAAAACGTAAAAAATAAAAAACACTTTGGACCCAAAAAAAAACTGTGCAAAGTCTGTAAAATCAGACATAAGTTTGAACACAAGCTTCATGCCTTGATTGCCTTTCACCAATTATACACTTAGGTCCACTTTACTTTTTAAAAAATTGCCCTAAGATTTACGCAAAAATTTTCCCCCTTTTTCTTCTTCTTTCTTTTTTTCTTTATTTTCCCCTCAAAACTCCTCGTTATGGGCTTTACAGTTATCAAGACCACGTTGCTCTTTTTCCCTTTTTTAAAATTTTTTTTTATTTTATAAATTTTGAAACAATCTTAATTCTTGTTTTTAGCATTATTTGTAACCAATGTACACAAACCTCCAACATCACAGTAGGTGGTAAACAAATTAAACTCAAACTCATAAACTTAAAGGAAAGGCATCCTCTAGGACTTTTCTACACATTCTTATGATGTTGATATTGCAGTATGCCTTAAAGGTGCTGTCGAAATAGCTGGGTAAAATCCTAATGTCATGGTTCTCAATAATATATATATATATATATGTCATAAATGGGCTTTACCACTTCAGATTGTCTGATGAGTTAGTGACGAGCCAGTAAGCTATTATTACTTTGCATTTATGATAAAATTGCACTGTCACGAAGGTTCTAACTTTTTGTCATTTTCATATACCTTCATCTTGAAATGACTACTATTAGTCATATGTTCTGTCGATACTTGGGATAGAAAGTCACACTCAGCAAAGGGGACCCTTTTTCCTTTGTATAAATAGGGGGGTCCCAATTGGATGAGGGACTAGCAATTTTCTCTCCAAAACATTGTAGGAACCTAAAAGTTTTCCATTCTAGACTTTTCATGCTTAAAGAACATGACTTGCTAACTAATCATACAAGAGTTCTTAGTACTTACAGCAATTCCACGACATCAAGAA
This sequence comes from Quercus glauca, assembly GCA_023736055.1. Classification (NCBI taxonomy): domain Eukaryota; kingdom Viridiplantae; phylum Streptophyta; class Magnoliopsida; order Fagales; family Fagaceae; genus Quercus; species Quercus glauca. The sequence continues at coordinate 21,680,490 of CM043318.1, read as the reverse complement.
CAAACCCCAGCGTATACTGTGTCAAATTCCATTGTCTCCTATCACATCAAATGAATGTTTAATTTTTCACACAAAAGTATTGAATAGTAAAGCTTTTGGGCCATGGTCTTAACTACAACTCTCAAGCATGTTGGACTTGGATGCATGGTTTTTAAACCCAGACCGGATCTTACAGTCCAACCCGATTAACTGGCAACCTCTCACTATTATGATTCTTTAAACCCTAAAAACTGTTCTAAGTAAGAAAAGTAGAGAACCATTCAAACCGCGGTTGAACCACCTGGGTTTGAAAACTGTGAACAGTTTTCATAGTTCAAGTCAGAGCTATTTTTATTTTAAAAAAAATAAAAACATTACAGACTCATAGCACCAAATCACCATTGTTGAAGCTTCAACCATAAAATTCTGTCAAATGTTGAACTTGCATCAATGTTCTGGACAGTTTCAGGCGAAAATTTCTTTTTGGCAGTGAGTGCTTCTGCGAGATTTTTTTGACAAACTTTGTCTTTTATTTTATTTTATTTTTAGCATATAGATTTCGGCATCATCACCAGAGAAAGGAGCCCACTTTTTCGTTCACCCTGGATTGCTTTTAGTCAACACAGCTTGAATAGGTATTGGGAAATTTGGCAATACTAACACCCACTTGTTTTTCACTTTTATGTCACTGCATTACAGCACTGAAGCTTTGCGTTGTTCAAAGGAGAACGGTAACTAAAGTGAAAGAATAGGAGGGCATACAGTTGGATTTTTTATATATTCTTTGCTGTCCTAGCCATTTTTGTTTGGCTCAAGAATTTTATTGGGTAGCTGCTAGTAGGCACTAAAATAGCGATTAAAACTTTATTTCCAATGGGGTAATGCTGCAAAATGAGCAGTTATTTTTGCTATGGAGATTGGTGCTGATCCTGCAGAGTTTGAAGGCTATTCAGATGTTAAAAAGTCGTGAAATTAAGAAAACTGCCACTATGTTCTACTCTATGTGGCAACATAATCATTAGTGAAACTCAGGTCTTTGTACAAGGTTTTACCACTCTCGTTTGTATCATGTACAATGCAAAGGACACACATGCTTTAGCAGGAAGAGCTAAGGAAGGTAATGATCTGCTTGTCTGGATGAAAAAGTTCTCTCCATATCTTTCTTTCTATATCTAATCTCGTTGTCTTAATAAAATTTGAACAAAGTTTGGCTTCAGGGTCCGTTTGATACATGTGTTTAAAAACTGAAAATTGTTGTTTAAAAACATATGTGAAAATACGTGTGAGTAAAAAAATGTGTGAAAATATTTGTAATGTTGTTTAAAAACTGAAAATTGTTGTTTGAAAACACAAACCAAACACCCCTTGGGCACCAACCATCAATAAAAAAATGACATTAATCCATATCATCATGTGCATAACACATGATTCATTTAACTCAACCAACCAAATGAGTCTTGTATATTGCACATGACAAAACGCGTCATATTCCTGATTTGGAGCCAAATCTTTTCCATAAACTTCAACTTGCCTTTCTTCTCCAAAAATAATAAAATCCCCAATGCACAAATGGACTTTATTTTTTATATATAGCAATTCTTAAATGAAGAATTTGTTATAGATGCACTTATATAGGTATAATTACACTATTAAACTAAAACTTTTTTTTTTCATGGATAATTTCTTAATTCTAATGATTTATTCAACATACAGAATCTCTATTATTGTACTTTTTTTATTATTCTTCAACAAAAAGTAAGAACTCATGATTTTCGATTTGATCCAACAATACAAGTAAGATCCCGTTTTAACAACCTCGGCCATACCAATGGATATGACCAATGGAGTTGAAGATACCAGGAATGCAACTAACCCAACTAAACCAGTGAAACATAAGGATTTTTAAGAAAACCTATATACTAGATGGCTGAACCGGATTGAACCAACATCACCTTCTATTTTGAACGTCCAACAGCAACACCAATGAACTACATGAGACACTATATTTTCTCTTCTTAAAAAACCCGTGGATGAACAATCAACTAATTAAACAAGTCATACAAGAACCTGGCCCTTCTCTGGGACAAGCTCCAGTATGATTTTTGATTCTTCAAACAGCTAGAGAGAATGGGCAATCAAAGATCATCAGCTCATGTTTGAATAAAGGATCTGCATGTTTCCACACACTTACTAACAATATTAATCATACAAACTGTACATGTAGCATTCATAAAAGCAAAAATACAGCTTTTGCATATTGTTTCTTCCATCAGAATGTTTAGCTTAAAATATTTTTGAAAAAATAAACAGAAAATAACCAGTGCTTAACATTGCCTCCAACATAAATGAGACAAACCTAATGGTCACCATAACTGAGACAAACCTAAATGCTACAATCAGGAGCATATTACAGCCACAAATCTTGTTCTCATATTCAATACCACCTCGACATTACATCATACATAACTCAGATTCTTTTTTTGGAGGTTGGGAGGAGGAAAAGGCTGGGGAGGGGTGGGGAGGGGAGGGCAAGGGGGATTTGGGGATATAGAGAAGCAGTGCTTACCTATGGCTTACGAGGCAGCAGTGGCGAACTACTGTGGCTGCTGTTGCTACTGCTTCTTCCTTTAATGGGCCTACACATAAGCAAGCTTGCATCAGAACAAACCCAAATATAAATGAAAGCATGAAAACATTTAAAACTGCAAACACAAGTACTAGAACTATATATGTATATATATAGATCCAACTTTCTATTCAATCATGGGATCCGGGTAGTCTGGGGGGGACCACCATGGCTCCTCTCTACTTAAGAATCCATACATCCCTTATCAGTATATGGACAATTATCGCTCGAGCACTGGTTTAGGTTCGGCCTCAATGGGAAAATAAAACGTAGCACCTAACAACATATCTTCACAGACCAAGAACTACAATATATATATATATATATATCAACAAGGAACCTAATATGATATGTGTTAAAGGAATCAAGTTTACACTTCAGGCAAAGTCAATAAAGGAGAGAACCTAGTTAGGAAATTGTTAGTCTATTAACTAACTAGAGGTTTGGCATGCACCACGTGTGAGTACCATGACTCTCAAAATTTCTTTATTAAATTTATTAGAGTTGCTAATTCCCTTCTCCACAATTTTTGGTCCTAACAAGATCCCACTGCCAAGAAAATCTTGGAAAGTGGGAGATATAAATAACTTGAAATAATAAAAATCCAAATCCAAATCCAAATTATTGTCTATACAACTATATCCTCAAAAATTGAGATGAAACAGACTTCTACTATCTTCCATTAATTTGGGGATAATGGAAAAGGGAAAACATCTTCACACCAAGAAGAGAAACTACAAATGTGTAGAGATCAATGATTTTTATTTTGGATAAATAATACACATAGCTTTGCCAAAAGGTGAGACCAAGGGAATCAATACCCTATGATATATCCACAAAATTCCAAACAGTCTAGTGAAGCACTCTGGAATCATGCAAGTTACGCAGTCCACAAGAAATGGTAGAACAGACATTGTGATTTGGTAGTGAAGGTTGCGTAATGAAAATGCCAGTTAAGTCAACTCAAACAAAGATGATGACAACATAACACTACAGTAGCAGTAAACCATGAATTAACCAACCTTAAGTTTCCCAAGTTGTAGCCTGTTCATGTTATTATCATAATCATCAGTGCTTATTTATTGAACTACAAAGTACAAACCAAAATCTAAAGCCAGCCTGATTGCTAAAATATCCTCTAATCCATTTTTGAAACTCAAATGCCAACTCAACTTCCATCTCCTGATGGAAAGCAACAGCTTGCTCCCTCGTGTGTATTTTATAGAATTTAAAACTACCTCTTCGGTAGTAGGAAATTTTCATTGAGCTCCTTTTCTCCAGTGATATCCATTTCTTTGAATTCTATAAATTTCCCAACTTAATGTTATATAAATGGAAAAACTCCCACTTAAATATTTTTCCCAAGTGCAACCACCAAAATATTTTACCTTCTTCATATCACATTGAGAGTCCCATTTGGAAATCAAAATTCTCAAGGGAACAAGCATTTAATAGTTTGGAGTTTAACTTCCACCATCAAGACAATACATGCGTAGGTACTTTCCAATAGTTCTAGAGTATAAATATTGATATGAACTTAAAACTAGATGTTACTGAAAATGATAATTTGATATGGGGGTGGGGGACACAACAAAGACATTTTCATCTTGGACTCATAATATGAAAATTGAAGGAACGTCATCTTGCAAGCACGTATACCTTGCGCATAAGAATGAAATTCATCATGTTGAAATCCCATGTTTGGATAAAGAGAGATGGGGGGAGAGGATAGGAGAGGAGAGCGGCCAAATATATAAAATTATGTTATGACCACGAACCCCATATCCTCTTCTCTCCCCATAAAAGTGAGTAGTAAATTTATTTTTCTTCATTGCAAAGTTACACAAATGCCTGGTGAGTTTTGAATCTATGATCTCACCCTCCATCCCAAGGGCAGAGGAAGAGCCATCCGAGCTAAAACCCCATTAGAAGAGAAATAAAATGTATTTAGATGAATAAAAGTGAAACCATTCACGGATAGAAATTACCTTCTCAGGCTACGACTCCTTGATCTCCGAGGTGACTGTTATAATTAGAAAGAATAGCATTTTGCAAAACTGAACAACATACTGAGTCTATTACAAATTTGAAAAAAAAAGAGGGGGCGGAAAAAAATTCATAAACCTTATTCCCATCCTACTGAAATAAATCGGACATATATGTAAAGCAAATAAAAGAGAGCTGACACAATTCAGACAACTAGAAAACCAGATCAATCATGCATAGGATTAGAAACAATTTAGTAAAGTTACCTCAAACTGAAATAAAGCCAGTCTACATGCTGGCAACCCCACAAGCTTCATATCTCTCTTCTGGATATGAACTCCATTTTTGTTTCCTGAAGACAAATAACGTCAGCACCCCAGCTTCTGTTCATATCCAAGTGATTAATTTTAAATTCATTGAGGCACCACTAATTCCCGATCCCTAACTACACTGCTTGAAATAGCAGAAACCTTCTCAAAATTCCAAGAGCTTAGCAAACTCTTCAATTCCCTACTACCTTTGACACCCGTTTTGTTTCCTGTTTTTTCCGAGAGCTCTCTCCCTGCAAGACAAATTTTTTCTCTTCAGAGTCCCACAGCTCACACTCCGAACCTGAGACTATGGAAACAGTATCACACTCGTCTGCCCAGCTAACAATGCGCTTTTCTTCCTTGAAGGTGTCGTTTTCCGTTGTCGGGGGGTGTGTTTGGCTTGATCTCGATGGTCCATCGGCACCGTATCGGAGTTGATCGTGGTCTTTGGCACTTCTTCTGTGGGTGACTGAGTAAGAGACACAGCTTGTGATGTTTCTTTGGGGTGGATAAGGGGCTGAGTTAGGGGCAGCGGGTTGGGTTGTGATTGTGAGTGGTTAGTGGGCTTTTGTCTCGGTTTGCGTTTTTTATTGGGCGTGGGTATATTGGGCTTGTGAACCCATTTGTTAATCTCCTTTCTTTTAATTGTGTTACCCGTTACAGTGAAGTTGGGCTTTGTCCCGGACAGGTAGTAAAAAAAATTCATATACCTTATTCCCATCCTACTGAAATAAATCCGACATATATATATATATATATATATAAAGCAAATAAAAAGAGAGCTGACACAATTCAGACAACTAGAAAACCAAATCAATCATGCTTAGGATTAGAAACAATTTAGAAAAATTACCTCCAAAAAAGTGCTATATAACTAAATAAGTTTGATTATGAGAAAATTATTTAATACTCTGAGAGTACAATAAATGCATACTTTCCCCTCCCACATGAATTGTGGATCTCACCATGAATTTAATTAATGAGACCCACAATTATGTGAGAGGTGATAATATACATTTATAGTACTTCGGGAGTATCCAATAATTACCCTTGATTATGTGGCATTTAGTAAATTTTTCCTCAAATTATGCTATTTAGCAAAATTTTCCCACCAAAATATGTTAGTTTTTTTTTTTTTTTTTTTTTTTTTTTTTTTGTGAAGAGAAATTTGTGAGTTGAATTACAACTTACAAGTTTCTTGACCATATACCTGGCTTAGATTATTGTCCAAGGCCTAGTCTTCAATACTCTTCATTAAGATTGATTATTGTTAGACATGTGACTTTCGGATTTTGGTGGATTTTGGGCTTTGACACCTCAAATATGTCTTTCTCAATCTATTTTGTACTTCAATTAACTGACTAATTTTCATCATCAATTAGCTAATTCACCAAAACTTTCACGTTAGCAAACCATTTGTTAGACCTATCTGAATATCTGCTTACGCATTCTCAAGACTGCCTTTTTCTTTCTTGGGTTAAGAATCATTTTGAGACTACTATTAATGAATGTTCAAGTTAATTTGGGGTGAAAAAAATCTGGTTTCAGAATCTGGCTTCAACTTTAATAAATGGTTTATGAATGATGTGGGTAGGTTTTAGATGTGTGTGAATTAAAGTTGGGTAGGAAAACTTAAGGTTGTTATTGATGAGGGGATATACATAGGAGATTGATGTTGAGTTTCTATTTTAGGTTCAGCATGGTGTGAAGTGTTTTTTTGTGATTGAGTGTTTTTTTGTGATTGAGGGTAGTGGGTCTTGGTTATCTACCATCAACGAAAAAGGGCCAAGAGAACTATGTTGTTGACATGGATTACTCCATGACCAGAGCTGATGCAATAATAATCAACATCATGAAACAGGGGCCAAAAAAAAAAAAAACAACCAGTAATAATTTAAAGATAAAGATGATATTGCTATTGACGTAGGAAAAATATTTGGGATAGATGTCCGTTGATCCAGTAAGCATATTCAGATACTCTATTCCAAATAAGTGAAAAACATATGAAATAGGTATATGAACACTAAGGGTGCCAATGATTATCAGAGTTGTTGTGAATCAAACCAAAATTGAAGAAAGAATTGAATATTTATTAGAGAAATTATTTAGCCCATCACAGTCAGATAGATTTTTATGAAGAACTAATTAAATGGACAATAATAAAGATAGTCTATGTGGCACTTACCACCAGAATACAACAGAGTGAACTTATAATTTTTCACATTTATTCTCAATTCAGAAAGCACTAACCAAGTCTATGTAAACACATGGGTACAGTAACAACAACAAAAAAACATCTAAAAAATACCATCTCCGAAGTGTATTTAGTAATATTAACTTCAGGAAAACTTTACATTATTTAACCCTGTTAGCTTCTTTGTTGATCCATTACAACATGTCACATAATGATCCATATTCTAATTTCTGATAGTTCTTTTACTTATTTAATTATCATTAGAAAAACGTTTTTAAGAAAAAAAAAACTATTAAATTTACTATAATTTAAAATAGCAAAAAGGGTTTCAAAAAAAAAAGATAGCAAAAAGAAGAAACTTAAGAAAAGAACATTTTACAGATATGCTGGGTTGATGATTGGATAATGTAATTAATCAAGTAAGAAACTTCCTCACAAATTAAAATAGTATGAACAGCAACGTATCAAATTTCAATTGATGATTCTCATTTTTAAGTTGTGGATGGGCAACATCTTTTGCTAGAATCAGAAAGATAACATTGATGCGTTTCATTCATGCCCTTTTTTTGAAAACTAAAACAAATTATTTCTTTGATATATAATAACTAATTATTTTGAAAGGAGAACTCCAATGGTAGAGTCTCCGAGAGAATTACAATCACATTTAAGAGATCCATGAAATCTGCTAAAGAACCACAAGGTACCCCATCAATCATTATTGTACAGCCTTCAAAAAAAGAGTGCCCCAAAAAAATTATTTCATCTCAATAACAGATATCTCAACTCCTTCAAAAGTTTGATTGTTCCTCGCCAAATTGTTCACAAAATGCAAGTTATACAATGGAGTAGAGATTCAAGCAGTGTGGATAACTAAGGTGACCAACAAAAATAAATATAGAAACATAACTTTCTGTAATAAGTTCCTCCCTAAGAAGCACAGACAAAAACATTAATATGGATGCAACGAGACATAGGACACGCAATTCTTGGAAAAATACAACACAACCAGTGGGGATATTAAAAGTAATAGATTAATACAAATTTTAGGTATATCTTATTTATTTGTAGGCATATACTATCGAAATCTTTAGAAACATATCTAAAATCAAAGGAATTATTTTCAAATAAAAGAAAAATGTTTTTCTCCCAACACAATGAGGACATACATACATGAGTGTCCCCAGCATGTCCAGACATTGAGATGTAGGGGGTTTTAAATGTGTCCATCTCATATGAACAAAAGATGTTTAGCTAGAGAAGAACATATTAGAAGCAACATCATCTTTGGACTGTTAATAGTTACATGGTAATGAAATGCTTATCCAACAACAACAACAACAACAAAGCCTTTAAAGTCCCAAAATTTTGGGATCGGTTATGGATCCTCGATATAGACTAGTTAGTATCGGCCGCACCACATATATGGCAAAAGAAAGGCATATGTTTTCCCAAATCAAATCCTAAGAAGAAATTACACACTGGGTCACCAATTCCAAATTTCAATATCTATCTCAACACAAGCAATTGAACCTCCGAGACTACACAACACATCCCAACCAAGCTCAACTCAAAAAACAAATTAACCCATCCAAGCCAAGACCAATACCCCCTTCAGCATCAGAATAACAGATGATTCAATTGAACTAGCAACAAATACAAAACTAATACTTGACTCTTCATAGTAAGTATGCCCAGCTAATTATTAACAACTAGTTTTTTTACGGTCAGAAAAAACCCATGTTACAAATGGAAAATCAAGAATAATGTGCCTAGAATTGGCTTATTTCCCTCTTACATAACTAAAAAAAAAATCAACGATTAACCAAAAAAAAAAAAAAAATCTTTCACCATTTTCAATAAATCTCTAAAAAAATTCAAACCCGTTAACTATTTGAGCTTAAAATAAAGAAATTAATTAAAAAAAAAAAGATACCACTTTTCAAAAATTACATTCACCAATCAATCATTGTTAATCACAGCAAAACAAATAAATATATATAAATATACGAACAGAGAGAGAAATAGAGAACTAACCTTCAACGAAACCAAACCATATGAGTTGGATATACTGAGGACTTGAATATAATTTTGACAAAGAAATACGCAAAAATTAAGGACCTGAATTGGGATTTGGCAGAGAGAGAAGAAGAAGAAGAAGAGAAATAGGTTGGATGGATGATGCTTTAACGGCAGACGCCACTTGCCGTATAGGGAGAATTCCGGATTCTCATCCTCTCCGTCAGTTTTCTCTCCGTTACCGTCCATTGCCACATGCTCTGCCACGTGGGTTTGATTCACTAGAACTGCAACTTGAAACTTTCTATTATTTTTATTTTTTTGAGACAACTTCAACTTTCAACTTTTGGTTATTATTATCAGATCGAGTCTTCAATTAATTTTTTTGGCGTAAACAAATTTAACTTTAAATCTCTTATTCAACAATAAAAAACCTTATTAGTAGAGTTACCTGAAACCTACAACTTGAACCATGTTTGACAACAAAATCAATGTTATGAAAAGTTCTAATAAACAGTTTCAATTACAAAGTCTTGATTGGTTGCTACTTTTTGATTTTTTTTTTTAATAAGCAAATGTTCCAAAGTTTTAATCTCCCCTCTATCGACCATTGAATTAAAAAAATAATTAAAAAATCCCTTATATTAGAATAAGAGATTTGGATTTCAACTTAAGATGATATTTACTCTAATTATAATCATTGTGAAAAGTTTGTGAAAATTTTTATATTCAGGATATTACATTATTACTAATAAACTAGCATGAAACTAGCCTCATGCTTGCGCTTAACAACTTTTTTTTTTATTCTGTTGCGTAATAATTTTTTAAGAAAATTGTAATGTTCTTAATATTTTTACAACTATTTCACAAAAAATCTTAATGGATAAGTTGTTATTGGTTCTAATATAGTTCCATCATTGATATTTTCTCCTTTACCCATGAGTAAAAACTTATCATTCTCTTTTTTTAATCAAAATAAATAATTGTGTGAATGAAAAGAGTTTGTAAATTTAATATGTATAACTATGAATAAAATGTGGGGCATACAATTCGAAATATTTAAGAATTTTTTTTTAATTTCAATATTTCATCATTTTTTTAAAATTTTATTCCTTATTGTCTTTTAACCATTGTGAGAGTGCCTTTTTATTTTTAGCACACAAGTCCAAGGATCCTAGGCTTGATGGTTAAGGTTTAATGGACTGGGCTTGGTTCACTAAAACTAATGGGCTGTTTGAGAACCAAGTGGTGCACAGGGCAAGCTTCCTACAACACAAATAAACTAACAAATGAGAATATTCGTATTGAATGACAATAAAAATAGCAAAGGAATGCAAAATAATCAAGAAATACACAAAACAATGGTTAAGGATCCTCAGATTAATGGGAGACACTTTCTTATTTTTCTTTGATTTTGATTATGGCTACAGTGTGCTCACTAAGATGTGATACAAGGTTCAAATAAGCTCAAAAATTACAGACTTTGATAGCTATCAAGGCCTCTAAGACTTGCAAAGTTTGAATTCTTTTGAACCCGAATATGTGCTATAGTAGCTGTTTCTGGGATACCGGGAGATGTCCCTCTGTTTTCCTTAAATTTTACAGAGTTATTTTCAGTGATTGTATCGTGATTTTCTTCTTCTTTTTTTCGACGTCAGTTGCTTCTCCCTTTTATAGGGTGACTCTAGGGTTCCGGGGTATCAGTAATTTCTCTCTTTTGCCCCTCTTTGGGTACTAGAGCTCACGTTGTGTCAGTTATCCCGAGGGTCGGTCCTTTCCCTTTTTCTCATAACTCCCTTCTTTTGGTGTTGCCAAGCTGAAAGCCCCTTGCTGACTTTCTATTCCGAGATCTTTTCAAGTTACTGACCTTAGCTATTGGCCTTTTTGTCTTTTCAGCTTTTGATTACCCTCTTCTCTTGTCATTTTTTCCAAATAGTTGGAATCTTTTGCTGCTGGGTTGAAAGTCTCCTTCTAGCTACTTCCACTTATAGTTTCTTATTCTGGATTTCTTGAGATACTACTCCTTTGTTCATGAATAGTTGCTTTATGCCTTCTGTATTACTGGGTGCTTGAGTTGGACTTATCTTCCTTTCGTTCTTCGTGCTCTTTGGTATTTTCTTTTGAGCTGTTTCAATCTCTTTGGGCTGTGTTGTGTGTCCTAGGGATCCCAAGTCCCCTGTCAGTCTCTGAGATTCTGGCCCAGTTCTTCCTTTTGGGCTTCTTTTGGCTTACTGATTTTAGCTGGCTGGGCCCTTTCCTCTGCTTCATGGTTTTTAAAAACTTGTTCCTTCATGGGTCTTCATTATGTGAGCCCAACTCTTTTTGTTTCTCTAGTTTTTTTTTATTTCTCATGGGGTTAGCCCAATGTGTTGCTTCCCTGGGCCTTGGGCAGTGATTTTTTGAACCTCAAAAACCATTTGCCAAAATAATTTTTATCCTTAATTTGTGTGGGGGTGGATATCAATATATATATATATATATATATGGATAAAATACTATTTTGGTATCTAAACTACCAAAAGTTGTTTTTTCATCCCTAAACTTAAAATTAAAAATTAAATTAAATTTTTTTCACCTTTAAACTTGGTAATTCCCTAAAAGCATCTAAATTCCAAACACATAACTCAATATAGCACAATCTTTGAATTGCAGAAACTCACTCTAGATTGAAAAGAAGATGTTCCAAAATATAACCCTTTATGATTAAAACCAGTATGCTCCCTCTAACACAGTAGGTGAATATACTTGTAGTTCATGACAGCTAGATGGTTCAAACAGCAAATATTTATGAAGTTAATATGTGTTTTAAGAGGAACTTTTTGTGGTAATTTTGTGGTTTGGATAGGGGCATGGAGGCAAAGATTTGGTACAAGCAACAATGGTCTAGGATTTTTTTGACTAAGTTTAGTTACAAAATTAGTTGTAGTTTAAGGCTACAACCTTACTCAATATCTTTTTATTGGTGGTGAATTTTGACAAATCCATTATTAAATTACATCTTTTTCTTATATTCTCCATGCTTGCAAAATTTATAGAAAATTAAAGATCAATAGCTATGTCATCAATAAATTGTTTAAATTACAAGTTTTTGTAGTTTAAAATTATGCATAAAATATAAGCTTATTGATCATATAGTAAATAATATTTGATTGACACAAAATTTGACATGTGTATTAAAAGCATAAAGAACGTACAATTCAACGGTTAGATTTTCAAAATATGTAGTAATGTTTATTTTATTGAATAAAATTGTAACTTTAGGCTACAACCAATTTTGTAGCTAAATTTTGTCCTTTTTTTGTGAGTCCAATAAGAAACATAAATTATACAAAAGCTAAAATAAAAGAAAACTTGAATATATCGACATTATCAACAAAAAAAAAATGCAAATAAATGAAGTTTTACAATTGCCTTCTGTGAGGTTTTATATTTTGAATCGTTGCATGATAAATTTATTAGCAAATCCTACGAGCTACATCTCTTTTAAATTTGATAAGATCTAAATGGTTTTTTTTTTTTTTTTTTTTTTGAGGTTTAAGATCAACAAATTTCTACTTTTGTTGTTAAGCTTACTAAAATTTTTATTTTTTATTTTCCAAATTTCAGATCAAATTGTTGTTGGGCTTTTTTGTATGTGTGTGTTTAAAAAGGTCAAGATGTTGTTAAAAGGATCTTATTCAATCTTATTTCAGCTATTTTTTTTTTTTTTGGAAAAAAAAAAAAAAAAAACCCCTTCTATTGTAGGGAGTCAAAAGTTAAAAAATAAAAAATCAATTCTACCTTAGCAAAAGATCAAGATCTGATGTCTCTTCTTCCTAAGAGACCCACTCTACCAATGTCACAAGTATCTTCACACCTAAACCAAGAAAGGACCTCCCTTAGGTTGTTTAATCGAGAGCTTCTAGTTCACTCGATATGGCTAGATTGTCTATCCTAGTGAGGTGATTTAATCTCACACTGGAGTTAAAGTTAAGAAATGAAAGTGTAATGAATGACCGATCGGGAAAAGGTTTGGAGAGGAGGTAGACCAAAAAGTGGGGTTTCAAACCTAGCTCATACCAAGAGAAAGATTCTAAACAAGTACAAAGTAGACAATGAAAAAAGTATATTTAAAACCAACATACACAAAGGAAAGAGCGGGAAATGTGCTTTGTACCTCATTTATATATGTGTGTGTGTGTGTGTGTGCGCGCGTGTGTGTGTATAATTTTTTACCAACTCAAGGGGTTCATTTTAACGCCTTGGACTGAATATGTTTTTAATAAAAGCCAAAAAAAAAAAAAAAATTAAACATTTTTCAAAGTTGCTTTTTTGCTAATATGGATGAAGTTTTAAGGAACTTTTTTTTTTTTTTTTTTTGAGAAAGAAAGTTTTTAGGAACTTAATGTTGTTTTTAAGCTTGCATGTAATATTTAAGGGATCGCAGTTAGACTTATTTGGAAGGTCTACATTAATAATAAAGACAACTTTAGGTACTAAAGTATAATAAAACATTAATTAAAGACCAGATGAGTAATAACCCCAAAACTAAAAGATCCAAAATATAATTTACCATTATTATTATTTATACTTCATAGTCTCAATATTTTTTTCAAGCAAAAGTTCCTGAAAACCACTTATTCTTAAATTAAAAAGTGCTATTCCCACATTTATATAATCGATAGTTTATTTATATGTGACTTAAGGGTTTTATCTAGAGATAGCTTGGAATATCCTACCAACGAAACAAGTGTTCATCTCTTTACCTATTGTCGATTACTCTGTTAGCACAAATTGTTTGGTCTATGATTTAGTGAATAGTGGCCACTTTGGATATCATCTCTTAATATTCAAAGCTCAAGTTATGGCTTATGTTGAATACATACAAAGCTTTTCTATCCAACAAGCAGTGGAATCACAAAACTTTGTACTATATGTTGCTACATGTTATGCATTGATTTGAGTAGGTAATAATATGAGCCAAGGGCTGGAGCCTTTAGATCCAACATTGTTAGCTAAAAACATCAACTTTTATTATAACAACGTACAATAGGGTGGCATGAGAAACCGCATTGGTGAGAAAGATAAGGCAACTAGGCAAGAGTTTCCCCAGTAATATTACTTTATTTTCTATCAATAACAACTTTTCATCTCACAATTATGAAATATTTTTACACAATAACGTGTATGTGTGCTCCAATATTTTGACATGAGCGGTGGTTGTGTAATCATATATGAAAACGTGAGTTAACTCATGTTTTCATTTTTGAGACATGCTAAATGTAACTGATTTTACCCTTTTTTACATTGGGAAGAAAGAAAGATGATGAAAAAAGAGGCATGTTGAGTTGAGCCACCTTTTTTCTTCTTTTTTTTTTTTTTTTTTTTTTTGAGGGAAAGCTCTCCATCTCCTCGGTGTCGTCCTCCTCTATTTGCCAACATTTAATGGATGATGGAGATGGGATTAGTAAATTGAGTGGGAGTATCCTTTAATATATTAATTTTCAATAATAAACCATGCTAAATATAATAATAAGTTTAAGGCTATAGTATAGATTCTATATATAGACAACAATGTTAGTAAGTAACAGTTGAGCTTTGAGCTTTAAAAGATGGGATTAACCTCTGCATCTCCTTAAATCTTCTTACTGTAGAAATTGATCAGCTATATGCCGAGCTGGTTTTTGATCTGCTCAGCAAAGCAAATGAGCCTTCCAATGCAAATGATTCAATTTTAGCACTGCAAGGAAGGTCTGATCGAATCCCTTTAGTAAAAAATCAACACCTTTATAGGGAAGCGAACAAATGTGCCGATGTCCTTGCGAGGTGTGGGGCCAATCTTAACGAGGATTTTGTTTTGTTTTGGGAACCTCTTATTTATTGATACCTTATTTTCTAAGGCCTTTAGCATGCCAAAATATTGGTTTAAGCCCTAAAAAATGAAAACGCTTTTAAAACGTAAGAAAATGAGGAGTTACATTGGATTAATTTTTTATCCAACCATTTGATCAAAATAAAATTTTATCCATTTTAAAGATAATGAAATTCCCTTCAAAAGGATAGCACAGTGACCTATGATTTAGAATATAATTTGATTTAAACTCTTCGGTTTTTACATCCAATAATTCACTTGCTATAAAAATTAAAAAAATTAGATGGATACGTGGCACAAAATTGGACTCCAATTGAAATCCAATTTAGAATCTAATTGATTTAGACTTTTCAATTTTTATACTCAATAATTCACTTTACACAGAATCGAAAAGGCGTAAATGCACTTTTAGTCCCTACATTTTGACGTTTTTCTATTTTAGTCCTACATTTTATTTTTTCCACTTTTAGTCCCTAAAACCAATTAACGCGTTCTATTTTAGTCCTTTCCGTCAGTCAACCGACGGAAATAGCTGAGGTGGCAGCCGGAGCAATTAAAATATTATAAAAATGCCACATCACCCATGACACATCAGCATATAAATTTAAAAAATTAATTTATTAATTTTAATAAAATTTAAAAACATAAAAACAAAATTTAAAACATAAAAATAAGTCAGAAAATCAAACCAAGAACACAAATTCAAAATTAAACCCATTGAATCAAATTAAACCCTAGAACATTGAATCAAATTAAACCAAGAACATCCATCATCAGCCCACAACACAGATCTATACGAGCAGACCAGCATTCCAACAAAAATTAAACATTTCGCACATCATGCTTGATTCTTTAGAGAATCCCAATAGAGCACAAAATAATTACACTGCGAATCTAACAATTGAATCGATAAATGACACCTAGAAAGAAAACCCACCAAGCTGAAACACAAATCAAACCCAATATTCCTTTTTTTTTTTTTTTTTAAATCCCAGCATCAAAATTCCATGAACTTCATACTCAACACAAGAAATGGAGAAACAAAGATTAGAATACCGAGAAACTTGTAGAGCCTGACTAAGTGATCGATGGATCCAGAAGCAAGGCAAGTGGAGTTCGGGCTAATGGCGACGGTGAGCAAACCCACAACAAACAAAACCCATACCCACGGCGAGCAAACCCAGACCCATGGCGAGCAAACCCAGCTGGCAAACCCACGACTGGCCAAAATCTTAACCCACTACACCCAAATCACAAGACCCACCACTGATCCATAGCCCCTCCAATCCACTGCCAAAAAATCGAGAGAGAGAGTCCAAGAAAGAATAAAGAAGAAAGAAGAGTGAGCGAAGAGGTAATTGATTTTTTGGGTTATGGGTTGATGACGGATGTTTTGGGTTTAATTTGATTCAATGGGTTTAATTTTGAATTTGTGTTCTTGGTTTGATTTTCTGACTTATTTTTATGTTTTAAATTTTGTTTTTATGTTTTTAAATTTTGTTAAAATTCATAAATTAATTTTTTAAATTTATATGCTGATGTGTCATGGGTGATGTGGCATTTTTATAATATTTTAATTGCTCCGGCTGCCACCTCAGCTATTTCCGTCGGTTGACTGGTGGAAAGGACTAAAATGGAACGCGTTAATTGGTTTTAGAGACTAAAAGTGGAAAAAATAAAATGTAGGGATTAAAATGAAAAAACATTAAAATGTAGGGACTAAAAGTGCATTTACGCCAATCAAAAATTAGATGAAATATGTGGTGTAAAATTGAGAATCTAATTAAATTTTCTTAGCTTAAGCATAAAACAGTCTTACTCATGCTAATGGACTGTACTAGCTAAACAATGTGTTTATTTACAAGCATTTGACCACAAGTGTTTTTGGACCTCAACAAAGGAGGATAGGCCATCTGTTGTCTTTGGGTTTGGATAATGGAGGCCCATTACTTGTTGAACCTGATTGATTTAGGCTGCATTTGGAAATAGGTGAAAAAACTAGCTTTTAACTTATTCCCGCTTATTTCAATTTGCAGGCCCACTTACTACTTTTCCAGGAACAAAATATCATTTGCAAGTGTTTGTGGGCCCACTTGAGTTACTTTTTGGTTTACTTTTTTAAAGCAAACACCGTTTACAGGTCTCTAAGGTCTCACGTGATTTTTTTTTTTTTTTTTACTTACTTTCAGCAATAAACTTTCAGCAAAAAATTAAATAAGTTATTTCCAAACTGAGTTTTAAACTACTTTTAACATTTGATTTTACTCCTTTATTTGTTGTTGTAATTTGATTTTTATTTTCTTTCAGTATGTGATGTGATTTGGGAATACTTATAGGCCCCAGATTTGAGTGTTGATTATTACTTAATAATATTTCTTTGTAAAGGATGTAATTAGATCAAAGTCCAACTGAGACATCCATGTATTGGCATGCATGCAGTTTTAGTGTTTGCATGTAGCACGTACGCTATATCTAGTGTGAAAAACTGTCTACTAATTTCTTTTAATTTTTTTTTTCTTACCTATCGCTAATTCCAAAAGGAAATTATTGTTATTTAAAAAAAAAAGCAAAAAGAAATTAGGAAATTGAATGATTTTGTACAGTTAAGTAGTTCATCTTGTATTACATATATATCTCTTTCATCCTCTCCTCCTCTCTTTTATTTATGTTTTGAAATGGCATGGCATGGTCTAAGATAAAGAAAATGTCAATTTTAGGAACAAATACATCAGAATAATAGGATATTAACACGATTAATCTAATAAATTTGAAAAAACCATTAAAAAAATGTTGAACGAAACTCACATTCAGAAAATGATAAAAAATAAAATAGTGCTATTTAAGAAATAATAAAAATGAATTACCGTGAAATTAGTGTGAATTAGTAATGTCATATACATGCTCAAGATAAAGCAAAGTTCAAATTAGGAACAAATAGTTTCTCAAAAAAAAAAAAAAATTAGGAACAAATACATCAGAATAAGATATTAACATGATTAATCTAATAAATTTGAAAAAATCATTAAAAAATGCTGTAACTCATTCAGAAAATGACCAAAAAAAAATGATATATCACTATTTAAGAAATAATAAAAATGAAATACTGTGAAGTTAGTGTTTTTTACTTTCTATTAAAAAAAAAGGTTAATATAGATCGATTGGAGATGCTCCATCTCTTGCCCAACGACGTCTTAGATTTTGGTCTTCTAGGTATTCTCCTTCTTTGAAATGCAACAGATGACATAATTATCCTGTAATAACAACAAGAAGAAAAACATTTAGGGAGATGTTTAAACCATATTGAAATTTTCGCATTGTGTCTTTTTTTTTATTTTTTAAATTATTAAACAAGAAAAATTAGGAAACATATGCATCAGCAAAAAATCCATGGCTGTTTATTCCGTAATAAATAAAATCAAATAATTTTGGACAATATACAACATTAAGCAATTAAGCATCATTAAGAAAAAAAAAGTGGGTCACCAATACCATAATTGTAATTAACCAAATAAAATGGATGAGCATAAGCATTTAAAGTCGGACTTATAGAATCAATTATGCATAGAACTTATATATATATAAACATCCAATTCCCAGAATATTTTAAAGTTCACACTCATCTGTTATTCTCAGGTGCATCCTTTGCTAGACATTCTAACATATACATCCAGCAAAATAATTCATAAATGTTCTCACACTCACACATGCTTATTTATAAATCTCACCCAATAACTTAATTTGAGCAATATATGCAACAATATTAAGCAAGTATCGTTAAAAAAACCAAAACTAGGTCAACATTATAGCAACCAAATAAAATGGGAACCAAGCACTGTTTTCAACAGACCCACTTCACAAATTGGATCACTATGACTAAAATGAAAAATCCACAACATCTAGAATCCACTAACAACAAGGAAAACCATGGACGTTAAAACCCTAAATTCAAATGGCCACTTGACAAAACTGGTCAAATCCTCAAGAAAAAAAAAAAAAACAGTAACATAATATAGTGACTGAAATCTAAGTGCAAATCAATAAAATGAGGAATACCCATTTAAGTATATGAGCCAAAAATCAAATTCCTGGTAAAAAATTATTAACTTGGATATAGATACAGATGTAGCAATCAAGTTTGAGAACCAAACGATACAAATAGATTTCAAACAAAATCAAGAAACGAGCATTATGGATTTTAAATATAGACAAAAAGAAAAAAAAAACTTACATGATTGGCCGTTTTTGCAAACTCTCCGTCAAGTTCATTCACGGTCCACCTTGCCATGCCATTGAAGCCATTCTTAGCGACAAATCTTAACGCCATTGAGCCATTAAGATTTTTATTATTATTAAAAATATTTTATTGCCAAAATATATATATATATATATATATATATATATATATTGTAGCTATAATTTATTGCAATAAAATTTTTGTTATGATAGGTTATTGCAACAATAATTTTTGTTGCAATAACGTATCTCTGGAAACTTATTGTAACGAAATTTTTGTTGCAATAAGTCAGTAAAGTACCTGTGAAACTTATTGCAACAAACGTTTTGTTGCAATAAGTTACTGTAACAATAATTTTTGCTACAATAAATTTTAAATATATTTTTTCCCACTAAACACATCATATTTAACCTGTTAGCAGCATAAAAATATCTTCACAATATTACAGCAACAATATATTTTGTTGCAATAAAGTATTTGTAATGATAATAAAAATCTTTTATTACAACAAATTTAGTGCAACAAAACTCTATTGCGACGAAATTTTTGTTGCAATAGTCTATTGCCACAGACTCTATTGCATCAATGGGCAACGAAAAAGTTTTGTTGCAAAAGAGATTTGTTGCAACAAAATTAAACTTATTGCAACAAAATTTCATTGCAATATGGCTATTTTCTTGTAGTGTGGAGATAGAAAAGTTAGAAAATAAATCAACTACTATAAATGAACTACTTGTAAGTTGTAACAGAATAAGAAATTAAATCAATCTCTCGGAATAGATCAAAACTTGGAGCATACCACTCAATTTTTGTGAGTGGGAAAAGTTTGTGAACATTGATTATGAGGTTGCATAAATGACATTTGTCATCTCCAAAATTATTTGGTTTGGTTCTCTGAGATAAGAAGCTATTATAGCACACCATTTGACAAATTGAGAGACTGAAACAAGAAATTCATCTTTTGCATCTTCATGCATCCTCTCATTTATTTTTTGGATGTTTGCTGGGCAACATTGGCTCATCCTGGCGAAAAATGCAGTCTTTGTATCGTAATGATCAATGAGTTGATTCAACAATAATTTTTGTCACAATAGAGTACCTCTGGAAACTTATTGCAACAAAATTTTTAGGATAAGAAGCTAGTTGAGTGTGACAAAAACACAAGCCATGTGGTTGGCTTAGACCTTAGTTTCTACTGGCTTTATGGCCACATTCATTCCAACAGTACCCTGTTTTTTCTTCCCAATCTTAGGAGGTTGAACCTTGCTGACAATTAGTTCAATGACTCCCTAATTCCACCTGAGTTTGGCAACTCTAAGAGTTTGACTCATCTTAATCTTTCTCTTTCCGTATTTTCTAGCCAAATCCCGTTTGAAATCTCTCAATTGTCGTCACTGGTTTCACTTGATCTTTCTTACAATGAGCTATTAATGGAAGCTCCAGTATGGAAAAGTGTCATTGGTAACCTAACTCAGTTAAGAGAACTTATTCTGGATTCCACAAATATGTCCTTAATTAGAGCTAATTCTTTGATGAATCTATCCTCCTTTTTGACAACTCTTAGTCTCTTTTACTGTGTGTCGCAAGGAAAACTTGAAAATAACATCCTCTGCCTTCCAAGTATACAAACCCTTGATCTAGCAGGTAATTGGAACCTTGAAGGTTCTCTTCTAAAGTCTAATTGGAGCTATAGTTCCCCGGAGTTCTTAGCACTCTCTGGGAGAATGTTTACAAGAGAATTCCTTAATTCTAGTGGCTCTCCCTCTTTGCAATTTTACAAGGTCAATTCGAGCATGGCTTGGGAATCTTACAAAACTTACATATTTGGATCTGTTATCTAATAGTTTTAGTGGTGAGATTCTATTACCACTTTTAAATTTTAGGTCCTTTTGGCTGACGCATCAAACTAACAATTTTTTTATTATTGGTGAATATTTTTAACAGGTTTGTTGCCACCATCACTATTCAATTTGCCGAATCTCTCAAGCTTATTCCTTGACAACAATCAACTTGTTGGTCCCCTTCCTAATCACGTATGTGGTTTGAATCTAATTTCTCTCTCTTTAAGTTCAAATTTCATTGGTAAGATTGTGAATTGAATTCCAATTCATTACAGAACCTTGATTTGAGCTATAATAAGCTGCAGGGCTTTATACCTAGGTTAGTATCTAGAATTGTGAACCTTACTAGCCTATCGCTCTCATCAAAAAACTTGAGTATTATGTTCTGGTTAGAAATGTTTTTTAAGCTTGAGAATCTCAAGTATCTTAATTTGTCAAATAACTTAGTTAGCATCAATAATAATGCCACCTATGCCTTGCCCAGTCTTCAAAATTTGAATTTGTCTTACTCCAATATCGGTGAATTCTCAATTTTCTTAAGACTGACAACAAATTTACAATACTTAGACATTTCCAATAACTGAATGTATAGTCGAGTTCCAAGATGGTTGGGGGATGTGGGGATGAATTCATTATATTATGTTGATCTTTGTGACAACATGCTTCAAGGACCATTTCCCACTCTAAATTTTTCTAGTCTGCACTATATGTTTTTCTCTAATAAAAATTTTATAGGAGAAATCCCTTCTTTAATTTGCGATGCAATTAACCTTCAAGTTCTAGACTTGTCTCATAACAACTTAAGTAGCATGATTCCTAAGGGCACGTTTAGTAGATTGTAATGGTGATTACATAGGAATAGGAATAGGTATTATAAGGAATACAAGATGTTGTAATGTAATACTTATCACTATTCATTTGTTTGGTGACAATACAAGAATGGAACATTGAAGATAATAGAATGTTTAAATCAAGTTATATAAATTGTAACATTAGAATAAAACGTAAGATATATTTTAGGAAATATCTTACTCATATAATTATATTTTCAAAAGAAAATATTTTTTAAATTTGAAAGAAAGATTAGTCATTTTTAATGTTTAGTAAACTCTATTGCCATCTTGGTGTTGGATTTGCGAATGAATAGCCTTCATGGTACCATCCTTGCAACATTTGCCATCAAAAATAATTTTAGGAATATTAACCTTAATGGCAATCAATTGGAAGAGCCATTGCCACCAATGAAGATAATAGAATGTTTAAATCAAGTTATATAAATTGTAACATTAGAATAAAACGTAAGATCTATTTTAGGAAATATCTTACTCATATAATTATATTTCCAAAAGAAAATATTTTTTAAATTTGAAAGAAAGATTAGTCATTTTTAATGTTTAGTAAACTCTATTGCCATCTTGGTGTTGGATTTGTGAATGAATAGCCTTCATGGTACCATCCCTGCAATATTTGCCATCAAAAATAATTTTAGGAATATTAACCTTAATGGCAATCAATTGGAAGAGCCATTGCCACCATCTTTGGCAAATTGTAGGGACTTGGAAGTTCTAGATCTGGGAAACAATAAGATAAATGGAGCCTTTCCTTATTGGTTGGGAAGTCTCAAAAATTGTAGGTTCTTGTCATAAGATCAAATAGATTTCAAGGTCGTATAGGCAATCCTAAAACCAAATTTCATTTCCCAAATTTGAGAATCATAGACATCTCTAACAATTAGTTTAATGGTCCTTTGCCAATAAAATATTTTGAATATTTGAAGCAATGATGAATGTGAATGAACGTGAGGTTGCATTGAAATATATGGGAGAATATTTTTGTCATGATTTATTGAATATCATGATTAAAGGGCAGTATATTGAGATGGAGAGAGTCTTAACTGTCTTAACAAGCATTGATTTTTCAAACAATAATTTCAGAGGAGGGATGCCAAAGATAATTGGAAGGCTTAAATCACTCAAGGGGCTCAACTTTTCTTACAATAACCTTATAGGTTATATTCCATCATCATTTGGAAATCTGACCAATCTTGAATGGTTAGACCTCTCTTTCAACAAGCTTAGTGGGGGGATTCCTAGTCAATTGGCAGATCTAACGTCGCTTGAAATCTTAAAGCTATCACATAACCAACTCATGGGACACATGCCTTTAGGAAATCAATTCAATACATTCAACAATGATTCGTACACCAGAAACTTAGGATTGTGTGAGTTTCCACTGTCAAGAACATGCGACAACCAAGAGGCAAAGCAACCACCACCACCGACCTTGCAACAAGATGAAAATTTAGATCATGAAAATGGGTTTAATTGGCAAGTTGTTTTCATAGGTTATGCATGTGGAACAATATTTGGAATTTTTATGGGATATCTTATGTTTGAAATTGGAAAACCAAAGTGGCTTGTGAGAAAGGTCAAATTAGAGCAACATATCATGCTTAGAAGATTAAAGAAGAATGCCCATAAACGTGGTGGAAGAAGATAACTGTTTCTAAGGTATGTGATGTTCTTATTTTTGAGACTTAAGAATGAATCTCTATGCCTGAAAACATAAGGTTTTTATTATTATTAGCAACTGTGAACTTCTTTTTTCATGTCCCTTTGAAGATTATAGTTATGTATCTTGGATATTTTATGAATTACCTACTTATTCAATTTCTTTGAGTGTAATTTAGATGCCATGGACATCCTTTTTTTATCTCTTGCCTACTTGCATATCTCTCAAAATAAATTAATTGTATTACTTCTAGTATCCCAAATAGTTTGTTTAAAGCTCTATTAGATCATAGTTGATTCAATTACTATGTTGAGTTCAATTATTGGAGGAAAAGAATATATGTGTTTGATCCTGACTAATTTGTTGAGGATTTATAGCCGACCCCAAATGTTTGGGACTAAGGCTTGTTGTTGTTGTTGAATTATTGTTTTGACTTTGATTATAGTAATTTGTTGTTGAATTATTGATCAGTACAAAACTTTGAAAAAAAAAGTGCGGTTACTTAATTGTATTAACTTGAAAATTCACCTTTTTTTTTATAATAAATATCAAATGAACTAGTTATTAGAATACCCAGTACAAAAGAAGGTAAAAATGTTTATGAGTAAAATAGTAATGATTTTATATCCTGCATGAACAACATGTATTCTTGTAACTGCAAAGCCAATGACTCAATTTGAACAGGATATTAAAAATGGGGCTTGAATCCTTGTATGCTATTTAAGAAGACATAATATGGCTATGATGATGGTTGTTGTTTCTAGTCTTCTGCAAAATGGTGCATTTTGGTGTCTTGATATAGTCACAACTGTTGGTTTGTTCACATGGATCATTCCTTGGTTGTATTTCTATTTGCTATGTAGGTTTGTTATTTTGTTTTTAAAGGATAGGCTGACTTAGTCTGTTAGCCTGTGTTGAGGTGACACTGTTATGCTTGTATTTTCTATGCTTACAAAGGATTCCTCCGTCTAGTGTAGTTCCCTTTAGGGCTCTGTGTACTCTGGTTTATATTTAATAAAATTGATTGATTCATAAAAAAAATTTAATCATATCAATGATTGGTTTAAAATATCAAGCGTGTACAATGTTAATTTTGCATGTGAATATTGACCCTGCCAATAATACTCAATAATTTACTTAATCAAATTAGACAATTCCATTTTTTTGTTGTTGATAATTTTTAGACAAATCTATGTTAGCTTGTGGGACTATACTATTTTTTGTGAATGTCTTTTTTATTTATGCATAGATAATTGTTCAATAAATGCCAGTTAAAATTATATTTATAAATGTTTACTAGGCTATGCTATGGTGGAATAGCTTTAGCACTAGTAATTATCATAGACTAAGGCCCTTAGACCTTAGTGCACGCCTGCCTAGAGATTTCCTTCCGCTTTCTTGAGATGGATTTCATTTGAGTTCAACTTCAATGGAACATGATTGTGTAAATGATGACTCCAAATTCAATTTCTTTCCACCATCAAAGAAAAAAGGACATTTTGATTGAACTTTGAAGAAATATACCTCCATCAAAGAATTACATTGAGATTGTTTTCTTCTCTATTGTTTCCATCCAGTTTCTTTATCATTTGATGCCTTTTGTCACTCTCTTCTCCCTCTCTCTCTCTCTCTCTCTCTCAATTTAGAGGCTCATCCGTAGTTGGATTACTAATATAGACTTTTCAATTACTCAAGAATTTATTTTGTGTTAATTGATTTTTGTTTTTTTTTAATGTAGTTAATTATGATAGTTGGTGTTGGAGTTAGTATTAGGCCCAAAATTTCCTCCACCTTGGATGGGAGGTTAGTCTAGTTTTCATTATTGGACAGTAGGTTTTCATATGTATATATTATTGATCTGATTGGTTTACTTAAGATGCATATTTTATGCTTACCTTATCAGGCATGTGTACTCACTGTAGTCAGGAATAATCCTACAACAGTTAATTTCCTAGTTCCATTCACTCTTTTTTAATCAAATAGTTTCTTATTTTAAAAATTGATGTGTACCAAACACATAGAATCTTGTCATTTTTAGAAGAATGTGTATCATTTTGACTTTTAAAAGCTACATCACATTTGTTTGGCTGTGTACAAGATTGTTTGAGATGAGAATCATGAATGATTCGCACTATTGCATTGTTGTTGGGCTTTTGTGTGTGTGCGTTTAAAAAGGATAAGATGTTAAAAGGATCTTATTCAATCTTATTTCAGCTAGGTTTAAAAAAAAAAATTTAGGGTCAAGGTGTTCAAATTTCTATTGTAAGGAGTCAAAAGTTATATATAAAAAAAAAAAAACTAATTCTACCTTAGCAAAAGATCAAGGTCCGATGTCTCTTCTTCTCAAGAGATCCACTCTACCAATGTCACAAGTATCTTCACACCTAAGCCAAGAAAGGACCTACCTTAGGTTGTTGCTTCCAGTTCTCTCGATATGGCTAGATTGTCTTTCCTTGTGAGATGATTTAACCACACACTGGAGTCAAAGTTAGGAAATGAGAGTATAACGAATGATCGATTGGGAAAAGGTTTGGTGAGGAGGTAGG
This sequence comes from Quercus glauca, assembly GCA_023736055.1. Lineage (NCBI taxonomy): Eukaryota > Viridiplantae > Streptophyta > Magnoliopsida > Fagales > Fagaceae > Quercus > Quercus glauca. The sequence continues at coordinate 21,654,395 of CM043318.1, read as the reverse complement.
AGTAATGCTTAGGACATAGAAAAATGCACAACCTTGTACTACAACTCGCCACATGGCGAATTGTGATTAGTGCAAGTGTGTCCCCACATGGCACACCATCACACTTACACCAATCACAACTTGCCATATGGCAAGTTGTGGTACAAAGTTGTGCATTTTTCTGTGTCTTGAGCATTACTTAGGAGGTAGACCAAAAAGTGGAGTTTCAAACCTAGCTCATACCAAGAGAAAGATTCCAAACAAGTACAAAGAAGACAGTGAAAGAAGTGTATTTCAAACCAGCATGAGCAAAGCAAAGAGCGAAAAATGTGATTTGTGCCTCATATTATATATATATATATATATATATTACCAACTCAAGGGGTTCATTTTAACCCCTTGGAATATTGAATATGTTTTTAAACAAAGCAAAAATAAAAAATAAAAAATAAAATAAAAACATTTTTCAAAGTTGCTATCTTGCTAATATGGATGAAGTTTTAAGGAATTTTATTTTGTTTTTGTTTTTTGAGATAGAAGTTTTTTGGAACTTAATGTTGTTTTTAAGCTTGCATGTAATATTTAAGGGACCGCAGTTAGACTTATTTGGAAAGTCTACATTTATAATAAAGACAACTTCAGGTACTAAAGTATTAGAAAATGAAACTTTAATTAAAGACCAGATGGGTAATAACCCCAAAACTAAAAGAGCCAAAATATAATCTCTCTCTCTCTCTCTCTCTCTCTCTATATATATATATATATATAAAATCGAAACATCTGAAACTCTCACAATTTTTTACGTCAACACAAAATTTAAATAAAATTATTTCTGTTTAGTCTATATATATATATATATATATATATATATATATAACTGAAACTTCTAAAACTCCCACAATTTTCCACGTTAGCACAATATTTAAATAAAATTATCATTTTATTTAAATAAAATTATTTTTGTTTAGTCCAAACTTAACAAAGAGTGAAACTCTATCTCCCGAACAAGTCCAACTTAAACTCAAACTCATCATTATCATTTTTTCAAGGAGTGAAACTCTCTCTCTCTCTCTAACAAATCCAACTTAAACTCAAACTCAAACATTGATAATTTATCTCCAAATTTGCGAGGTTAATCATGAACACTATAAAAGCAAAGCAAACCCCAATATTTATTTTAAAAAAGCCGAGTAGAGGTATGAGCTCTTCTTTTGTTATTTTCTTCTCCTCTACTTTGTTAATATATATATATATATATATTATTATGGTTTTTCATGTATTTTTTAAAAAGTAATTTTCATACATGAACCACCAAGCACTTTTTAACCCTTTTTTACAAGATAAAAAAGCTTGCAATAATTGAAATTATTTTTTCGAATGTAACCCATCTTTCTCTTATATTTCTCTATTGTTTAGTCATATATATTTTGTTTTGTTTCAATAATTTCTAAGCAGTGAATCATCTGATTTTTTTTAATATTTTTTGGTCTTTCAGAAGTTTTAATATCTGAATTTTTGAGTTTTTTTTTTTTTTTTTTTTTTTTTTTTTTTTTTGCAGTATCTAAAACTGTCTGACAAATTTTTTGTAAGCCATTGCACGTTCAAGCAATGACTTTTTCATCAAATTGTAACACAAATTAAAGTCATACAAGAGCAAATCACGTAATGGTGTAGTTTCTTAAATTTTTTATAAAATTATTTTAGTCTACCTCACAACTAGATAAGTTCCCATACATAGTACGGGTTAGTGACTAGTTTACCATTATTATTATTTACTTCATAGTCTCTATATTTTTTTTCAAGCAAAAGTTCCTGAAAACCACTTATGCTTAAATTAAAAAGTGCTATTCATACATTTAAATAATTGATAGTTTATTTATATGTGACTTAAGGGTTTTATCTAGAGATAGCTTGGAATATCCTACCAACGAAACAAGTGTTCGTCTCTTTACCTATTGTTGATTACTCTGTTAGCACAAATTATTTGGTCTATGATTTAGTGGATAGTGGCCACTTAGGATATCATCTCTTAATATTCAAAGCTCAAGTTAGTGAGTTAAAATTATGCTGAAAGCATACAAAGCTTTTCTATCCAACAAGCAGTGGAATCATACTTTGTACTATATGCTGCAACATGTTATGTATTGATTTGAATAGCTAATAATATGAGCCAAGGGTTGGAGCCTTTAGATCCAACATTGTTAGCTAAAAACATCAACTTTTATTATAACAATAATAGGGTGGCATGAGAAACCACATTGATGAAAAAGTTATGGCAACTAGGCAAGAGTGTTCCTCACTAATATTACTTTATCTTCTACTAATAACAACTTTTCACCTTGCAGTTATGAAATATTTTTACACAATAACGCATATGTGTGCTCCAATATTTTGACATAAGCGGTGGTTGTGTAATCATACATGAAAACGAGAGTTAACTCATGTTTTCAGTTTTGAAACACATTGAATGTAATTGATTTTACCCTTTTTACATTGGGAAGAGGGAAAGATGATGAAAAAGAGGCATGTATTAAGGGAAGCCAATTTTTTCCAAAATTCAATGAATGATGGAGATGGGATCAGTACATTGAGGGGGAGTGTAAGTTTCCTTTAATATATTAATAATTTTCAATAACTAACCATGCTAAATATAATAGGGAGCTTAAGGCTATCTATAGTATAGATACCATATATAGACAACAATTTCAGTATGTCATTAACAGCTGAGCTTTGAGCTTTAAGAGATGGGATTAACCTCTGCATCTCCAAAAATCTTCTTGCTGTAGAAATTGAGCTAGATGCCAAGCTGGTTTTTGATCTGCTCAGCAAAGCAAATGAGCCTTCCAATGCAAATGATTCAATTTTAGCACTGCAAGGAAGGTTTGAAGTGAATCCCTTTAGTACAAAATCAATACCATTATAGGTAAGCGAACAAATGTGCTAATGCCCTTGCGAGGTGTGGGGCCAATCTTAACGAGAATTTTGTTTTGTTTTCAGAACCTTTTATTTATTGATACCATTTTTTGTCAGATCTCAGTTAGTATGCCAAAATATTGGTTTAAGTCCTAAAAAAATGAAAACCACGCTTTTAAAACGTAAGAAAATGAGGAATTAAATGGAAAAAGCTTCTTTTTTTTTCTTTTTTTCTTTTTTTTTTTTAAATTTCCACGGGCCTTGGATTAATCATTCTAATGATCCAAGAGTTCAAAATCCCAAGCCTGCCATTTTTTGCTAAGTTTGAATTTTTGATCTAATGTTCCAATTTAAATAAATTTTTGTCCATCATAAAGATAATAAAATTCCCTTCAAAATGATAGCTTAAGGGCTTATGATTTAGAATTTAATTGGATTTAGACTATTTGGTTTTTACATCCAATAATTTACTTGTCATAAAAATTAAAAAATTAGATAGACATGTGGATCAAAATTGGACTCGAATTGAAATCTAACTTAGAATCTAATTAGATTTGGACTCTTCAATTTTTACACTCAATAATTCACTTTACACAAAATTAAAAATTAGATGAAGCACGTGACACAAAATTGAAAATCTAATTGAATTTTCTAAGCTTCAACATAAAATGGTCTTACTCTTGCTAATGGTCTATACTAGCTAAACAATGTGATTATTTACAAGCCTTTGACCACGAGTACTTGTAAATAAACACATTAGGTCCTAAAAACGCTAGTGTTTTTGGACCTAAACAGAGAAGGATAGCCCATCCGTTGTCTTTGGGTTAGGATGACGAAGGCCTATTACTTGTTGGACCTAATTGATTTAAGCTACTTTTAACTTTTGATTTTACTTCTTTATTTGTTGTTGTAATTTGATTTTTACTTTCTTTCAATATATGATGTGATCTGGGAATACTTATAGGCCCCGGATTAGACAGTTGATTATTGCTGAATAATATTTCTTTGTAAAGGACGTACTGAGTTGAAAGTCCAACTAAGACAACCAATTATTGACTTGCATGCATTTTTAGTGTTTGCATGTACCAGCATCTTGGTTTCAGGACGTAATCTAGTGTGTGAAAAACCGTCTACTAATTTCTTTTATTTTATTTTCTTACCTATCCGCTAATACCAACAGGAAATTATTATTAAAAAAAAAAAAAAGCAAAAGGAAATAAGGAAAATTGGATGATTTTGCAACTAATAGTCTAATACACTTAAGTCTAGCTAATATAACTTTTGAACAAGCTTACCGGTATCAATCTAGAGTCTAAATAAGATTCGTAAACATCCTAAGGTATAGTTAAGTCGTTTATCTTGTATTACATATATATCTCTTTCATTCTTTCCTCTCTTTTATTTTTGTTTCGAAATGGCATGGCATGGCATGGTCTAAGATAAAGCAGAGGTCAAATTTAAGAACTAATACATCAGAATAATAAGATATTAACATGATTAATCTAATAAATTTGAAAAAAGCATTGAAAAAATGATGTACAAAACTCACATTTAGAAAATGATAAAAAATAAAATAGTACTAATTAAGAAATAATAAAAATGAACTACTGTGAAATTAGTGTTGATTAGTAACGTCATATACATGCTCAAGATAAAGCAAAGGTCAAATTAGGAACAAATACTTTAGAATAAGATATTAACATGATTAATCTAATAAATTTGAAAAAATCATTAAAAAATACTGTAACTCATTCAGAAAATGACCCCAAAAAAATGATATATCACTATTTAAGAAAGAATAAAAATGAAATTCTGCGAAATTAGTGTTTTTTACTTTCTATTAAAAAAAAAAGTTAATATAGATCGATTGGAGATGCTCCATCTCTTCCCCAATGAGGTCTTAGATGTTGGTCTTCTAGATATTCTCCTTCTTTGAAATGCAGCAGATGACATAATTATCCTGCAATAACAACAACAATAAAAACATTTAGGGAGACGTTCAAACTTTAAACCATAGTGAAATTTTCGCATTGTGTTAAGGAATGTTATATTTATATATGAAAAGAGAGAGAGAGGTCGGAGATGTGGGGTAAAAGGGTCATTAGATATAATAACCCTCCAACGGTCAGAACAGTAGTGGAAAGTTTAATCTATGTAATTTCAATTTGTTTTTGTCTTTTTTAGAATTGGGTTTAATTAATTTTCTTTCCTAATAGCGGCGGCATTTCCACGTGTCCTATGGAGAGTGGCAGAAATTTAATTATTACACACCAGGTCTGTGAAGTAGGAGAGATGAGGGTTTGTTTGGGGCACGAACATAAGCGACGTGTTTGATTATGATCCTGACTTGTACAACAAGATGGTTAGGTACCCACTTGAAGTGCTGGAGATTTTCGACATTGTTTTGATGATCATGGTGGGACAAACTCGGATTTTCAATCTCAAGAGCTCCACTTCAGTGAGAAATCTTAACCCATCTGGTTAGTTTCTCCTTTTGCTTCTTATACAATTTTTTAAACCCATATTTGACTTTTGGGATATTTGTACTGATTTTGGGTTGTGTTTTGATTAGATGTTGAGAGGATGGTATCTCTAAAGAGTATGATTATTCGAAGTAGCTCGATAATTCCCGAGATTAGAGAAGCAATATTTAGATGTCTTGTGTGTGGTTACTACTCAGATCCTGTTGTTATAAATAAAGGTAATCTCATTTAGGGTGTCGTGATGATTATTGGTTTAATTTGTGTCATGGTAATTGTTTTTGTTGACTAGTGAGTTTTGTCAGGGCAAATAACTGAACCCAAGATATGCTTGAAGGAAGAGTGTCAAGCTAGGGACTCCATGACACTGGTTCAAAACCGATGCAGGTAATTCATAGCTTGTAGACTGTAAGAATATTGTAATAAACTCTTGCTGCTAACTAGTTTTCACTGATTTTATCTTCTACTGATGTCTGTAGTTCATAGAAGATTCTTTATCAACAAGTTATTTTTATGTATTTTAATTTTTGTTGGGAAGGGATATTTAATGTTCATTCAAGTCTCCATTTTTATTGTTGCTTGCTGTCACTATAGCTAGCATATATGAAAGGAAACCGTACAGAATCTGATATTGAGGTGTTTAATTAGTCTGTCCATCTCATTCATGTCAAAAAATTTGTTGTGAAACAAACGCACCTTTGTACTTGCTGTCCTATACATCTGTTTTTGCTGAATAATTCTGAAGTTTTTCCACCAAAAAGAAAGGTACATCAGGCTGAGGGCCTGAGCCCATCTCTGTTTTGTTAATGAATGTTCAAGTTAATTTGGGGTGGAAAATTTTGGTTTCACAATCTGGGTTCAATAAATGGTTTATGAATGATGTGGGTAGGTTTTGGTTGTGTGTGAATTAAAGTTGGGTAGGAAAACTTAAGGTTGTCATTGATGAGGGGATATATATATATATATATATAGAGGAGATTGATGTTGAGTTTAATATATTTTAGGTTCAGCTTGGTGTGAAGTGTTTTTTGTGATTGGGGGTTTACAATTTGGTTGAGTCATTCAATTGGCAGTGGGTCTTGGTCAGTCGTGAATGGTAGGGTGAGTTATTTGAGGGTGGGTCATAGGTTTGGATTAGATGGATCTTTAGGGTAGTGGCTTCTAAATTATAAGGCCAGGGTTTACAAATCTATTTGGGATCAGGTTGGTTAATTCATGAAATTGGCATATTGGTCTTAATAATGGTGCAGCTTTGCTCAAAGTGCGTAAACATAACACTGGGTGCAAACCATACCAGTTACCACTGAGGTCTGAGGATTTGGTGAAGTAAGAACTTTTGTCTTGGGAGTCTACTTGAAGTCCTATTCGCGTGCTATTTTTTTTTTTTTATTATTGAAGGATGATATTATATTATGTTCTCCTGTTCTGTTTCACTATAATGTTCAAGAGCGAATCGATGACTTTGTAGTAAAAAAAAAAGCATTTATAAGTAACTGTTCTGCATCACAAAATGTGTTGTTGGATGGGGAGAAGCTTGGTAAGAGTATCATTTTATTTTCTATATTTTCACCAAAAAAGAGTATTATTTTATTTTAATTTGAACTGTCTTTCCCATGCATTAAATATTAATTAGAACTTGATCTAACGTCCTGTACACTCTCATCTTCTCTGCAGGTTGTTCGTTTTGGTTTATAATCCCTTAGGATTTGATGAAGTAATACAAGTTCTTGTGAGTGCTTCTATTCTTAGTCTTCCTTGTGTAACTGATTTTTTTTTTTTTTTTTTACTTAATATATTTTTCGTCAATGCTTCTTACCTAGCACTTATTATATACCATATTCCAAAATAATTTTATTATCATATTGTTTAGATTTTGCTTTATCCTTTGTTTATCTAATTGTGATTATATACATGCAAGTCGCTTTTCTTTGAACTTAGTGATTGTTTATTCATTTTGATTTCTGGACCTTACAAATACTAGTCCCTGCCATTTAGATCACCCTGAATAGTTAATAGCATTGCTTTTAATAAGTCTGCATAGGTTATTGATTCTTACTTAGGCACATCTGCACATCACTAACATTACTTTATCATCTATCTTAACAACTTATTTCACATTACTTTATCATCTATCTTAACAACTTATTTTGTGAAATATTTTGGCTTTGGATTTTATTGTAAACATAAGTATTGGTAGCATCATAATGCACCCAAATTATGGTTCTTTGTTTCTTTAAGAGATAATTTCTAAAAACTCTATAAAAATAAAAATAAAACTTATGGTTCTTTCTTTTTTGTGCAAAAAAAAAAAAAAAAAACCCAAAAACTATGGGATTATTTTTGTTGTTTACATCCCATAATATGAAATATGAAAACTTGTAATGATCACCACCCCTTTTGCTTCCAGTGGTTTATTATAGTGATGTACATGTGCACTGTGATATTGACGTTGGAAGAAAGATGATAGAAAAGAGTCATGTTGTAAGGGAAGCCATTTTATGCTCACAACTTATCTAATTGAGAGACCTGTATTTCTTTCTTTATTTTTATTTTTTTATTTTTTTATTTTTGAGGAAAGGATCTCCGTCTCCATTAGCATCAGTTGTGTTATGCTAAATGTCATTTTAACATATTGAAACTTACTTTATTTATTTTACTTTTACCATAGCATTTAACTCTACACCCTACATCACATCTTCTCTTTTAACATTTAATACATTAAAATAATATGACCAACTCATAAAATAATATTTAAAAAAAAAACCATTTTTCATTCATTCATTTCATTATCCCCCCCCCCCCCCCCCCCCCCTCGCTCTCTCTCAACTTTTTCTTCTTCTCAAAACCCAAATCAAACCATTTTTCTTCTTCTCATTTCTCCATTCTTGCATCAACCCAAATCAGCCAAACCAAATCCAGCATCAAACCCAAACTGATCAAACCTGAACAAATCCAGCCACTACCACCCACTACCTAGAAAAGCCAATCAATTAAAATGGGAGAGCATAAGGATTTAGAGCTGGACTCATAGAATCTATTATGCATAGGAACTATAAACACCCAATCTCTCTCTCTCTCTCTCTCTCTCTCTCTCTCTCTCTCTCTCTCTATATATATATATATATATATTTATTACTACACTTTTGTTGAGCCACATTAGTGGCCGCATCATTCACCTACTTCCAACAATTTTTCCATTTGGATACTTCTTCTTACTAATTATATGCTTTACTATTACATTTCCTCCAACTTTTTCCCATCCCTTTTACAATTTCATCTCTCCACTACTCTCAACTTTAATGTTGCTCTTCCTCCATCCCTTCCTTTTCCATTTATTTTGTCTCTTCTTATCCCCATCCCTACTATAAATTTGCTACTTCCTCCTATTCTATACATATTTTCCCACACACTTACTTTCTCTCTCTCTCTCTCTCTCTAATTTTTTTTTGGTGGATTTTTTAAAATTTTGTTTTTTGTATATATACTTTAGGTTGGTGAACTTTTGTGTTATTTAGAACTCTATTATGAGTTGATGCAATTTAGTTTTGATAGTATGTAAGAATACAATGTTATTCTATTACATAGCATGACTTGGGTAATTTGGTGTTTATGAGTCATGACTATATCAATTATTTTGACTATTCTTCTTCTCATCTTATTTTCTATAAATTTTCTATTCCCTTTTACATTCTCTCCCCCAAAAAGGAGATTATTTTTTATCTTTCTCTCTCTCATATTCTTTCTTGCAACTTTAATTTAGGTAAATGAATCATTATGTTTTTTTTTTTTTTTTTTTTAATAACACTATTTTGGATTAAAAAGAAATGGTTTTGGTGGTGTGTTTTTTGAGTTCTGCATCACAAACCTCCTCTCTCCTTCTTATAACTTTTGCTTGTTGTTTTTTTATTTTTTTTGACATAATACTTAGTTTTTTTGGAAGTGAGAATTTGAATTTATATTAAAATAAAATATTGGCTATGTATCGAAATGTGTCTGTCAACTATTTGAGTAATATCAAGCGTAATTTTGTGATGAGTTGTGATTATCATGATAAGTTCCTTTAAAAGAATGATACATTTGAATAATTTTTTTTTTGATAGGTAAGAAAAATATATTCAAAAACTGCTAGATGCAAATTAGCACCAGCATATCAAAAGTACAAAAAAGATGGAAAAGCAAAAAACATAAAAAGACATTAATTATAAAGAAAGAGAGCTAAGGAATAGAGGAAGAGATGTGAGTCCCCAAGCCCTAGCCCAATTAAACAGGGAACCAGAAAAGAAAGCAAGCATTTGGTCCTCAGATCTATTCAAATCCTCAAATGTCTGCCGATTGCGTTCCTTCCAAATACACCACATCAAACACAATGGAACTAAGTTCCAAATGTAAGATGAATGCTTCCCCAACTAATTCCACCAACTAAATAGAAAATTTGACACTGTACATGAGGGAACCCATGAAATCCCAAAAATCCTAAAGACAAAGCACCACAGTCGATAAGCCTTTCCATAGTGTAACAACAAATGATCCACTGTCTCACCATAGCAACGACACATAATGCACCAGTCAATAAAATCAAAGCCTCTAAGCCGCAAGTTATCATCCGTGAGAATTCTATCCCATGCGGCTATCCAAACAAAGAAAGAGACACGCCGGAGTGCTTTAACCTTCCAAATACCTTTCCATGGAAAAACAACGGAAGAAGAGCCATATAACTTATGATAATATGAGCGGATAGTAAAATCCCCGTTTTTAGTCAACTTACATCTCAATCGATCATCATCAGTCCCTGAAGGTAAATTGGCTGCCAAGAATCGAAAGAAAACAACCACCACATCTGCCTCCCAATCATTAGGACCTCGATTGAAACGAACATCCCAGGTTCTTCCATCCCCTACTCCTTGACATATCAAAGATGATTCTACAGAAGCCTCTTTGTTTGTAGCAAAATTGTACAAGACTGAAAAAGCCAATTGGAGAGAAAGATCTCCACACCACCTGCTTGTCCAAAATTTCACTCTATCCCCCACTCCAACCTTATACTGGACATTTTTGTTGAAAACTTCCCAGCCCTTCTGGATACTTCTCCACAAACCACAACCATGAGCACCCCTACCCAACTTAGAGGTCCACCCCCCCCATTCTTCCCCAAATTTCAAAGCTATCACCCTCCGCCAAAGCCTATTCTCCTCAATCCCAAAACACCAAAGCCACTTTCTTAGCAAGGCTTTATTGAAAGTAGTCAATTTCCTAATACCCAAGCTACCATTAGCTACAGGCATACACACCTTATCCCATCCCAATAAATGAGTCTTAGGGTCTCCCCACATGAAATCCCTTTGGAGCTTCTCAATTTTGTTTGCCACATGTGTATGGATGGTGTATAGAGATAAAAAATATGTGGGAAGGCTGGATAGTGTGCTTTTAAGCAGTGTCATCCTACCTCCTTTCGACAAATACAACTTCTTCCACCCAGCTAGCTTCCATTCGATTTTTTCCAAAATAGGGTTCCATATAGAAGGGGACTTATGGGACGCACCCAACGGAACACCAAGATAAGTCATTAGCAAGACCCCCACCCTACAACCCAATATCTCTGCTAAAGCATGAACATTATTTACCTCCCCTATAGGAACCATTTCACTTTTAGCTATGTTAATAAAGCCCCCAATAATTCTTCCTTCCTGCGCCCAACATTGCCAAACTCTTGGCGATTCCACTGAATAATGTCTTTTTTCAAAACTTTCAATTTTTTAGCAAACACATAGCTAGGTGTACCCGAAAAAGAATGGCGATTCCACCATGAGTCTACTCTATCAACAAATCCATCCGACTTCAGCCACATACTCTCAAACTGGAAGGGACTTTTTCCCCTCGCCATACCCCCTGCCTCCAAGAGAATTGGAAAATGATTTGAAACTGGTCGTGGTAGAATCCGTTGGGCCACATCCGGAAAGTGTTACTCCCAGTCATGTGACACTAGAGCCCTATCGATCCTAGACATGGATGGCTGGTCAGTACCACTAGACCATGTATAACTCCCTCCCTCCAACGGCAAATCTATCAAGTTTAAATCTTCAATAAATTCAGAAAATTTTTTCATAGCTGGAGTAAGCCTAGACGCATCCCTCTGTTCACTAGGAAAACGAACAACATTAAAATCCCCAAAACAACACCATGGAACATTCCAATACTGCTAAATACCCACCTACTCATCCCATAAATCACCCCTTTAAGTTGTTATCATTCGGGCCATACACCCTTGAGCATGCCCAAATAAAACCATCCTCCACACCTTTTCACTGAATTGACACCGAAAACAAGCCCACCAGAACTTCCAATTTTTGTAAAACCCTCCTATCCCACATAATCAAGACCCCACCAGCCATCTGATTAGCATCTAAAGCCACCCAATCCACATACAAACAGCCCCAAATACTGCAAACCAGCTGCCTATCTATGCCAGCAAGCTTTGTTTCTTGAAGGCATACAACATCACACTTCCACTCATGTAACAAATTTCTCACTACCAGACGGTTCTGGGAGTCATTCAAACCTCTAACGTTCCATGAATACATTTTCAGCTTCATAAAGACTTTTATGGCCCCACAGCTATCTTTACCACACTTCCAACACACTATCTCCCATCATAGCTCACCGTTGAGATTAAATTCCTCAACTCTCTCTTCCCTTTACCCGTGGATGATGCTACTTTCTGGTTAGTGGCTGCTTTCTTCCGTTGTTGGTTAATAACCTCCATCTCCTTTTCTAGTCTTTGAAGATACGCAATACACAACTGTTCATGATGTTTCACAGAATGCTCAATCACTTTACTAAAACCTGGGATTCTGTTTTTCACCCAATTAGAGACATCCAATGTACCACCAAAATCTAATACCTCAGGATCGTTATGCGCTTCCTTCGACAAGGCCTGCCCCGGAGGGATAATAGTAACCAACGGATTACAATCAGCCAAGCTCTCCTCCTCACCCGAGACCACTTCTGGGAAATCCACTTCCTCCACCATCGAGACTCCCAAAACAGATGGGCCATAATCTGACTTCGATTCCGTCAATGCTAAATTGGGCTAGCCAATCTCATCCGTATCACTCGACCTGTTACCCTTGTTATCCACCCCTTGAAACACGAGCACACTACACTCACTTCCAAGTTTATCCTCATTGTTGACACCAGAATCCATAAAACCCGCAACCAAGAGTCTTTTAAGGGATATTTGCCAAGAAAATACCTTTCGAAAGTTGCGAATTTACCTTATCGGTCTTGCCCGGAGCCAACGTGAAAGCATCGGGGTTGAACCCAACTGACTCGTGACCGTTAGAGTTAAACCCAGCAGAAAAAAATACAAACGGTCACTGTCGGAACCACCACAAGACTATCGGAGCTGGTCCCAACCTCCAACCCATCCACCGCGGTGCTGTCGGAGCTATTCCCATCAAGATAGCTCTGATTATCTTCCATCGGCTTCACCGCGACACCCTCGGAATTGAAACCAGCCCCTAACCCAGCCACCGTGAGGCTATTAGAGCTGATGCCAACAGAACAGGTGCGACACCCGAGCATCGGAGGCTCTCCCTGTCGCCCAGTCTCTTTGATATTGAAACTTAAAGGCTCGGTCTGGTCTGAAAGAGCTATCTTAGGTTTCACTGAGTGGGCCAGGGGTGTTGGGCTTGTCATCAAAGAGGACTCACCCATTTCAAAAATACTTGGGCCCGAGAAGATAGCTTCGTTAGGCTTAAAAGAGCCCACACCAGTTTGGGTCAATGAGGGACTCATTTGACCCCGTGACCCACTAGAAATATCCTTCACATGCACCCTCTGTTTCGTTGAAACCCAAACAGAGCACCTCTGTCCACCTTTATTAGGAATCCCTGCACCATGCCTAAAATGTTCTGAGCCCACCACAGAGTTTATATGAACCCGTGACCCACTAGAAGGACCCACCACGTGCTCCCTCTGACTCCTTATTACCCGTTTAGTACGAGTCCAAATCTTCTGTTTCATCAATTATGCTCCACTTCATGCTCCACCAATAATATTTGGACAGCTAGTCTATCTCATTAAATGAGACTGAACCACAAATTTCAACTGCCTAGACCCACCATTCACATAGTTATCAGGTTCCAACAACTTCCTTAGTTCTAACCCAAACACCCTCCATCCATTCATTGCTCTGCCTACTGGAATGATAATGGACCTCCTAGACCCTCCAACTTTAAATTCAGTCAGCAGTAGGAACAACCCAAAAGAGTTGGAATGCTATTGGAGGGTATAAGCTACATCACCATCCCTAAACGAATAGAAGTACTTCGGACTAAGCCCCACAACAATCTGTTCTATACTCTTCATCAGCCATTGAGCCGCATTCTTACCCATGAAGACCGACTTCATGAAGTACCTACTCCTCTCAAAAATCTTTAAGGAAAAAAACCGTCCCCCTCCTCTACCACCAGTTGAAAAAATTTGGATTCAATACAAAAACAGCGAGAACCACCCATGACAAAGTTGTCTCAATGGTTAATTTGGGCAGATATGGAAACCTCAGGGTGATAAAAGGAAGAACTTTTTGAAATAAGTGTTCTCCCCAAATAGTGTGCTTATATTGCCTATTTTGTGCTTAGAAAGTTCTTCCTTTTATCACCCTGAGGTTTCCATGTCTGCCCAAATTAACCATTGAGACAACTTTGTCATGGGTGGTTCTCGCTGTTTTTGTATTGAATCCAAATTTTTTCAACTGGTGGTAGAGGAGGGGGGACGGTTTTTTTCCTTAAAGATTTTTGAAAGGAGTAGGTACTTCATGAAGCCGGTCTTCATGGGTAAGAATGCGGCTCAATGGCTGATGAAGAGTATAGAACAGATTGTTGTGGGGCTTAGTCCGAAGTACTTCTATTCGTTTAGGGATGGTGATGTAGCTTATACCCTCCAACAGCATTCCAACTCTTTTTGGTTGTTCCTACTGCTGACTGAACTTAAAGTTGGAGGGTCTAGGAGGTCCATTATCATTCCAGTAGGCAAAGCAATGAATGGATGGAGGGTGTTTGGGTTAGAACTAAGGAAGTTGTTGGAACCTGATAATTATGTGAATGGTGGGTCTAGGCAGTTGAAATTTGTGGTTCAGTCTCAGACTCCTTGTACAAATTTGTATAAAATTGTACTACCTGATTAGTTACCTCGGATTCCTCCTCAAAAACCACCCCATCCACCTCCAAGGTCCTTAGATGATTAAACCTTCTATGGGAATTAGCCATTTTGTGAAAAAACTTGGTGTTATTATCCCCTTCCTTGATACATAACATCCTAGATTTTTGTCTCCAGGAAATTTCTTCCAAGGAAAGAAGATGCTCCACCTGGACCCTCAAAGCAGCCCTATGACCTTTCTCCCCATCAGTGAGACCAAAGTCCCCTTCCTTGGCGTCTAAATTTTTCAACTCCTCCAATAATTGTTTCTTTTGACGCTCTACATTACCAAACTCTTGGCAATTCCATTGCACAATGTCCTCTTTCAGAGCCTTCAATATTTGTTAAGTGTCCATGGTAAAGAGAACTTGCATTTAGGGGATAATAAGAGGGAGAAGGAGAAGTAGAACCCAATACTTAAACAAAGATTGCTGTGTGAAACACCGGTGAGCTTTCCAGGTCCGATGGGCTCTCGGCGCAGGACAGAGGTTCTTAATTTTGAAAAAACAATTCCGGTAGAAAAACAAAGGAGATCCCCGTTGAAGTTCAAATCTAATTGGGCTGATCATGTTTCTAGTAATAAAGCAGAACTGAGGAATTCTGACTGGGCAGGCCTGACTGTAGAAGTGAATGGGGAAGGAAAAAGGCATGTGGCATGGAAGAAAGGAGGTCTGAGGAGTTCTATTTGGGTCTCTAAGGGTCAGAGGGAGCACGTGGTGGGTCCTAGTGGGTCACGGGATATCTCACATCCTGTGGTGGGCTCTGCCCAAGCCCAAATGGGCCTTCCAGTGAACCCCTTTCCAGTACCCACCAGCCCAAGACCAATAAGAAAACAAAACCAACCCACGAAACCTTTAATTGAGGAAACCCACACACCGGCGATGTCCGAAGCACCTCACAAAACCCTCCGTCTTCAACCTCATGTTTTCAAATCTGAACAGAGTTTTCCCCCTTGCCATTCCCCCTGCCTCCAAAAGAATCGGACTATGATCTGAGATAGGACGGGGTAAAATTCTTTGAATGACATCAGGGAAATGGTCCTCCCAATCTGGAGTGACCAAAACTCTATCAATCCTAGACATCACTGGCTGATCAGTACCACTTGACCATGTGTAGCTACCTCCTTCCAAAGGCAAATCAACCAAGTTAAGATCCTCAATAAATTTAGAGAATTTTTCCATAGCCAAGGTCAATCGTGTCACACCCCTTCGCTCACTAGGAAAACGAACAATATTAAAATCCCCAAAGCAGCACCACGGTATCCTCCAATACTGCTGAATACCCACCAACTCATCCCACATGTGACCCCTCTCAATATTCTCATTTGGGCCATACACCCCTGAGCATGCCCATGTAAAACCGTCCTCCACCCTTTGCCACTTTACCGAAACTGAGAAAGTACCAACCATAACCTCCACCTTCTCCAAAACCCTTTTATCCCACATAAGCAAGATACCACCAGCAGTCCGATCAGCCTCCAAAACAGCCCAATCTACATATGGACAGCTCCACAAACTACGAACCAGCTGTCTATTCATGCTAGCAATTTTCGTCTCTTGTAAACAAATAACACCACACTTCCACTCCCGCAACAAATTCTTCACCACAAGTCGTTTCCGAGGATCATTTAAACCTCTAACATTCCATGAAATCATTTTTATCTTCATAAACACAAAACTATCCCCAACTACTGACACCAACTCAAGATCACCCTCTATCTCCTGTCATAATTCACTGAACATGTCAAGTTTTGCAACTCTCTACGTCCCTTGTTTTTGGACTTATCCACTTTTTTGCTACCCGGTTCTTTCCTGTGTATCACATTAGCTGCTTCCATCTCAGATTCTAGTTTCTGTAATAGAGCAATGCACAACTTTTCATGTCGAGTTGTTGAAAACCCAACCAATTTGCTGAACCTAGGAATTCTGTGTTTCACCCACCCAGAAATATCTAACTTATTCTCAATGCTCAATACCTCATTGGCAACAATGGTTTGCAGAGGTAAGCAATCTGACACTTCTGTTTCCCCAACACCCCCAGCTAGTCTCTTGTATTTCCACAGTTCAGTTCTCTATTTTGATTAATGGGTCTCCAGCTGATTTTTTCGGTAGTTCAAGGGGGTTAAGACAAGGGGATCCGCTATCTCCTATGTTGTTTTTGATTTTGATGGAGGTATTTAGTAGGATGTTGAGAAGAGTGGAGGAAGCTGGCTTGATCCATGGCTTTAACGTTGAGGGTAGGTGGGGTGGTGGGGAATGTGTTTCACATCTATTATTTGCAGATGATACTATCCTTTTTTGTGATGCAAATGTGGAGCAAATTCTTCATATTCGGTTGTTATTACTCAGTTTTCAGGCGATAACAGGTTTGAAGGTCAATGTGCACAAGAGTGAAATGGTTCCAATAGGGGAGGTTGATGATGTGCGTGCCCTGGCGGAAATTTTGGGCTGTAGAGTTGGAACTTTGCCTATGTCTTATCTTGGCATGCCGTTGGGGGCTTCACATAACTTCCTTTCAATTTGGAATCCTATTTTGGAAAAAATTGAGCGGAAATTGGCTGGGTGGAAGAAGTTGTATTTGTCTAAGGGGGGTCGATTGATGTTACTCAAGAGTACGTTATCTAGTCTTTCTATCTATTTTCTATCTCTATTCACCATTCCTACTTATGTGGCTAATAAGATTGAAAAGTTGCATAGGGACTTTCTATGGGATGATGGCAAGAATCATCTGGTAGGATGGGATAAAGTTTGTGCGGCTATAGCTAGCGGTGGTTTGGGGATAAGAAAAATTACTACGTTCAATAAGGCCTTATTGGGGAAATGGCTGTGGCGGTTTGGGAAGGAAGAGGGTCGGTTATGGAGGAGGGTGGTAGCGTCAAAATATGGGGAAGAATGGGGGGGATGGACCTCAAAGTTAGGTAGGGGAGTTCATGGATGTGGTTTGTGGAGAGGTATTCGCATGGGATGGGAGGATTTTAGCAAGAATTGTCAATTTGTTGTTGGGTTGGGGAATAGAGTGAGATTTTGGCAGGATGGGTGGTATGTGGATCAACCTTTCCAAGTGGCTTTTCCAAGGCTGTATGGAATTGCCTTTGATAAGGAGGCATCTGTCGATGTTTCTTTGTCAAGGCAGGGGGCGGAGGATAGAAGAATTTGGGATGTTCGTTTTATTCGAGAATTTAATGATTGGGAGATGGAGGAAGGGCTGCATTTTCTTCGTATATTGGGAGCTAATACTACTCCAATGGATGTTAGAGATCGGATGAGATGGAAGTTGAAGCCTAACGGGGAGTTTGACATCCGGTCGTATTATAACAAACTGCGGGATTCTCCCTCAATTGTCTTTCCTTGGAAAGGAATTTGGAGAGTTAAGGCTCCTAGGCGAGTTTCTTTCTTTGTTTGGTGTGTAGCTTGGAATAAGATCCTAACGGGTGATAACTTGAGAAGATTGAGGGGATTGGATTTTGTAGACTGGTGCATTATGTGCCAGCATTGTGGAGAGACAGTAGACCACTTACTTCTTCATTGTGAGATGGCTTATCGGTTGTGGAGTTTTGTCTTAATTACTTTTGGTTTGTCTTGGGTTATGCCTAGATTGATCCCAGATTTGCTTTTTGGCTGGTGGAATTGGTTGGGGAAGCATTCATCTCAGATTTGGAACTAAGTTCCGTTGTGCATCCTATGATGTATTTGGAAGGAACGAAATCGGAGGACTTTTGAGGATTTGGATAGGTCAAGTGTTCAAATGATTGCCTCCTTTAGTGGGATGCTTTTTGATTGGTCTCGGGCTTGGGGAATCACAACTAGTGATTCTCTCCCTTCTTTTCTTAGCTCTCTTTCTCTTTTGTAATCTTTCTGTTGTTTAGTTTTCTTTTTTGTTTTTTTTGTTTTCTTCTTCTTGTTTTTTCTGGGTTTGCTCTATGTTCTTCATGCATAGAGTAGCCTTTCATATATATAACATTCTTACTTATCAAAAAAGAAAAAGAAAACTAGCCTCTCTTATTAAAGTCAGAGTTATCTCATTAAATGAGAGAGACTAGCTATCCAAATATTATTGGTGGAACATGAAGTGGAGCATAATTGATGAGACAGAAGATTTGGACTCGTTTAGTACTCCTCAGTCCACCTTTATTAGGAGTCCATGCTACACGCCTATATCCTTCCCCATTTATATCCTTCCCCATTCACCTCTATGGTCAAGGCTTCTCCATTCCAGTAGGAATTCCTCAATTCACGTTCTTTTCCAAAAACAGGCACATTCAAATTTGATTTGAATATCAACGGAAATCACCTATTATTTCCTACCGGATTTGTTTCTCCCAAATCAAATTTCCCTTTAATGCTCGGGGAACCCACAACTCTTCCTCCAAGAGTCGTCAGACTTGGTGTGCTCATTGGTGTTGCACTCAACCTCCTCTGTCCACTTACTGAGTTCTGCTGCTCTCCCATGTTATCCCCTAATTGCCATTTCCCTTTATCATGGATGTTTAACAACTTTTGCTGATTTCTACCCCAAACCTGCACTTGATGCCCACGCACCGTATCGGCAAAAGTTTTAAATGGTAGGACCTGTGAGTTATCCCTAAGAGGCTGAGCTACAAATCTCAAGGGACCAGAACCATCATGCACATAGTTTTCGGGTTCCAACATCTTCCTCAATCCTAACCCAAAAACCCTCCATCCATTCTTTGCTTGGCCTTCTGGAATAAGAATGGACCTCCTAGCCCTGCCAACTTTAAGTTCAGTCAAAAGAAGGAACAAGCCAAAAGAGTTGGAGCTCCGTTGGAGAGTGTAGGCTAAATCACCTTCTCTGAAAGTATAAAAATACTTCGGACTACTCCCAACAACAATCTATTTTGTACTCTTCATCAGCCATTGCGCCGCATTCTTACCCATGAAGACCGACTTCATAAAGTATCTACTCCGCTCAAAAATCCTTAACGAAAAATACCATCCCCCTTCCTCTACCACCAGTTGAAAAAATTTGGATTCAATATAAAAACTGCGAGAACCACCCATAATAGAAAGGTCGGAAGAAAGAAAAGCCGCAATTTTTTTGGCTAATTTAAGGTAGCCGGGCCTCTCAAAAGGGGAGAGAGAGAGATCACAGTTGATAAGGAAGGGGTTCTTGGAATGAAATTTAAAGAGTTTAGTTGTACAGAGGGAAAAAAAAAAGTAAAATATAACGCACCATAACATAATATATTTAGGAAAATATGGACCACTTCAAAAAGGAATAATATCAATCAAACACACCATTTAGTAAAATGATATATTTGTAGAGATGGATAGGTGAAAAAATAATTTTAGAATTTTTTTTAAAAAATTTTTAGGGAGATCAAATTATCTTCCACAAAATTTAGAAAAAAAAAAAATTATACATTATACCATATTTACAAAATAATTATCTATTCTCATGCATTGCTTGAGTTTGAGACTAGAAGTATCTAAATGCTGAAACATATTATTTATTGTCACCACACTTTTATTGAGCCATATTAGCGGTCATGTCATCATTTTATTTCTATTATTTCTTAAAATAATGTATATTAATATTAATGTATACAATAATGAATTATGCATTTACTCATTCGCAAACTAATTATAACTTATCAATAGGGACAGTTCTAGGATTTTAAGCTAGCAGGGGCTAGAGTATAACTCCGAATAAGCATCCATAAAGTATTAAGAATTTATAAATACTCAAAATCGTTGTTTCTAAATACATGAAGATGCAATCATTTACCAACAAAGACAAAAACAAAAAAAAAATAATGTTTTTTTTAATACTAGGCTGACTAGGATTTTTTTTTTTTTTTTTTTTGAAGTTAGAGCATTCACAATAGTGAAGCTAAAAATTTTAGCTTTTAGCACTTTAAAAAGCTACTTTATCTATTTTACCACCTTACTTTACAATACATCCAATATCAAATGTTCTATTTTTTTTATCACTTCATTTGAAATAATATGAACAACTCATCTATATATATATATATATATATAAAACCGAAGCTTTTGAAGCTCCCACAATTTTCCACGTCAGCACTATTTAAATGCATTATTTAAATAAAAAAATAAAAAACAAAAAATTAGTAAAAAAAATTACATAACCTACTAAAACACTACTAATCACACGTTTAACCTCTTTACAACTCTGTTACTTATCCTACTAAAACACTACTAATCTAGAAAGTATATTGAAGGTTTTAACTTATGAGTTGTTCTTTGTTCTAGAGAAAATTTTGTTTCGAGAAAGCCCTCAAAAATCCTACACTTTAGGGTTTGTGGATGCAATCCTACACTTCGTGGCTGCATTTTTTATGCTTCGAGGTGTGGATGGAAGAGTACTAATGCGTTTAAATTTGGTTTGTTGATTTACTTTTGATATTGAGTTAAAGTTGTAACGCCTACAGTTCCTTCTCCCTCTCGTATTTGTGTTAATCCTTCCTTGCAACATCAAAGGTTCTATTCTTAATTTTTATTCTTCCATTCAGTTTTGTTTAGATTTAATCTTCTCGATTTTTGTTCTAGAGATTGGGCCTCCTGCCAAAAATAAATTGAATCAAGGTTAAAGGTATGCTAATTTACAATTAAAATTTTCCAATTTCTTGGGTTTGGATTGTTGATTTTTGTTTTTTGGTTAGAATTTTTTCCTACTTGGCAAATATTTTTTTACTGTATTTGAAAAAACAAAGCTCTTTTAAGGGTTTAATCTAATTTAGAATTGTAGATTCTCACATTGTTTGGTTACGGTTACATTGCAGTTGATGATAAGTATATGTAACTGTATGTATGCATGCTTTGGGCTAGCTTTAGTTTGATGATTTAACTTATGTTTGTTCCTCTTCTTGGCATTTGTGAATTAAAGATTTGATGTTGGATTATTATGTGATTTTGTTTATGTGCAATGTTCTTTTTTTAGACTTCAAATCCTACATGAAGCAAAAGTCTCTAAACAACCAAGAAAACACACATCTTCAATATTGTTCTTTCGCTGCCACAATACATTGGCTCCACTATTGTTATAGCTATTTTCACCAGGGGTAACCAATATTTTTGTTATATTTCTCTATTGTAAAGTCATATATTCTTTTGTTTTGTTTCAATAATTTCTAGGCTCTAAATTATCTAATTTATTATTATTATTTTTGGACTTTTGGAAATTTTAACATTTGATTCTTTGATTTCTCACTTTTTTTTTTTTTTTTTTGCAAGATTTAAAATTGTCTAACAGATTTCAACAACTATATCCACAAATTATTCTTTTGAAGGTAACTAATCTTTCTCTATATTTCTTTGTTGTGTAATCACATAGACATATATGTGTTTTGTTTTGTTTCAATAATTTTTAGGCTCAGAATATTCAAATTCTTTAATTTTTTTGGCTTTTTGAACATTTTAACATTTGAATTTTTGGGTTCATTTTTTGCTATAACTGAATTTGTCAACTATATAGCCATGGATTAGTCTTTTGATGATAGCCACATTTTTATCTTATATTTCTCTGTTGTGTGATCAAATATTTTCATTATGCTTTAATAATTTCAGCTTTGAATCTTATACATGATACATTTTACATTTATGCAAAATCTTCCCGTGCATTGCACGGGTTAGTGACTAGTTAAAATAATAAATGAAGAGAGAATTTGAGTTTTCTAATTGAAGGAAGAGATATAATATGAACAACTCATTAAAAGTTTTCTTGGTCTGCTTCCTTAAGAAAGATCTTAACAACAGACAACCTTCGTAAAAGAAGAGTGATAGTGCTTGACTGGTGTTATATGTGTAAGAGGTGTGGGGAGTCGGTGGATCATCTTCTTCTTCATTGCTCCATAGCTTGAGAGTTGTGGTCCTTGGTTTTCTGCTTGTTTGGTATTCAATGGGTTATGCCTCGCACTGTTCTTGAGTTGTTTGAGGCTTGGCAAGGAAAGTTTGTGCGACATTGTCACATTGATGTTTGGAGATTAGTGCCTCATTGCTTGATTTGGTGCATTTGGCGTGAAAAGAATGTTAGAAGCTTTGAGGATTGTGAACGACCTTTGCTGGAGATTAAGTCTTTTTTCTTACACACTCTCTTTGAATGGAGTGTGGTTTTTTCTCATTTTTCTTGTTCTTCTTTTTTCTTTTTTTCTTGACCGTTGTTCTTTTGTTTTCTGATTTGTGCCTCCATAGTACATCCCCAATGTACTCAGTTTGGCAATCTTTTTATTATTAATAATATTCTTACGTTATTTATCAACAAAAAAAAAATTTTTGTATTTTATTGTTAATAACTTGCTATAGTCAACTGGTATTTATACCAACTAGTCGCGGCCCCCCGCGTTGTGCGGGATAATCCCTTTAGGGTAGTCACATTAAGTTTTTTTTTTTTTTTGGTTGAAAATTGGACTAATTTAATTAAGAATAACATATTTTATAATCATATTTTCATTTGATATAGGAAAAATCACAAATGTAATATATAATTTTTGTTGTATCAAAATGAAAAACAATACAATTTTTCCCAGAAATTCAAAAGGTAAGTTAGTGATAATATTCATTTTTCTTTTATAAAACTTATTTATAAAATTTTGTATATCATTAAAAAGTATATAAAATTTAGAAATTATTCTTTTAGGTTTAAAAAGAAAATTCTCAAACCCAATTTCTTCTACCCTACACACCAAAAACACCAAAAAATTTATCTAAAAAATTAATAAAACTCAACAAAACTACAATTTAAAATAAAAGATAAAGGGAAAAATAAAACTCACATCATAATCAAACTCCTTCCCAATATGTAAAACGTATCAAATGTGATGTAATCAAACCAAATATCAAATGCGCAATCAAATTTAAAATTTTTAATAAGGTTTTGAAGTTACACAATAGAAATAGGTGGTTGATTCTAAGCAAAAGTGCTGGTTGTAGCTTTATATGTAATGATTTTAAAATTTCTTTTGTTAATAATATTAAAAAAAAACAAATAAAAATGTAAAAATAAATCAATAAACCGAGACCACAATTCCAATGGAGGAAAAAGTAGAGAAAATTTTTGACAAAAAGAAGAAGTGTTGTGTAAATATTGTCATATAATCTAATCCAATATGTGAATAATAAATAGATAAATAAATAATTTTAAATACAAAATTGAATTTTTTTTTCTTAAAAATCTTTAAAAATACACCAATGAGATAAGGAAGATAAAGTGTAATATCAGATATTCGTAAACACTTAAAACAATTACTCTAGTATCTAGGAACATCATATAACAAAGAAATAATAATTCACTGCTAATTTGTTAAAACAAAATATTTACAAACAGTGAAATGAAACTACATAAAGGCCATTTTCTTCAACTGCACAAACTGTTCTTCATTATATTGTCCAAACTATCTTGTTCTTTTCCAAATAAACTAAAACTTGACAACAACACAAAATAGGACATATTATAATTTGATTTTTCTCCAAATCAAGTCAGCAAAAAAAAAAAAAAAAAAAAAAAAAAAAAAAAAAAAAAGATGATGTGGCTAATGATGTGGCTCAACAGGAGCGTACAACAATAATTGTCACTTATGTGCAAATTATTAGTTGTAGCCATGCAGTATGTATCTTGGATTATCTCAAGCTGATTTACACGTCGTGTGCATCACATATTAAATATCAAATTCAACATGAAAATTTTGGAATCACCAAGCGTTACAAAAGTTACAATATACGAAACAGAAAAAAGGGTAAAAAGCATGATGGCCAAGAAAGAAGAAACTGTAAAGAAAGAAGGAAGATAATTGAGTTTTACGTTGTTTTATTATTTGGACATATCATAGAAAAAAAGTGCCCTAAAATATGAAAAACCATATGCCAAAAAAAAAATTTTTTGTTTCTTATATTTCTAATTTCTTATTGCAATACAGAATTAAAACAAACAAAAACAAAAAACAACTATTCAACTTATGGTAACAAATAAAATACAAAAAAAGGAAAAAAAAAAAAAAAGACATAAATTACTATTAATGTCAAACATGGTCCCAATTCGAATACTACCAACAAAATATAATAGATGTATTATACAAATTAGAGATTTTACTTTTTTTTGGAAACCATTGTGTGGGAATGAAGAACCTACTCAGTGTATAGCTCTCATCAAGCATGAAATCTACGTAAAGAAAGAATATGTTAATATAAAAAGAAACCGCACCACCCTTGACATTGGCATCCTTCCTATGGCAAGGCTCTCTTCAACACTTAGGGCATCCTTCTCCAAGTTGTTATTGTCACCTTTGAAGCCACCAAACATTGTTGCTCTCTCGCACTTGAAGGCATCATTTGCAATGGCACCACACCAGATTGGTGTTGTTTGTTTACATATAGCAAAGAAAACATTTTGGTATAATATTAAATTACTAAGGAAATGATGGAAGAAGAAGAAATAATGATCACACGTTTATAAAAGCTGAAAGTTGATTGTCAAAGTGTAAACTATGTAAATGGCTTAGAAATTGAAAAATCCGTATCTCATCCCATTACTTATACCAGTTATATAAAAAGTTCACGGATAGCCTTTCCATTTGATACCTGATATCAAAATAAATTTTAGAACTTAATTACATGAGCTGTAAAAAGATAAGATCCATGTATTAAAACGTTAGACCAAAGGACAGAAATATATGGACATAAAGTTATAAACCGTCTGAGCATTTTATACTCATTGAATTGAGTAGTAATGAGACACAAAAGAGAAAATCTGTCAAAAGACCATTTTTACATTAATACGGAATTAACAGCTCCCTGAAAATGAAAAAATAGTGATAGATGAATAGTGATTATAATCATTTTCTCTTTAAGAAGAAATGATGTGTGTCATAGTAGAAGTGATTATAGTAGTATTTTCTTTTCTTAAAAAAAAAAAGAAAGTTTAGTTAACTTGTGGTGGTAGTGCAAAAGACCACCTTGTATCCCATGCTATTTACATTAAAACTAACACTCAATGTTGAAAGGAGTTATGAATATAGACAATAGAGTTTATGGTAAAGTGTAATGCATCATGTTGGCCACAAAGAATTAATTTTGCAATAGAAAATTAATAGAGTTGGTAAACCAAAAAAAAGGAAAAAAAGAAATAGTGACGTGGCCGATGATGTGGCTCAATATGAGCGTAGCAACAATAATTGCTACGCTTCAGCTTTTAGATATATATAAATTTACTATAGTTACAAAAAATTTAGTTTTAGCTTCTCCAATAACACATGATTTTTTGGTTCTTAGGTGGTAAAATAGTTTTTTTTTTTTGTTGCTAAAATACAACCACCATTGTGAATGTTTTTATTGTTTTTGTTAAGATTTTGGGTTAGATAGTTGCTATTTGGATGAGGCTAGTTAGGGTTATTGATTAAGGAAAAGGGGGGCTCAACTACAAAAATGAAATATATTATAACTAAAAATATATATATATATATATATATATATTTTGGACCCAGGGGGCCCGCCTGGGTTTGTCCCTGTTTATCAATCATGATTAAGACCACTACTTTTCAATATCATGACTTCACACATTTTTTAACCTAAATATAAATTATAATAGAAAATATGCTAAAATGCAAATTGCATCATCTGAGGTTAATTCAATATAGACTCAAAAAAAAAAAAAAAAAAAAAACATTTTTAAGTTACTGTCCTCCATCACAACATATTACAGCCATAATATCTTGTTCTCTAGTCAATACCACCTCATCGTTGTATCATTCACAACTCAGATTCTTATCTGGAGGGATGGGAGATTTAGGGGATATATGTTGAATATACGGAAGCTCTAATACCAAATTGTTTATCAGAACACGTGATAGCTAAGAGCACAAAAATCTGAACACGTGGCATTATTTTACAAAGGTTTTGCACAAAAATCCAAATTCTACTACCATTGCCAATTATCCCCATCATCCCAGCTGAGATAACTTTCCTAGCTTTAAGAATACTTTGCCAAGTGTAGGAACCCAAAGATATCTTGGCATCAAATACTGTACCTCCAGGCCGAGAAAGTATTTTTCTTGGAAAGCTCTTTAAAATAGAAAATTATGGTCGGTCAAGAGACATTAAACCTGTTTCAAAGACATCGTTTCATTAAATTTCACCAAATCTTTAAAGCCCACACCACCACACTTGAGGTTGACAAAGAATTTCTCATTTTTTTTCCAATGAAATTTTTTTTGCTCACCCGTTTGGTTTTGATTTGTTTCATCTAAAATCACATATTTGGACATTATGAGTTAACTATATTTGGCTTTGGCATACATCACTTTCGAAAATTTTGTCACTTCTATAATGTAAAATGTATCATGTGGCCTATCTCATGTGCAACCTATTAAAAGTGTGCATTCTATTTTTTTGTTATTCTTATCCAAGTCTTGAACACTGATTATGTGTCGAGACTCAGGTAAAATTAGGCTCAAGGTCCTTCTAGCGTTTTATTCCATTTTTAAATGTTGTTGGATGCTAGTAGATTAATAGATATTTTTTAGTCTCATTTTCATAATCTGGTAAAAATGGTTGGAATTATTTGTGGATTTCTGTCATTAGTTTGTTCCCATGACATGTAGGAGCTTAATTATTGTTACGGATGATCTCTCTGCTATGGCTGGAATTGAAGGACGATACATCTTAATGAAAAGAGTTCATGGACAGGGCAATTATATTACCTTTCCAGGTTGATCCATCTATGAACTTTGCACTTAACATATGAATTAATTTATAGCTTGGGATGCTATTTTTACTATGAAATTGAAGATTTGCAAGTAACATTTAGGTTTCGGTTTGGATTTATTCTGCTGAATAGATTTTGGCATGGTTTGGATTGATTGTGTTGTTGTTGTTGTTGTTGTTTTTTTTTTTTTTTTTTTTTTTCATTTTTATTAATTTTTGGTTACTTAGAAAATTGTTGCTGAGAAAAATTCTCTCTATTCTTTTTCATTTATTAATCTTTTTTTTAAATCAAATAATAATTTATATTTTATAAAATTTTTGTTTTTTCAAAAGTTTTTTTTTATTAATTTATATTTTTTAAATTAAATAAATCTATAGAAAAGCAAAACCACATCATTTTTAGACACTTTATGGAAATTTCCTAACAAACACTAATGAAAAACCTTAATTAAATAAACTTGAAATTAAAAAGATACAATTGAATAAAAGTAAAGTTAAAGTTCTAATATTAATATACTTTCTTTAGTTGCACTGTTTCATTTGCATCTTTGGATGCAGATTTATAGGATTTCAGGATTGGGTACCAACCTAATTTGAACAGGAAATAATACAAAGAAAAAGCATAATTAATGGAAGAAATTAGTCATTTGATTTGTTGCTAAAATCTGTCTTTCATGGTAAAAAAAATGTTCCCAAAGTTATTCTAGAAAAAAGCATTAAGTTGTACAAGTCAGTGGACGTGTAAAACATAGGTAGCTAGTACTGGACAGATTTTGTGGTTCACTATCTGTGTTGCACATAATATATGTCTTCTCTATACTTTATATCTTAAGTGGCACAATTTTATATAAAGATGAAAATTAAACTTATAATTAGTCATGCTCAAGAAATACTTGTAGATCGTATTTGAATTAGTATTACTGGATGATCTGAGCCTAAAGTGTACTGTCAACTTTATAGCTTGATTTTTACTTTAAAGGCTCTTTTTCAGGCTGATATTTTGGTTTTGTTGACCAAACCTTTGAAATTGGGTTTTTGCAAAAGATTTCTCTCTTCCTTTTCCAATTTCCTATTATAAATCACTAAAAGGCGCTATATTATCAATCAAATGTTTAAATTTCAAGTTTTTGTAATCTAAAATTATAAATAAAAAAATAAGTTTAAAAATCAAATAATAAATAACAACCGATAGATACGAAATTTGACATGTATATTAAAAACAAAAAGAACATGCAACTCAACAATTATATTTTCAAAATAGGTAGCCATTTTAATTTTTTTAGTAGGAGTTGTAGGCATTACACTTCTTTATGTTTTCAACATGCATATCAATTTTTATGTTAAACTGATGTTATTTACTATTCCATCCATAAACTTATTTCTTATACATAATTTTTGTTAGGTTCTAAATATTTAGGATTAAATGTTTAGGAACTAATTTTATTGTATGTTTGCAAACCGAGTACAAAAACATGTCTAGTATGACATATTTATGTCTTCGAAGTGTTTTAGACTTTATTCAAGGTAATATAATTCATGATTCAAGAACATACAAGCTACAGAAAGAAGAATTCATAAACTAAAGAGCTCATTTGATATTGTATGCAGATTAATCTTAATTTTTTTCTTTATACACTAGATGTGGGTGTATTTTAAGAATTGTTTTAAATAGATATTGAAACCGGGGGGGGGGGGGGGGGGTGGGGGGTGTTGAAGAGCTGTGGACTAAGAATCTTTCTTAGCATCATTCAAACTAGTTCAAGGGGGGGGGGGGGGGGTGTTGAAGAGCTGTGGACTAAGAATCTTTCTTAGCATCATTCAAACTAGTTCGAAGGACTTCACAAACGATAAACTTGACTAAACATGCCTGAGAGAATTTTGTTTGTTATTGAGGTCTTCTCAAAACCTTGAAAACAATGTCACAAGGTACACCCCAGTTTTGGTTTTAAATTAGACAGGTTATTCACTTACTCCAAAAGTCGAAATTCACTTCATAAAAAACTATTCATTACATATTAAAAGAAAAAAAAGGCTTTTAAAAATTGTTTGTGTGTGTGTGTGTGTGTGTATATATATGATGCATCGAACATTGCAATTATAATTTTGATACTGTTAGGTTTCAAAGATTTAGAATTAAATATTTAGAATCATTATTGTATTATGTTGGCAAACTGAGATCAAAACATGTCTAGTCTAGGTATTTAGGCAATGCTTAAATAAGGGTGTTTCAAGTTTTGAAGTCCAGCTGTTTGCAGAGAAGAAGAGTCAAGTTCTACCTTTCTTGACCGATCGAGAAGTAGGCTCGATTGATTGAAAATCACAGGCTCAGTTTTTCTGTAGAATTTTTACTTTTTGTGGTGTTGTTTACTTTTCCGCATCTTTGCATGATATGATATATATGTGTTTAACCTAGATCTGAAAATTAATCTAAGTAATCACTTGATTAATTAATTAGGTTAAAACTATTAGGTTAAGGGGTCTAAACAAACTTTCAGATACAATGACTACTTACCAACCCATGGAAATCAGAAACATATTACCATCACATCTTGAAGCAAAGTTTGGGTGCAGATTCACACTATCTTCTTGGAAGATTTTATGTTAAATAAGTAGTGAAAAGAAAATTGTACTTGAGTCAAGCCTGTGAATTGGGGTAGCAACTTTCTTGATTTTTAATGAAAATGTTTATTTATCCAAAAAGAAAAAGAAAAAGAAAAAGAAAAGGGATTATTTGTTCTCACAAAAGATTAAACGGCTGGTAGTAAATGGGAAAAGCATACTACATGGCAGGGATGTTATTCAAAGAGGAGCTAGATGGCGTGTGGGAAATGGAATCAACAATGGCTGCTAAAAAATCACTCATCTATGATCTCTTCTCCAATTGTTGAGTCCATGTGTGATGCCACGGTTGATATTTTGATTGACAATGAAACAAGAAACTGGAACAATGACATGCTAGATGGTCTATTTGTTCCAAGTGAAGCCGATTTTATCAGAAATATCCCCTTAGCCCGTGTTGTATCAGAGGACATGCTCTATTGGCCTTTAACTCATGATGGTCGCTACAATTGTAAATCAGGATACAGGTTTTTGAAGGAAGAATCTGAACCAGCAAGCCCGAGTGGCTTTCCGCCTCAGGAAATGCAGCTATGGAAGGGATTGTGGTCTTTGAAAATTCCAAATAAGGTAAAGAATCATGTATGGAGAGCCTGCCGTAATTCATTACCTACCAAGGAGAATCTGGTAAGTCGTACAATCATTACTAGCTCCACCTGTGACCGATGTTTTGAAGCTTCAGAATCACCATTACATGCTATCTGGACGTGCCCCAAACTGGACGCTGTCTGGGCAGACCTGGACTTGTGGGGTTTTTTGACAAAATCATCAATTCTTTGACTTTAAGGAGCTTCTATCTTGGATAATGCAGCAACAGAGTAGCCCTGCACTCTTCTCTATGACGGCCTGATCTGTTTGGATGCAAAGAAACCAAGTCAGACTGAATCAGCCCAGCAGCATGCTCTCGGACATTTCTCAGCTCTCAACAATCAGGTACAATGAGTACCGTGCAGCCCAGCCTTCTGCAAACTCACCACAACAGCACCCTCAGCAGCAACATTCTCGTGCTTCCTGGCAGCCTCCTCTTGATTTGTATAAAATCAACTATGATGGTGCCACTTTTGATTCAGAGAATATGTCAGGCATTGGTGTGGTCATCCGAGATTCACATCGTTCAGCCGTTGCAGCACTCTCTCAGCAGCTTCCACGTTGATACCATGCAGCAGAAATTGAAACTATGGCAGCAACAAGGGCACTTGAATTTGCTCTTGAGATTGGGATAAGATGCAGTGCTGGAAGGGGATTCTATGCTGGTTGTTCAAGCCATTTCTGCTGATACAATCTCTTTTGTCTCCTCTTGGTTCTTTGATAGCTGATGCTAAGTCTTTTAGTTGTTTTAATGAATTACATTACTCTCATACAAAAAGAGAAGGTAATAAGGTTCCCATAGCCTAGCTCGGCATGCTGGATATGTTACAAACTACGTTGTGTGGATGGAGTCTATTCCTCCACCTTCTTTTTCTGCTTTCCAGGCTGATTTAGCCTCATTCCTTAATACAAAAGCCCATTAGGCCTCCTCAAAAAAAAAAAGAAAAAGAAAAAGCTCCATCCTTTAGTTTCTTTTATTATTTATTTTATTTTATTTTTTACTGTGTTAAATTGATATCTGTAGTTTGTTTTTTATTTGCTATACTTTTGGTGAAATGCTCTTCTTGCTTTGACTCTTCTCATCCCACTGGTCTATACTATCCTATGGCATGACCATGAATTTTTAGATATGTTTGCTTCATTATTAGGTACAATTTCCATTTTCTATAGATGAGATAAAGTAACAATTGATTTTTTTTTTCACTTTACGTTCCATTTTCTGTGCAGGTGTGGCAAGTGCATCAAGTATGAAAAAAATACCTTTCATGTATTCTCACCTCCTTGCATATTATATTTCTCATTATGCTCTTTTAATTCAATTGCAATATAATTTTGAAAGGAGTTCGTGCCCTTAACATGCAAGGAATTGCAATGTCTTAGATCATCACTGCTATATCTTAGCTTGCTCAAATTTATTGATAGCTTTATGCATTATTTGACATTTGAGGTCGGTACTTCCAATCCTCTAGCAAAATTTGTTTTCCACTCATTGTCAAGATATTTCCATATGCCAAGGCTTTGTAATGAGACCCTTTGTCTCATAGAATGTTTTCTTTTCTGCATATACTGTTCTTTATCAACAAAGTTCAAGTGCTACTCCAGTTTTGTTTTATAAGTAAAGAAAAGATGTTGGATAGAGAGATCTAATTGAAAAGTGAGAACAATGAACAAGGAAAATGTGAGATAGCTCCTAATCAACATGTTGGGCCCAAGAAAACTTGTGAAGATTCAACTTAAGGGGTTCTCTTTGGGGTTTATTCTTAGTAGCTAGTTTTTTCAAATGTAGTAACCAATGTGCCTAGAGTATGCTGCAGCAGCTCAATCTTTTATATCATCTTCCATTGACATTCTTAGACGAATCTTCTGTTGGTTTAATTGGGAATTCAAGAAATCCATCAATGGCACTTAATTAGCTCCAGAATTCAATAGTCCTGATTCCATTCTATAAGTGACACATAATTAGCTCCAGAATTCTACAGTATGTCGCAGCAACTCAATCTTTTATGTTGTCTTCCATTGACATTCTTAAGTTAGATGAATCTTCTGTTGGTTTAATTGGGAACTCAATAAGTCCATCAATGTCACTTAATTAGCTCCAGAATGAGCGAGGAGGCGAGGTTGAATAGAGTTCCAAAACAGAGCCATACTTGATTCATCTTTGCACGGTGAGGTGTTGGAAAAGACAAAGAGTTGAGTTTATCTGATGAACAATAAATGAATATGTTCAACACACCATATATGTTGTGTTTGTGCTTTGAATATTGTTGTTTGTATCTAGGATATGTGATTCCTTAAATATGCTTAACAATCATGAAAATCTTGTGAGTTTGTATAGGTTTTTATTATTGTTGTGGTACTAGGTATTATAGTCCCCGATAATGTTATGGGTATAAACCAACACTTAACTTAGTTTTAATTATGTTGATTGTGGTATTACTGGAACTCTGTGCAATAATAATCTGCATAAATCTTATTTATTCAAAATAATTCTCGTAGGCAGGGTAGATAGGGGTGTTAAAATTCAATCTTGAGTTCTATACCTATGCTTCTAATGAGTTTGCTTTTCATTGTTCCTATCTTCATTACATTAAGTAGAGGTTGGATTGCTGAAATTTCTAATAGGTACTAGAACTTACGAATTTATTAATAGTAATACATCTGCTACACGACATTTCCTTCTTGTCAACTTGCTTTTTCTTTTTCCAAATCGTGACAAGGGAAATATAGGCTTTACCACTGAAGATTGTTTGATGAGTTAGTGACGAGCTAGTAAGCTATTATTCACTAAGTCCTGATGGGCTTAGAATTTGAATAATTTAATAGCTTTATTCCTTTTTCCATGATTAATAGCCTATTGAAACCATCTCCTGGTATTTCTTTCAAAATTATCTTGGAAATCTCTCTATTTCAGTATGTTGTTATTTCTCAATGCGTATTAATTTGTTGTAAATTTATTCCTCCAAGATATCTCACTCAAATCTTTCTTGTTTTTTTTTTTTTTAATTTTTTGGTGGTAGGCAAGCAATCTCAAACGAAGAGCAAAATCCTATAGGGGGCCTTGCAATACTACCATCTATAGATGGTGTGCATCAGAGCATCACCACTGAATTTCTAGTTTGATATGCTCAATAGGAATTGGAAGCTCCAATAAAATTGCAGTGGAGATAGTTTGGTGCTCAATTTGGAAAGCGAAGGTCCCTAATAATGTTAAGATGTTCGCATGGAAAGCATGTCATAACGTTCTACCTGC
The DNA here is from genome assembly GCA_023736055.1 of Quercus glauca. NCBI lineage: Eukaryota > Viridiplantae > Streptophyta > Magnoliopsida > Fagales > Fagaceae > Quercus > Quercus glauca. The sequence goes on along the minus strand of CM043318.1, from coordinate 21,620,700 downwards.
ATGTGCCAATCTGTTCAAACGCATATATTATGAGGATGACATGATGCATATATTATGGATTTGTGAAGAGGCACAAAGAATTTGGTGTTGCAGTAAAGAGGTAATTAGAGCATGAATTCCTAGACTTTGTGAGAATATTTTGGCCTGTATTGGAGGAGTGCGGAGCAATATCCTAATTAAAAAAAAAAAAAAAAAAAAAAAACATACTCGTTACAAACAATTGGTAAAATGAAAACCATATTTGGATTTAGGTGCACATAGATTTTTTTGAGCAATCCTAATTCTTATACTAGGAATCTATAGCTAATTTGAAAAGATAATTACGCCACTATTAGTATTATGTCTAATATTTTAATCAGCAAGTTTTTTAATTATTTAATTTAAATTCTTTCAAAAAGGAATCTACTTCAATTAAATGAGGCTAAGTATAAGAATTTGAAAAGAGAATTAGGCAACCAGATTTACTAAACAACATTTGCTACTGAGGATCGTTGCCAAATGTAAATGGGTTACTTGATGTTTTTCTACTAACATATAGGTTTTAGTTTGGATGGATTCGGTTGGATATATTTGGCATGGATTTGATTGACTGGGTTGTTCTTTTCATTATTATTATTATTATTATTATTATTATTATTATTTTTTTTTTTTTTTGATTGGTGAGAAAACTTTACGAAAAGTTTGTTTTTCAATTCCTAAACTTTAAAATTTTATTTTTTCATCCTTAAATTTTATAAAGAGTTTTTTTAATAGTTTAGAGAAAAATAAAGATGAAATTTTTTTAATAATTTAGGGACAAAAAAACAAGTTTTTTTGTAAAGTATAAGGACAAAATGTAAACATTTAAAATAGTTTAGAGATAAAAAACACAAACTTTTTAAAGTATAGGGATTAAAAAAAAAAAAAAAAAACTTTTAGTTTGGATGGATTTGCTACTAAAGATCGTTGCCAAATGTAAATGGGTTACTTGATAATTTTCTCCTAACATATAGGTTTTAGTTTGGATGGATTCGGTTGGATATATTTTGGCATGGATTGGATTGACTGGGTTGTTCTTTTCATTATTATTATTATTATTATTATTATTTTGATTGGTGAGAAAACTTTACGAAAAGTTTGTTTTTCAATTTATAAACTTTAAAATTTTATTTTTTCAATCTTAAATTTTATAAAGAGTTTTTTTAATAGTTTAGAGACAAAAATAAAGATGAATTTTTTTTAATAATTTAGGGACAAAAAAACAAGTTTTTTTGTAAAGTATAAGGACAAAATGTAAACATTTAAAATAGTTTAGAGATAAAAAACACAAACTTTTTTAAGTATAGGGATTAAAAAAAAAAACTTTTAGTAAAGTTTAGGGATGAAAAATAAACTTTTAGTAAAGTTTAAGAATAAAGAACAAACTTTTGATAAAGTCTAAGGATCAAAATATTATTTTACCCCTTTTTTTTAATGTGATTTTGACAGATTCAACATTAGCTTGTATTTTCTTATCATTTCTTCTATACTAGTAAAATTTCAAGAAAATAAAAAATTAATAGTTATGTCATCAATCAAATATTTAATTTCAAGTTTGTATAGTCTTAAATTATGTATGAAAAATAAGTTTATGGATCAAATGGTAAATATTATTCGATTTGAACGAAATTTGACATGCATGTTAAGAAAAAAAAAATGCATTCCAACAGTTACATTTAATTTCAAAATATATAACCTTGTTAATTTTTTGGTAGGAGTTTGTAGTTGAATTTTGTCATTTTCATATACCTTCACCCGTCAAGTACACACCATACAACAACCATTCCCATTTCAACTCATCTTTACTAATATCTTGCTACCTGGAAAGGACTACCTATTAGTTCGTAGGGTTTGTCCATACTTGGGATAGAAAGTCACACTAAGGAAAGTGGACCCTTTCTCTTTTGTACAAATAGGGGGTCCCAATGGGATGAGTGGCTAGCAATTTTCTCTCCAAAACTTTGTAGGAACCTAAAAGTCTTCCATTCTAGACTTTTCACACTAAAACAACGACTTGCCAACCAATCATACTAGAGTTCTTAGTACCTACAGCAAATTCACCAGACTAATCATACTAGACTTTTCCATTCTAGACGTTTCACGCTTAAAGAAAATGACTTGCCTACTGAACAAACCCCAGCGTATACGGTGTCAAATTCCATTGTCTCCTATCACATCAAATGAATGTTTAATTTTTCACATAAAAGAAGCTATGGCTGAACAAAATGGATTATATTCTTATCTTGACTTGTTCCATGCACAAGACTTAAAAGTCAATGCATGGTGTATAAGAGTTGAACATCTTATCTAATGCCCATGCTCTGAAAGCTTGAGAAAAATATCCATTTAAACCCACACAAAATAAGAAATTATAAAGGATTTTTTTTATTAAAAAAAAAAAAAGGCTTGTCAAAAATAACGATAATTTAATCTATGCTTCAATTATTGTAAGGATCATGAACACTAGCAATAGCCTTTTTTTTCTTTTTTAAAGAAAAAAAAATCTATGCCTATTTTGTTTATATGATAAAGTCGCTTGTTCCATTTTTACTTATCTTATTATCACTAACAGAGCCGCAAAAGTAATAGATTAGAAAACATGTTACTAATATCTTTCGGTATATATGGATCATAAAATAAGCAAATTTAATGACAAATAGCCATTGTGAGAGGAATTACTTGTTAAGTGTTTGATATTTGGCGGGATTGTTAATAATCTCATTTTTTTATTAATAATCATTTCACTTATTCACTCGTAAAGCACATGGCTTTTGGAACAAATCACACTAGACTTTTCAATAGATAGCTACAACAATTTCACAACATCAAACAAATTCATTGTATACAAAGCGAATTCCAATATCACCTATTTCATTGAAGGAATGTTGAATTGTTCAAACTAGTACCGATTAGAAAAGATTATGGGCCATGGCATCACGTGTTTTCAAGTAACTTGGATGACAATTTCCACAGTATCTTATCAGATGGAGAAAAAGAATATAGTATATTTAATGCTTTAGTGTGCATGGGAAGGAATTTGATCATAGCAAGATCTTTTATGAGAAAATTGTGCAAGCATAAGGAAGAATTCCAAAATAAAGACACTAATAAGAAAATCAATATCTTAGATTTTAACACCTTTTTTAAAATAATAAAAAAAAAGTCAGTAGTTACAATCAATAAGGAGATTTAAACTTTGGTTGTTTCCGACTTTCTATTGGAAACACTAAAATATGCCAGTTGAGCAACAAAGTTCTTTGCTAGGTTTGACATTTGCACATTCATGAACTTCTGATTTTCTTGATGATAAATTAACCTTGTGCTCTACAAGTTTAAAGTTCATGCCCATTCGATACATAATAAACACTAGCCTGTAGCGTTATGCATATTCATGGAATACATTTACAAATAAGCATAACAAAATGCATATTAAAGTTTTACCAAACTTATATGCAACATATGTAATGTTTGTATATTTGAAAATATAAAATATAAGTTGTAGGGTCACAAATTGTTGGACAATGGTTTAGTTAGCTCAATACAATAAATTTGTAGAGAATGAGCCAAAGAGCTAGGTTTTAGTAGTTTACAATAACGGCTAGTAAATATTTCAACACATATAGCAACTTGAGGAAATGGTTGTCCGAGGAGATCAATACAATAGATATGAAAGTTATTACAAGTCTTAATGCTACAGTAATTCTTTCGTTTCCTCTTCTTTCTTTTTTTTTCCGATCCCTTCTCATGGGAGATCTTTTACATTTATATAGGCCTTTTCAGGCCATCTTAACCTTACACTTGTTACCCATCAAAATCCTTACTTGAGTGCATGTCCCATCAAGCATCTTCTTTTGTTATCTGTGAGTGGCAATAACTGAAAATTGTACTGTTCAGGGATCTTCTTCCCATAAATGCGGCCAGAAAAGTTGCTGCAGTGCATTTAACGTGGTGGTAGCAGCTTTTCTTTGAGATATTTCCGTGTTATCATCACCTTTGTACGTGCTTGAAGTTCGTCCTTATTGTTGAAGCTTCCTGGAGTGTCACTTTAAATCATCCAAACAATTGCTTGACCTACATTCACCCTATCCGAGGAGGCTAACCTCCTCGGATCTTATTCCTCCACCTTCTCCTTACGTGGTCCTCTGTTCCAGGGCCTTACCTAATTATTTATTCCTCCTTGGACGTATCCATGAGCAGGGCCCAAAGCCCTGTACATAACTTTAGGCTCTTACCCCCACATAAGTTTATTTAAAACAAATAAAAAATATTTTCAATTGTTATCGATGAAAATGTTGTTTCATATTTTATATAAAAAATAATCATTTCATCTAATTGCATATTTTAAAATGTACTTATGCATATGCATGAGTTTACAAGTTAGTACTCCTTATTAGAACTACAAAAACCAGGCCGAATTGAACTAATTCTAAATCTAAAAATGTGAATTATCATTAATTGAGTAATGTGCTAAGTTTGTCGACCAATAAAAGCAAGTAACATCCTACCACCTAAAAGTTGTGAAAATATTATGAAAATGTTGTACACATAACTTTTCTCTTAAAAGATTGTTAAATTTTGAATGACTAATCACATTCCGTCTAAAATAAATTGCACTTTCACAAGTTAGAAAATTGATATATGTAACCAAATGAACCTAGGGCCCATAAACAAGACTTACAGAGTCATTCCTTAACTTATGGAAGAAATTTAAAGAGAAATGCTATATACACATACCAAAATATTTTCATAATAAATTCTAAGTTGTAGGTTGTTATTGCTTTACTGGTTGTTATTAATGGGCAAAAAATTAATTTCAATGGTAAGTTTAAATTAAAACTAGTAACAACTTACCACATAAGATTTGTTGTGAAAATATTGTGAACATAACACTTCTTGGATCAAAGTTGTCAAAACATGAATAATTGTATTAATAATGTTCTATCCTTCGAAGTAGTACCACCTTAAAAATAAATAAAAAATTAAAAAAAAATTAAAAAAAAAACCACTAAAATCAAATCACTAAATTTCATTTTAAAGATCCTTGAATTTTTTTAAAAGAATTTGATGAAGCAACAAATGATGATGATCAATCTTAGCTCCGTGTAAAATAAGTTGCAATGCACATTTCTTGAGTTAGAAAATTGATATTTGTATCCAAATGAACCTAATGGCCCACTGAATGGTTGCATCTACAAGACTCAGAGTCAATGCTTGACGCCAAATCCTAATGCTCACTATATTTCATTTTAATGATCCTTGAATTTTTTTAAAAGAATTTGATAAAGCAACAAATGATGATGACTAATCATAGCTCCGTGTAAAATAAGTTGCAATGCACCTTTCTTGAGTTAGAAAATTGATATATGTATCCAAGTGAACCTAATGGCCCACTGAATGGTTGCATCTACAAGACTCACAGAGCCAATGCTTGACGCCAAATCCCTATGCGTGGTACAAATTTAAAGTATAAGAAAAATGATTAAGCTCAAACAAATTCCTCTCCTCTCATCACAATACAATAAGACATTACGTTTCCTATAAATAAGCATTCCGTTAGTACCATTTATTACGCAAACAAAATCATAAATTAGTTTTATTATTTTTATAAAGCGTGATGATGGAGGGTTCCTTGAGAATAATAGCTGTTTCATTAACCCTTTTCCTAATAATAATAGCTGATTCAAAATAATAATAGTTGTTTCAAAATTACAAACACCAATTAATGTTTCCCAAGTGTGAGAATGTTAGAATTGAGCTTCTATTTATTGGACTTTTGGATTCATAAAATGAGTTGGATGTAACTCAGTGAATATAACTAGAGGGTTTGTTAATATACTATGGTCAAATTCAATAGTGAGCCTTGGTGCACCTTGTTTTATTGGGCTTATACCATAGTCTGATGTGAGGTAAAGTGTAGGGTTTTAAGCCTGATCTATAATTAGTGTATATTTACTCTATATAATATAAAGATAGATCCCCTCTCCACTCCTAACGTTAGACGAAACCCTAGATCTCATACTTGTAGAGATTAATTAGGGTGGCTTGGCCCATTGAAAGTCGTCTTGAAAGGAGGAGCATGGAAAGCAAGACTTGTCTGGGCTGTGTGCCAAGTGTGCATGTGCGTTTCTATTGCTATTGATAATCTATTCAGGTTTACTCATGGTATTTGGAGGTACATTCATAAACCTTATAGATTTTTTTATTATTTGTTTTCTAGTATCTAGCATGTGATTCAGATCATCTAGATTTTCTAGGATACTCTACAATATAGAGTTCTTTAAATCTCAACTTTTCTTTTGAAATAAATGGTTAAGATGCTGCCACGTCATTGATTCATAAATACAACCCTAAATTAGTCTTAACATACAAAAAGTACACTTCATGTATAGTAAATGTTGACTTTAGCAGCTTAACACCATTCAACTTCTTTTTTTAAATTATCTTTTTCCATAAAATCGTCAACTCAAAAAACAATCCTTGCCTCAATTGATGATTTACGAGAAATGAATATTAATATTACCATTTAATAAGAAATGAACCCATGAGGTCAAGCCGTCAAGGTGGACTCCCAAGCTAGAGCAAGTCTTAATACTAAGTTTATCTTCAACATTGAGATGGTTAATCCTCCCAAGGATGAAACAAGTTAGAATAATAAAATTTCTTGAGCAATTCTGCTCAGATGGAGATGCAAACGCTTTTTACTGGTTCAAGAATCTAGAACCAACTCTAAGGATCTTGTTGCCAACAACGCTAGATGCAAGCTATACCCTTGAAAAAAGCATCTGATGAAAAATGATTGGGTTGTTATTTAGTTTTAAAGATAGAAACGTGGAGATAAATGCTTAAGTTATAATGATCATTGTTTTTGGGTTGATGATTTTTCTGAAAAAAGAAGTAACAGAGATAAGTTCATAATTAAAAAAAAAAAAAAAAAAAAAAAATTAGAGATAAGTCCAGAAGTTGAAAGGTGTTTAGGATAAATAGGAATATTTATGTGTTTTGAAAGACTAATTTAAGATTGTATAAGTGAATTGATGATGGGTCACCATCTTAACCATTTATTTTAATAGAAAGGTTGAGATTTAAAGAACTTTATATTGTAAAGTACTTTAGGAAATCTAGAAGATCTAAATCCGCATGTATATGCCTTGAATTCTTACAAGTTACAACCAAGACTAGGCAGCATTTTCGAAGTTAATGTTTTTGAATAAATATTGAGTGCCAGAGATTATCTTACAGCACTAATAACGCCACTCAATCTTACAATTAATACGAAGAAATGGTTCCAATATTCTCAAGTCCAACAAAATCCTGAATTAAGTTATTTTTGGTCAAGCCATATTATCTGGATAAAGCCCTTCATAAGATTTTGAGTGGAATTTCACCTATTCAGTCCAGCAAGTTTTGTGTGGAACTCATTGAAATCCTTCATTAATTGGCTATCTGTATTGAGGTAAACTTGCAGCTCCTTCTCTACGCACTTTCAAAACGACATGCACTTTGATTTCAAAAAATCTTTTTTTTTTTTTTTAAATGACTCACTTTCAAAAGGTAAAGAGTAAAAACAAAGCCTCCAATGGGGTGGGCAAAACTGAATTCAGATGGGTCTGCTTTTAGCAGTCTTGGGCGTGTAGGAGGAGGTGGTGTTATTAGAGATCATGATGGGCGTTGGTTGAAAGGCTATGCAAGGCCTCTTGGGTGCTCTAACAGCTGCATGGCTGAGATGTGGGCCCTAAGGGATGGTCTTCTATTAGCAAAGGAGATGGGGATCAATAATCTCATTATAGAGCTGGATGCCTTAAGCGTTGTTTTGCTTTTGAACAATAATACTGTCAACTTGTTAATGGAGCCATTATTAATTGATTGCAGGAACCTGGTGAGAGAGTTTCCCAACAAGCAGATAGTTCACATCTATAGAGAGGCCAACCAATGTGCTGATGCATTGGCCAAGATTGGTGCTACTAGTTTAGCTTCTTTTGTTATCTTTTTGAATCCACCGTCTGTGGTGGAAAATATATTAGCTTCTGATAAAGCTTGTCTGTGTAATAGACTTATTAACTCCTAAGCTTAATGTTATATCGTTTGTTGACCAAAAAAAAAAAAAGAGTAAAAACGACTTTATTTCTATTAAAAAAAAAAAATAGTGAAAAAAGACTGGACGAAAAAAGAAAAAAGGATGTGCAAGTTTGTAGAGTCAAACTTTATAAGTTTGAACACAAACTTCATGCCTTGCATTTAACCAATTAACAATTACACCTATTTTACCTTTTAGAAAATTGCCCCAAGCTTTACGCACAATTTTTCCACCTCCTCCTTCTCCTTCTCCTTCTTTTATTTATTTGTAACCATGTTGCTCTTTTTCTTTTTTATTATAAATTTTGAACCAATGTTACCAATCTTAATTCTTGTTTTTATAATTATTTGTAACCATTAAACACGAACCTTAAGGGACTTTTCTACACTGTCTTGTGATGTTGATATTACAGTATGCCTTAAGGAAGCTTTCGAACTAGCTAGCTAAAATCATAATCTCATGGTTCTCAAAAAAAAAAAAAAAACCTATTGTCATAAATAAGGTTTGCTGTAGACTTCCTCGTCTTTGGCATTAGTAAAAACAAAAAAATCATAGCAACAATATATGAAAACACTGAAAAAGGGGAAAATGTAATGCTCAGTAATTGCAATTTCTGTAAACTTTCTATGTGATGGCGTTGGAGAAGTGCATAGCAAGTTAGCAACTAACAAGATTGATGGTGTACGTGGCTAGACAAAAAAAAAAAAGAGGTCATGTTAACAAGTGTCCTTAGGGCATTGGTTAACAATTCATTTTAGGAAAATTTTGATACCATTTTTATGGGAAATGAAAAAAACTATCAAAATATTATTAACCAATGCCTTAAGGGCATTCGATAGTATTCTCACTGAGAGTTTGAAATCTAAATGCAATTAATTGTTTAGGCCCACTTTCATTAATAGGTAGTACTCTTTTCTTTTCTTTTTTGTTAAAAAGAAAAAGGTAGTGGGCTCTACCTGGGCATGACCATAGTAGTACATTATCTACTCTCGAGCTAAACCCCATACTTCCGATCCGTGAGAAACTCACTTATTTTTCTCTGAACCATTTGGGATGGAGATAAGATATAAGAAGTATCAACACATAGCTAATTGTTAAGGCTCGAACCCAAGTTCTAAGACTTGTTGGCCCGGTATTTTACTAACTAGGCCACCCAAATATTGGTATCAATAGGTAATACTTACTTACCAATGAATGATTCTAGGGAATATCTTCTTTTTTTTTTTTTTTCACTTTATTTTTATGAATGAGAATATTTGATCAAGACCAGTACAACTCATGGTTGAATAATGAAACCACAATATTAGTGTAGTTTTCTACCTTTCGTAACTAATGTTTTAAATACTGTTTCAAACCTTTTTTTGATTTGTCCATTGGAACAAAATATTTCTATACCAACCTATTTCGATGTACATTCTGAAGTTATTATTATTATTATTATTATTAAACCATCTAATAACTTGTTATTGAATTCATATTTTAAAAATCCCTCATTTGAATTATATGTTTTATATGTCCTTAATATGCATGATAATTTTTATGTCAATTGAATATTATTTATTATCTGATCCATAAAGTCATCTTTTAGGTATTATTTTAAATTACAAAAATTTGAATTTAAATAATTGTTGATAACATGACTATTGATATTTGACGGCCTTGAAATTTTAAGCATGGGAAGTGTATGAATAGAGCAAGACTTAGGTATAGTACTTATGTACCATTCCTTAAGTTCTTTTCTTAAAATTCTGTCATATGACTTTTTTTTTTATGGATGAAAGTGTTTTTTTTAAGTTAAATAACTATATGGCAGAATCTTAAAAGGGGAACTTAAGAAACAGCACAAAAAGTACTGTATATAAGTTTTATCCATATGAATATAATGTAATCTAATGATAAATTTGTCAAAATTCACATCTAATAATAAGTTATTAAATGATGTAATATTTGTTAAAGTTATACATAGCGTAACTTGAACTCAGTCCACATATATACATAGACACACACATACACACAAACCACATGCCACCTGTCCATTTTAATTCTTAATTTTAGTGCACAATAATATTGTTTACTTAGCTGGATTAAACCACTTCAATTTTAAATGGAAAATTTAGCACTCCAAAGATTTTTAAAAGAAATTTTTTTTTCTTAAAAGAAGAGCAATCTAATGCAATTTTGTGGTCTCAATATTTCAAATTAATTGCCAACTTCTGGACTTAATTAACAATTATTAAAATTTCATAATTAATCTGGTGAGATATATGGAGGTTTCTAGAAAGTTTAAAGGATAAAAATAGTTAAATACTACTATTTTTCGAAATCATTAATGTTTTACTACTGTTTTTGACATGGAATGTGTTACTCGTGTAGCATTCACACAGTCAACAATTATGGCTGTGTGATTGCAGTAAACAATTATGGTTGTGGGTTTCTCTTTTTTCTTTTTTCTGTCAGGGTCACGTGGGCACACAGTCAACAATTGTGGCTGTCTCACACAGTCAACAATCGTGGCTGTAGGTTTCTCTTTTTTTTCTCTTTTGTCAGGTCACGTGAAAAAAAAGTAGTGAAAAACGCAGCCAAAGGGTTTGAAACACTGGTAATAAGTTTTAAGAAAATGCTAACGAGTGACTTAGAATACTGGTTAATAATTTATTTAAAAAAATTAAAAAATAAATAAAAGTAATTAATATTTTGATAATTTTTTTTATTTTTCATAAAAGTGATATCAAAATTTTTTTAAAATAAATTATTAATAAGTGCCTTTAATGCATTCGTTAACATAACCCTAAGTTTTATATCAAATTTTTAAGTAATCCGATTTTCGTAATCTTGAGTTCTATGTTTAACTTGAGTTTAAAAAATGGTACATTATTAAATATTTATCAGACACTGATAAAACATAAATAATTTTGAAAAATAGTGACATTTGATTATTTTTGCCTAGTACGCAGAACATGTACAAGTTTTACAATTTCACGTCACATCACACGTGACTCAAAATTAACTATTTTTAAATAAAAAATAAAAGAAAGGGAGAAGACTTCTGTTGGCCACGTACAACTCCTAGTTCTGGGCTTTATAGTTATCAAGACCACGTTGCTTCTTTTTTTTTTTTTTTTTTTTTTTTAATTATAAATTTTGAACCAATCTTAATTCTTGTTTTCATCAAGACCACGTTGCTCTTTTTTTTTTTAATTATAAATTTTGAACCAATCTTAATTCTTGTTTTCTGCATTATTTGTAACCTTTTGCTCAAAGATTGCAATGGCTTTTACTACCAACAAAGGAAACGTGTATCATATAATTAATCAAATAATTAAAAAAAATCGCACCTACCCAAAAAAAAAAAAATTTAAAGACAAAAAAAGAGGTGCTAGTATGTGAAATCAAACCTTATAGTATGAAGTCTAAACACAAATACTTGTTTAGGCCTACTTTACCTTTTTGGGCACAATTTTTCCTTCATTTTCTTATTACCTGTGTATATAAGTAAGAAATCTTAATTTTTGAATAAAAAAAAATAAAATGTGAATAATAATTAAGTGATATTTATGGATAAAAATGTCTATATGTTATGTCAGTAGCATTACTACCTAGCTTTACACCTCTGCGCTACAGGGAGCTTAATTTCTTAGTGTCATTGTTAAAGATCTATTTGATAATAATAATAAAAAACTAGTGGAATCTATAATGCTTTTGGACAATCTGATTTGAGAAATGTATTTAACCAATCAAACAATTAAAAACGTTGTGCACTTTGATTTCAAAAAAGAAAAAGGATGGTAAAGATTTCAAAGTGAACTTAAAAAAAAGAATTGCCGCAATATCAATGTAGACTTCTACCTTTTGTGACTCGAGGACTTTGGTCAACTCTCTCTAAAAGAAAAAAAAAAAAAAGAAATTGAAAGGAAGGTAGAAGACTTTGATTAACTAATCAGTATATATAAATGTTCATAAATTTCCACTGATTTACACGCTTAGACCACTTTAATTTTTATCTATTTCCTAACGGGAATTGACGGTGACCTCTGCATCTTTATCAGACTTTGGCTAACGAATGATTCTTGAAAATAGCATTTATTTATTAACAAATGAGAATATTGTACATTACTATTTTAAATTTCATACAAAAATAATTATATATAACCTTTCAAAACTAAGGGTCTGTTTGGCAAAGAAGTTTAAGTAATGTTGTTTGTAGTTTTTTGAAATATGTGTGGATAAAAAAGTGTGTGAAAAAGTGTGTAATGTTATTTAAAAACTGAAAATATATTATTTAGATAATCTACCATACATGACCTAAATTTTTGACCCTACGAGTGACTTGTCCATTTTAATTCTTAATTTTAGTACACAATAATAATATTTACTCTGCTAGATATAAAACCACTTCAATTTCAAATGGAATATTTCGCGCTCCAACGATTTTTAAAAGAATTATTTTCTTAAAAAGAAGAGTAATCTAATGCAATTTTGTGGTCCCAATATTTCAAATTAATTGCCAGTTTCTGGACTCAATTAGCAATTATTAAAATATTATAATTAATCTGATGTTATATATGAAGGTTCCTAGAAAGTTTAAAGTATGAGAATATGTACAAGTTGTACAATTTCTCGTCACCTCACACGTGACGCAAAATTTACTTTTTTTTTCCTTTTAATAAAAGAAAGGTAGAAGACTTCTGTTGACTTGGCAGCATCTATATATAACATTCATTCCATCCCATACCTTCCTTATAACATCATCAGAAATACTACTCCATTTTCTGAGTTTTGTTTTTGTTGAATTGGGTATCAAATGGCGTGTTCAACTTGGAAGTATCAAGTCTTCTTTTTGTTCTGTTTGATCTTGCACTCTCAAGTTCCCTTTCCATCATCTCTCTCTTCTTCCTTGTCTTCAATGCCACCATGCTCTGCTCTACTCCATTTTAATAAGTCTTTTTCTCTTAAAAAATCTGCTTCTGTCTATCATCCTTCTTATCCAAAAACAACCAGTTGGCAGGAGGATAAGCACTGTTGCACTTGGGATGGGGTCGAGTGTGACAAAAACACAAGCCATGTGGTTGGCCTGGACCTTACTTCCAGCTGGCTTTTTGGCCACTTTCTTTCCAACAGTACCCTGTTTTTTCTTCCCAATCTCAAGAGGTTGAACCTCGCTGACAATGACTTCAATGGCTCCCTAATTCCTTCTGAGTTTGGCAACTTTAAGAGTTTGACTTATCTCAACCTTTCTTTTTCCGTATTTTCTGGCCAAATCCCGTTTGAAATCTCTCAGTTGTCTTCACTGGTTTCACTTGATCTTTCTCAGAATGAGCTATTAATCGAAGCTCCAGTATGGAAAAGAGTCATTGGTAACCTAACTCAGTTAAGGGAACTTATTCTGGATTCCACAAATATGTTCTCAATTAGACCTAATTCTTTGATGAATCTATCCTCCTCTCTGACAACTCTTAGTCTCTATGCCTGTGACTTGTGGGGAAAACTCGAAATTAACATCCTCTGCCTTCCCAGTATGCAAACCCTTGATCTAACGGGTAATTCGAACCTTGATGGTTCTCTTCTAAAGTCTAATTGGAGTTGTAGTTCCCTCAAGTTCTTAGGTCTCTCTGGGAGAATGTTTTCAAAAGAATTCCTTAATTCCATCGGCAATTTGAAGTCCTTGGAGCATTTGAAACTCTCTTCGACAAACTTTTCTGGAGAATTACCTAGTTTTATCGGCAATCTGAAGTCCTTGAAGAATTTGGATCTCTCTTCGACAAGCTTTTCAGGAGAATTACCTAGTTCTATCGGCAATCTGAAGTCCTTGGAACATTTGGATCTCTCTCGGACAAGCTTTTCAGGAGAATTACCTAGTTCTATCGGCAATCTGAAGTCCTTGGAACATTTGGATCTCTCTCAGACAAGCTTTTCAGGAGAATTACCTAGTTTTATCGGCAATCTGAAGTCCTTGGAACATTTGGATCTCTCTCGGACAAGCTTTTCAGGAGAATTACCTAGTTCTATCGGCAATCTGAAGTCCTTGAAGCATTTGGATCTCTCTTATTGCAATTTTACAAGGTCAATTTCAACATGGTTTGGGAACCTTACAAAACTTACATATTTGGATTTGTCAAGTAATAGTTTTAGCGGTGAGATTCTATTACCACTTTTAAATTTGAGGTCTTTTTGACTGATGCATCAAACTAACAATATTTTAATTATTGGTGAATATTTTTAACAGGTCTGTTGCCGTCATCACTATTCCTATTCAACTTATCGAATCTCTCAACTTTATATCTTGAGAACAATCAACTTGTTGGTCCCCTTCCTAGTCACGTAAGTGGTTTGAATCTAGTTGATCTCGATTTAAGTTCAAATTTCCTAAATGGAACACTGCCACCTTGGTTGTTCAGTTTGCCATCTTTGGTGACGTTAAATCTTTATGGTAATCAATTCATTGGTGAGATCGGTGAATTCAATTCCAATTCATTACAGAGCCTTGATTTGAGCAATAATAAGCTACAAGGCTTTATACCTAGGTCAATATCTAGACTTGTGAACCTTATTAGCCTATATCTCTCATCGAATAACTTAAGTATTATGTTGGGGTCAGAAATATTTTCAAAGCTCAAAAATCTTGAGGATCTTGATTTGTCAAATAACTCAGTTAGCATCAATAATAATGCTGCCCATGCCCTGCCCAATCTTCAATATTTGAACTTGGCTTACTCCAATATCAGTGAATTCCCAATTTTCTTAAAACTGACTACAAATTTACAATACTTATACCTTTCCAATAACCAAATTTATGGCCAGGTTCCAAGATGGTTGGGGGATGTGGGGATGAATTCATTATATCATGTTGATCTTCGTGACAACTTGTTTCAAGGACCATTTCCCACTCTAAATTTTACGAGTCTGCAGTTTATGTTTTTCTCCAATAACAAATTCACTGGAGAAATCCCTTCTTTTATTTGCGATGCAATTTACCTTCGAGTTCTAGACTTGTCTCATAACAACTTAAGCGGAATGATTCCGAAGTGTTTGGTAAACTCTACTACCCTCTCGGTGTTGGATTTGCGAATGAATAGCCTTCATGGTACCATCCCTGCAATATTTGCCAAAGGAAATAATTTTAGGAATATTAACCTTAATGGCAATCAATTGGAAGGGACATTGCCTCAATCTTTGGTAAATTGTATAGACTTGGAAGTTCTAGATCTTGGAAACAATAAGATAAATGGAGCCTTCCCTTATTGGTTGGGAAGTCTTCAGAAATTGCAAGTTCTTGTCATAAGATCAAACAGATTTCAAGGTCGTATAGGCAATCCTAAAACCAAATTTTCTTTCCCAAATTTGCGAATCATAGACATCTCAAACAATCAGTTTAATGGTCCTTTGCCAATAAAATATTTCAAATATTTTAAAGCCATGATGAATGTGAATGAAAGTAAGGTTGCACTGAAATATATGGGAGATAATTATTATCAAGATTCATTGAATATCATGATCAAAGGGCAATATATTGAGATGGAGAGAGTCCTAACCATCTTAACAAGCATTGATTTTTCAAACAATAGTTTCAGAGGAGAGATGCCAAAGATAATTGGAAAGCTTAAATCACTCAAGGGGCTCAACTTTTCTCACAATAACCTTATAGGTCATATTCCACCATCAATTGGAAATTTGACTAATCTTGAATGGTTAGACCTCTCTTTCAACAAGCTCAATGAGGAGATTCCTAGTCAATTGGCAGATCTAACGTCGCTTGAAGTCTTAAAGCTATCACATAACCAACTCACAGGGCACATTCCTTCAGGAAATCAATTCAATACATTCAACAATGATTCGTACACCGAAAACTTGGGATTGTGTGGGTTTCCATTGTCAAGAACATGCGACAACCAAGAGGCAAAGCAACCACCACCACCTACCTTCCAACAAGATGAAAATTTAGAGCATGAAAATGGGTTTGGTTGGCAAGCTGTATCCATAGGTTACGCATGTGGAACAATATTCGGAATGTTTATGGGATATCTTATGTTTAAAATTGGAAAGCCAAAGTGCCTTGTGAGGATGGTCAAATTAGAGCAGCATATCATGCTTAGAAGATTGAAGAAGAATGCCCACAAACGTGGTGGAAGAAGATAACTGTTTCTATGGTATGTGATGTTCTTATTTTTGAGACTTTAGAATGAATCTCTATACCTGAAAACATAAAAGTTTCTATTATTATTAGCAACTCTGAATTTTTTTTCTGCCCCTTTGAATTATAGTTATGTATCTTGGATATCTTATGGATTTACCTTCTTATTCAATTTCTTTGGTGTAATTTAGATGTCATGGATAGTATGCGGCAAATGGGGCTTGAATCCTTGTATGCTATTCAAGAAGACATAATATGGGTATGATAATGGCTGTTGTTTCTAGTCTTCTACAAAATGGTGCATTCTGGTGTCTTGATGTAGTCACAACTGTTGATTTGTTCACAAGGATCATCCCTTTGTTGTATTTCAATTTGCTATGTAGGTTTATTATTATTATTATTTTTTAAAGGATAGACGGACTTAGTCTATTGGCTTGAGTTGAGGTGACACTGTTGTACTTGTATTTTCTGTGCTTACAAAGGGTTCCTTCGTCTGGTGTAGTTCCCTTTAGGGCTCTGTGTACTCTAGTTTGTATTTAATAAAATTGATTGATTCATCAAAAAAAATTTGTTCATATCATAACCAATGATTAGTTTAAAATATCAAGCATGTATAATGTTAATTTTGCATGTGAATATTAACCTTGCTAGTAATACTCATTAATTTACTTAATCAGTTTATACAATTCCTTTTTTTGTTATTGATAATTTTAGACAATTCTATGTTAGCTTGTGGGACTGTACTACTTTGTATGAATGTGTTTTTTTTATTTATCCATAAATGATTGTTCAATAAATGCTAGTTAAAATTTTTTTTTATCAATGTTTACTAGGCTATGGTGGAATACCTTTAGCACTAGTAATTATCATAGATTGAGGCCCTTAGACCTTAGTGCTAGCCTGCGTAGAGATTTCCATCTGCTTTCATGAGGAGAAAAACAAGTGAGTATTCCAATGGATCTAACTTAGCCTTGGGCAGGCCAGATATGCGTTTTGTCTTAACCTTTGTAAATGATGGGTTTCATTTGGGTTCAACTTGAATGGAACATGACTTTGTAAATTATGATTCCAAATTCAATTTCTTTCCACTGTCAAAGAAAAAAAAGGACATTTTGATTGAACTTTGAAGAAACAGACCTCAATCAAAAAATTACATTGAGATTGTTTACTCCTTTATTTTTTCCATCCAATTTATTTATCATTTAATGCCTTTTGTCACTCTCTTCTCCCTCCCTCTCTCTCTCTCTCTTTCTCTCTCTCAAAATTAAGAGGCTCATCCATAGTTGGATTATTAACATAGACTTTTCAATTATTCAAGTATTTATTTTGTGTTAATTGATTTTTATTTTTCTAATGCAGTTAAATGTGATAGTTGGTGTTGGAGTTAGTATTAGGCCCAAAATTTCCTCCACCTTGGATGGGAGGTCAATCTAGTTTTCATTATTGGACAATAGATTTTCATATGTATATTTTATTGATCTGATTGGTCTACTTAAGATGCATATTTTCTGCTTACCTTATCAAGCATGTGTACTCACTGTAGTCAGGAATAATCCTACAATAGTTAATTTCCTAGTTCCAGTCTATTTTTTTTAATCAAATGGTTTCTTATTTTAAAAATTGATGTGTACCAAACACATAGAATCTTGAATTTTTTAGAAAAATGTGTATCATTTTGACTTTTAAAAGCTACACTACATTTGTTTGGCTGTGTACAAGATTGTTTGAGATGAGAATCATGAATGATTCACACTGTAGCATTGCACCTTACAAGTCTATGATAGTTTACTAGGTTAGCTAACCATTTAAAAGTAGGACATGGACATGCTGTCCAAAAGTTAAAATGGCTTGACATTTTAATGCCTTTGGTTAGGATCCCTAAAACGATATAGTTTGTTGATTGGCTAAAGAGCTATTTTTCAATAATATAATCTAAAAGCACAGGTATTTATTATTTTTTTTCTTTTTCTGTTGCTTAGGAATATTTGAATTATAGTGAGGATGTCTGGGCCACAACTTCATTATTGTTGGGATAGCAATTGTAGTTGCTGATATAACTGCTTTGTTCCTTAAGTTTTTGGAATTGATCTTTCTATTCTTTAGGATCCTGTGTCCATGTTTTTTAGCCAATTTCCTAAAGCTCAGACTAAAATTTTAAAGTAGTTCTGAGTCACACTGTTGTCAATGGAATACAAGACAAGCATCAACAGAAAAGCTCCAATTTCAAGTCAGTCTTTTGCATGTAGAAAGGATAGTTGGAAAATGAAAATCAGCATTTAATAGTTTAACTCACTTCTGAATTCTGCAGAAGGTAATGAGCTAAGCATCTCAAACTTCATGGCATACTGTGAACTGAAGATGGGCTCTCTAAATGAATGTGCTCAGGTATATAATATCCAGAGACATTTGTCCATTTAAGAACTCACCTGAATTAAACTATCTGCTTACACAGCGTATTTGATGACGAAAAGAAGTATACCTTCTCTAATCCAATGCAAAAGTTCCAATTTACCTATAGGCTATAGCCAAGGTTTTTGTAATGAACTTTATCTGTGATTCAGGTTGGCGCTATATGTTGCTTAACTTCTCAAGCCATCCCCAAAATACATGGACATAAACATTCTTCACAACTTAGAGAAACAGAGATTGATTGTAAGAAAACTACTAGTACCTATCCCAATACTCTTACTCAGTGATGGGAAGAAAAAAAAAAGATTGATTGTCTTGGCAATAAATTTTTTTTTCAAGATTCATATAATGTCTGGTATTCTTGCATAAATACCCCAATACCACAACCGCTCTCCCTAAATCTCATACTAGAGAAAGGGGAAGCTTCACAACCATGTAGATAAACAATTTGGGTTTAGGACTCATTCGATATTGTATTCATATTAGGATTAATCTTAATTTTTTTCCCTTATAAACTGGATGTGGGTGTATTTTAAGAATTGATTTTATAGGTGAAAAGTAGTTCTTTAAAGCTTTTTGTTTCTGCTTTTTTTTTTTTTTTGGCTGGGGTTTGTGGGGGGGGGGGGGGGTGTTGAGGAGATTTGGACTAAGAATCTTTCTTAACATCATTCAAACTAGTTCGAGGGAGTTAACAAACAATAAAGTTGACTAAACATGCTTGAGAGAAATTCATTTGTTATTAAGGTCTTCTCAAAACCTTGAAAACAATATGTCACAAGGTACACCCAGTTCTGGTTTTAAACTAGGCAGGTCATTCACTTACTCCAAAAGCCCAAATTCACTTCATAAAAAACTTTTCATTACATATTAAATGATAAAAAAGCTTTTAAAAACTGTTTGTGTATATATATGTATATATATGATGCATCGAACCTTGCAATTATAATTTTGATTGACTACTTACCAACCCATGGAAATCAGAAACATATTACTACCACATCTTGAAGCAGAGTTTGGGTCCAGATTCACACTACCTTCTAGGAAGATTTTATGTTAATAAGAACTGAAAAGAAAATTGTACTTGAGTCAAGCTTGTGTACTGGGGAAGCAATTTTCTTGATTATAAATAAAAATTTTTATTTATCCAAAAAAAAGGGGGATTATCTGTTCTCATAGAAGCTAAATGGCTGGTAGTAAATGGGAACTCAATTCATATTAACCATGACTTTTGGCTTATTGTAATAACTGATGTTTTTTTCTCTTTCTATGATTCAGAAGATGAATCCTTCTTGTCCTTTATTAGAATAAGCCCCATCCTTTTGGTTCTTTTTTTATCTTTTTATTTTATTTTATTTATAATTGTGTTAAATAGATATCTATAGTTTTTATTATTAGGTACAATGTCCAATTTCTATAGATAAGACTAAGTAACATTTGATTTTTTTCACTTTAAGTTTCATTCTAAATACAGACTATCAGCTCTGTGCAGGTGTGGCAAGTGCATCTAGTATGAAAAAAATACCCATCATGTATTCTCACCTCCTTGCATATCACACGCCTCAAGCTCTTTTAATTTAGTTCCAATATAATTTTGAAAGGTGTTTGTGCCCTTAACATGCAAGGAATTGCAATGTCTTAGATCTTCATTGCTATGTCTTAGCTTGCTCAAATTTATTGATAGCTTTATGCATTATTTGACATATGAGATTGCTATTTCCTATCCTCTAGCAAAATTTGTTTTCCACTCTTTGTGAAGATATTTCCATATTGCTAAGGCTTTTTAATGAGACCCTTTTTCTCATAGAATGATTTCTTTTCTACATATACTGTTGTTTATCAACAAAGCTCAAGTGCTACTCCAGTTTTCTTTTAAAAGAAAGTAGGGGAAAGATGTTGGATGGAGAGATCTAATTGAAAAGTTGAGAACAATGAACAAGAAAAATGTGAGAAAGCTCCTAATCAACATGTTGAGCCCAAGAAAACTTGTGAAGATTCAACTCAATGGGTTCTCTTTCTATGAGTTCTATCTGGGGTTTATTCATAGTAGCCAGTTTTTTCAAATGCAGTAATTGATGTGCCTACAGTATGCCACAGCAGCTCAATTTTTTATATCGTCTTCCATTGACATTCTTAAGCTAGATGAATCTTCTGTTGGTTTAATTGGGAACTCAAGAAGTCCATCAAGGGCACTTAATTAGCTCCATAATTCTACAGTCCTGATTCCATTCTATAAGTGACACATACACCTCTCTCTCTGTTTGTGTCTCTCTTTAATCTTTCGCACTTTTTGCATCAAATTCTAGAGATAATTCAATGCTAAGCTTTAGAGCTAGGAGGCAAGGTTGAGTAGAGTTGCAAAACAGAGCCATACTTGATTCATCTTTGCACAGTGAGGTTGGAAAAGACAAATAATTGAGTTTTTTCTGATGAACAATAAATGAATATGTTCATATAAAATAAGATTGGAGGACAAAGATTTGTCTGAATTATATTTTCTGTGTATAGAACTTTTACATTAGTCTGAATATATAGATGTTGTTACAATGAACCTAGACAAAAATATTGACAGCTTAATCCCATAATTGTAGCTAGACAGAATAGTAACAGCTACCAAATCCCATAATTATAGCTGATTGGAAACCCTTTAATTGAGCTGGTTGGGAATTCCTTAATTGTCTCTAATACTCCCCCTCAAGGTGGAGCGTGTACATGAGTAATGCCCAGCTTGTTGATAAGACGATGAAAAGAATCCTTAGTTCCTTACCCAAAGGTCTGGTAAAAATGTCAGCAATTTGGTCATGGGATCGAATATGACAAGGTTGGACCAATTTGGATTGGATTTTCTGTGTATAGAACTTTTACATTGGTCTAAATATATAGATACTATTACAATGAACCTAGACAAAAAAAAATTAATAGCTGCCAAATCCCATTATTACAACTGATTGAAAAGCCCTTAATTAAGTTGATTAGGAATCCCTTAATTGTCTCTTATAGTTCAACACACCATATATGTTGGGTTTGTAATTTGAATATTGTTGTTCACTTGTTTGTATCTAGGATAGGTGATTCCTTAAAAATCCTTAACAAACATGAAAATCTTGTGAGTTATTATAGATTTTTATTATTGTTGTGGTATTAGGTATTATAGTCCCTGATAATGTTATGGGTATAAACCAATGGTTCCAATGAGTTTGCTTTTCAATGTTCCTATCTTCATTACATTAAGTAAAGGTTGGATTGATGAAATTTCTAATAGGTACTGAATTTCTAGTTTGGTATGAAAAAATAAATAAAATGTACAAGATGGGATGTGCTCAATAGGAATTGGAAGCTCCA
Source organism: Quercus glauca (assembly GCA_023736055.1). Lineage (NCBI taxonomy): Eukaryota > Viridiplantae > Streptophyta > Magnoliopsida > Fagales > Fagaceae > Quercus > Quercus glauca. The sequence goes on along the minus strand of CM043318.1, from coordinate 21,598,732 downwards.
GTAAAATTGCAGTGGAGATGGTTTGGTGCTCAATTTGGAAAGCAAAGGTCCCTAATAAAGTTAAGATGTTTGCATGGAGAGCATGTCATAACATTCTAACTGCATGTGCCAATCTAGTGAACAGAAGGGTTCTAACGTAGCCATGATGTCCAAGCTGCAAATTAAATGAGGATGACATTATGCATGAATTATGGAATTGTGAAGAGGCACAAAGAATTTGGTGCTGCAGAAAAGAGGTAATTAGAGCACGAATTCCTAGACTTTGTTAGAATAATTTGGCCTGTATTGGAGGAGGGCTGTGACAACACTATGGAGCAATCCCTGATACTGTCCTGGATGATTTGGAAGGGAAGGAATAAGTGGGTCTTTGAGCAGTCGACAAAACAGCCAAGTGTCATAGCAGGTGAGGCTATAGAATTTTGGCAGGAATTTCAAGCAATCTGCAACTCAGGTATTTCAACAACTCAAGCTGTAACAGGCCAACGTATTAATCTCACACTGCATTGGAATCCTCCCTGTAAACCTATTTACAAGGAATATTTTGATGGTGCAGTTTTTGAGGATTTACATAGAACAGGAGTGAGGGTCATAGTCCGGAATGAACAAGGATTGCTCATTGCAGCAATGAGCTGAAAAGGAAGACCAGTTATGGAGAGCTTTGTGGCAGAACTTGAGGCTGCAGTCCAAACCATTCAGTTTGCTCGTGATGTTGGCATACAGAGGGGACGAGTTTTAGTGGGGGAATATATATAGCAAAACTTCAGGAACACTGAAACTACGAGTTTTGGTGGGCTAACGTTGTGAAGGAAGCTAAATTTCATCTGCAACGTTAACATGTTCAGCAATGGGACATTAGTTTTACTAGAGACTCATTTTGGCAAGATGTGCACATAATATTGAAGATTATGTAACTTGGATAGAAGAGGTCCCATTATTTTTTTTTTGAACGGTTGAACAATGATGAACTGGGTTTGAATGTTTCAACATGCTACTTGTTTGGTTTCCAAAGAAAAAATGGAAGCATATCACATTAACTCTACTCATACAGGGGACCAATACTTTTTTTTTTTTTGCCCCCAACTAGTTCATTTTTACAATTGAAGTGGGGGGCTTCAAGCTTGCTACAACTAAATTTACAGAACCATGAACTATATATAGCTCATAATCCAATAACACAAGACATACACAATACATTTACCTTTTTTTTATTTATGCATAAATGACTGTTCAATAAATGGCAGTTAAAATTTTTTATCAATGTTTACTAGGCTATGGTGGCATAGCTTTAGCACTAGTAATTATCATAGACTGAGGCCTGTAGACCTTAGTGTTCACTGCCTATAGATTTCCTTCTGTTTTCTTGAGGAGAAATATAAGTGATTCTTCCAATGGATACAACAAATGTAACGACTTAGCCTTGGGAAGGCAAGATATGCGTTTTCTCTTATTCTTTGTAAATGAGGGGTTTCATTTCAGGTACACAAAACCTATTCTATACTTCAGGAAGACTACCAGGTCTCAGGGCAGGATCACCATGCTCACATTACCATTCCCCAGGAGGTTTGGAACCTAATTTGGAAAGTAAAAATCCCTCTGAAAATTGGAATCTTTGTGTGGAAAGACATGCATGACAGTATTCCTACATTTCTGAATTTGTGTAATAGAGGGATCAATGTCCATAGTACATGCCCTCTCTGCAAAGCACCACTCATCTTTTCCTCTACTGCCCTTTTGCTAGAGCCATTTGGCATGGTTCATCATTGGGTATTCATACTTCTGTCCTAAACAATGTTTCTGTCCAAGGGTGGGTTGGGTCCTTGCTGATAAGACACAAAAGGATGGATCAGGAGTCAATGAAATACCTGCAAACTCTGTTTACTATCTTATCTTATGGTCAATATGGAACCATGGAATCTGGTGGTTCATGAAGATAAGTAACCTAACCCAATAGAAGTGCTCTTAACTGCTCAAAATTTGTCTTGCAGGTACCATGAAATCTTTAACGAGGCTGATTCACTGGACACACAGAGCATCAGCAAAATACAGACCAAATTCCAATTGGTGGGCAGTGGCAGCTAATCGTAAAGTTAGCAAGTGCAAAAAGAAAGAGAGCTAAAAGAAGTGCTTATGCATATGAGGCCAGAAATCTACAAGGAGAAGTGGTGTTTTGTGGTATTAGGAGCTGTGCTGCTGGATCTGTTGCAGGTGCAGTTCAGGAGGCGATAGTGGAGGCAGCAGTCAAAGCTAAGAACCTTGGATATCAGCAAATTTTGATGTTAAGTAATTGCAAAAAGCTAGTTCAAGTAGTGGACAAGAAGCGAGCCCCAGATTGGAAAGAGAAAACTCTCATGGCAGACATGTCCTCCCTACAGCAGATGGGATTAGATTGCAGGCTGATTTTTGTTTCTAAAGTTATCTTTAACTATGTATGGTCGTTATTTTAGCTACAAAGGAGCCAACTTACTACTGCTGGCCGACTATGGAACATGATGTAAATGCTACTTATGGTTAATGCCTTTTTTGAATGGTATCAAAAAAAAAAAAAAAAAAAAAAAAAAACTTCAATGAAGCATGACTTTGAAGAAATATGCCTACATCAAAAAATTACACTCAAATTGTTTTCTTCTCTGTTGTTTCCATCCAGTTTCTTTAACATTTAATGCCTTTTGTCACTCTCTTCTCCCTCTGAAAGGCCGAATGACTCTACATACTTCACAAACTTTAACTAAGAATGCTGGTACTTGGTAGCTTTTCTCTCTTCCCTCTATTAAAAATCTTTAGATTTAAAACAAAAGAAAACCACAATGAGTATACACTATACAGATATTATAAGTCCAATCCCAAGACATATTATAAGAGAGCATAATAGAAGCCAGTTACCATGACTTTTAAGTGGAGTTTGTGATGTACTTTTGTTTTAGACCCAATTTCTCTCTCCCTTTTGTGTTTGTTTGTTTTTCAAAAAAAAAAAAAATCTCGAGGCATTGAAGCCACTTGTCTGCAAGCTCCTCAAACAATTAAAAGAAAACAACATTCAATTCTAGGGATGATCATTTGTGTTCACATGTCGTGTTCTTGTCATGTTAACTCATAAGTATCCAACCATATAAATCTATACGAACACAACACGTTTATTAATCGAGTTACAACCCCTCAACCCTAATATGGCTTGTTTATTAAACAAGTTAACAAGTTGACAAGATACGATTCATATAATCCATTTAATAAACATGTATTAAGGTCAACATGACCTAACATAACCCATTTAATAAATAGGTCACGTGGTCAAGTTTACATGCACAAATAACCTATTAACAATTCTCATATTTTATAAAATCAATATATATATTATATATCTAAAAACTGAAGCGTATCATTTATTATTGTTACGCTTTGTTGAGCCATATCAGCAGCCACGTCTTTTACTAATTTTCTATATTTAAAATTTTCTTCTCCCCTATTCTCAAAAAAAAAAAAAAAAAAAAAAAAAACTTTTCTTCTCCCCATTAATTCACACCTACAGTTACATTTTTTACAACATTTTCCCTTCCTTTTTGTCCTTTTATCTCCCTACTACTCTCAACTTTATGGTTACATTCTCTCTGTCTCTCTCTCGGTGGATTTTTGTTATTTCCTATACCTCTAATTAAAGTTGATGGTTCTTTTTTCTTTCTTTTTTAATATGTGTTTGGTATTTTTTTTTTTTTTTTTTTTCTAATTTCCCATTAGAAAGTCTTCTCTTTTCCTTCTATGACTTTGGTTGAATTTTGGTTTGGATTAATACTTAGTTTCTTTTGGAAATAGGAATTTGAATATGCCTACCAATTGTCTAAGTAATAAATTATTATAAAGTCTATTTTTTTATTCCTTTAGTTTCATTTTAATTTTGGTGAAGATAACATTGTAATGTTGTGATGAGTTTTGATTATTATGATAACTAGTCACAAAAGATAAATTTTTTTTTTGGTGATCTCATTATATATATATATATATATATATTTTTAAAACCTTTACACGCACACACACATATATATAATGTGAATCTTTACATATACCTTTAAGTAAACTTTATATTCTACTTCATTAGAAATTTTATATATATAAAAAAGGTTAAATGAAATTTCAAAACTTTTTTTTTTTAATTTTCTAACTTTATTTCTTATCCAATTTCTATTATTATTGGAGAACATCACTGTTTTAGTTATGATCGGAAATATGGTTTCTATGATTAAAGTTTGGTTAGTATTAAGTTTAAATTTAGAACTATGATTGTATTTAATTGTTGATTATTGATTTAATTTTTTAAGTGAATGTAACGGTTTATTTTACTACACTATAAAGTTTTTAATATTCTCAATATGGACATCTCTATTTTATTTTTTACTTCTCCTTATAGCCTCTTTGTTTTCCAATTAACGTATACTAATGACGTTTAATTTTTTTTTTCCTACTCTTTATTACTTTGTATTGTTTTTTTTTTTCTTTACCATTTGTCTCTCTCTCTCTCTCTCCTTTGGCAACCTATCGTTTTCCAAAATTTGATGATGATTCTATGGCATTAAATATGCATTATTAGTTTCTTTATGTTATATTTGGTTTAATATCCACATTAATTTTTTAATTAAGTGTTTCTAAATTGACATTTGTTTTAATTATGAGGATAATTTTATTTATCGAATTTAAGTAAAATATTATATGTTTAATTTTTTAATATAAAAAAGGAGAGGAAATATAAATAATTTAATGATATGGAGGATGTAGCTAAATTCAAATGTTGAATAAAATAATAAGAGAAGAAAAAAAATTAAAAATAAAAGATATAACAATAAACACCAAATTATCAAAAGTATGTTATGTAATATAATAATAATAATTTTTTGTATACTATTTTTAATTCTTGATAATGCAATATGATAACATTCAACAATCAAAGTGAACCAAAAAAAAAAAGCATAAAATACAAAACTATATCACACCAACCTAAAATAAAGTTATAAAGAACACAAACATTTATCAACCTAAAACAAATATGCAAGAAAAATTTTTAAAAATCCACCAAAAAATTGAGAGAGAAATAACTTTTTTTGTGAGAAAAAATTGTGCATAGAATGAAAGAGTGGATGACAAATTTATGCTAAGAGGATAATAATGTGAAAAAAAAATACAAGAAAATAAAAGGAAAGAGAAAAAGTGATATTAAGGGCCCGTTTGGTCATAGAGTTTAAAAATTGTTGTTTAAAAAGATGTAAAAATTGTTGTTTAAAAAGTATTGTTGAAATACGTGTTTTTAGTGTTTATAAAATAAAAAATGTGTTTGGTATCATAGTTTAAAAAACATATTTCTTGTGTTTGAAAAACATAAAACTGTGTTTGGTATGTGTTTTTAAATTTGTAAAAAAAGCTGAGCAAATGTACGAAATAAACATATTTAAATAAAAGAAACAAGTTTGTAAACGCGTTGCTCCTCCTCTTTCCTGCATTATCCCTTCTCTTCCTGAGAGAAAAAAACCAAACCCACGCAGTCGTCATCTCCGTCGACGCCTCAGAAGATCCACGGCTGGGCTTCACCTTCCTCGGATCTCATCTCCACTGTCAGCACTACAAGATCCAGCAACTAATCGAGCTTTTGTCGCCGCCGACCCATCACTCCAAGATCCAGGTTCGAATCTCTTTCACCTTGCTTGTCGATGGGTTTTTGTGTAAAGAGTGTACAATTCCTTCTTCACTCACACATTTCTCACCTTTTTGTTTGTTTGTTTTTTTTTTTTCTTTTATGTTTTGGTTTTCCTCACCAATCGGGAAAACCCCCATTTTCCTGTTCTTTGTTTGCTGTTGAGACAGTATTTCATTTTCAATCCAAACATACACGCCCTACATTCTTGAAATCTAGAATGGGTTTTCTCGAAATCTTTTGCTGTTGAAACAATTTCTGATTTACAACCCATTAGATTTTTCATTCTTCTTAACACTCTGTTTGGTTGCCGAGAAAGTGTCGGAAGATTAACTGAAAAAAATAAAAATAAAAATAAAAAGGGTAACAAATCTTCTGAATCTTCATAGAGAGCTATTTCCTTTAATTTCGATGTCATGGTAGATGGCAAGTAATGGCTTGTGGTCATATATTTTGTTGTTGTTGTTGATGCTTTTACTTTGGTCTCTCCGTACAATGAATATTACATTTGAACTCTGTGTTTAGTCGAGGTTTTTTTTCTGTTTCCCTTTTTTTTCAAGTCCCATATACTGGGAAATTTTTTCCTCACTGCTTTAGAAGGTAAGTATATGCTTAAATTTCTTTCTCTTACTTTTTGTTTCCCTGGCTTCGTGTTTTGTTTTGTTTTTTATTTTTGTTTTTTCATGCAAAGCTATAATTAGTTCAAGTGGCCTTTGCTTCTGAGAAAATATTAGTTGTGGTTCAATAAACTGTCTATGATTTTTTTTTTTTTGCTTTTGGATATGGTTTTATTCTTTGATATTATTCAGCTCCTGTGCCAAAAGGGTTGCTATATTTATTAGGGATTCTCAAATACATGCTTAACTTTGATTTACTATTGTTACCCATGTTTGCGGTGTTGCCATGGATTTTAGGTAAGAAAGAGACTGTGGTTTGTGATTCAAGGATGCTTAATTAGATAATGGAAATTATATATATGTGTCCCGGGGGGGGGGGGGGTTGGAAATGCATTTTTGCTCTATAAAAGTGGCATGCTGTTTCTTTTTCCATGTCTTTCTATTTCCATCTTTATCTATTGACTTTTCATGGTTTTTGATGAAATGTTAAAGGGTAGTTTTAAAAAGGATTTGGCTGTTTTGCGGTTTTGTAAATTTTGGCAGGTTAGAAAAAATTGGAAATTTTGAGTGTGAATTTTAATGTCTCCACCGTTGATCGGTGTTGGGGAGGAGGAGGATCAGAGCAATGTGACTTTATTGGCTTAATAGTGTTGATTACATTTTGTATTGTGTAAGTGAGTAGGTTTGTGGCTTCTTCTTGCAGATGTCGAATGCAACGCATGAGGATATTGATGATGGCCTTCGGTTCCGAAATTGCAACTGTTTTTGTGGCTTGAGAGCAAGTGTGAAGATTTCGGATAAGCGAAATGAGAACCGGTACAGGCTTTTCCAATGTTGCCCAAAGGACGCATGTTGGTTTTTTCAATGGTGTATTCCCTTGAAGACGCCATTGTCTCCTGCGGAGGATTTCGAGCAACTACAAGAAGAGCTGTGTGTATTGCGAGAGGAATTGAGAGTCATACATGACAAGGTCCACCCCTTACATCAAACACAAAAAATGGTCAAGATTATGTTTATTGGATGGTGTTTGTTATGCACCGCGCTTGCACTACTGCTAACTATGACAATTATGTAAACCAAATTGTTATGATGATGTGTTCGTTCTTACTGTGTAACCATATTATCTTATTATGTATTACTGACCCCTCTTGACCTTGGTGCGTTGTGTACTATTTTTTGACAATCTTGAGTCATCCATTTTGATAGTGTTACGCATATGTATGGGGCTGACTCTTGATTCTTGTAATATTCTGTTATTGGCTTAATGGAACTTTTACAATAGTATTTACAATTGGATTAATAGTTAGTTAGTTAGTTAGTTCATGAATGCTCCAACTTTCATTGGCTTCTCTTGAAGTTGAATGTGTGGTATTCCCTTGAAATTGATGTTATCCAAAGTTGGATTATAGTATATCTTACATTATTTACAACCATAAAATTATCAACTTGAGGCAACAATGGGCAGACCTGTAAATAAAGTCATAGTCATTGATTTCTCAGTAATTGCACTTTGAAGAATTTTGAGTACAACATATTGCACAATGACTCTTATGAGTTATTATAGGTCTCTTCCATGCCTTGCATTCCTCTACCAGTATACCATTTTCTATGGAAAATAATACATGTACTACCTTTTACCAACAATTTCAGTCCAAAAAACAGTCTCAAGTTAATTTAAACAGTACTTATAAATAAAAGAAAACCAACATTTGCAACTGCTACACTATAAACTGAGAATGGTGTTTCCAAACCTGAACTCATCCCAACACTCATCATAATCTACCAAACACAAGTTTACCATCGTATGCAACACGAGGAAATTACAAAAAACAAAAGGAGAAATGTTCCCGCTGATGACAACTATTTCAAAGACCAACCAAAAAACAGGGGATTCTCCAGTGTCATATCTGAACTAAAAAGCAAGGAAAAGAAGCCAACAATGTCAACAACAGTTAAAGTTCATGTTTTCCACTTTTACAATCTATTCCCCAAAAGCTCAATCACGGTTGCCCGTGTAATCTGCCCACATAGCAGCAGTTATCGCATCACGATACTCCGACATTGCTCGTTGTGCCTGAGAATTAAAAGCTTCTTCAGTGCCCCCACTGCCTACGCGTGCAGCTCCCGCTGGATTTGCGTCACTATTACGCACAAATGATCCTTCCCACACATGGAACATTTCATCCGCCCGATTATACATGCGGATAAAGTTGTGCAGTGCATAGCAAGCGGTCACAATCAGCCGTTGTCTAGAGATAGAGAAGGAGTGCATTTCAGTCAAAATCGGGAACCTTGCCTTCAACACACCAAAGCATCGTTCAATCACCATCCGCAATGAGGAATGCCTATAATTGAACAACTCTTGTGGGGTAGTAGGTTGCCGGTTCGCACCCCGAAACTCTTGGGCATGGTAGCATGCGGACTTATGTGGGGGGAGGAATGCACTGCCTATTGCGTACCCCGAGTCAACGAGGTAGTACGATCCTGCAGTAAGAGTGATAACCATTGACAATTAATGTTACCCAACATAACTATTTTTAAGTGACAATAAAGTAAATATTGCAAATGATCACCTTATGAAATGAGATGCCATTTGGTCCAAAGATGATGAATCACAATAAAAACCAAATAAGAAGTGTAACAAATTAATAATCTAAAGTTCTAATAAGTTGTCGTAACCCATACTAACAATTCAGGTTGCCCATCCTAATCCTCACTAAACCGTCACCTAGCACTAAGGAACAATTACCTTCTTTCAATCAAAAAAACCACTGGATATCCCTCATTAACTCAATACCTTGTTGTACCAATTGCTACAAATTGAGGCTTCACCAATTTCAGAGTTCTTATTTGGAAAGTTCAACATTTTTGAAAATATCACTCTTTTCTTTGACATTTTGGACTATTTAAAATTCAAGCTATTTTGATGTGCCTTAGATGGACCAACTATTTCTCCCTTTGGAACCCAGCCCCACAATTTTTTTAAATATATTTTATCAACCCAACATACATGCTGAACTAACCAGGCACAAAAATAGCAGAAAGTTTTTTTTTTTTTTTTCTCTTTTTGTGATATTTGAATGTTGTTGGTAATTAGAGACAATAATTCTTCTATTATGCGTTTCCCCCCAATGCATGATATGGTTCTTACTAATATCTCCTACTAGTGCATGAGAAGTGAGAACCACGCATCTCCAATATTAGCTTGTTGTTCCAAAGTATAAACTCCACCCTTATGCATCCTTTGAGATCCTATCTCCCCCGCTTGATATAAACCCTCCACATTGATAACCCTGCTGGTCAGCAAAAGCCACCAGCTAATACTATAGTGTCAGCAACTCGAGACAACAGACCCTCAATGTTATTGCCAAGAATCTCCAGTCATCTTCCAATGGGATTGGTGACTCTACTTTGGAAGAATCTTATCCATGATTTTGACAAGGATTCATTGATTTCATTAGCTGTTTCCCCACAAAATTTTTCCCAAGAAATACCCCTAAACTTCAAATTCAAAGACCTTACATCCATACAAATTTCGCCATTCTCAGTTTATAGTGTAGCAGTTGCAACTTTTTGAAGCACCTAAAGTAAAGTTCTCAAATCTGAATACAATAGGAGTGGAGCAGCAGCTCCACTGATGTAGTAAAATGCAAAATGCAACTAATTTACTTTCTAGTTAAATGGTTGATCAAAATCATGGGAGTGACATCATAGCATATGAGAACAATGTTAATTATTCAGCTCAAATAATGGAACTATCTCTAGTAATTCACATTTCAAATCCAACTGAATTACTTGAAATAAGTTCAAATTATAAAAGTGGATGACAAGTGGCTAAAACCCTTCCAAAACCAAATGCGCTAAAATTTTTTTTTTACCTCTAGGTGGCCAAGGGAACTCATACTCGGCATGTCCAAGTGCGTCCTGCATGACTCGTGAATCATTTGCACTCCCTTCCCATCCAGAATGCACATACGTAAACCGCATGTCAAAGTTACACGCACACATCACGTTTTGGGTGATGTCACTCCGTCTATCTCTGAATGCAGTGGTCCTACCGGATGGGGCAGAAGCACCTATGTGCGTCCCATCGATAGGCCCCACACATTTCTGTTAAAAAAATAGGTAGCTCTAATTAATAAATTAAACTTATGTGCAAATACTGTGAACAATATATTAACTTATCTACTTTATTTAATATTTCCCAATTAAGCTTAATTATAAAAACTAGAAATACTTCAGAACTCTTTCATACTTCATATTGTTTTCTTTCTATTCTCTATTACAGATCTTTTACATTTTAACGAATCAAAATGATTATTTATCTAAGAACTAAAAAAAGACAAATCGAAGCATACCTCAAACCATGGATAATATTTCTCATTCCCTCGAAGTGAATGAGGAAGTTTAGCTGCATCAGTGTCGGGCCGGATGATGAGACATCCCAAAGCATGGATAGCACGCAAGGCACGCCGGAACCACCTTTGAATGGTCTCCAGAGAATGTTGGAAGCGGTTGGCAGTAAGCCGGTAGTCGGCATTGTGTCCGACAATAAATAGCACTGTCCCAACGGACTCCTCAACTGAAACAATACCAGTGTCCTCCTCTATTAGGTGCAACCGCTTCAACTCATTACACAAGTGCCTAAAAATGGTCTTGTCCATGCGGAATATGTCGTAACACACTTGGGGATTTCCTTCTAGTACTTCAATAACGTATGACCTCCCACTCAGGATACTAGTGCACATAGGTCGCTTCATGTAGTACTTTTGCACGTACTCTATACACAACTGAACGTAGGCTGTGGCAATCTCGAGCTCCACCTCACTATCGTACTCATCTGAATTGGAGTCAGCCATAACTGAATCATGATCTGAATCAGTGTTGGTCGTAACTAAATCAGGATCTGAATCGGCGTCGGCCGTAACTGAATCATGATCTGAATCGATGTCGGCCGTAACTGAATCACGATCTGAATCGGTGTCGGCCATAACTGAATCACACCTGTGAGCAGCCAAATAGTTCACATTAGCCACTATAAAGAAGTACACATATATATATCGCTATATGTATATATATCTATATTGCTGTATGTATATATATTAGTATATATATATATATAAATGAGTATATATGGATGTATGTATATATACGTGAGTATATATATTTCTGCATAATAGTATTTCTAATTCTGAGTAAGTGACTTATATATAAATGAGTATATATATATATATAAGCTGTATGCATATATAAGTCAGTATATATAAGTGAGTATATTTCTGCATAAGTGAGAAAATATATCTGCATAAGTGAGTATATATAATTCTGCATGTATATATAAATGAGTTTATATATTGCTGGAAGCACTATATATATATATATATATAGGTGTTACTGTGTGTACCACAAAAATTCCATAAAGAAAACATCAAATTTTGTAATATATATATATATATATATATATGTCACCAAACAAAGAAATTCATAGAAGAGATGACAACCACAACACATATTTCTTACATAAGTAGCATAGATGTCCAAAGCATTCAACATAGTAAAGGAAGGCAGCATACAAACATTGTCCAAAATATTAACATATTACAGACTTTGCCTATTTATATTAAACCAAACTAAGAGTACTAATTAACTTCCTACGCTATCTACACGGTGCACATCGTCAATTAACTTCGTAGGTTGTCAACCACAACCATCACTACTGCAATCCACCCCCAATAAACTCAATCCATGCCCTTCTTCTATCAACCGTCATAGCAAAAAAGGCAGCTCTACTCTTGGAGTTATGAAGCTCCTGCACGGCCTTGCAATATGTGACATGATCCACATCGGCATGCTGGTTGAGCAGAGTTATAGCTTGTGTAATTGAGTCATTGACAACCCCCACACCTGACTCTCCAGTGTCGCTGGACTTTTTCCCCCGACGATGCCTCATTTCAGTAAACCCCAATATTGCCTCAGTCATGGATTCAAGGGAGTGCCCTTTCTTCCTTTTTCCACTTGAATGAGATGGTTCAGCTGGCCGCTTTTCAGCTTGCCTCCGACTTTGGGCTTCACTCGGTGTGGGCAGCTCCTCCAAGTCATCCACACCATCGGTGTTGACATTGAAATGTACCCCCTCAGATAGGAAGGCTGCATCAAGTTCTCTCTCTTCGTCACTGTTGGGTGCTGGTTGGGCAGATGACATTTGGAGGAAACCCGTGGCTGTGTTTGAATGGAAAAGCGTGCCCAACAGATCGTAGTGATTCACCCCCTGTTTTTTGAACTCCTTGAATTTATGATTCACCTATTAACAACCATATATATTGGGTTAGATGACGTAGTCATATAAGTAGCAAAATATAAAGGCTATAAATAAGCACTTTGTAGATCAGTTGTATATATGATTGAAAATAAGCCTTAAGAGCCTTTATTTGAACAGTTTGTGTTCTTTGTGAGGTACCTAATCAGTTATTAATATGGTCTAAGCAGCTCACTTTCCATTTAATTTTAAATCATACCACAGTCCATCACATTCCTAGCCCATCACTTCCACGATGGAGAACATTTTTTGATCTAAAATTATGAGTTGCTACTAGTGTCTGGCAGATAGTGAGTTCGTTTGAGTATACTGAGTATACTACTTCAGCTAGCCCTGTTTGAGGGACAGACTATCTTGATCTGGAAAACAGATATATTCACTTTCACAAAGAAATAATGCAAAAGCATTTTTTTGCTCTTCCCTTTTTCCAATTCATTAATACAATATCTTCTTCTTCTTTTAATATTTGTATCTATGTAGCTATTGGACAGAGATGCAGAACTCCTTGGAATGGCTAGTTCAGATTATTTCAGAAGTGAATGCTTTGGACTATTCAAACTAACCTAGCCACTCTGGCAACTCTTGCAGACACATCTAGTGTCATTGACCTTAGAATTCTGGTCTAGAAAAATTGACTCATATTAATTTATTACTAAAAAAAAAAAAAAAAGCAAAGCACAAAATAGATAACAAATTTGAATAAAACAGCCATAACAATTTTTTTAAATAGAGAGAGAGAGAGAGAGAGGTATACTTTCCACTATAGTGTAAAATGAAACTAAAAGTTGGAACTACTTGTGTTTTCACATTACCCCCAATAGATCCAACTAACCACAATTCAACTGAGAATGAAAATTTGAGTAATACAATCCACAATCATATCCTGATTAGAAGAGAGTCCCATTAACCATAAGAGTCTTGACACCATTATTTTTTCTATTAGAATTGGCCACCCTATGAAAAAATTTGGTATTGGCATCCCCCTCCCTCAAGTGCAACACCCTAGACTTTTGTCTCCAACTAAACCCCTCTAGTAAAGTGAACTTCTCAATTTCTATACGGAGATTTACCTATTCTAATTTTTCGGCAGCTGTTAGTAAATGAGTCTCCCCTCTAACATCTAAAGCACTCAATTTACTCCATAACTGCTGCTTCTTAATAGCATGTACTGGATCATTACAGAATTTTCTTTTATTCATTATATATTATAATATTCAAAGAAGGAAAACATCATCACATGTATATGCCTTTGTGCCTGCCTAATTGTATAATAAGGCCCTTATGTGATATAAAACTACTTTTACCAATGATCCCTAACGAAAATACTTCCTTTTCCTAACAACATAGTGCTGGTAAAACATCTTTGTTTTTAAAGTACTTATCTTTCTTAATCATTTTACATTCAGTGTTTAAGAGATGGGCCAAGCTATAATGAACACAAGGAAGATTTCAGCGTCATTTTATTTACAACCATAAACCATGCATATAGCTAATTGTAATAAATTTTGTTGGAGTATGTTAAACGACTTACCGCAAATGCAGCAGCCCAGGCTTCCTCACTAGCTGTCACAGTATTGGAAATGGGGTCCCATCCCATTCCTGTATGTGCAATGAGCTGGGAGAATATGCGGTGTCGAGTTTTCATTCGTTGATATTTTTGTGAGAGTTGTCCCTTGCTGTAATCTCTATTCGTGCGTTTCTTAAACTCATTCATAATAGTTGTCCAAGTTCCAATCTTGAATTGTCCTTGGGGCATATTCCCTTTTGCATCCTCTTCTAACAATATTTCAATGAAATGCCTCTCAATTGCATCAGGCCACATCTTCCTATCCCGGGCAGCAGCTGTTGCCTCATCCATCTAAATACAGGTTGGTATACTTACGTAGAGTTGTCATTTGAACTTGTATAATACAGATGAAAAAACAATTACCTCTACTCACTAACAGTACCAACCAGCAGGCATATAATAGAAACTAAGGACCATAAATGATCAAATATAATAGCAGAGTCCAATAATTTAAGTGGCTTCAAGGTTGCTAACGAAGTGGATCAACAAGAATTGCACATTTGAAGAACATATAAAATGTCTAGTAACAGCTATGAAATGGTACAGACATAAATTACATATCAACAACAATAATTTGTCAGTAACTCATATAAACATCAATCGTTTTTATACCCATTCCTTGGGAGGACTGATGTTATTTACTCTTATAGGAAACAAATAAGATTATTCACTCCACAATTTCAACTGACAGATAGTTTTAGTGTATTATTACTGCAATAAAGGGAGAACCTCTTTTGACTACATACACGGCCCAATCAACACAAAATGCATGATCTAGGTACAAAATTTTGACAATAATACAAGCGGTCACAAATGATTCGCTACCTATTAACAATTTAAACAAACCACATTTTGGCAAACCTACCAGTAAGGGAACACGGTGAGATCTGTTGGAGGAAGCAGATGAGGAACCACAGGCTCTGTATTGCACGAGAGAGGTGGAGGATGATAAGTATGAGACTTCCATCTGAATGAATATGTGGGACTTAAATATTGTTGCAGCTTGATTAATGACAACAGAGCTGAGTTAGATCGAGATGTGAAAGAAAGCTGCAAGAAGCACTTAAGAAAATTAGAAATATTTACCTTACAAAGGCCTTCGCACTGTGTGAGTTATGCAAAAGTGGTTCGCACCAAAACTTTAGCTGAGGGTGGGATCTCTGCAGCTATTTACCGGACCAAGCCCTTCGCACTGTTGGGATTTTGGTTAGCACCCAAATCTGTAGGCGAGGGTGGGATATCGACCTCGGATTAGGGGTACTTGGGCATGAATTATGATACTGAGGAAGTTTAATGCGATTGACCGAAATGGTTGAAGTGATGCGGTGTGAGCTGTGTGTAGAAGACACGTTGTGGGTCGATGAGGATTTAATAATGGTGATGGGTTAATCTTGCTGGGTCGGTGAGGGGAGTAATGGAGGTGGGTGAGAGAAATTTTCGCTGGGTTTGCTCTGTTTGTGTGGCGTGAAGAGATGAGAGGAAGAGGGGAGACAGAAATTGAGAAAAAGCTGATCAGGTGGGCCCATAAGAGTGTTCAGTTTATTTACCGAAGTGCCACTGAAATTGGTGTTTTGTTGCTTGAAATCAGGTCTGAGCTGATTCCTAAAAACTGTGTTTAAACACCGGTTTTTGAACAATACTTTTCAAACATCCCTTTCCTGAAATGGTCCACCAAACACGCTTTTTTTTTTGGACACTACTGTTATGTGATTTAAACAATAAAACATATGTTTTGAACTGAAGGACCAAACGGGCTCTAAGGTAGAGGGTTTTAGGAGATGAAAAGGTAAAGAGAATAAGAAAGGTTGGAGAAAGTGTAAAATATTATATATTTTTTATTTTTTTAAATAAAAAAGATGAGAAAATATAAATAATTTAATGATATGGAGGATCTCATCTTATTTCAATGTTGAATAAAATAAGATGAGAAGAAAAAACAAAGCAAAAATAAAAGATATAACAATAAACACTAAATTATCTAAATCATGTTATGTAATGGAATAGTATTATTTTTTATATACTATCTTTAATTCTTTATAATGCAATAATAGGATAACATTTAACAATCAAAGAGAACCAAAAAAATAAAATAAAATAAACCTTAAAACACAAAAATAAATCTCATAAACCCTAATTGGAGTTCTAAAAACACAAAAATTTATTAACCAAAAGCAGAGATGCAAGAAAAACAAAAAAATCCACCAAAAAATTGAGAGAGAGAGAGAGAGAGAGAGAGAGAGAGAGAGAGAGAAATTTTTTGTGAGGGCAAACTATGCAAAGAATGGAAGAAAGGATGACAAATTTATAGTAAGAGAATGTGAATAAGAAGAAACAAAATAAAGAAAGATGAATGGAAAGATGAATAGTGATATTAAGGTAGAGGGTAGTCGTGAGATGAAAAGGGAAGAAAGATTAGAGAAAATGTAAATATTAAAAAAAAAAAAAGTGAATGTTAAAAAAAATTATAAGAAAATTAGAAAGAAAAAATGATAATGACGTGGATGTTGATATGGCTTAACTGGAACATAGCAACAATAAATACTACGCTTCAACTTTTAGATATATATAGATTTTCTTATTCCTAAAGAGATGAGAAATTTGAATAATAAATTTGAAACTTATAAAATTTAGTTGTATATTACACAAATATAATACACTACAATAGAAGTTAGAAGAATATGGCTCACCTTTAAAAAATATTAATCAAACAAAAAAAAATGATATATTTGTAGAGATAAAAAGATTATAAAAAATTACTTGTAAAAATCTTTTAAAAAAATAGAAAATACTTAAAGAAATTGTTTCTTTAAATATATTACACCTTATTACATAATATTTATATTCCTACGCATCGTGTGGGTCTGTAGCTAGTATATATAAAATCAAAGACCTCATTGTGTGAGAATCTATACTTTTTCCAAGTGGCACCTCCTATGAAGTTTCTCTACAATCATCAAACTCTCCCATTAATTGCCTAAATTTACCCCACGACTCTCTCTTTTTCATGTCTTTTAGTATACCAGCTGTTTCAATTTTTTTTTTTAAGGGACTAATAACTAATGAGATTGAGATAGATAGTCTTTTAGCATTTTTGGTGCCTCAATTACACAAATCCATACCCTTTATTTACTATAATCATTATTATTTTATTTTATTCTATGGGAACCATTATTATTTTATGGTGATATGGTTACATACTCACATCTCATAAACAAAGTCTCCCTCCTCTATTAATATATATATATATATATTTTTTTGGTAAGGCAAGTTTTATGTTGGTTATTTAAAAAAGTTTCTGCCTTTGTAATTGTGTAGATGCATTAATCACAACTTTCCTCCACAATGAGGCCAAAATGGGCATTTGCCCCTTTCGCTCAAAACAAGTAGTAAAATACCCATATTCTGAAATTATTTAGCCATATGCCCCTATTTTAAACTCAATTTTCTAAAAATCGAGTTTCAATGAAAAACTTGATTTTTAGAAAATTGAGTTATAGGCAAAAAAAAATTAAAAAAAAATTACATGGAACTCGAATTCCATGTAACATTTTGCAAGAAACGCAATTTTCATTAAATCAAGTTTTTCATTGAAACTCAATTTTTTAAAAATCGAGTTTCAAAACAGGAACAGTTTGCTAGATAGTTTCAGAACATGGGCTTTTTGTTACTTATTTTGGACGAAAGGGACAAATGTCCATTTTGGCCCCAAAATGATGTTTTAGTTTTTGCCTTTTGTTTGCACATAATGTACCTTATCAACATTCTGTTATAATAATGCAGTATTTCCTAAACCTTTGACTACCCAACCTCTCTCTCACGCTTTGCCTTCCCCTCTCAACTTCGAATTTATGTCTCCATTCTCTTTCTTTCTCTAAAAAAAAAAACCCTTTTATAGTTAAATTTCTGAAACTATTGCTATTCTCAAATTTTGTTTCCATGCTCACAATTTTTTAAAACACCTAGCCAATAGAAGAAACCTGTTGCTCTAGTAATCTTTTGTTGCAGCTAGTAGTGGCTATCCATTGCACATTAAGTGGCCATGATATGTATGAGTTCAAGCTATCTTTTGCTACTTTCAAAAATTAAGTTCTTCACTTACAATCAGTAAGGTTAAGATTGTGAGATTCTTTGTTTTGCTACTTTCTTTTATAGGTAGTGTTATTATGTTTATTGATTTCCAAAAGATGCCAGAAGTCTAGAACTGAGAAGTTGATAATTGTTTATTTTAGTGTAAAAGTTTCATTGTCAATGTCCTTTTCAAGTTTGTTTAATCTTAGCATATGGGTTGAGCAGATAGGTCTTTTCAACAAAAACTAAGCCTACTATAAATCTTAAATTCGTATTATAGGGTTCAAGCATGTATCGTCTTGGTTGGAGGGGATTTAGTCAATGGCAATTGAATTTGCAAAAAAAAAAAAAAAAAAAAAGAAAAAAAAAACAACAACAACAACAACACAAGTATTCAATCAACATTCTTTAGACTCCAAGCTTCTTTCTCAAGTGAGTCTCTTGATATTTCAATAAAGAAATACATATTGACTTTTTTTCTATAGTAAATTGAGTTTTGGTTTAACGGTTTTTTTTATTTTTTTTTATTTTTTTATTTTTTAAGTTTTGGTTTAATGGTGACTGTATAATGATTTATATGTTGTGTGCGCTTTCTTTTCTATGAATTTCAATAACTTATGGATAGAGGATTTTAACGTTTGGTTCATTAAGGTTTGTTTTTGTTTTTGCTTTTATTTTTTTCAGCTTTATTTCATCATTTTGCAGCTTGAAATGTGTGCCATTTATAATAATTACTTCTTATGATGAACTCATTACTAACAAAGTTTTATGACAATTTTACTATAATATATGTACAACATTTTTCAAGACTATCTTACATAAAACATTACATTATTGTCCACGCATAGCTCGAACAACTTACTAGTTTATATAAATATATAACTAGATACCAAAAAAGTCGTCAATAATTAAAATACAATTAAAAATTATGGATAAATTGGTAAATTTGACCTTCAATTAAACAGGTTTGATGTGTCAAACCCAGGAAAATTATTAAGTACTCCCGGAGTACCATAAATGTGTGCTCCCTCCTCTCACATGAATGGTGGGTTCCACCATGAATTTAATTAGTGGGACCCACCATTCATGTGAGAGGAGGGAGCATGCATTTATGGTACTCCGGGAGTACACAATAATTTCCCGTCAAACCCAACTTAATATCTTTAATTTGAATCTAACATGAACCCAATTACATGTATCCAATGTAAATAAATTTAAAAAAAAAATAAAAAATAAAAAAAGATACTAATCAAAAGCAGCGAACTTGGTCAAAGTCTACATAACAAGCAAGAAATGAAATATGCAACTTCCTATCTGACATCACCAATTATGCTAGTGGCAGAAAAAATTGGCTCAAAGGTGACCATATTCATCAGAATTCAGAACCAACTACTTTATTTGAATTGGACCATACCAATAGCCATTTATATCCAAGATTGTTAAAATTTTGAATTGAACTATCCTACTTACTCACTACAATTAGGATCGAATTAAAATGGTATAAAACTTAGAATTGCTTGTAGGATGGTTTGGGATCAATAAAGTTACAAGATCCTACGATCTCAAACCGATCCTTTCTTCTAAAAGATTGAGTCTAAAGTCTAAACTGAAAATTCTTTGACTGATATTTTGTAGAGCATCTACCGAGCCTCCTTGCTAAGCAAAATGTTCAATTTTTCTCAGAGCAAGCTAAATAAATTTTGGGACAAAATTTAACTACAAAATTACTTATAACCTTAGCCTACAATCTTACTAAATATCTTTTTATTTGAAGTGCATTTTGACAAATTTACAATTGGATTATATCTTCTTCTTATATCCTTCATATTTGCAAAATTTCTAGAAAATTAAAAATCAATAACTATATCATTAATAAATTATTTAAATTGCAAGTTTTTGTAATTTAAAATTATAAATAATATATAAGCTTATGGATCATGTAGTAAATAATATCTAATTGACACAAAATTTATCATGTGTATTAAGAGCGTAAATAATATAAAATTCAATGGTTAGATTTTCAAAAAGATAAAATTTAGTTACAAAATTAGTAGTAGACTAAGGTTACAACTTTACTCAATATCTTTTTATTAGAAGTGAATTTTGACAAATCCACCATTAGATTACATTTTCTTCTTATATCTTCCATATTTGAAAAAAAATTTAAAAATTAAAGATCAATAGCTATATCATCAATAAATTGTTTAGATTGCAAGTTTTTACCATTTAAAATTATGTATAAAATATAAACTTATAGATATATATATATATATATATATATATATATAGTAAATAATATATGATTGGCACATAATTTGAAGTGTATCAGAAACATAAAGAACATACAATTTGATAGTTAGATTTTTAAAATATGTAGTAATGTTAATTCTATTAAAGGAGGTTATAGCCTTATGTAACAACCAATTTTGGAGCTAATGTTTATTTTATTGAGTAATGTTATAACCTTAGGTTACAATCAATTTTGTAACTAAAATTTGTCCTTTTTTTTTTTTTTTTTAAGTATATAGATTTCGGCATCATCATCAGAGAAATGCAGTGGGCTGAAGTTCCTTCATTTTGCTGATCTCTTAGCATATTTGTTCACGAGGAAGAATAGTTTGGATATTGACTTGCTGGCTATGATTATGTGGTTAATTTGGGGCAGAAGAAATGCAGCACGTCTGGATGAATCTATCCTTGAATATCACCAAATTCGGTCCAAAGCTGAAGTGTATTTGCTGGACTATAAAATAGCTCAGAAAGATAATCGAAAAGTTGCAGTTGCTGCTACGAGAGCTCCTAGATGGATTCCTCCCATCCCCAATCATTTCAAAATCAACTTTGATGGGGCTGTCTTCTCGGAGTTGAATTCGGCAGGATTAGGCATGTCATTTGTGATTCCTGTGGAAGGGTGGTTGGTGCCTTGGCTAAGCGAATTCCAATTCCAACTTCAGTAGCTATAGTTGAAGCTTTAGCCTGCCATAGGGCCATGATCTTTGCTAAGGAGTTGAACTTAATGGATACTGTTTTCGAAGGAGATGCAGAGCAAATTATTCTAGCTTTGCTAGCCAAAGAGGTGCATCAGCCTGAGTATGGACATGTTTTACAAGACTCTCTTGTCCTTTCTTCTAACTTTTGGGTTTGTATGTTTACCCATGTTAAGCGTGTAAGCAACTCCGTTGCTCATTTCCTTGCTAGACGTTCTAAATCAGGTTCCGAGTTACAGGTTTGGCTAAACTCTATCCCTGACGATCTAGCACCCCTCGTTTCAAGGGATGTGTAATTTCATGTTTTTTGGATGTCATTTGGCCCCTGGGTCTGATTTCTCAAAAAAAAAAAAGGGAGGGCATACAGTTGGTTTTTTTTTTTATATATATATTCTTTGCTGTCCAGGCCATTTTTGTTTGGCTCAAGAATTTTATTGGCTAGCTGCTAGTAGGCATTAAAATTGCTATTAAAACTTTATTTACCAATGGGGTAATGCAGCCAAATGAGCGATTATTTTTGCTATGGAGATTGGTGTTGATCCTGTGGAGCTTGAAGGCAATTCAGATGTTAAAAGTCATGAAATTAAGAAAACTGCCACCATGTTCTACTCTATATGGCAACATAATCATTAGTGAAACTTAAGTATTTGTACAATGCAAGGACACGCATGCTTTAGCTGGAAGAGCTAAGGTTATGATCTGCTTGTCTGGATGGAAGAGTTCCCTCCAGATCTTTCTTTCTGTATCTAATCTCGTTGTCTTAATTAAATTTGGACAGAGTTTGGCCTAAAAGATATTTGGTATTTTGGGCTCCAACTATCAATAAAAAAAATGACATTAATCCATATCATCATGTGCATTGCACATGATTCACTTAACCAACCAAATGAGTCTTGTATATTGCACATGATAAAACACGTCATATTCCTTGTTGGAGCCAAACCATTTCCATAAACTTCAACTTGCCTCCCTTCTCCAAAAATAATAAAATAATATAATCCCCAATGCACAAATGGACTTTATTTTTTATATATAGCAATTCTTAATTGTTATAGATGCACTAATGTAGGTATGATTACACTCTATTAAACTAAAACCTTTTTTTTTCATGGATAATTTCTTAATTCTAATGATTTATTCAACATACAGAGACTTTTTTATTATCCTTTTTTTTATTATTCTTCAACAAAAAGTAAGAACTTATGATTTTCGATTTGATCCTACAATACAATTCTTGAACCCTTCCATTGATCTTATGTAAGATCCCGATTTAACAACCTTGGCCATACCAATGGATATGACCAACGGAGTTGAAAATACCAGGAATGCAACTAACCCAACTAAACCAGTGAAACCCAAGAGTTTTTACAAAAACCTATAAACTAGATAGCTGAACTGGATTGAACCAATATCACCTTATATTTTGAACGTCCAACAGCAACACCAACGACCTACATGAGACACTATATTCTCTCTTGTTGAAAAACCCGTGGATGAACAATCAACTAATTAAACAAGTCATACAAGTACGATTTTTTATTCTTCGAACAGCTAGAGAGAAGGGCAATCAAAGATCATCAGCTCATGTTTGAATAAAGGATCTGCATGTTTCCGCACACTTACTAACAATATTAATCATACAAACTGTACATGTAGCATTCATAAAAGCAAGAATACAGCTTTTGCATATTGTTTCTTCCATCAGAATGTTTAGCTTAAATAATTTTTGAAAAAATAAACAGCAAATAACCAGCGCTTAACATCACCTCCAACATAACTGAGACAAACCTAATGGTCAACATAACTGAGACAAACCTAAATGCTAACTTCAGAGAGCATATTACAGCCACAATATCTTGTTCTCATAGTCAATACCACCTCGACATTACATCATTCATAACTCAAATTCTTTTTTAGGGGTTTGGGAGGAGGGAAGGTGGGGGAGGGTTGGGGAGGGGAGGGCAAGGGGCATTTGGGGATATAGAGAGGCAGTGCTTACCTATGGTTTACGAGGCAGCAGCGGCGAACTACTGCGGCTGCTGTTGCTACTGCTTCTTCCTTTAATGGGCCTACAAAAAAGCAAGCTTCCATCAGAACAAACCCAAATATAAATGAAAGCATGAAACATTTAAAGCTGCAAACACAAGTCCTAAAACTATATATATCCTCAGGAGGATAGATGGGGCAATTAAGGTGACATCCATGTAGATCCAACTTTCTATTCAATCATGGGATCCGGGCAGTCCAGGGGGGACCACCATGGCTCCTCTCTCCTCGAGAATCCACACATCCCTTATCAGTATATGGACAGCTATTTCTCGAGCACTGGTTTAGGTTCGGCCTCAATGGGAAAATAAAACAGAGCACCTAACAACGTATCTTCACAGACCAAGAACTACAATATGTATATATATCAACAAGGAACCTAACATAATATGTGCTAAAGGAATCAAGTTTACACTTCAGGCAAAGTCAAAGAGGAGAGACATGCAAAAACAAGGCCAAGTACTCCTCCCAGCATAATCTTAGAAATTAATTTCTACGAATAACCTAGTTAGGAAATTGTTAGTCTATTAACTAACTAGAGGTTTCGCATGCACCATGTGTGAGCACCATGACTCACAAAATTTCTTTATTAAATTTATTTGAGTTGCTAATTCCCTTCTCCACAATTTTTAGTCCTAACAAGATCCCACTGCCAAGAAAATCTTGGAAAGTGGGAGATATAAATAACTTAAAATAAATAAATAAAAAATCCAAATCCAAATTATTGTCTCTAAAACTATATCCTCAAAAGTTGAAATGAAATAGACTTCTACTATCTTCCATTAATTTGGGGATAATGGAAACGGGAAAACATCTTCACACCCAAAAAAAAAAAAACCTTTCACACCAAACGCAGTTGGTTTTCTATATTAATATAGATTTAGCTCACATACACTACATTTTCTTTCCTACCAGGGTTCAACAATATCCCACCAAGTCCGGTTAGAGGAAATTCAATATTTTTATTCATGTGACTTCTGACTGCACCAGTGCCACCTTAAGTTTATATACTCTGCTTCTTAAGAAACAAGTACTGACGTAAAATGTCAAAAAGGAAAAAAGGTTAAAATCTCAAATTATTTAGCTGCAACAAACTGTAACCTCAACTATGTGGCATTGGTTGCCTAGTTATGATACTTGTTAATTCTGTTCATGTGGCATAATCACCCAAAATAATGCCACCTAAGGATTTTGTTCACTACCTCTAACGGGGTTATAATCAAGTACAATAAGATAAGCACACCAGCAATAATCTTTTTTGTGGAAAACTAGACAATAAAATCATTCCAATTTTTTTAAAACTGGCTTTAGTGGCAGACATACATTATTTGGTGTGAGAGTCATCACAAATCAGGCATTACCACAACACACAATGATTTCACATGAAGATATAAAAAATAGTTCACTGCATAAAAGATTTGAAATATTATGGCTGAACCACCTCCGATACTCTAAATGAAATGATTTGATATTTGCATAAAAATTAAGAAATGTCTCCTCAAAGTATAAAATGCAGTATTATAAAAAACGTGTAACATCAACAGCAAGAAGAGAAACTACAAATGTGCAGAGATTTATGATTTTTATTTTGGATAAATAAAACACAGCTTTGCCAATAAGGTGAGACCAAGGGAATCAATACCCTATGATATATATATCCACAAAATTCCAAACAGTCTAGCGAAGCACTCTGGATTCATGCAACTGAATGCAAGTTATGCAGTCCACAATAAATGTTAGAACAGACATTATGATTTAGCACAGACATTATGATTTAGCAGCGAAGGTTACATATTGAAAATGCCAGTTAAGTTGACTCAAACCAAGATGATGACAACATAACACTGCAAAAGCAGTAAACCATGAATTAACCAACCTGAAGTTTCCCAAGTTGTAGCCTGTTCATGTTATTATCATCATCATCAGTGCTTATTTATTGAACTACAAAGTACAAACCAAAATCTAAAGCCAGCCTTATCGCCTAAAATATCATCTAATCCATTTTTGAAATTCAAATGCCAACTCAACTTCCATCTCCTCATGGAAAGCAACAGCTTGCTCCCTCGTGTGTATTTTATAGAATTTAAAAACTCTTCAGTAGTAGGAATTTTTCATTGGGCTCCTTTTCTCCAGTGATATCCATTTCTTTGAATTATATAAATTTCCCAAATTAATGTTATATAACTGAAAAAACTCCCACTTAAATATTTTTCCCAAGTGCAACCACAAAAATATTTTACCTTCTCCATATCACATTGAAAGTCCCATTTGGAAATCAAAATTCTCAAGGGAACAAGCATTTAATAGTTTGGAGTTTAACTTCCACCATCAAGACAATACATGCGTAGATTCTTTCCAATAGTTCTGGAGTATAAATATTGATATGAACTTAAAACTAGATGTTACCGAAAATGATAATTTGATCTAGGGGTGGGGGACACAACAAAGACATTTTCATCTTGGACTCATCACATGAAAATTGAAGGAATGTCATCTTGCAAGCTCGTATACCTTGCGCATAAGAATGAAATTCATCATGTTGAAATCTCATGTTTGGATAAAGAGAGATGGGGGGAGAGGAGAGGAGAGCGGCCAAATATATAAAATTACATTATGACCACGAACCCCATATCCTCCTCTCCCCATAAAAGTGAGTAGTAAATTTATTTTTCTTCATTGCAAAGTTACACAAATGCAGGTGAATATTGAATCAATGATCTCACCCTCCATCCCAGGGGCAGAAGAAGAGCCATCCGAGCTAAAACCCCATTAGAAGAGAAATAAAATGTTTTTAGATGAATAAAAGTGAAACCATTCATGGATAGAAATTACCTTCTCGGGCTACGACTCCTTGATCTCCGAGGTAACTGTTATAATTAGAAAGAATAAGCAATGTAAGGTATCTAGTAGGAGGAATTCTCTTTTAAAACGAAAAATAACAGACACTAACCTTGCGTGGACTAGGTGATCCAGAGTAGGATGATGACCGCCCACGTCTTCCGACTGGTGCTCGACCTCTATTGTAAACACCACCCCCACAGAGAAAGACATGCTCAAGTTAAAAAGTAACACAAACTAACAGCACAAATCGAATTAACAAAGGGAGATAGCATTTTGCAAAACTCAACAACATACTGGGCCTATTACAAAATTGAAGAAAAAGGAGTGGAATGAAATTGAAGCCAACATAATATTGTAACTTTTCAGAACCTACATAGTCTTTATGTAAGATGCAAAAATCAAGGTGACATCATGAGAACAACGGGCATGATAGAACTTATAAACAACACTAAATTGAAGACAGGTGGAGTTGTAGAGTCTTGCCCTTGGATATACCAGTATTGTCAAACAAGATAATGAACATTTCATGGCTATGTTAAAACCTATACACATCCAATACATTCTATCTGTCACCCAAGCCACATAAAGGGCTTAAAGAAATTACTTCAACCCACAATGAACAGCAATGTTTACAAGGCACCTCGCAACCCATATTGAACAGCATTCCATATAGCACTACTACAATTTCTACCAAAATGTCCCCCGCTACAACCCACAAGTACACCACCCATCTAGGTATCAACCACATGCACATCCCCACTACTTCTCATGTACGCATACAAAGAAATTTGCTGGCATGCACTCGAATGAAGCAATTCTACAAGTAACATCAGAGCTCTGCAACTTTGAGACCCATATTAAAAAAAATTCATAAACCTTATTCCCATCCTACTGAAATAAATCCAACATATATATAAAGCAAATAAAAGAGAGCTGACACAATTCAGACAAATAGAAAACCAGATCAATCATGCTTAGGATTAGAAACAATTTAGAAAAGTTACCTCCGCGGAGAAGCTGATCGTGAACGTGAGCGAGCAGTTCTACGAATAGGAGGTGTACGCCTACGACCAATAGGAGACCTTCTAAGAGGACTACGAGCTCGTCTTGGAGGTGAACTGAATGAAAACAAAGGTCATATTCAAGTTGCAAGAAGATAAACATATAGACAGATGTATCTAAGAATGCGTGTATCACAAAATTAGTATATGAATAACTCCCTAGAGTTTTGAAGGGCCCCAGAAAAGCCAAAGGAAAATATAGCAGATAATCAAAAGTAATAACTCTCATACAATGCTTCCCATAGCTTCTAATATAAATTAAAACCCTAACCCTAAAAATCAAATTAGAAGAGCTTTATAAAAGAATGAAGACAAATAAATATTAATTGTCAAAAATATCTCTAACAAAAAGGGAAAGATGCACATTATGTCAAGTAAAGGTTGAGTGTATGCGTCAAACATGGGGACAGACAAGCATCCACAAAGCAATTGTTACTAGGGAAGTAACCTAAACATAAAAAACTAATTATTTATTTCAAGGCTAGTATTAACTATCTTAATAAGATTTGTTTAGATTTCATCTCAATAATAATGATAATAATAATAAGATTTCTTTTTTACAAAAATGCAAAAGACTACGTACAAAGAAATAAAGACTCAATAAACATAGAAATGGAATCTCTATTCATGAGTCCCCAAGCACGTGCCCAATCAAACAAGGTGCCAAAAAAATAGGCTAAGAGCTGGTCCCTTGTCTTCTCCAATCCTCAAACAAATGTCTATTCCTCTCTCGCCAAATAATCCACATCAAACACAATGGAACCAAATTCCAAGGTCCCAACAAATGCTTTCCCCATCCAATTTCACCACCCAAACAAAGATCTATCAGTCTCTTTTGTAGGACATGAGATTCCAAAAGATCAAAAAACAAAGGACCACAATTGATAAGCTTTTGTACAATGAATCAGAAGGTGATCCACCCCCTCCCACTACACCAGCACGAGATTTTTTTAAATTACAAAATATATAAATATATATAAACTGTAAGTTTATATTATTTTCGCGCAATTACTAATTTAGTTAAGTAAAATATATTCTAGAAGAAATCAAGGGACTGAGTGACATCTCCTTCACCCATTTAACAATGTGTGGAAGTTGAGGTTATGAACACAATCCTATCCTCTCTCTCCCCCCCTTTTTTTCATTATTTTTTTGATAAGTAAATAAAGATTTTATTGAAGCGAAGACTATTTCATGCACATGGGAATGAACATAAAAGGAGTCTAAAGAATTACAAAATTCCCTTTTTATCATTGGTAAGTTTGCACCCAAAGGGTTTTGAATCCACAACCTTAGCACCTCCAATAATGAGAAACCACCAAGGTGATATATAGATTAAACTACAGCAATGAATACTCGGATCATGATTAGCCTAACAATGTAATCAATGACATTGTCTACATGAGCAGTACAGAATGTGCTCACAGCCGCTAAAATACTATAAATAGTTCTATCAATTCCAGGAACACCATAATTTCATTCAGTGTTACACCTCTTCATGGGTTACCATCACTCAAAACAAAGCATTTAAATATAATTTAGAAGCATAATTACCGGCGCCTTGGAGGAAGTGGAGAACGTCTGCGAACAGGACTGCCACGCATCCTTCTGAAAAAGGCCATATGGTAATCAGTTGAATGCTATCAAAATCAGAAAAGACATCAAACCAGAAAAGTAGTTATTTGTAGTGAACCTTGCAGGGGATCTATTGCGCCTTGGTGAAGTTGAGGAACGACCGCGGCCAGGAGATGTTGGCCTCCTCCTCGGAGGTGTATCACCACGGCGATAAGGAGAATCCAATCTACGACGAACAGGAGAATCTGGACGACGACGTGGAGGAGAATCTGGTGGTCGTCTAGGAGATCCACCCCTTCGAGTAATAGGGGATCTCCTTCGAGGTGAGGTAGCAGGCTTCCGACGGGGAGAAACTAGTATAATTAAAAATAAAACTCTATTAGAAAACACAACACAAAATGTATAATGTACCACTCCATGAAACAAGTTTAAGGGATATACGTTCTCTTTGTCGCTTTGGTCCATCCTTATCACCATCAGCATTAACATTATCAGTTTTGGGCACATCTCTTTTTGGTGCACTGGCAATGGCTTTTAGGGGAGGCGACAGCTTCTGTCTTGGAGGTAACGTGAACCTTGCTTGAACCACATTCCCATCAATTTGTGCCTGCATGAAGAATATAACAAACATTGATTTCCCAACATGATTTGTTTTCATCATAGCAAATAATTCCACTCCAACACTACATTCTATTTTATGGTTTTACAAACCACCCCCCCCCCCCCACCAAAAAGAAAAAAACCTACACCATCCATGAATAGTTGTGCTTTTTCAGCATCCACTCTTGTCTTGAACTCCACATATCCATATCCTCTTGGAATATTGACCTGCAAACATGAAACAAGCTTCAAATCCCTATACCTGGCCAGATGACCCCAAGACCATGATATGACATCTATAATGAACTTACAGCACGATCCATCGCTAGCTCCACATTTACAACTTCACCATAGTTACCTACAGAGTACAATTCACAGGAAAGAATATTAAGAAGCACTAATTAGAAAATCAACACATGGAAACCTTAGCTTATAAAATAGCTTAGTGCCAATATGTAACAAGTTCCTTGTTCAATAATTACTTATTCATGTGAAGCTCTTTACTTTACATTTTCAATGACCAAAAATCAGTTGGTCAATTATTTAAATATTTCCTTCACTTATTCTATATTTTTTACAACATTTAACCAGTAACCTGCTTGCACATTGAAGAGACGATGGAAGCACTTGTTAAACGTATCAAGAAGGGTTTAAGATATTCAGGTTAGTGATGCAACAACTTGTTTTTAAGATTTTACCAAGAAAATCAAACTTAACAGGGTTCTTCATAATTTTTTTGTCAGTTTAATTATTAGCTACGAATCAACCAAAAATTACAGAACGCTGTAGAATTTTTTATTAGTTTTATTACCGTATGATTTCATCACAATACTTTCCTAGATTTATGTCAATCAGGAGCTAGCTACTCAGGACAATGCTCAGCCATGAAGCAACTTAATATTGAAGAAAAACAGCTGTTTCTAGATTGCAGCTGATGCATTTAAAATAACTTATTAGCTATCCCAGGAGTTTTTGATAGAACTCTGAGAATAGCCATGGGAAGAAATCTTGGCCATAGAAGTATACAACTTCCAACCTATTGGTAATGACAAATGAATTTGAAAGATGAGTTTGTTTTGAAATTTTTGAACATGGCCCTTTCCGTCCCCTTCTCACTCTCTTCCTATCTGAATTCTAGTCTTCCACCTACTCTCTTCTTTATTGATAAAGTAGGGAACTTTTTTAAAGAAGAGCCCTTTGAACTTGCCACTAGCCAGTAAACCTATGGGCAACTATCATAGTTGACAAACTTGCTCTAAAACTCCCATTTGGCACCTAGCTGGTCATTTTGATCACCTAGATGTATGGCTTCACAGAACCCACTAAGCACTTTATATATATATATATATATATATATATATATATATATATATTTTGATGGGTAATAAAGATTTATATTCAAGAATACCACCTTATGCAGAAAAACATAAGCACTTTATATTTTCATCTTTCTTAAGTAAAAGTTCTTTGATAGCAACTCCAAGAATTATCAAAACTTGTACTCAAGTGAGTTCAATGACACATTTATCAAAAAAAGATGATATCCACTTTCATGACAGCATACTAGTGACTGGACATGTAAAGTTAAAATTAATAGGGAAAAAATGGAGAATTTTATGCCTTCATTGTCATATGAAAGCTTAGCACAACAGCAATCAATTACAATGCATTTAACGTCATGTTAAACTACTAGAAGCATAGATTTTTAGAATTCCAAATCAGAAAATGACTAGTGTCATAAAAAAAAAAAAAAAAAAAACCCAAAAAAGTGATGTTTGCAGACATTATTTTTCCGTGCGGACTCTATTTATAATTCTATAAACTTCATAGCTTTAGATATGTGAATTTTGCAGCTAAAACTGAAAGGTGTTAAGTCATCATCAAACAAATAATAAACTTACTGAATATTTCTTTTAAATGGCCTTCATTCACATTCCTGCTTAGTTTCTCAATGTGAAGAACAAGCGACTCTCGAATAGGAGAAGCTTTCCTGAAATCAAAAATTATAAATTAACACAAGCACAAAACACACTAGTATTTACTAAAAAGAATTGAGCCTAACACATGCAATAACTATAGATAAACTTAGGTACAATTCTTTAAGTGCAATTTATTAGGTTACTTAAATTCAAACACAAAACTGCATTGAATTTAATTCTCCTTGGGAAAGTTAACCGTATTTATTTTGTATTGGTCAATGCAGCTATTTGTTTGAATTTAATTGGGGAACCTAATGCATTGCACCTAAGGAATTGTATCCAAGTTTTGCTTATAACTATATATACAAACATGATTGAGGGAGCTTACTTTCACCCAACCTTATCCTAACCCTACCCAAAACGGATAGGCCAAATTTTTCATGTTAAAATTGTAATTTTGACCAACACCCACCACTCTGAATGAACTTTGCACATTACAAAACCCTTCAAACCATGAACAGCCCCCTAGATCTCGATGAACCTCATATTCTTACAAGGGAAGGTCCATTACAAAATGGTTGCTATATTCCAGAATATTAACAATATCACTCTAACCAGCACACGTAAAAGTTATAGGTCAAACAGCACCGGATGAAAATGAAGTATGCTAAATTTGAAAATCTAACATGCAAAGGATTTCAAGGGAACACACATAGGGAAGGAAACAAAAAACTGGGAAAAAAACATCAGACACATGGGCATAAGATACTAAAGAATATTAACTTGGCATGCATATCCCTGGGTAAAAAAAAAATGAATGTATAAAATGATGATCAGAAGATTTGTTTAATATTTTAACATAAAAATATTTATCTTTCCATAGCTGGAGTATGCTAAGTTCTGGTATTTACTAGATACCATCATATATATGAAGATACAGTCGCTTACAGATAAAAACAACTTGACCCTCATCAATATATTTATGCCAACTCTAGCTTCATTTACTTAAACCTTTTATTATGTAGAATAAATCCCTCACAAGCTGGAAAGCACGGGTGCGGCGCCAGAGGCGCCGCACCCGCGTCGGACGCGTCCCGACGCGCCGACTCGTGTCGGACGCCGCTGACCGCGCGTCCGACGCGCATCGGGCCGCATCGGGACACGTGGCAAAGCCGACGCGGGCCGACGCGGCGCGATTCGACCCGATTCGGGCCGTTTCGGCCGTGTATCGGCCATGTATCGGCCGTGTATCGGCCGTATCGGCCGTTTCGGCCGGTTCAGGCCGAAATTAAAAAAAAAAAAAAAAAAAAAAAAAAAAAAAAAAGTGCAGAACGCACCCTCCAACTCCATCGCCTCTTTCTCTCTTCTCTGTGCTGTCTGGCTGTCTTCACTGAACCAGCCACTAAGTTTTAGACTCTTAATTTCAATCTTGTGAGTTGTATTTAATTTATAAACATCATGTTTTAGTTATTAAATTTGGTATATGTTATATAATGTGAAAAAGTATGGTATATGTTTATATAATATGAAAAAGTATGCTTAGCAATATATTAAAAATATAAATAAAAATATTTTTAATAATTTTTTAATCGCCGAGTCCCGCCGCACCCGCACCCACCTTTTTCAAAAATTGCCGAATCCCGCACCCGCACCCGCACCCGCACCCACACCCGAATCCCGAAACGCACCCGTGCTTCTTAGCTCACAAGTATGCCCAAAAAATAAATGAATCACCAAAAAAAAAAGTAAGAAATTTTTCTTCCTACAGCTGGAGTATGTTGAAAATTTTCTTCCTACAGAAGGGGTATGCTTTGAGTTGAGACTCCTAATTGTACTAAGTTTCATCATATAAATATATACATGTTTGCACTCTCTAATGAAAACATCTTGTCCTTTATCAACAGATTATGCTAGATTTCAAATTCATTCCCTTGATATCTTCAGTATAAATCAACTCTTTAAGGTAACAGCCAAAGCATTAAAAAAGTGAAATGAAAAATTAGTTCACAAGTTCCAATCAAAAGACATACATTCAACCAAATTCGATTTTTAAAATAAGTTTAATAAAAATAAGAAGTTCAAAGTAATTTTCACCTTGGGGGTGGAGAAGTTCTTTTAGATTGTGAAGGTGGAGTGCGACCTCTCCTAGCTACTTCAGCAGGACTGTGAAGATGAAAACACAAGAACAAAGTAACATTAAAATAACAAAAAAAAACATAGAAATGTGTATTCCTTACAACTAAAATAAACAAAAGTTTATAAAAATCAATGTGTTGGAAAAACTATCTGCGTTGCTTAAGAAAAATGCAGGCAAAACGCCTGTAAACTAGAGACCCACACTCTCCTTTTCCAGCAATCAGCCGCTCACCCACTTTGTAATCTTAGTTCTTGCCGCTAACCCCAAACATGCTTCCCACTTTTACTATACATTATGAAAAACATTAAACTTATTCTGCCTGTTTTCAAAAACTCAAATATTAATATCATAACTTAAAAATCCAACTTTCAAATGTGTCTTCATACAATTCCTCAGCAAACAAATGGGGCGAATGTCCATTTTTAATGATAATCACGCACCAGGTGGGTCTTAAACCAGCGACCTCACTCTCCCATCTACAATGGCAAATATTAATTCTACAAACCAAACAAATTATCAACTTTTTGATAATTTGATGTCTACAAAACCTATCAATAGCCATAAAAAATAATAAATTTAAAATTCCTTCATATTGGACCACGTTTGTATGTACAGGAGACTAAAAAATAGCTGAATAAAACAAATTCAAAAGCTGATTTCAGCAAATTTAAAAAGTTTTGCTTTCAAAGAATCTAGGTTTAGTAACGTTCTTACACTTTCTTGGCAACCAAACAACACAGAAACTGAAAACCATAGCAGATCAAATTATCAATTTTTGTTACTTTGATAGCTACAAAACCTATCAATAGCCATAAAAATAACAAAAATTTAAAATTATTTCAGCAAATTTCCAAAGAATTATAGGATTTAGTAATTTTCTATAACACTTTCTAAGAAACGAAATAACAGAGAAGCCGAAAACCGTAGCAGATCATATTCGAAAACGAGGAACAGTAAAAGTACCTTTTCTTGGGAGGAGGTGCGCTAGGGCTGCGAGAACTGGCGCTTCGGGAGGGAGAGGAAGAGGAGGAGAAGGATCTGGAGCGAGATCTAGAGCGAGAGAGAGAGCGCGAGCGAGAGACGGAGCGCGAGCGAGAGCTGGACCGAGAGCGAGAGTCGGAGCCGGAGTAGGACCGGGAGCGAGAGGACGAGCCCGACGCGGACCCTGACGGCGGCGACCGTCGGCCTCCTCGGCTTGGCTTCGCCATTGGCGTTGATTGGGTTTGAGAGTGAGTGAGTGACAGAGCGAGAGAGAGAGAGAGAGGTCGAACCCTAGATAAACCCCAGAGAGAGAGAGAAATCGATGGATAGGGGTAATAAAGTCTTTTTCTACTGGTTCGTGTGCGCTGGGCAGCGTGCTTTATCTATGGGCTTGGGGTTGGGCCATATTTGAAATATTTTAACCCACACCCAACCTATAATTAAATTATTATATTTGAAATTATATTATTTGAGTTAAATTTTTTTTTTTTGAGCAAATATTAATTTGATAGAATGGTTTGCCGGCCTTTTTTTTTTTTTTTTTTCTTTTTATTCTCATTTTACAAACATATTCGATA
The DNA here is from genome assembly GCA_023736055.1 of Quercus glauca. Taxonomy (NCBI): domain Eukaryota; kingdom Viridiplantae; phylum Streptophyta; class Magnoliopsida; order Fagales; family Fagaceae; genus Quercus; species Quercus glauca. The sequence goes on along the minus strand of CM043318.1, from coordinate 21,563,768 downwards.
TATGGCCTCCAATGAAATATGAGTGCATTTATATAAACTATTGAAAAACTGTGTTTTGAGTTTAAAATAAATGTTTGTAAAAAAATTATAAAGAATTGTAGTTGCAAAACATAATTTTGGGTTTTAAAAATGCTTTTTTAATCTTCCAAAACGTCTGACCAAACGGATCCTATATTAGTTATGTAGTCTTATTTGGAACAATTAACTCAAGAATCAAGGATAACTTCTAACTCCTTCAAATATGAAGGAATACTTTTCAAACTTCATAAGCAAAATCAAGGCACAAAATGGGGTGAGTTATATGTTATTTGTATAGAGTAAGGACACAAGCACATATAAGTATGGATATACTTTAAGTGAGAGGAAACTTAGATGGAAGAGCTAAGGTTGACATTGTTCAATGAGTTTCAAGCTTTGAAATCCAAATGGATCAATGAGTAGTTGACTACCTTGGTGTGCATGAAACCCAATAATCCAATTAATCCAGAATGAACTATGAAGGCAATGGATTGATTTTTCAAGGGCTGTAGAGTTGGACTAGGTTCGGGTTTTTTTTTTTTTTTTCCCCAAGATGTTAGTTTGGTTTTGAGTTTGTATTTTTTACAACCCCATTAATCCAAACCAAATTGGCTTGAAGGACTTTTCACGTGGATAAATTGTTCCATGCCAGCACAATAACTCTTTTTTTTCTTTTTTAGAATCACAATAACTCAAGTCTTATTAATGACTCGAATTTGTCACTGAACTTGAGTCTCAAAATCTCAAGATACTAGTTTTCTAAATGATGGTGTAATGAAAATACTCAAGTCTTATCCCGTCCATATGGTTCGTCCATCAGAAATAAGTGGAGAGAAGAGACATAGAAAGCTTGGCTCGTCCCTAAGAACCTCATCCGTCCATAAGAAAGATGGACGAGCCTATTGAATCATAAGCATACCAAAACAATCTTCCAAACTAACTATTATGAGGAACTGATACGAATAAAATAACTTCCATAGCAGTTATGGAAGTTATCTCCAAGATCTTCTGAATTCCTCAACAGTAGGAACGGTTATCGAGGAAAATAACCGTTCCACCTACACTATATAAGCATTCTTGAATGAGAAGGTAATTCATTCAGACATTTTTAACAAAAAAGTAAAGTCTCATAAGTATTTTTCCTTTCTACTTCAACCCGCTGACTTTACCATCGGAGGATTCCAGATCGGCCTCCACCGGTCTTCTCTGATTTTATTTGGCTTTTCAGGACTCAGCCTTCAAGATCATCAACGCCCAGAGACTTTCAGCCCACTGATTTCCAAGGATTCATCACTAAATATTTTTAAAAAGTGCTTACTAACGAAATAGTCTCTAAAATTATGCTAAATTGCAAATATCCCCTGATCGGTGAAGGATCTTTCAATACTTAAGCTAGTACTCAAGCCTTTCAAAGGATAGTTAGAAGATATTAGTTTTTAAGGTTACTATTAAGAGGTTATCTTGTGAACATTACAGCCTTGGCCTCATCCTAAACTGAGGTGATGCATCATAATTACCCTCATCAATTATTGTGAGTTTGAACTCTCAAGAATTTACAACTACCAAAATTTGAAATTATCAACAACTGAACATAGCCTTGTAAATCCAAAAGCTATAACATATTTTATATTAAACTATGCATATTAACAATGTTTTTATATAGTCAAAATATTAAACTACATTATATTTTATATAGTCAAAATATGCATATTAACAATGTTTTTAGAACTTAAACAACTCAAACACTAAATTAATTAAATTCACAAAACTCAACTTGACATGTCTCTTTTTATAAAACATAATAGGATTTAAATTTATAGTGTCTGCTCAATATTGATTACTTTTTACTCAAGAGACCAATTGACTTCTTTTTTTACTTATTTCTATTACTATATTTCTTAGTGTAAGATTGCACTTTTTTTTTTTAATTATTATTATTTATTTTTTATTGCTTTACTAAGCTTATTTCTTCTTCTTTTTTTCCCTTTTTATGAATTATGTAAATTTAAATATCAATTAAAATTTTTTAAAATACTTGGTAGGATTTCTTTTATTAGAAGAAAGTTTGATAACAAACTTTGTTCTCTTTGTTCTAATCTTCACTTAATAATTTTTTATTGGAGAGAAATTTTGGCAAATCTATCATTAGATTACATTTTTTTATTATGTACTCTGTATTCATAAAATTTTGAGAAGAACAAAAAGCAATAGTTATGCCATCAATCGAATATTTAAATTTAAAGTTATTAAGTCTAAAATTATGCATAAAAAAATAAGTTTTATAAATCGAAAGTAAATAAAACCCATTTAACACAAAAATTTACATGTACTTTAAAAACATAAAAAACATGTAATTTAGCAATTAGATTTTTAAAATATGTAGTTATGTTAATTTTACATAACTCGAACTCATTCCCTCTTAGACCTCTAAGCACTTTATACATGGGGAGGCGCTAATTTAGATCCAAGGCCTTTGACAATAAATAGTTTTAAGAAAGTTTTAATATCATTTTGACGAGAAATATAAAAATTTGCTAAAAAAATTAATAGTTTTTAAAAATTTTTTTACACAAAATTATTAAAAATAGTACTTAAATCAATGTTTGCACTCGTTAAATTTTTTTTTTCTCTAATTTTTTAAGTGAGAGTGAGAGTTGTAGCGAGGCCACAAACTTTGTTGGTGGAATTCCAAAAACACTTCTCTTGCACTCTCTCTCTCTCTCTCTCTCTCTCTCTCTTTCTGGACCTCTCGGCGTCTTTCTCCTCTTCTCTCAATCAAAGTCTCAGACAAACGCTCTCTCTCTTTTTCGTCTCTTGGGCCTCTCGGTTTTCTTCTCTCAATCAAGGTCTCATTCACAGCCTTTGTCATGGTAAATTCTCTTTCCTCTCTCTTGCAGTGTACGGAGCTTCTTGATTTCAAGTTGAATTTTTCTTTATTCAAGATTTTTGGGTGATCCTGTTGTTTCATTATCTATATGTATGTACGGGTTTCGTTGCTCAAATCAAAATCTGAGTGCTTTTTAAGTTTTTGTGGTTCAATTTCTACAATGCACAAAGTGTATGTATGTATGTATGTATGTATGTATGCATGTCATTGCATTTCGAATTCTGCATTGACCAATTTGGAAAATAGTTGTTGATATTGATTTGTGATTCATTATAAAATAAACTGGTTCTATGGATTGTAAACTAGGGATTTGAGTAAATTAAGTGCTTGTTCCACAATTAATTCTATGTATTACAAGTGGGTTTCTTATTGTAAAGTTTATTTCATCAAGTAAAGGACGCGGGTTCGGATTAAAAAAAAAAAAAAAACCCTATTGGTGTCTTGGCCTAATTGTAAGAAATCATCATGGAGTGAATGTGTGTCTATAAAAAATTCTCTGTATTATGTGCTGGAGATATAATGCCCCAACTTTGTTGAAAATTTGGTGTGTGGAAATGGAAGTAGAAGAGGAGAAATTAGCTTCACTGATGAAGAGCCGAGTGCTAGTAGCCAGATTTCAAGTCTGAGTGCTAATGAATTACTTAAGTGTCGTTGACCAAACATCTGCTGCTGTCGCTGCCTTCAATTTTAATGGGCCATCATCTGGGGTCAGAAGCAGAATCCTATATGATATTGTTTTGGTTGCAAACTTAGTGGCTTTTGTTTGTCTCATGGCTGCTGTGACTCTTAACACAAATCTCCAAAGTGCTAATGCAATTTTGGGCAGGGTTGGATCTGCTGCTACTTTTTTGGGGTTCATATTGATGATAGCTATGGTTTTCCCAGACGACCTTCTTTGCATCATCGAACTGACTTTCATTGCTTTATTGCTCATATTTCTCTTATCACGAACGTACCAAGGTTCTGGCTAAGGATTGGCACTTGTAATAGATTTTATGTGAGGACATGAATACGTGTAGTAGCTTGTGAGCAATTACATGCTGTTGTAGATGGTGGTCGAAGAAGTCCTATTTTATATTTGGAATATTTTTTGTTCATTAGTATGATGTATCCTATTGTATCTGTAAAAAAATTTTGTTCATCATGGAGTGAATTCCTTTAGTTTCAAATCCTATTGTGTCTATAAAGTTGGAGATATAATGCCCCAATTTTTTTTTATCAGGTTCTATTACAGCTAGACCCGTTTCTTAATGAACTCACCAGCATGTTTGAGCACAGCACTGAGAAGGGCTCCGTTTGGGTTACTCTTAAACAATGTATGTATAATCTGCATCCCATTGTTTTTCTCTTTTGTTTCTTTTTCCAATAGGTCTGATGGATTTTGTGGTGTTATGTCTAGTATTCTGATCTGTGATTTTCATTCTTGCAATGTTTTAGCATCTTTAAAGTCTAAGGTACAGAAGAATAAAATGACAACTGCTGGTGATGCGATTGAGTATAGATGCCTTATCCGTGCTACTGATGGGAAAAAGACAATTTCTACTTCGGTATGTGTCTTTTGGCCCCTTGTACTCATTGCATCCCCTTCTGTTCTTTAGCTTAGTTATTTAAGTTATATAGTTAAGAGCTGGGCATTTTTTTGAACTTGGTAATGTATGGTTTATTTGTTTGTTTTTTGGTCGTACTCAAATGGGCATTTGTTGTGTGGCTTTGAGTATTGTGGTTTTTTTTTTTTTTTCGTCGAATTCACAGAGTTCTGTTGTTGGAATTGAGCATATGATTAGATCTGAGATCTGAATGATGAATATGCCTCGTTTATTGTTTCATGTGATTCAATGATCCAATCTTATATGTTTGTTACACTAGCATTTGAAATTTTTGGTACCTTAGGATTGGTAGTGGTAGGACCTTTATTTGTTGAGACTTTTGTTTGAAACATCAAATTTTCAGGAAAAAGTTAGCATTATGGTGGAGCACATCAATTGAGAGCAACTTTGGTGGTAATTTTCTCCCTTACTTTGAGAATTAGAAAGTTTTGGGAGATGGTTCAAGATGTTAAATGGAGAGTCATAAGACTTAGTTAGATAGAACATATACTTCTTGATCTATCAATTGGTGGATTGATGAGAGGAATATACATGAGTCTTTGGCTATAAATGTTTTGGATGTGATGCAGGATGTCAGGAACTGTGGTCAGCTCTTCGAACACACATATGAAGTTCCGCATACTTAAGCAAGACAATAGTTATTCAAACAAGAGAACCATACAAAGTATTCCACCCCCCTTGATCCTCGCCATATTTGGTGGCAATAACCCTCCGCCAAAGACTAGTTCCTTATTGGCCAAACCTCCATAACCATTTCCCTAATAGAGCTTGGTTGAAGTGACCTAACTTCCTAACCCCCAAACCACCCATCTCTAGAGTTGAACACACGTTCTCCCAAGCCGCCAAAGAATCTTTAAAACGCTCCTCTGAAGACCCCCACAAGAATTTCCTTTGAATACGCTTCAATCTATCAGCCACAGCTACAGGGATGGTAAATAAGGATAGATAGTATGTGGGAAGACTAGAGAGGGTACTCTTCAAGACAGTAAGCCTACCACCCTTAGACAAATAAAGACGCTTCCAACCAGCCAACTTCTTCTCCATTTGCAGAATCTGTGGACCATCTTCTCATTCACTGTCCGGTAGATTATGCTTTGTGGGTGCAAATGTTACAAGCTTTTGGGATTCAATGGGTCATGCCAGGTTTTGTGGTGAGTTTGGTGTCTTGTTGGAGTAATTGGTTGGGAAAATATGCTTCGGATGTATGGAATATGGTTCCTGGTTGTTTGATGTGGGTTGTTTGGTTGGAAAGAAACTGACGCTCTTTTGAGAATCTGGAGAAAACGTTTGATCAGTTACAAGAGCTTAGCCGAAATACTCTTTTTGAATGGGCTAAGTGCTGGGGTTATTCAAACTGTTTTTCTGCTTTGGAGTTCTTTTCTACCCTTAGTAGTGCCACTTAAGTTGCTTCTCTTATTCTGTTTTCAGTTGTTTCTGTTTGCTGTTTTTTGTGTTCACCATCATGAACACCTGTAATGGCTGTTTGCGTTTTTCTTGTTGAATAAAAGTCGTATTACTTATCAAAAAAAAAAAAAAAACACTAAGTAAGGGATAGCTGAGATGGCTTGGTTTAACTAATGAAAAAAACCAAATATGTAGGAGGCTATAAAGCCCACTAACATGATTGTCATTATTGTTCCACCACTCAATTTGTCCTTCAATTGCAGTTTGCTGTCTTGCGAAGCTTATCGAGTAGTCCTTTCAATGATTGGGCTGTTTTGGATGCGGTTCAATCATCTGGGGGGGTTTTGCTGATTTGGGATAAGTTAGTGGTCGAGAAAATTGATGTGTTGGTTGGTCAGTTTTCAGTTAGTGTTCTTTTAAGGGGTGTTGTGGAAGGATTTGAATGGGTTTGTACTGGCATTTATGGTCCAAACGCAGACCTTCATAGGGCTGTTTTGTGGGAGGAGTGAGGTTCTACAAACACTTAGCTTTTGTGGTGGGTGATGGTTCCCGTATTTGTTTTTGGCATGATAGATGGGTTGGGGATTTCTCTCTTAAAATGCTCTATCCTCAGTTATTTGCGTGTTCTTGTGACAAGGAAGCCTGTATTTTTGACTTGTTGGAGCATTAGGAGGATGGGAGTAGTAGATGTTGGAATGTGAGATTTTATAGGAATTTTCATGAGAGGGAATTTGAGGCTGCCTCCTCTTTCCTAGAACTCATTCAGTCTCGGATCCCATGTGGTTTTGGGTGGGATAGACCCCATTGGTGCCTTAATAGGAATGGTAAGTTTGATATTTGGTCCTTTTATCATAGTGATAATTACAGTAAACCCACCTGGGGTATGGCCCGTTTTCACTTTACCTATCCGTGGTTCGAAACTTATTATTTTGCCCACCTGAACTTCAATCCGTTACCCACCTCACCCTCAGATGTTAAAAAAACACAATTTTACTAAAAATCAGACATAACATGGATAAAAAACACGAACCATTGAATCTTTTCCTCATGAACACAAGAACACAACATTTATAAATATATTTCAAAATTTTCAGTTACACATCCAAAACCAATTAAATCCCCTGAATCTAGACCAAAAATCCCTCTCATTTTTCAAACCACTAGCAAGCCAAAATCAAATAAAACCCACAATCAAAAAGCAAAAAAAAAAAAAAAAAAAAAAAGAAGAAGAAAACCCATGAAGAAAAGTAATGTTTTCCAATTACCCATGTAAATCTACAGCAATAACTGGTAAGTAAGTATGGGAAAACCAAATAACCAAAGAACATTTTCGCTTTTTACTAAGAATTTGAATTCCAAAGAAAAGAGAAAATACATGAGATTCTTGACATCCAAGGTGGGCAATGTGGGAACCAGATCGGAGCAAAGTTCTGGGAAGTGGTGTGTGCCGAACACGGCATAGATCCAACTGGGAAGTACCAGGGAGACTCAGATCTACAGCTCGAGAGAATCAACGTTTACTACAATGAAGCAAGCTGCGGTCGCTATGTTCCTCATGCTGTTCTCATGGATCTGGAACCTGGTACCATGGACAGCATCAGATCTGGTACCTACGGCCAGATCTTCAGGCCTGACAACTTCGTTTTCGGCCAATCTGGCGCTGGATGTGAAAAATGAGAGGGATTTTTGCTTTTTTTCTTCTTTTTTTTGCTTTTTGATTGTGGGTTTTACATGGGCAATTGGAAAACATTACTTACTTACCAGTTATTGCTGTAGATTTACATGGGTAATTGGAAAACATTACTATTCTTCATGGGTTTTCTTCTTTTTTTTTTTGATTGTGGGTTTTATTTGATTTTGGCTTGCTAGTGGTTTGAAAAATGAGAGGGATTTTTGGTTTGGATTCAGAGGATTTATTTGGTTTTTGATGTGTAACTGAAAATTTTGAAATATATTTACAAATGTTGTGTTCTTGTGTTCATGAGGAAAAGATTCAATGGTTTGTATTTTCGATCCGTGTTATGTCTAATTTTTAGTAAAATGGTGTTTTTCTAACGTCTGAGGGTGAGGTGGGTAACGGATGGGTAACGGATTGAAGTTTCGGTGGGCAAAGTGATAAGTGTTGAACCACGGGTAGGCAAAGTGAAAACGGGCCATACCCCAGGTGGGTTTACTGTAATTATTCCTTTATCATAAGATCAGGGTCGGTCCTTTTATCATAAGATCAGGGGTATAGCTCCTTCTTACTTCCCTTGGAAGGGGATTTGGAAAGTCAAGGTGCCTAAGAGGGTGGCTTTCTTCTTGTGGACCGCAGCACATGGCCAGATCCTTACCTTGGATAATATCTGGGGCCTCCCTTTGGCGAATAGATGCTGTATGTGCTATTGTTCTGCGGAATCTGTGGACCATCTTCTCATTCACTGTCTGGTAGCTTATGCTTTGTGAGTGCAAATGTTACAAGCTTTTGGGATTCAATGGGTCATGCCAGGTTCTGTGGTGAGTTTGGTGTCTTGTTGGAGTAATTGGTTGGGAAAATATGCTTTGGACGTATGGAATATGGTTCCTGGTTGTTTGATGTGGGTTGTTTGGTTGGAAAGAAACCGGCGCTCTTTTGAGAATCTGGAGAGAATGTTTGATCAGTTACAAGAGCTTAGCCGGAATACTCTTTTTGAATGGGCTAAGTGCTGGGGTTATTCAAACTGTTCTTCTACTTTGGAGTTCATTTCTACCCTTAGTAGTGCCACTTAAGTTGCTTCTCTTATTCTGTTTTCAGTTGTTTCTGTTTGCTGTTTTTTGTGTTCACCATCACGAACACTTGTAATGGCTGTTTGCATTTTTCTTGTTGAATAAAAGTCGTATTACTTATCAAAAAAAAAAAAAAACTAAGTAAGGGATAGCTGAGATGGCTTGGTTTAACTAATGAAAAAAACCAAATATGTAGGAGGCTATAAAGCCCACTAACATGATTGTCATTATTGTTCCACCGCTCAATTTGTCCTTCAATTGCAGTTTCCTTTTTGTATCATCCATCTGTTTGGGAGAATGGAGCTGAGGTCATTTTGTGTGGTCTGCAACTTAAGTCTAAATTTATTTGGACCTTGAACCCATGCTGAGTCCCAAATATTTTGTTGGACCAGATGGTTTTTCTATGTAAAGCTTTGAGAGTCCGTTGGGGTCCATTCTATAGTTTATAATTGGAAGAAGCTTTGGTTGGATACATGATTAGATTAAGTGTAGGTCTCTAGTTTGTCTCCCCTTCTTCCCTTGGGGCCAAAACTAGCTTATTAAAAAGAGAAAAAAGAAGGTAAGATTTAATTGTACCAATGTTATCCTCATATTGTGTGCCAACTTGTACAGTGGGGCACCATGCCAAGTTTGAGCTTCAGCATAGCTAGACTATCAACAATTGACTTTGCCAAAATTAACTCTGGCCTCATCAACATTTGAGAACCTGCTTAGGCACATAATATCAAGTGTCCTAAAATTGAAACCATATTATTAAAATATGTAGGTGGGAATGGTATCCCGTTGTAGCAGATATGGCAATCATCTTGATGCCCTTTTCTTTCTTGGTTAGATATTTGACAACATGAAGAAGTCATCCCAAAAAGTCTTTTGCCTCTTGACTTATCAAAAAAAAAAAAAGGTTGTTTTGCCTCTTTTGCTTGATTAAATGGAAGTTGCTCTGAATTAAGGACGTTCAAGGTACCATAATTTCCTTGTTGATGTAGCCATGATTCTTGATTGCACCAGTGAATGCACCAGCAAAAGAAATGGTTGTGCAGTTGTGTGTGTATATATATTATAGGTTAATGAAGTGTACATATTTCTGAGAATGCTTCCAAGCTCCTTTTAAGGGTGTTCTTATGCAACTATCCTCAAGCCTCCTCCTTCTCCCTTGCAAGCATAATTGCTTCGGAAACTTAGGTGTGACTGCCTATTTCCTTGGTTTTACTTTTTTATTCATCTTTCAGTTTTTCTCCCAAGATCAATTTCACTTAGGTGTGAGATTAATTTCAAATTATTTTCTAATATTTTTGGTGGAAGATGGCTTTCTTTCTGTGCTTGGCTAACGATATTAATTGGTTTTCATGGAAAAGGTTGGAGCAAAGGATCATCAGCGCTTCCAAGCTTCTTATGCAACTATCCTCAAGGCCCACATGACAGCTTTAAAGAAGAGGGAGAGAAAGGATAAGAAAAAGAGTGCAGAGGGTGATAAAAAAGAAGGGGGTGTGAAGAAGCCCAACAGGGTGTAAATAAGTCCATTTTTATTGTGTAGGCTCCTCTTTTTTGAATAGGAAAAAAAGAAAAAAAGAAGAAATATTTCAACTTTTGAAAAAAATGCAGGAATTGAAGTATATGAGATTTTGTTAATTGCCCTTGTTTTGGATGCTTCCTTTTTAACTGATGACATTCTTGTGATTGAGTAGAATTTGTTGATGAGCCCTGGTACATTCTTCCTCTCTGTATGTATGGGGGTAAAGGGTGAGATTTTGAGATTATTTTTTTCTGTTTCAAAGATCTAGTTGAAAGTTTTTGAGAGAATTTAATGTGGAAACACTTTGTGACATTTTGACTGGTGTACAACATAGTCGGTTGTATGGTTACATCACATCATGGTATATAGTTCAAAAGAATGTCTGGATATGCGTCCTCTCCTTCTTTTCAAGAAGTTATGCGTTAGTATGTTGCATCACGATCTTCTCCTCCAATGCCGTATTTGCATCTTGTCTTTTTGGAAATTTGCCTTGGAGACCTTGAGCTTAGAGCACTCGCATTAGTGTTTTTGTAGTAAAAAAGTGGGCACATTTTAGCTAATTAAACTCAAAATTCACCAACATCAAATCATATCATGTAAATTTATTCTGATATTATTTATTTTGATTATTATTTTGAAGTATCTTGAGAATGAAGTAGATAATCTTTGGGGTGTTTTAGAAAGCAAGTATATAAAATAGAAAAAGTTGGATATTATGCTAAAACAAATCCAAAAAATAAAATAAAATAAAATAACAATAATTTATAAGCAACGACCTCTCCAAAAGCTTCACTTTTCAAGATTTCGCTAGACAAACCCAAAGCCGTGCCTCCAACGAACTCGCCAATAGCTCATCAAATTGTATGAAAGCTACAGTACCTAGCCTTGATCTATTGAGGCCTTGTAACTTAAGCTAATTTTTTTTTTTTTTTTTTTTTAAATCGAACAGATTTCCCTCCCTCTCTATTACGTGACACCAGATTTCTCTCCCTCTCTATATAGTTTTTCAACCTTTAGCACCTTTTTTTTTTCAGTACTTTTTCTTCTAATCTGTCATGATTAATTTTTTTGGAAACCAAATTAATTAATGGGCATATCAATAATTACTAACAGTTATCAATTGTTGATTTAAAAGTACATAATCACAATCCTTCACCAACTCTAGACTAAACCCATGTACATTAAATCTCACAAGAATACAAAGGAAAAAAAAAAAAATGCTGAAATTACAATCAAATTGACACGGAATAGCCTATCAAAAAAAAAAAAAAAAAATGACACCGAATCTAACCAACTAAAACAACACAAAGATTCACAACTGAACAGTAAGTAATATCAATTAATCTTTAATAAGAAGAAAGAAAATATATTAATAACTGAAGCTTCATCTTGAATGCGAGGAAGGACCTTCTCAAAGAAATGTGAAGGGGACAACTAAAATAGGGGGAAATTTTTTTTATTAAAAAAAAAAAAAGGTTTTCAACAACTGACAACAGTAGAAGTTATTGCAACAATAAGAATAAAAATAATAAAATATGGTTTAATGAATTCCAGGAATGAAAGTTCTAATTGATATTCACAGTAAAAGTTTATTTATTTCTCTCCAAAAAAAAAAAAAATAATTTCTTAGCCAAGTTCACTGGCTTACTTGTAAAACTACACTTTGCATGGGACTTGTTATAAACAGGACAAGGTTTTTAGGGAATGTCCATGGAAGATGTGTTGAAGAAAGAGGTGGGGATTTGCCGTTATTTAATGAGAGGCAAGATATGGCCAATCTTCTACTTTAAGAGCTCAACAAAGGGAATCTGGAATCACAAATCTTTCAGGAACATCATTACAACGGTTAATCTGGAAGTTCACTTCCAGATTTCTGTTGTTTGAGCTGAAATTTTTACTTATAAAAACATAAGTATGATCAACGGTTAGAAAGTTTCAACATTATACAATCCGCATGCAAAATTTGTTTCACTTAGGTTCTTCTGAACTAGTTGAAGCATCTGAACGCCTTCTCTTTGCTTCATTGTCACCCAAATGTAATGAAACACAAATATCTTCGTCACAGCCATTCCTCAATGACGAGAGATTCTCCGAGATGGCCCTAACCTGTATAATATTTTGATGTAGTGGGGACTGTCTGGTGAAGCTTGGAATGAATTGATGTTCTACACTAGGAGCCACCTTGATCCCATCTTCCAGATGAAACTCTGTTTCCAATAGTGATGGGTTCATTGTTGGGCTGCTGCGTTCGACTTCTAGAGGGAGGTGCTGAATCTGAAGACCCAGTGGTTCAAATTTGTCCTCAGGTTTGTCCTTTGGCAGCATTCCATCCAGAGTTGAGGAGTCTCCAACAGTAGACCCGATTGCTGTCGCTGACATAGCTCTTTGTTCTTGCACTGCCGCTTTAAATAACAAAAGCACACCCATGGAATCATTATAGGGCAATATAAAGGAGGCGTTTGTCTATATTCTTACAAAAATTTATAAACCAGTTCACTATTCTATTTATGCCTGAAATATATCTGGTTTTTCATTTATCCTTAAATTATGTACATCCCTTTGTGTGTTTGCATGTGCACGTGTGTTTTTTTATTTGTAGCTAGGATTAGGAGGATATTCATATATATCCTTCTTTTTTTAGATGATGTGGAACCTCATCAAGGCATTGCCCTTTGGATTCTCCCCCTAGGGAGTAAACCACAGATACATGACCCATCTGCCAAAATCGTGTATCAAGGTAATTCAAGGGAACTCCTAATAGGAGTCGAACCTAGGACGTTTGGGTTTACAGCTCATCTCAAGCCTCCAACTACTAGGCTGCACTCCTAACGGATTTTCAGGTATATCCTACAATTATGTATTTTTTTTTTCTCTATTTTTTATTGATGAATCCTTCAATTATGTTTCTGCTACTACACTGGATTTGTTTCTTTATGGGCCAAATGAAGTACCCCTCATATTCTTAGACAAAGCTTTCCTTCCAATTTTTCTAAAATACCAAAATACAATCACATTGCCCTCCCCTAAAACAACTCCGTTAACTTTAAGTAATGAAATCCTCACTAATGAAAGCATATCTTGGATTTTCTGATTAGCATAAAAGTTCACTAGCAGCTTTTGATGGTAGGGGCAAGAATGACGAAAGTTAGAATAATTATGTCCAATAATTATAAATCCATAGTCAGACAGATCAGATACAAAATAAACATGTTGGTACCAACAAAATAGGCATCTGTCAGGGCACAAACCTTTAAGTCCTTCATCAGATATGATTAGATCAAGTTCAAGGAGATTGAGAAGGCGCCCAAGATCGACCCCACTTGTCCAATTTTCGGGAGGTTGGCCTACTTTTAGTTTAAGTCGGCCCCGGTTAGCAGTTCCACCCCATATGATTCCAATTGGCCGTGGCTTCTCACTCTTGAACATGATGAGACTTCCACTATCTCCTTCAAGGTCAAATGTCTGTTGATTCTCACCCACAACAAGAAAGTCGGTTAAGAAGCATATACCTTTCTCATCATTGTACTCGAGAGCATAGGCCAATACAGTTCCTGCCGTCAAGCCAGAACTTCTTCCAACCTTCATCACCTGCTGCCCAATAAGGCTACTGATTGGAGACTGCAAGTCTATAATTTTGACGTCACCAATTTCTCCTACACCTTTCACTGATGTAGTAACGGTGGACATATCAAAATCATCAGCAAAAGGAATGAATGAGCCATCTGCTCTTACGAATGTCTCTGCAGAGGCACCAAATAGCAATGTGAACATTTGTAGGCATCAGGATACAATAAGGTTATTAAATTAATGAGATATCTGTAGTAAGATAATGTAACAACAAAGGGAGAAAATTTCTATTAAAAAAAAAAAAAAAAGGAGAGAAAATTTAAGAGCTGCAACCAAAAGGAATAAAAGAAAAATTAAGGGCTCTAAGAGATGTACCTAAGGAGGAAAAAGAATCCAACATAGAGGAGAAAAATGTTTTTAAGGGATGAGTCACAAATTATATGGAACAGAAAATGAGATAATACTGACTCAAGTTGATGCTACTAAGGCTTAAAGTTTCTCTCTCTATGTTTATAATAACAAGGCTAGGCAAGCAGTTTTGAGGAGCAACTACCAAGTTGGTTCAAGTGTCGATCAATGAAGTTTAGATGAGATGACTAAATAATGGGAACAAATCTAATACAAAGCTCAGTTTATTGAACAAGTATAATGCCAAGCTGTGATAAGTACAATAAAAGAAAGCAAAATGGTTGCTGAATGTAGTGCTGGGCAAGATGGCACATTACCATCAGGTTAGCTTAAGTTGAAGCAGGATAGTGGAAACCCAACAAAAATTTAGGCAGGATCTTACTTTTATTAGGTTACACAATAATTTTCTCCTTTCTCACATGGATACAAATAGACATGCATGCCATGATGCAGGCTAATTAGATAACACCTTGACCCTAGTTTAATGGACAATTAAAAAAATCTCAGATATAAAATTCAAATCAAGGTGGTATTTATGTAGGTCCATAGAGTCTGGGACTGTGTAGCTACACAAATTACATTAATCAGATTAGTACTGGATCCTCGTTACCTGGGTTTATTCCAGCAAAGATACCATACCAAAGCTCATCAGTGATGAATGATGTAGCTCTCTCCACTGCACCAAGATATACCCCAGGTCCAAGTGTTGGAGGCAGAGGATGAAACATCTTCTGATTTGGGTAATCCAAGTCAACTGCAACATGACGATTTGTAAGGAAACCAACTTGTCGATTGCCTGTCTGGCTCCTCACAATAGCACCCAAGGTTCCATATGTTTCTTGGCTAGCCACCTAACATATGCAAAATAGATGGTGTAATTGTCAGCATTATATTAAATGGAAGGCAAGATAATTTAAGGAACCACCTGAAGAGAATATATAATATAGAAAATGAAAGTAATTAAAACAAAATTACTACCACTGAAGTACCAGACTAGTAGTATATCAGCTTTAGTATTTATTTTAATTTGTGAGAATGCTTGATTTATGCTCTATTGTTTTCAGATCAAATTTTAAGCTTCCCTTAAGGTGGCTCTTCTTGTTGATAGAATGAAAACAACAATACAACAGGCAGCGTTAGAGATATAGCTAAGCACAAATCAGTTGGAAAAAAAAAAAGGATAGAATTCAAAACATGGAGTAACATCTATAAGCTGATAGATGCTACTAAATGTATAGACGCTGCCAACATATATGAACTTAATCTCTTTGATTTTCTATTCCACATTCCATGATGTCCGAAATGGCTATATAGACGTACAAGTACAAAACACAATCACAGGATAATCTGGAGCACAAAATGCAGGAATCTTTGACACTTGTGAGACTCCCATTATAGAACTGCATTTCTTGCAATTCTTGCTTTTCATGATTCCTTGGTGAAGAGACTGAAATTCTGTTGTGATGAAAGCTCGAAGGCTTAAATTACTATGAAAGTATATTAAGTGCTCAGCAATGCAAATATTTTATACCACATTTTACTTAGAAACCACAAATAATATTGAATTGAAGTCATAGATCAAATATGCTCTATTCAAGATTCTTAGAGTCAGGTAGATGATTTCTTTTTGGTCATCTGCTCTATCTAGAGCCACTTCTCCATTTTAAGACTTAGGCTCTAAATATGCTTTCTCACAACCTTGATTTCATTGTTTCCAGCCATGCTCTTGCCCTTGTACTGTCTCCGGCTTGTACAATAGCACTCGATGTGTATGATAGTGACCAAAACATAAACATGTTTCTTTTCCCCTTTGTTTTTAGGGAACTTATTCTCTTCAACCAAAGTTTTACCTAGGAGGTTTTTCTTGATTAAAGGCCCATGGACCTATTAAATTTTGTTCAATGAGGCATGTACTCAGAATACAAGGAATTTACATGCTCTGTTCCAGATCACATTAGCTGGCTTGTAGGATTATTTATAAGAGCTGAAGGTGAGGTTAACCCAAACACAACCAAAACCAGTTAGTGTGGATGCAAATTTCAAAACAGCTAGAAAAAACATTCCAATAAATTTTATTTATTCAACCAATTTTATGCCGAAATAAGCAAACCATAAAATTGGCAAGAAAAATAGAGAACAAGAGAGAATAAAAAGTTTCCATTTCAGTCTCACATTTTTGTCAAAGTTACACTAGATATATTTAGTTTTTGAACATGAAAGTTATACGAAGCTACTGGTTTCATGTTTCTAGGATTATTTCTTCAATGATTTATTAATAAGACTATTCAAACATTTAAATGACCTTTCAGTACTTACTTGAAATTGCCCTTAAAGTAACAAAGGAATATTTGAATAAAAAAACAGGGGAAAAAAGGTGAGAATTAAAACTCCTTCATATGAAACTAGATGATGCTTAAGGTAGTGAACATCATAATTGATTTTGAAAATTCTAGTTTTGACCCTTGTTAAAAACACAGCGGAATTATTAATTAATTATTGAATTACCTCAATTAAGTGATCCACAATATTATTCACCACAGTTCAGCACATACAAAATCATAAAGCAAGAAATAAATAGCAAAATATACAGGATTTGGTGAAGCAGAAAACCAATGAAAAATGTCTCCAAAGGAAAAACCACTCCAAGGATAACATACCCCAACAAGGCAATTCACCATATAAGGAGTTTACAGACTATTCACAAAACCTTTGTGACTAGACTCTATGACTCAGTAGACAACTCACTAATGCCACCACAGCAGCTTCAGAACCTTTGTACTTCTTCTATATGAATCCCTTCACGAAACAAAACCTTTGGCGTACTCCAAGGCACCTCCTTGAAGATTTCTCTATAGTGAACCTCACTAGAAGAGCAAACTCTGTTGTTTCAAACTCTCAAGCACTTTGGATCACAAGTATGGATGAAAAACTAACATGGTTTTCTCATTAAAGCTCAAGGAAGAAAGGCATAGATTTTTCTCTCACAAGCTCTAAGTTTTCAGCCAATCAATCTGTGAAAAAAAATCATGCATAAGGTCCTTTATATAGGTACTCAAAGTAGGATTTATGTGATGGCTGAAACTAGGGTTGAAAATAGATCTGATAATCTGATTTCCTCGACTCATTCAAGCAGGCTTTTAGTGAGGGTCAGCATTTATACTTTAGTAACCCACTTGAGCGGATTCTATTCTCACTTGAGTGCCCTCTTCCATTTTGGTTGAGTGAGCTGCAGTCTCGTTCTAGTGAGCTGCTTCAATCAACAAGCCTTCAAGCATCTTTCAAACCAGAATATAAACAAGCTTATAATGATTAAAATTTACCAACAAACTGTGAATTTAGTACAAACAAAGTCATGGAATGGGTCAACACTAAAAACCTAAAAGATTTTATGTTTCATGGATTGGGTCATGAACTTTATGCTGTTACCAATAATGCTGGCATAGCTTAAAAATAATATAACAAAAGGGGTATAACTTGTCCAGGTGCATGCACAGCCTTTAACTTCTGAAAATTGGGGAAAATGTAAAATAAAATATCAAAATGCAGTTAGTCAGACAGGGCAGATATAAGTTCTGCTAGCTGTATGTCTTGATAGCAGTGAAAGCACAGAATTTCATGCAGTTATTTCTGGTTTTTCATCAGAACAAAGAGTACATAAATTTAATGTCAGAAGAGACCAACAGAGATTAGACATTTGGATGTTGTGCAAAAGTATATATGAAGAATGTCAAACAAAGTTAATGCACCATAGAAATCCAGTCTTGGCCAATAAGCCAAGCCAAACCATAGAGATCCAAGCACCTAAACGTAAGTGTGTTTTGAATTAAGACTTACTACTTACAAGCTCATGACTCTGCACAAGCCCAGTAGGCTACTGACTTTGCCTTGCTAGATTGCCAATATTGCTCAGAAAGTATTTTTTTTACTTCAAAGAATACAGAACAAAAAACCTTGATAGAGGTGGACATTACCAAGTTACCTCACTTTATATGGTAATTAGCCCCAAAAAAACTGAATGGGCAACTTGTATACAAAGATAGGACTAGTAGTTTCTGTCTAGATACTACATGGAAAAAAGTGTATGCTAGCTTGGGAAAGTAAGAATACCTGGGAACCTGAACCAATACACGGATCACCACCGCGCAAGTCATCTACAATCTCAGTGTACAATTGTTCTTTTGGAGCAGGCTCAGGTGCACCAAAATAGGAGAATTCTACAACATCCACATCACACCATACACCACCAGGTCCCTGATTTTAAGATTCAAACGCCTTAATAACTGCTAGTTTAAAAGTAAACTCAGGTCAAGCAGGCATACAGATTATCAACCACTCACCCCACCAAAAAAAAAAAAGAGGAAACAAAGACAGTTTTAAGAAAAATAATAACTAAATAAAAGGATTTGATCAGTAATGTGAAATGAACGTCATTTCCTGACCTCTAGGGCAGTAGGGAGACATTGGATGGGGCTGAGCCATTGCTTGTGAACTTTCCTGGAAACAAAAACAAGAATAGCTGGTATGTCGGTTAACACACCCCGTCGAATACGAAATCCAATTGCTGTGCCAAGACTGTAACAACGCAAGATCTTGCTATGAAATGCCCTTATAGTCATGAGTTCAAGCAATGTTGTCGCCTGTTGCCCTTTGGGCAACCGACCAAGAGTTTCAGGTAGCACCCCTTTCTGCAGATTAGCAAAATAGTTTGCCCTCTCTTCAGCAAAATCATTTAATCGGCTTGAAGTAGGCCATGAGAAGTAAGCAGCACTGCTCTCACAGTGCTGTCCAGCTGATGCAAAGGGTTGGAGTGTTGGCGGACTTAATGAAGGCATATTAGAATGACTGCAACCGTTTCTTTCAAGATCCAGAGCTGATTCCTCTGATGGCGTTGAACCAGAGCAACGAAGCCTCATATTATGTCTAGTCCGGTCCATATTTAGTTTACCTAAAAAAATATGATGAAAAGTGAAAGAAACCAAAGTTGAGGTAGGATGATATAAGAATCTAAACTCTAAAGGTGAAAGTCAGGCAGAAAAGATAAAAACAGAAAAAATTAAAAGAAAATATGAGAGGTGCACAATGGCAACAAAGAAAATTTTGATTCTCTTGCTTGATACATACATAAAGAACGGCTTAAATAAGAATAATTCTAGATGGAATATTGAAGCTTGAATAAGGGCTACAAAATTATAAAATAGACTCAACAGAATAAGTGGAATTATAGGAACAAAGCATTAACTCCAGGCATCAGCCAATGCACTCAAAATGAAAACAAAGCTGAGAATTATATAGGCTCTTCAAAGAAAGAACAAAAAAAAAACTTATTTTTCAATTACAGAAGAAAAGAAGGTTAAGAAAAATAAAATGAAGGGCAAAGGAAACATCAGAAGAGTCAATGTCAAAAAGAAGCTACCAATAGCACCTGCAAACCATTTTAACAAATTTCACCTCAAATTACTAGAAGTTGATTCCCAATCATACATGATCTTTGAGTTCAGACTTCAGGGTATATTACCCAAATTCGTGGGATTTAGTAAAAGATGAACGGCTACCACATGCAATTATCCCACTACAACAATAATTCTCAATTTACCTTTTTAGGATGTATTCCAAATAATTTAACACAAATGTAACATATCTAAAGTTTCATGGCATGCAGAAGTTTCAACACTGCAATTCAATTCACACAACTTTCGCATATATCTTCATTTAAAACTACTGCCAGTGCCTTAAAGTAGAAAAAGGAAAAGTGGATAAAAACACCATACATTTTGGTTCATGTCAGAAATGAAAATTAAACAAAATCCAATTTGGCATCTGACACGATGGGCAGATTGGGATTGCAATACCTAATAGTAAGTACACACTAGAGATACGAGAATCCATCAAAAGTGACAGTAAAATCACTAAGGGTTCCTCAAGGGTGAAATCTTAAAACAGTAAATGAATTTACTAAACATCCTCCCACACTAACAACAGGAATAAAACACCTTAAAAGTTCCATAATCATGATGTCTTCCACTGAAAATAAAGAGAAAGTATGCTTTAAGCCCAAAAATGGCAACTTTATGCACTATCTAATTGAAAAAATAAAATAAAATAAAAACGTAAATTAAGCAAAGAAACCTGAAAAGACATAATAATGCGCCCCAACTTGTTTGGTAATTGAGAAAACTGACGAAATAATCTGAAAAAGAATCAATCTAAAACCTTACATCTTCTACTTTATAGCTTATAAAAGTCACATTCACCCAGCATTTTGCAGTTCAAATCAAAGCCAACAGCAAAACATATGTCTCACATATCTTACATTTTCCTAAGATTTCTCAGCAACAAAACAGACCAATCACAAACCAAGTGCTGTCCCTTCTGCTCTTCATTTTGTTCTCTGTATTTACTGAAAATATACAATCTTTTTTCCACACCAGTGTTTTTAAAAATTTTCTACAACTTTTATCCAAAAGATAAGCCTTAATCTCAAACTGGGTATCTCCAAAAAAACCAAAAGCAAGGTAAAAAAAAAATCACATAGCCGATGGTTAACAAGCTGTTCATGAGAGACCCCAGAAGAAGAATACTAGAGAAAAAGCAAAACCAGAAAGCAAATAGCATACTTTCACTCATACAAGCACCCAAAAAAGTAACACATGCATAAAAATATACATATGTATTATACATATATAAGCAAAGAGAGAGTTCATCAAAAAAAAAAATATAAGCAAAGAGAGAGAAGAGTAATAAAAGAAGTGAAAAAAAAACTCACTGACCAGCAAGCAATGTTGAAGGTGCAAACTTTGAAGAACATCTTTCTTTCTTTTCTTCTGCAGAAATTGGCAGCTTGCGTTGTATGTACTATGTAACACATCAACAGTGGTTGTTGACATAGGAACCCATGAGAGCCAAGTTTGCATATTAAAATACAACATAAAAAATGTGGTAAAGTAAAGTAAACCTGCGTGCATATATTTTAATGAATCAAATGAAAAAAAAAAATTTCACTTTAAATATATATATATATATATATATATATGGGGAAGAGAGTGGAGTGGGATGTGTGTGACTTGTGGGGAGCTTCATGGTAAGAGCTCTGAGGTTGTCTTTTGGAAGCCATTGGATTGGACTGTGGTGTTGAATCTGAGGTTGATTTTCAGATTGTTAATGCAATCCACGGTTTGTGAGAGAGAGAAAGAGAGAGAGAGAGAGAGAGAGAGCACATGTATGGAGAATACATACCATGTATGTGAGTTTCATATTCATTAATGGGAATCTGGGCTGGATGTTGGTATTTATGGTCTTTTGCTCATATTTTAAAATAGGCAAAAATAATAAATACTATTTACTCTTTTTAAAATAATGTTAGAAATTCTATATAATTTATTATAAAATAAATGAAAAAGTTAACTAATGCCATAAGAATATTAGTTTAGAATTTTTTTTAAAAGGAAAATAACTAACTTTTTAAATAATTTTTTATATTTCTCATAAAAATAGTATTAAAAATTTCTTAAAATAGTTCATTAACAAATGTTTTAAAGATACCCATTAAGAAGATCTTCTAACAAATTGGCATGTTACCTATTATAAAAAGTTAAACATTCATTTATGGAAAATGTGTTACCTATTATAAAAAGTTAAATAATCATTTATGAAAAATGTTAAATGCATTATAAAATGGACAAAGTTTAACTACAAAATTGGTTATAACTTAAAACTATAACCTTACCCAATATTTTTTTTTATTGAAGGTGAATTTTTACAAATTCATTATTAGATTACATTTTTTTCTTATATCTTCCATCCTTGAAAATTTTCTAAAAAAATTAAAGATTAATAGTTATATTATCTATAACTTGTTTAAATTGCAAGTTTTTATAGTTTAAAATTATATATAAAATATAATCTGATAGATTATATAGTAAATAATATCCGATTAACACAAAATTTGTCATGTATATTAAGAGCGCAAAAAACTTGTAATTCAGCAGTTAGATTTTTGAAATATATAATAATGTTCATGATCTTGAATAAGATTATAACTTTACGTTACAACCAATGTTGTAACTAAATTTTATCTCTATAATAAATAATCTCTATAAAATTTATTACGTAAAACTTACAAACTACCAAGAGCTTTATAGATTTTTAGTTTATAAAAAAAAAAAAGAAAAAAGAAAAGAAAAGAAAGGTTTGTAGGTTCTTTCAACTTCGTTTACTCTTTAATATTTTTTTTTTTTTTTGAGAAACTACTCTTTAATATTTAAGTAAGATGTTTTTAAATAAATAAATAAATAACCAATTTAATGTGTGGATTCGGGCAGTTCGTACAGTAGGCCTCTTGTCTTGTCCACAGTTAGGCACAATAATTTGAGGGGATTAGAACACGTGACAAACATGCATTGGGTATCACATATTTTATATATATATATATATATATATATACAGCTTGGCTATTACGTTGATGGCACAATGCATGGAGCATATTTAGTGATGGCAATTAAAAAAACAAAGGAAGAAGTGTTTTAGGTAATGTTTAGTTGACCATATTAGTGATTACATAGGAATAGAAAGAAATATGTATTATATAAAATATAAGATGATATAATATAATATTTATTACTGTTCATTTGTTTGGTGACAGTATAAGATTAGAACTCTGAAGACAATGAAATAAAAGTATTTTTACTCAAATTTTCTAAAATACGATTATTGTAAAATTACAAATATACTTTCGATAAGGATTAGATTAATAAACTCAATCTTGAATGGAGTGCCTCCAACAAACTCGCAAATAAAATTCCTTTCATTTTATTATATTAAATTTAGAAGTAGCTACATTAGTAATCAATTGGTCTTTCAAAAAATCTTGTGGGTCTTCAATCAAGTGTCCCACAATTGTAAAATTTGACCAACAAAATACAATCTTACTTGAATAATGGTAAAATACTCAATCTTTTCAAAGTCTTCAATCTTAATTCAATATCTAGTTTGTAATATCCAAGTTTAAACTTATTTTTAGAGTTACTTTCACTTTCATGGTGATATTCTACCAAAACCTCCACTAGTTTCAAATATTCAACGGAAGTCCACTTTCGTTTAGAATGACCTTGAGAATCAAGTGCACTTGATTCCATATCTAAAAAAACAAATCATAATGCAATTAAAAAACTAACAAGATAATGGGAAATTGATAAACAAAATGTAAATAATATACAAAAGCTTAGATTGAACAAGATGATAATTTAAAGAAATATTAAATATGAACGATAAGAATTGAGATGGTTTTACACTTTCCCAATCTCAGTTTTTCCCAAGATGATAACAAAACCATCCCAATAACGTAACTTACTCCAATGGACCATCCCATGTCACGCTATGTAAAGTAGCACATAAAGAAACACACTTAAAAAAAAAATAAACAAACAAAAACAAAACCAAAGAGAGAAGAAAGAAAAGCAGCGCATAAAACAGGCCATGTGAAAATATTTGAGAAACTTTGGTTTGTCGCACTTTGCAATTTACAGATAAGTCTATAATTTAAATAAATTTACAAGTGATAAATAGGCATATTTAAATATAAGTTTACAAGTTTGAATCCTATACATATCATCTATTATATATCTTTTGGTGTTTATCTTTTTAGTAGACTTTGAATTCTTTCCAACTATATCCTTTTTATCTGGATTCAGATCCTCTAGATTTTCTAGAGTACTTTACTAATAGATTTCTTTAAATTCTAACCGCTCTTATATAATCTAAGAGTCTATATTCTACCATGTCAATATTTCACTAACAATACTCTTTATCTATTTGCGGCTGTCTTTCAAACTCTATATTATCACCTCCTTTATTTTTTAATGAGAGATGTTACGTCTACAACAATTTTACAACAAATCACAGATGGTTAGTTGTTATTGGTACAAATCTGAAACTAACACTAAGATTATTTTTTTGCCCCAACAATAACAACCAGTAACAACTTGCCACTTAGGATTTGTTGTAAAAATGTTGTAGACATATCATTTCTCTTTTTTAATTTGCTTGAGGCTGCTTGTGTAATCCAGACATGATAGGTTAATTAACACTATAGAAATTGCAAATTTGAAACTTTTGTGGTTAGCCTATTTTATTGTTTTTGAAATCGCAATTATAAAAATAAAGTTTCATAACAATAAAATAAAGTTTCAGAACAACTTGTTCAATCGCAAATAAAGTTTCATGTTCTGTCATTCTAAGCTTGTTTTTGAAAGTGCATAAAGGACACCAACTGACCAACAAAATTTTGAAATCGCAAAAAATATGAGAGAGAGAGAGAGAGAGAGAGAGGCAGTACTTGTGGAATTGCAGAGCTCTAGTAAGTGAGAAAAAAAATTCTTGAGAAGAGAGAGTAGCAATTGAGATGAGAGAAATGTAATACTTATAAAAATAGGAGATCTCCAGCAATTGGAGATTAAAATTTTTGAGGGAAGAACATAAAATATTTTGAAGAGGAGGGAGATGGAAATTTTTTGTAAGGGAGATGAAAATTTTGGAGAAGTGGGTAACGAGGGACTTTTTGAGAATTTTTTTAATAGAGCGTATTATTAGGAGAAGGAATATGAATTCATAACTTTTAGTAAGGAATGACAATTCTTTCATCTTAGGGAATAGCTAGAAAGATTATTCTTTGTATTAAAAATATAACTAAATAATCGTACCACTAAATCATATGAATAACTATTACATTACAGTGTTTATTACAGTCTACCTAACATACCTTTAGTGATGCAAAAGAAAACGACTCTAAATCATTTTTTGGTTGAGAAATTATATGTTTATAATATTTTCATAACATTTTTACAACAAATTTTAAGTAACATGTTGTTACTGGCTATTACTGGTGGACAAAAAAGTAAATTTAATTATGAGTTCAAATAAGAACTAATAAAAACCTATCACTTAAAATTTGTTGTGAAAATGTTGGTTTGAAAAATGCCAATCTTTTCTCTTTCTTACTGTACAACATGGTTTTAAATAAATAATATCTACTATTTTTTTATTCACAAAAAAAATTGCGCATTTAATGCTTTATGAAATAATATATATATATATATATATATATATATTGTATTTTGTTTTTAAAAAATAAGGTCAATTTGTGAACATATATTAAAAGAAAAACATACACACAACTACAATGAATTTGCATGTGTAAAACAATAAATTATTAATGTATGTTTTTTTTTTCCTTTGAAAAATATGCATTGCAGTTCATAATTGAACATTTATTAATTTTTAACTTGAACTGCACTAGTTAACAATATCCTATATACCGCGCATCCTTGGCGTTATGGTCATTCTACAAATATAAGTGTCTGTGGGGTATGAGAGGCAAGAGTTAGGGTTCAAGTCTCTAGGAGGAAGTTTCACATACATATACATTTCTTTTTTTTTTTTTTACTTTTTTTTTATGAGCACACATATACACTTATTTAGGTTAGAGTAGAATTTCTATTTTGTATATATATATATATATCCTATATTAATCCAATGAGCAAAAAAACATGTTATATAAAAAGAAAAAAAAAATTATAGATCCACTGAGCCTAGTTCATCTCTATTCATAAACCCAAGCAAGAAGCAAAGATGGCAATTGACAGCTTTACAATACAGGAAACAACCCACTTGACAATAATATTAAAGGATATTTTGTAAAAAAAAATTTGCTAAAAGCCTTGTAACTCAATTTTTGGCACTTCTTAATGTTTCCGAAAAGTTTAGGGTTCAAATCTTCTCTCTTATTGTAATTATCGAATTATCAAAAAAATAAATAAAATTTGAGTGCCGTCCTTTTTTTCAAGAAATATATATATATATATATATATATATATATATATATTTATTAGCTTCATCATCTCATGGAGACCTTGGTGCTAGTGTAGAATCTAATGGTCTGGTTGACTTTGATTTTGCCGGGGTACCATTTTATTTGGTCAAATAAAAAATTAGGAGTTATAAATGTTAATTTGTTGTTCGCTTGGCAAAAATTTAATCTTAAAAATTGGTAATTCTTAAGAGTTTGAACTCTTAAGAATTTAAATTCCTTATAAAATATGTGACTTTTCAGTATATAAAATATAAACTCAACTACTATAAAGATTATCGGTGAAAATAGATAAACCTCTCTCTCTCCATGTGGCTTTCTTCACATCATCGGTACAAATTGGGTGAGGTTGGTTTTCGTCACTGTGGGTTAATGGTGGGAAATGGTAGTTTTGTGGCCGCGGTGTGTGGTGGTTAGATTAACTTTGTGGCAATGGCATAGGTTGTGGCTAACATTTGTGGATTGATCTAGCCATGGGATTTTATGATTGTAATTGATGTGGTGACCATGGTTTGTAAATTGATACATAAGTTTTATGTGGTTTTGGGTTAACATTTGTTGGGGATGGATTCACAATTATTGGTGTTTTAGGGATGGATGGTGTTTGTTGATCGGAGATTGGGAATGGTCAAAATGTTGGGTTACTTAGTGGATCAATTAGGAAGTCTCTGGCAAATCATTATAGACATTCCATTTTACAACTTGCATATAATATAACCTCCGTTGAGGGGTAATAGTAATTTTACATTTTGAGGGGTAAATTTTGATTTTGACTGTTGTATCTCCAATCACTTCACGTAAAATGATTTCTGGAGTCTTGACAGTTAAAATGACATGTCATGGGCCCTACTTTTTACCGATTAAAATGCAACTACATGATTGAGTTTGATCATATGCAATTATTTTAAATTGGTAGCATATTATTTTAAATTCGTGGAGTCAAGAACTCCAAGTTGTTTAAATTGGTAGAGTCAGGGATTCCATTGATTTGTCTAAATGATGGAGTCAAGTACTTCATTGTTTAAATTAGCAAAGTCAAGGACTCTATTGAATTATTTGAAACAGTGGAGTCAAGTACTCTATTTAATTGTTTGATGTGGAGTCAAGGACGCCATTGAATTAATTGAAGTAGTAGAGTCAAAGACTCCATTAATTTGTTTAATTGGTGGAGTCAAGGACTCCATTGATTTTTGAGAAGTCATTGGTGGGGAAAATTTTTATTTGGTAATTCTCAAATAAGATCCGCTGAGGGAGTTAGGGACTCCTTATGAAATCCTACCCTATTTGTTTTACCAAACAAAAATTCAATTTTTTTTAGAAAGAGGAGAGAAAGGGTTAGAGAACCAGAGGACTTGTGAAGCCCCACAATATACAAACCAATTGCTTCAGTAAAGCACAAGCCTTTTTTTCTTCGTGAAGCCCTATGTAACTTATGTCCTCTTATTAACTTGCTGAAACTTTTTTTTTTCCTAACTTCTCTCCGTGTAATTTCTCTAGCCTGCTTTGCTGTGTACTTGCTGAAAACTTCTTGACTCTATACTTTCTTCTCACTTCTTGAAGCCTTCTGTAGTATATTCGTGTCCACCATTTCATTTGTTTTGGTCAACTCAATTTATAGCGAATTGAAGGAACGGTTACCTCCCTGATGATTTAGTGGGGTTGAAGCGCAAAAGACGTGGCGGCAGTTCCTTCTTTCACATCTTTGCCTCTTCTTTTTTCTTTGTTTATGTGACGTGTTGCGGGTTGCAGCTGATTAATAGTTTGGATAAATTACAATTTATCCGTTCGTGGTTTGGCCAAAATATAAGTTGTTTATCAGTGGTTTAAAATTTGACATTTTATCCACTTGAAATTAGCTCAATTAGAGTTTTATAACATACTTCTATTAAAAATATGGCTAAATATGTAATTTTGCCTTTTCTTTTTCCTTTGTTTATGTGACGTGTTGCGGGTTGCAGCTGATTAATAGTTTGGATAAATTACAATTTATCCGTTCATGGTTTGGCCAAAATATAAGTTGTTTATCAGTGGTTTAAAATTTGATACTTTACCCACTTGAAATTAGCTCAATTAGAGTTTTGTAACATACTTCTGTTAAAAATATGGCTAAATATGTAATTTTACTCCATTTTTATGTCTCTCCTCTAAAAAAAAAAAAACATAATAATACAATATCAAAAAAGATATAGTAGAAAACTTCTATCGTGAAATTTCAAATCACAGGTAAATAATTTAAATTTCAGTCAAACCTCAGGTGATTTTTTTTTTTTTTTTTTGAGAATAAATGTCAAACTTCAAATTACAGGTAAGTAACTTAAATTTCGGCCAAACTACGCATGGCTAAATTGTAATTTGTCCTAGTTAAGTTGGTTGTGCTGAATATTATACTGACCCACTTTCTTTTTTTTAATAACCCATTTGCATAGCAAGAGAATAACCCATTCGCCCATTTGCATAGCAAGATGCAAGAGAATATTATACCGACCCACCTTTTTTTTTATTTTTTATTTTTTTATTTTTTAACACACTATCACTTTTTTAGCATCTTACACATTTCCTACCTTTTATTATTATTTACTAATATTATGCCCGTGCGATGCGCGGCCTAATTAAAAAGATATATGTAAAAAATTAAAATTATGTTAATAATTAGTAAGCCACATGATAAAACCCATTAATATTATGACATATAATACATATAAACATAAATTAAGTCACTTTGTATAAACATGGTCTATAATATATAAATTCTACATATTAAAACATAAAATAATGATATATTATCAAAATAAATATTATTTGAAAATCTTGCTAATCTAATTTTAAGTGAAGTAAAATTTTAAATTTTATATAATTTAGGAAATATATATTTATTTGTATTAAATTCTTGGTAAAAAAGTTTGATTAACGATAATTATTTTAATAATTAATGAGAGTGTAAATTATTTTTAAGCATATAGTAGTATGACCTAGTATTTTAATTGTATGTCAAGAGTATTGAATAATTACTTAAAATGAACTATGTCAATGACACCTATGACCAAAATACTTTATTTTGAAGTGAAAAAATTGAAAAAAAGAAATAAGCATTTCAAGGAGATAGAACACATCATTAGAGGCGTATGAGTACTATTTTCTTGACCCATCATGTAAGCAAAGAAGGAATAAGTGATAACCTTATGTGAGAAGTGAAGTTGCTTGAGATGACTAAATATGAGATATTCACATGCTTTAATAAATAAATAAAAATCCATTTGCATTCCACAACAATTACTAAAAAAATATCAAACATTATTAATACCAATATATCATTTAGATTCCTAATAATTAGAGTGTTTTTTTGCCAATTTAATAAAATTTTAATGTTCATATAAAAGTTATCTACATAAATTATAATGTTCATACAGAAGTTTTTTTCACCTTAAATTCTATCTTCCATTCTCTACAATCCTACTAACATTTATAATTCTAAGAAATCATTGCCATGCCGAATGGGTGTCGCTGTATCGGCAACATTTTTTACTCCATTTTTTTGCACGGCTTAATCAAAATTTATATGTAAATAGTTTTTTTATTTATTAATTTACTTAAAATTAGATAAAAGAATAGATAATAAAAATAAGTAAATATTTTTCTTTTAAGTTATATAATAAATTCATATTTTGTAAAACTAAGGTATTATGAAATGCATATATATATATATATATATATATATATATATATAACTTATTAAAAGAGTGCAATAAATATGTTTCTTATCAGAATGCATAAGATGATTTATTCCTTTTTTTTTTTTGTATATTATTTTTTGTCAATATCATGAAACAAAATTTATATGCTTTTCTTCAAACATACGTGGATTTGAATTTGTCATTTAATTTTTTTTGCAAAAATTTGTCATTATTTAATATATATATATATATATATATATATATAATAGTCCTTTTTGGGTTACTTTATCCTAATTTTTTAATTTTGACCTAAATTAGATTTTTTTTAATTAAGTTTACGTTATTGTTAATACATATTAGCTATCATTTGATACTTTATCCACACACACACAAAAAAAAAAAAACAACAATTTACGTTAAAATTAGGCTAAAAGTAAAATTTTTTACTTATAAAATTTTTTATACAATACTTAGTGTTACTTTATCTAAATAAGTCAAAAAGAACAAATAGAATAAGAGTCTTATTCAACTTAAACTTGTTATGTTAATACATAATAGCTATCATTTGATACTTTATCCACACACAAAAAAATGACAATTAACATTTAAAATAGGCTAAAAGTAAAATTGTTACTTTATAAAAAAATTGATACAATACTTATTGTTACTTTTATCCAAATAAGTCGGTAAGAACAAATAGAATAAGAGTCTTACTTAAACTTAAACTTGTCTATTACATGGATTAGATGAAGAATTTGGATTGCAATAAAATTAAAATGGAATAAGAATTAGATGGATTAGACGAAGAATTTGGATTGTAATCAAATTAAAATTTTTATCAACTTAGAAATTATAGGAGAAGAAAAATTATATATATATATATATATATATTTTTAAAATCTAAAAATCTAAAAAAATTTATATAATTAAAGATGCATTAAAGACTGTAGTGTAGTAATTAAAAGAAGAAGAAAGTTGTTGCCTTTTTTTTTATAATACACTACACGTAAAAAAAATAAGGATTAGATGAAGAATTTAGATTGTAATTAAATTAAGATTAAATAAGGATTAGAATGGATTAAATGAAGAATTTGGATTGTAATCAAATTAAGATTTTTATCAACTTAGAATTATAGGAAAAGAAAAATTATACATATATTTAAAACCTAAAAATCTAAAAAAAAATCTGCAATTTGGTGAAGCCATTTGGCACAACCATGGCATCTAAGTCCAACTTTTATTATATAGTATATGATTTTGTGATGAAGGGAATTGGCAGTAAGTTAACTTTGCCGCCAGAATTTTGGTAAGACACCCCACCTCTTTAGCATGTGAGTGTGGGGTTTATATAATATTTTTATATATTTTTTTTATCATCCTTATATTTTTATTTGCATTATTTTCTTTTATAATTGACCTTTTTAATTTTGGAGATGACGTTTATTATTTGTTTTCTACTGACTTACCCACAAATTTGTTCTAAACTTATATCCTATTTACAAATGATATGATACTAATAATCTTGTGCCATTGATGATCATTGCAGGATTATGGTAGACAACACTTGAGTTGTTCCATATAATCCTTGGTTACTATTGAAATATAATTGCCATATTAATGTTGACATATGTTGCAATATCATGAGTATAAAGTACTTATATAAATATGTGTATAAAGGCCCAAATTGTGTCTCTATGGAAGTTAGACCAGGCCCAAATTATGATGAGGTCCAATAGTACATTGATACAAGATGGGTATGTGCTCCAAAGGCATGTTGGAAGATATTTTCTTTTCCTATGTGTTGAATGTACCTTGCTGTTTTTCGTTTGCAAATTCATCTTCCATATAGACAACAGGTATGCTTTAGATCACGTGAATCTATTGCTAATGTTTTGGAGCGAAGTAAAAAGACAATGCTCACTGAATTTTTTTATATGAATATGATTGATCATGATGCACAAAATTATCTATATAGAGAGTTTCTTGAGCATTATTGTTGGGATTATACAAACAAAACATGGACATGAAGAAGATCTCATAAAAAAGTAATGGGTAGGATATATACTGTTTCACCATTTGATGGAGAGAAGTTCAATCTGCGTGTCCTTCTTTATCATGTCAAGGGGCCAACAAGATTTGGCAATTGATTGACTGCCAATGGGATAACCTCTCCAAAATTTAAGCAAGCAGTTGAGCAAAGGAGTTTACTAGAGAATGATAATAGCATTTGAATGTCTCTTGCCTCAAGTAGATAGTGTTTGCTTGAGGCAAAAGACATTCGAATGCCGTTGGCTTTAAGAAGATTGTTTGCAACAATATGAGTATTTTTTCTACCAATTGGAGTAGGAGAATTGTCGAATGAGTTCTACCCATAGATGGTAGAAGATTATCCATCGACATCTGTTACAACAGAGACATGTTGTACAAATAAACTTCTCAATTATTTAGAAGCGTTACTCTTACAACATGGAAAGCACATCATAGAGTATGATTTGCCGATTTCAATGGGAGAATGTGACAATAATTCAGCTGTATCAAGACTCATACATGATGAGCTAACTGTTCCTAATGTAGGTGAAGAACTCACTTTAATTGAGAAGTTGAACAACGACCAGAGAATTGCATAGGAGACAATCATGACAGTTTTTGATTGTAAGGAAAGCATGATATTCTTTGTTAATGGGCCAGGGGGAATTGGAAAAACATTTTTGTATCGCACAATATTGGCAACCTTGAGAAAATTTGGTCACATTGTAATTGCCACAGCTACATTTGGCATAGCAGCAACATTACTCCCTGGTGGAAGAAAAACACATTCCAGGTTCAAGGTTCCTGTAACTACCGATGCTTCATCTACTTGCTCAATAAGTAAACAATTAGACTTAACTAAACTTATTAGATGTGCCACCATAATTATTTGGGATGAAGCCCCAATTGTAAATCAACGTACACTTGAATCTTTAGATAGAACATTTAAAGATACTAGCCTCTGAGCACACGAATGAGACTCTTCTATATTTTTTTGGGAAAAACTTAATAATTTGCATCCATTATAATTTGGGATTACTACATTTTCCAATTATAAAAAAACCTAGGGGTGTGAAGAAAAATTATTTCACTTGCTAACAAAAAATACTCATCACACCCTTAGGTTCTTTTGTGATTGAAAAATTTAGTATCCCAATTATAATGGATGCAAATTATTAACCTCTACTAAAAAAATAGAAGAGCCTCTGAGTACGTGTTCACTCGTGTGCTCAGAAGCTAGTTTTCTTTTACAATTGATCTTTTTAATTTTGGAGATCACGTTTATTATTTGTTTTCCATTGACTTACCCACAAATTTGTTCAAAACTTATATTCTTGGATAAATCTTGTTTGGAATTTTTTTTATAATGTAACCACTTTTTTTTTTTCATTTAAAAATTTCACATTTCAACATGCATCGTGTTGTAGAATTGATCTAGCTGCAACATTTTTTTTTTAATTCCTAAAACCACTGGCCTAATTCTAGAGCAAACATTTATGTGTAAAATACAAAATTGTGTAAGTATGAGGTGAACATAAAAATTGTTTGATTTATATCTTTTTGGTGCGTAACATATAAGTTTATGTGTCGTTTATGTTAATGTTTATGTTTTGCATTTTCAGACATATAATTAGTTGAGAATTTTTTTTAAAGTATAATTTTATTTATTGTTAAAGATTAACAAATAATTAATTGTAGATGATAAATTAATAGTTTGATGTTACCCAAAAAGTTTAAATTCTTTGGAAAACAGAAAATGAAATGTTTGAAATGGGACTCATTAAATTTTTTATTTTTCCTTTTACGGAAGGGGAGAGATAGTGTAAGGTATAGCTATTTAGGGTTTGGGGAATGATTTAGATTTTCTTTGAGACTTTATATTACTAGTCGCTAACCCGTGCGATGCACGGGATAATTAAATAAAAGGACAATTAACCAACATCACGTTAAGGTAAAAGAATTAGTGAGAGACTGATTTGCCCACCCAGAATTTAAAAGAAAAAAAAGATTGATATAATAAAATCTAAGAAATATAGAAATAGAAAATTGGGTTAATAATATGCATATTATAGACATTTTGCTAGTTAGCGTTTAAAAAAAAAAATGGATCTGCCATAATTAAATAAAATACAATGTGAATAAATATTTAACTTCTATACTTTTCTATAGTTTAGAAGTATTGTCTAACGTAGAATGTTATTGAGTTGTAAGAAAGATTTTTATAAAATGTTAATACCATATATATATATATATATATATATATGTTTATATTGTCAATGTCTTACTGCAGGTGCATAGTTACTAAAACCTACAAAGTAATTTACAATTCTTAAATTAATAAAGCAAAATTTCCAAAAGTTATATATACACACACACTCAAAACTGATATAAACTACAAAGATAAAAACAAATCTTATTTAGTCGTATTAATAATAATATAAACAATTCAAAACATGGAACATTATCAAATTTATAACACACAATTCCATTATCTTTTACGTTGAATCCAAACAAATAATTAATTGAAATTAATCCAAACAAATAATTAATCAACCAAAAATCAAAACTTTAATTAAGAAAACAAAAAATCACATGAACCCAAAATAAAAATTCTCAATAAAGCAAAAACATATAAGGTAAAGAATTAAGATTAACCTACTAAGACGCAAATACCAAAAACCCCAAAACTTAAACTTTCCAAATTTTATAGAATCCCCAAATTCTGCATCAAAACCAAACAAAACCCTTCAAATTCAAAAAATTCATATATAATATACCAAATAAAAATTTACCACACTTTGGGTTGGAAGACATAGGTTGCAGCTTTGATTTTTCTCCAAAAAATAGAGATGCTTCATCTGCCGTATACAATATAAAATAATTATTAGAAACTTCAACCCAAAAACCAAACCCACAAAAACACTATCAAATATAGAGATTAACCCAAATACTTAGAAGAAAATAAATTCTAAACATAACAAAACAATAAGATATAATAAAAATTTCAGGCACATATGAAAGCAAATAAAAAAGACAAAACCTACGTTTTTTTTAAAAAAAATTTTTTTTTTTAGAGTTGAGTCTCTCTCCTTTTTATTTTTTTAATTTTAAAGTGAAGTTAAGTTTAGGGTTTTGAGATGGTAATTGCTAGGATTTTAAGGAGAGAAGAGCGAGTCCTACCAGGAGTCTAAATAATATAAACAATTCAAAACATGGAACATTATCAAATTTATAACACCTAATTCCATTATCTTTTGCATTGAATCCAAACAAATAATTAATTGAAATTAATCCAAACAAATAATTAATCAACCAAAAATCAAAGCTTTAATAAAAAAACAAAAAATCACATGAACCCAAATAAAAATTCTCAATAAAGTAAGAACATATAAAAATTTACCACACCTTAGGCTGGAAGACATAGATTGCAACTTTGATTTTTCTCCAAAAAATAGAGATGCTTCATCTGCCATATATAATATAAAATAATTATTAGAATTTCAACCCAAAAACCAAACCCATAAAAACACTAACAAAATATAGAGATTAACCCAAATACTTAGAAGAAAATCAATTCTAAACATAATAAAACAATAAGATAGAATGAAAATTTCAGGCACATATGAAAGCAAATAAAAAAGACAAAACCTACGTTTTTTTTTTTTTTTTTTTTTTTTTATGTGAGTCTCTCTCCTTATTTTTTTAATCTTAAAGTGAAGTTGAGTTTAGGGTTTTGAGATGGTAATTGCTAGGGTTTTAAGGAGAGAAGAGAGAGTCCTACCAGGAGTCTCTCTCTTTTTTTCTTAATCCTAAAGTTTTTTTTTTTTTTTGGTGAGTCCTTTTTTTTTTTTTTAAAAATTCAAACCTAAGGTGAGTCATTTTTTTTTTTTTTAATTCTAACGTGAGGTATCTTAAAAAATTATAATTAATTTTTAATCTTCAATTTTATATTATATATAGATAATAATAATGATGTGATAGGCCAACAAAATATATCTAATAGAGTTTTACTTAAACTAAACTATTGTAATACTAATAAATATAAGAAGATATAAAACCTAGAATAAAAAGAAAATAATGGTGATGTGAAAAATTGTGGGAGCTTTAAAGGTTTCAGTTTTATATATATATATATATATATAGATAATAATAATAATAAATATAGATGATGATTTTTGTGATAAGTTGATGTAGGATAGAATTTACAATTTAATTTTTGTAATTATTTAATTTTGGTATTTTTATGCAAAAAACGTTATTTTAGGTCTAGGTGATTTATTTCCTTATTTTTAGGTTCTTTTAATGTTTTTTTAGGTCAAATTTGGTTCCTATTATGGTTAGGTATTAATTAGGGCTTATTTTAGAATATATTTTCTTGTCCATCAAGTTTTATGGAGCTCTTAAATAGGCCTCAAAGTTTGTATACGTTTTTCAATATTAATGATATTAATAAAAATTCAAACTTTTGTCTATTGTTTTTCTGGTGGATTCTATATAAGATATAAAACCTAAAATAAAAAGAATCTAAAATAAAAAGAAAAAGAAAATAGTGATGATGTGGAAAATTGTGAGAGCTTCAAACGCTTCGGTTTTATATATATATATATAGATTATATATTAGACCAGTTTTCACCCAAAAAAGGATTTCAAAATTGGCAAGTTGGGCTGCTAACCTAATTTAATTGAAACATTTCTTAAATTCTTTACATGCATGAGTTAATCTATATAAAATGTGTCGGTTAGTATATGTAGCAAATAATCTTAAAAGAAACAGTACAATTATTAACTTATTATTGGATATAAAAGGCCTACATGTGATTATGATGCATGCATTTATAAGACTTGGAATAAATTAATTGGATTGCTAAATAATTCTAAAATAGGATATTCAATCCGATGACATCAAATTGGGAGACTCAACAAATATTTAGCATAGTCTTTAACTTTAAAAGGAAATATATTGGTCAATGCTAAGCTTCCGCGGACTCCGAAAAATTGTATTGCAGAGTTTCCTTAAGGTTGATGCAGATCCCTAAGGTGCAGCTGAAAAGAAGAACACAACGATAAACAAGGGGAAACTGTCAAGCTCACATACTGTATGAACTTTGCATAAAGTTTGGTGATTACAATTCTGATGATCTAGTTGAATGCCAGTCTGGTCCCAGCTCCTAGTCTCAAAAACTCAAATGGAAAATTTTCATAATTAATAATGTTAGGTATTGATTCCAGATTGATTGAATAGAATACACTAAAATATCCTAAAAACTCCAATTGTCAACGAAAAGTTAAATATTTCACTTTTATATTATTATATAGATATAGTTATAAGTTATACTGTTATACTTTCAAAAAATATTCTTTAATAATTATTTTAAAAAATATATAAATATAAATATAAACATAAACACTAAAATTAACATTAACATACACATAAATGTGTACAAGACACACATTAGGGTTTCTTAAAAAAAAAAAAAAAAAAAACCAAATGGCGTATTGCTCATCCTTTTATACTCTAACATGGTTTGGACTTAAGAAGGGTTTTGATTAAATTTTTATGGAAGTTTGCTTGACCCATTTTTTTGGAAAGGTGTTGTTAAGAGTCTTTCTTTCATGTAACCATTGGGGGAATTGTTTTTTAGGGCCTTCGTGAATGGTTGTGGGATATTGTTTGAAGTGTAAAATTATGAGCCTCTCTCTTTCTCAGAGTCTGGAGAAGTTTGTATTAGTTTGAAATTATGCAATTATTGGTACTCTCTTATATAGGAATGATGTCCTTCAGTCACACCGATTAGCTTTTTGTTAGGAATGCTATAAGCGTATGGATAATAATTGGTGTATTGAGATTTAGTTAGTTAGTTACAATTCTAAACATGTTAATCACATGTAGCACATGTTAGACTTATTAATGCACATGGGGAATAATAGAACCAATAGGATGGGGCATGTTAATCACATTTAGCACATGTTGGAATTATTAATGCACATGGGGAATAATAGAACCAATAGGATGAGGCCATGTGGGCCAATGAGATTAGAGCTAGTCTCCTATAAATACATGATTGTAATCCAATATAAGATATCAATGAAAATATAAACCAATTTGTTAGTGCATTAGTGCATTTCTCTATCTCTCTCTCTTAATCTCTCTCTTTCTCTATGGAGGGTGACTACCTCGAATTAAGTCAATTTCCCTACAATCCCCATCCATTCCCCTATAATTCCCATCAATCTCCATTAGGAACCACCGGGTTCCTAACAAAAATGTTAGGAATGCTATAAGCATATGGATAATAATTGGTGTATTGAGATTTAGTTAGTTAGTTACAATTCTAAACATGTTAATCACATTTAGCACATGTTGGAATTATTATTGCACATGGGGAATAATAGAATCAATAAGATGAGACATGTTAATCACATTTAGCACATGTTGGAATTATTAATGCAAATGGAGAATAATAGAACCAATAGGATGAGGCCATGTGGGCCAATGAGATTAGAGATAGTCTCCTATAAATACATGATTGTAATCCAATATGAGAGAGGAATAAAGAATAAACCAATTTGTTAGTGCATTAGTGCATCTCTCTATCTCTCTCTCTTAATCTCTCTCTTTCTCTATGGAGGGTGACTACCTCGAATTAAGTCAATTTCCCTACAATCCCCATCCATTCCCCTATAATTCCCATCAATC
Source organism: Quercus glauca (assembly GCA_023736055.1). Taxonomy (NCBI): domain Eukaryota; kingdom Viridiplantae; phylum Streptophyta; class Magnoliopsida; order Fagales; family Fagaceae; genus Quercus; species Quercus glauca. The sequence continues at coordinate 21,525,363 of CM043318.1, read as the reverse complement.
TCTATTAGGAACCACCGGGTTCTTAACAAATGGTATCAGAGCCGTTGATCTTGAGATGAGCAATTGTGATGAAAGAAAACTTTTGAAAAAAATACAAGAATTGTTGAACAAAGCTATAGAAGAATCCAAGGATATTTCAAAGAAGATGAAGGCCTTGGCTGAATCTAATATGGCTATGAAGGAAGAACTTTCAAGAGTGCAAGAGGATCTTGAAAACATGTCCGAAAAAGAGTTACAATCTCTTGATTCAATGAAAGTCGAAGAACAAATCAGGTTCCAAGAATCTACTACTGTTGTTACAAGCCGGGATGTTGATTTTTGTGTCAAAGTGGATGATGATGTACATGTACATGCTGTCCTTGAAGTTCAGTCGAAAGAACCAACAAAGAAGATGATGATGATCTTCCAAGAACCCATTCTTGATGCACCAATGGAGGCTTCCATTCAAGAGTCTATGATTCAAGAAGTGGCAATCCAAGTGTCGGTGATCCAAGAATCCAAGATACAAGCGCCAACAATTTTAATGGTTCTAGAATCGAATGAGGTCTTGAGGATACAAGAACATTTCAAGGTTGAAAGAACCAATGAGACCTTGAAGATTGAAGAACCATTGAAGCCTCAAGAATTCGAGCAAATTTTGAAGATCTACAAAGAAGAAACTTTCATATGCACGGGATTGCTTGTCAAAGAGAAATGCATGAATATGGTGATCAAAATGTCACTACGGTATTGGTCCATTGGAAGATCTCCTTTGATGAAGATGCTATTTCACAACAACACCTTGTGGGCAAGGTGTTTTCAAGGGGAGGGAAATGTTAGGAATGCTATAAGCATATGGATAATAATTGGTGTATTGAGATTTAGTTAGTTAGTTACAATTCTAAACATGTTAATCACATTTAGCACATGTTGGAATTATTATTGCACATGGGGAATAATAGAATCAATAAGATGAGACATGTTAATCACATTTAGCACATGTTGGAATTATTAATGCAAATGGAGAATAATAGAACCAATAGGATGAGGCCATGTGGGCCAATGAGATTAGAGATAGTCTCCTATAAATACATGATTGTAATCCAATATGAGAGAGGAATAAAGAATAAACCAATTTGTTAATGCATTAGTGCATCTCTCTATCTCTCTCTCTTAATCTCTCTCTTTCTCTATGGAGGGTGACTACCTCGAATTAAGTCAATTTCCCTACAATCCCCATCCATTCCCCTATAATTCCCATCAATCTCTATTAGGAACCACCGGGTTCCTAACACTTTTCTACGGCAATAAGTCCAAAAAATTTAGAGGTGGTTGTTGAGTTTAACGTAATTAGACTGAACAAATGGCATAAAATTAGATCTCAATTGAAATTCAATTTGAAATCTAATTGAATTTTCTTTCAGTTTTGAAGTATACTCATTCATTTATTTTGTAGGTTTGAAGTATACTCTAAAAATTCATAATACAAAAATTTATAGGATAATCAATTTGTTGATTTGTGAGCGCCTTAGCAACTGTCAAATTGAATTATGAACATGTGTTTCAACCTAATCTTTGTATCAATGAATGAAACATTGGGCACCACAAGTTCTCTCCTATTATATGTGTCAGGTTGCATTACTGCTCTAGTTGTAAGTTGCATCATTTTTCTTAATTCCTAAAATTATTCACCTGTCTATAGGGAACATATATGTGTAAAATAGAAAATTGTAACAAAAAAATTTATTTAATTTATATCTTTTGACGTGTAATATATGGATTTATGTTTTAAATTTTTACAAAAATAATTAGTCAATTATTTTTTGAAAGTATAATGTTATTTATTATTAAAGATTAACAAATTATCAATAACAATTCAATAAATTAATAGTTTGATATTACCCAAAAACAATTTAAATTCTTTGAGGTATAAGTTGTGTTGGAAAAATGGTTTATTGTATCATGGACACTTAACCATAACCATTAAGGTGTGAATGAGAAATTGATTCCGTAAGTGCCGACCCAAGTGGGTTGGGCTTATTCCAATGTCTGTTTGTGTGCATTGTACTTAATTCCGAACCAATATATCTATTGGTTATTGCACCTTTGTGAACTGGTGCGAGTTTGTAACAATATGTCTATTCACAATTAGGCATCCCTCATTTTATTTTAGGAAGTTAGTTTTTTCATTCATTCATAAGAGTCTTCACAGAGAGAGAGAGAGAGAGAGAGAGACACACACACACACACACACACACATTTTTGTTCATTGTGTACAGAGATTGTAGTGCTTCTTTTGCGTGTTGTTGATCATTATATCTTGGGAGGCAGAGGTTTGAGAGACTCAAAGCATCATTGAATAGTGTGAGGGATGAAATCTATCTTAAGGACATAGTGCCAAACGCTAACTTTGATCAGTTTTGTGTCAATCATATTGCATTCATTTGGTTTGTAAATTTTACTTTATTTTTCTTATACATTCATACACAGATTTGTGCATTATTGATCTTATTCACAAAATCACATATGTAAATTATTTGTGTAATAATATCCAACAAGTTGAACATCATTTGTCATAATATTTGCTTCAATTTCATGCTTAAAAATTATAAGTTAGAAAGTTTAAATTAATTTCAAATGGTTTAGAATTAAATTTAAATGGACTTGAGCTAGAATGAGATATAAATTATTTGAAATGAGTTTGGAATGCTTAAATTTTTTTTTCTTTTACCAGGGAAGAATTATTGAAGTTCGGGAAGTTTTTGAAACAATTTCTCCTGAAGTTCAAATAGAATTTTAAAATTTGAGTAGTCATTTTACTATTTAGCCAACAATAGTTTTATCATATAGTTTCCACAACAAATTGTTGGATTTGATGAAAAAAAAATTATTTATTTATTTTAAGAACTAAAAGAACTGTTGTTAGGAATACTATATAGGCAAGTGAGGCAATTGCCTAAGGCAATTGTCTAAGGCACCTAGATGTAAAAAGGCCAAATCAACCCCTCCCTTCGGCCATATAGGTAATTCCTTTGGGTTCTCTTAAAACAAACTTTGATGGAGCTTTGTTTGAGGAATCTAATGAAGCCAGTACTGGAGTGGTAATTCAGAACTTAGATGGTGAAGTTATGGGAGCTCTTTTAGAAAAAATCTTGATGCCTTCATTAGTGGAGATTCTCGAGTCCTTAGTAGCTAGAAGAGCTTTTGTTCGTGAAATGGGTTTCAATCAATCTCTTTTTGAAGGTGACTCTGAGTTTGTTGTAAACTCCTTGCGACATGGTGCTATGTCTTCTTCTGCTTTTGGTCATTTAATTCAAGACACTCTCTCTTGCCAGTTCTTTTTTTACAGAACGTTCCTTCTTTCACTCTATTAGGCAAAGTAATGTTATTGCAAATGCCTAGAGAGCAAGATCTTCTTTTCTATTTTTAGTTTGGATGAAGTTTGTTCCTCTAGACATTGCTAATACTATTGTTGCTGATTCACCAGTCTCTTAATAATATTCATTATGGCTTGATTCTAAAAGAAAAGTGTAAGAAGGCTCTCAAATTATAATCAATAGAGTTAAATCTTTACTTGTAGGAGTATTAATAAATTATTCATCAAAAAAAAAAAAAATTATTCTATCTAGCTGCTTAAATTATTTGACTATTAGAAATTAATTTCCAATTACCTCTGGTTATCAACAGGTAAGATTGCCATCATGAATTCATTTTTAAAAGCAAAAATTAAGATTAAACGTGTAATGCTGTTAGGACATTAAGGATAAATTGGATTTAAATAAATATTTGAGTAGCAAATTGGTGTCAAGAGGCTGGCCACAACGTCTCACACCAGCAACACCGCTTCGGGGCATGCAGCATGCCATTTTATTTTTATAAGTTATAATTCAATTTAGTCTCTTAACTTTTATTTCAAATGTTGTTGATGCTCATTTTAGGAAGCCCGGCAGAAGGAAGAAGCCTAACAACATGGGCAGAAAGGAGTTAGTAATTGGATAGAAAAGCCATTAAGCCCAAGTGGCATGAATAATAGATTATAGGCCTATAAAATAAACAAATGGGTTTTGAGGAAATAAACGGGCTAAAAGGAGCTCGGAAAGAGAGAAGTAGCAAACCCATGGACAGTATGTGATGTAGAAAAGTAAGAATGGGCCACAGCAAGCCCGAAGTAATGCAAGTGAAGAAAGTAAGGGGTTGATAGAAAGTCCATGAGCCCCAAGGATGAAGGATAAAATAATTGGGCCAGGGAAGTTTAAAGGAGTTAGTAAAAGCTCATGGGAATGTAGAATAGAAAAATGGCCGAGGATATCCAAAGAAAGCAAATGGGCCAAAGATGCCCAAAAAGGAAATAAATAGAACACAGGAGCCTGCAAGTAATGTAATCAAAAAGCCCAATGACCATACTGAGTCATTGAGAGATGAATAAATAGCAGGCCCAAAGAGGCCCAGCAAGCTTGGGTCAAATAACATCACAGCAAGAATAGCAGAGCGGTATGGCAGGAAATGCAAGACTGTAGAAAAGAGCAAAAGAATGGGATGAAAGAAGAAAAACCCACAATCAAGTAAAACCTAGCCCCCAAAGGGAGTAGGCTTTAAAGAATGAGAAGTCAGGAAATAGCTTACGCGATAAGAAGCCAAGGATGGGCGGCAGAACGTGCAAACAAGCCTCCAAACCACGGCGAACGTATGAGCAGCAGGCAGATTTTGGACATACACAGAAGTGAAGCACGTGCAAGGCCCAGACATCACCAGCCTGTTCTCAGCCAATACAGGAAGTGGTGAGGTCATGGGTCAAAGGTAAGAGGGCATGGTCTAGCGGTGGGGAGAGGGAGAAAACCTATTCTGGGGTTCTTGCTCAGACTCTTTTGGGGGAAATACCCTGCTGGGATGACATACCGCCCAAAAGAAGTAAGAATGAGTTGGAACCACTAGGTGCATGCCATGAGGGATAGGGAGAGAAAGAGCACCCACACTGTAGCAGGTAAGAGTGCCACGGCAAACAAACAAACAAAATAATCTTCTTTGTCTAGTGATGGGGAGTGGTACAGCCAGCACGGGTAAGTAGTGGTGGCTAGGCGATTGACAAACTAGTAATGGTCGGCAAGGACACCTAGACCAGACAAAGGTAGTTAAAGGCTAAAATAGTAAAATTCAGTCACGGCAGGCATTATATAAAGGACCCTTGCTATGCACAGCAGAGGGGACAAACACAATAATAGTAACCTCTAGGAGAGAATCACAACAAATAAACAAGCACTGAGAAAGAAAACGAAAAGAAAAGAAATGAAAAAATAGAAAGAACAAAAAACAGAGAACATAGAATGGTAGACATGCACCAATAGGTTAATCTCCTTTCTCCTTCTAAAGCCCATGCTCTCTGTCGAGGACAAAAGATTCTTCTGGGCACAGGTCATTTAGGCCCGTTCCTTCAAAGTAATTAATTTCTTCCTAGGGAGATTATTCGCATTGAGGAAATGGTTCCCTTCTTGATTTCGACCCTATAACATAACTTGGCACGATAAACTGACATTTCTCTCTTTGATTCAATAAACTTAGCAATATTTCTTCCCCATTTATTTCTGCTATTTCAAGAACAGGGCACTTCTTGTTGCTGCCCTTTATTTATTTTTGTCTAAGTAGCAAATGCATTTCTTTTGTTATTTTATCATATCTGCCTGTCATAACTTTCTCATAACAGCTCCGCCTGTCATGGGCATGTGACCAAAGTTTTGGCAAATATGGCATAGTTTGTGCACAAGCTAGAGCAAGGTGGGTTATAATTGAATCGGTCTCAGCTCCCTTATCTAGGACACTTGGCCTAGTACAGCAAGAGGCAGCCCAGCCTAACATTACAAAAAGGCCCACCACAAATGTCAACTTGGTTATTAAGGTTTAATTTTTGTTCTCCATGTGTCTAAATGAGATAATAGGGCCCTTTCATCTAAATCTATTAGTAATGATAAATGAAATGTTTAAACTTTTTTATTTTTTTAATAATACTTATCAAATAAAGAAATGTTATGTCCACAATCTTTTCTTAACAAATTCTAAGTGTGGCAGGTTTTTACTGGCAGTTATTACTAGGCAAAAAAATAATGCAATAGTGAGTTCAAATTATAACTAGTAATAACTTACCACCTATAATTTGTTGTAAAAATATTGTTTTATTTTTATTTTTGTACTAAAAAAATGTTGTGAAAATATTGTTAATGTAGTATTTCTCTATCAAATAACAAGATCTATTCAATGGTGTATTTTATGAATGTAGCAATGTGGTTTATAAATTTATACATGAGTTTTCTGTGGTTTTTGGTTCAACATTTGTTGGGGATGGATTCACAATGATTTGTGTTTAAGGTATGGATGGTGTTTATTGATTGGAGATTGGGAAGGGTTAAAATGTTGAGTTACTTAGTGGATCAATTACAAAGTCTCTAGCAAATCATTATAGACACCTCATTTTACAACTTACAAATAACTAGTATTATGCCCGTACGATGCACGATTTAATAAAAAATATTTTGATAATATAATTAAATTTAATAACAAATAAAATGAAAAAAGAATTAATTCAAAATTTAAGATTAAAAATAATTGTACTTGTACACTTAAAAGAAATTTAATTTTTATTTCTTATTTTGATATTTAAATAATTTGTTTTAGTGTTGATTTCATTCAAATGGTTATAAGTTATATCAACCCTAAACTAAATTAATAATAAATAAAAATATAATACTCTAACTTAATGTAACATTCTAACTTACTAATAAATAAATATAACACCCTAACTTAAATTAATGTTTGTAATTGTATTGTGTTTTAGCCTTTAAGAACACATATATTATTTTTTTATCAAAAAAAAAAAAAAACACAGATATTAATATCACACATGAAAAAAATAATGAATTCAATAATTGAAACCCCAAAACCTCAATTCATTAATGAAAAAATATCCAAATTTTTGAACTTAAAAAAAAAACAAAGAACGGAGTTAAGTAAAGATAGACTTACATAGAAATTTGGACAGATGGATTCTCTCGTATCCAATTTCATGTTTGACAGTAAATTTTACTTTTTATTAAAGAATATAGATTACATAGAACAAAGCACCAAACAAAAGCCATAACAAATTAAATCCATAATAAAATATTGATGTCAACAACAAATAATCATGTGATAAGAAATTAAAAAATACAAAAATATTGCTTGTTATATTGACTTCTGAAAAAAAACACTAAAAGGTGTGATCAAACATAGAATTTCAACTTATTTATAAAACTTATTGATAAAAATCATATTATATATAATAAAAAGGTAACAAATACACAAAATCTATTCAATTTAATGAAAGAAAAAAAAAATTACTTGCAAGGTTGTAGGTAGGGCAGAGAGAAGAAAGGAAGAATATAGCAAATAATTGTAAAGCACGTAGTAGAAATAATAAAACATAAAAAAAACTGTGTGTATATATAATGAGAATTTTAGGTTGTGAAAAAGATATGAGCAAAAAGAAGTAGTTTAGGTGAAACTCAAATATATATATATATATATATATATATATATATATATATATATATATTTTACTTTATTATTTAGAAAAAGATGACATAAAATGCAAATTTATATTTATATATATATATATATATATATATTTTTTTTTTTTTTTTTCCTTTTACGTTTTTTTAAAGAAACGTAGGAGAAAAAATTTCATCAAAATAAGATGGTGTCAACTAAAACCATAGGTATAATCTCTTTCTCTCTTTTATATAAATATAAATATAAATATATATATATATATATATATATATATTATAAATAATCTCTTTCTCATTATAATGGGATTTGGATTTTGCAAGTGGGAGCTGCGATTATTTTATAATTAAAAAAAATTTATTTACTCATTATTTGCTATGGCGTACTGGCATATGAGGTTTTCATCATCTTCTTGGCCAGTGGCGGCTCTAGGAATTTTGTTTAGGGGGGTCATTATGAAACTCAAATTAAAATTTTTTTTAATAAAAAGAGAACTTGAATAATCAAGTTATCAACAAAAAAAAAAAAAAAAAATGAAGTTTTACAATTTCCTTCTACAAGTTTTCAAATTTTGGATTGTTACATGAAAGTTTATTATGAGTATTTATTGCCAATGTGGGTAGTTATAACCATCTTATTTTATTTTATTTTTGAGGGAAAAAACCATGCTTGAACTTTTATTAATGAACTACTAAATCAGCCGAAACAAACGTATCAATATTTGGTGGAACATACTTCACCTATACTAACAATGGAAAAAAAAGTCTTGCTCTCTAGGCTAAGGTATGTGTAACCGTATTTCCTTGCCGAACAGTGTGAGAGAAAGAGAAACTCCTAAGGGAGTTAGCATGGACCAAAGTTTTTCGTACTAGGTGACCAAATGAGGAGGAAAATAAAGTACGCCTTTGTAGAGCCTTGATTATTGTTTCTGAATGATCTCCTTCAAAGTGTGGCTGATGTATACCAATTTCAGTAGCAAAAATTACAGCTCGCCTTGCTGCTAACATTTCCAACAACTCACTGTTGCATGGTTTCCCCACCTTTTTGGCCAAAGCAGCTATGACTTGTCCTGATGAGTCGCGCACCACAACAACAATCCCTGCCTCCCCACTTTCATTAAACATCGCTCCATCAAATTTATTTTATTCTCACGTGGGTTTAGAGGTTTCCATCTTCGTCTTCATCTCGGTTGTGTCGGTTTTCTGCTGCAAGGATAGTCTTGGGTCTGCTTGAAAATCTGCAGAAAGTTGCAAGCCACATCTCTAATCATCCCCAGCGGAACTGTGTGCTTCTGGATTCTGGTCTTGTTTCGGTGAAGCCATATATGCCATGCTGTTGCAGCGAACAGCTTAATCACTTGAGGGCACGACATTTTTATTTTAATGCAGTTATTATTATCTATTAATTTGTCATTACTTTTATAAAAATATTTTAAACTAAAAGAAGAAACTTAACTCATTGGCTTTGTATTAATTATTGACGCACATAACTACACTTATTCATACATAAAATAATACACTACGTATTTACTTAACCAATTAGATGCTTGAACAATTACTAACTTGACATTTTTTTTTGAATTTTTCTGACTTTTTTAACAAAAAATTATTATAACATAATAATAATACACATACATGTAATAAACTCTCTCTATTTCCTAATTATTAAATTATATAAAGTTATATTATATTTATATTGTACCCAAATATTCACATACATCATTATTCACACTAATAACATTATAACAAAAAGTAATGCACACACACTCACACACATATAATATAAATTTATAATAAAGAGTGACACTTACAGTTCACAAATACTTACTCGTACTCTTAGAGTTGAAAATACTTGTAGTAAGGGGTATAAGATTTAAGTTAGGATGTGCAAAAATATTTTTAAGAATAAATTAAAGTATTAAACTAAAAAAAAATATTATAAATATATATAATTTTTTTTTTTTTTTTAAGTCAGGGGGTTCATTTGAACCCCCTGAACAAAGGGTAGAGCCGCCCCTGTTCTTGGCCAGTGGAGTGTCGCTACTTTAGTTTAACTACTCTACGTATACTCTATTTTTTTTTTAATTATAGATAAATTAATAATAAAAGGATTATATGAAGAATTTGGATTGTAATCAAATTAAAATTTTTATCAACTTAGAAAATATAGGGGAAAAAGACAAGGACAAAAATATATATATATATATATATATATATATATGTATATCTATTTTTTGATTTTAGGATTTGTTGATAACATTTTAGATAGGCACAACTGTTATAGTTGTAAATCAAATACTACTTTATTTCATTATTTGATTTGTCAAATTTATCCAAAAAATATGTATATATCTATTCTTAAAATCTAAAAATTTATTAAAATTTCTACAATTTGGTGAAGCCATATGGCACAATCACGGCGTTTAAGCCCAACTTTTATTATATTTATCCAAAAAATATGTATATATCTATTCTTAAAATCTAAAAATTTATTAAAATTTCTACAATTTGGTGAAGACACGTGACGCAACCGCAGTGTTTAAGCCGAACTTTTATTATATATAATATGATATGATATAACCCCATTCAAGGGGTACTGGTAATTTTACTTCTCAAGGGGTAAATCGTAATTTTGACCGTTATATCTCCAATTACTTCACATAAAACAATTCTTGATGTCTTAACAGTCAAAATGACTTGTCATGGTCCCCGATTTTTTAACAATTAAAATGCAACTACATCATTGAGTTTGATCTTGTGCGATTATGAATTATTGATTTTGATTAGTTCCATGAGGATTTAAATCAAAATCAATGATGTGTAATGAAACTATTTTTCTAGACTAAAATTAATGATGAGGTTGCAAGCAGTGGATAATCAGGCAAAGAAATATCACCTTGTTTGATCTTAATTCTTTATAAATTACAGATTTATATACAACAATTACAAAATAAATAAATTGTGGGGGATGAGGATCCAAAGTAGTTAAACAAGTAGCTATGATCACTTCCAAGGAGTTAAAATCCATAACATGATCTAGGGTGGAGCTCCCACGACTTGAAGAGAGGTTGAGGTAACTCACTTGATGAGAATTTCAAGAATATACTCCGAACCTTGGAGGGAAGAGCACCAGTGGTATAAAGGGCATGGAGCTAAACCACCCAAAGAGAAAATTGACTTGGCACGGAACGCGAGAAGGATGACGAAGGAAGGGCATAGAAGCCATCCCCTCTGCATTAAATACAATACAACCATTTCTTTGGCTGCATTGATGAGGAAGTGACCGCGAACAGTGGTGGTATAGCTAAGATTTTAGTATAAAACTTACTAGTATGTTCTTGATGGGACAAGAATCCAAAGAATGTGATCCTAACCCACCAAGTGTAGAACCCAGATGAATTCAAGCTAATTATATAAAGCAAAATGGAACATCTGGATGGGGGGGAAGAAAAGAAAGAGATATAGCTCATCTGTTTTGTAGCATCCTCCTTGGATCAAACCCGAGGACAAGCACTTTACTTGATTTTAGATCAATTTCCTAGTTGAACATTAATGAGACTGATAGCGCTTCTTTCTAGTGCTTTGACAATGGCCTTCTTGATCTTGTAGTGGGTATTAAAAGGTAGACTTGAGATCCCATCTCTAAAGAAATTAATTGTGATAGCAAATAGCAAACCCATTAATTGACTCCTCAAGCTGTTGTTTCGCTTTTAGCCCGCCCCCGCGCCCCCCCACACACACATATATAGAAAAGATGTGCGGTACAAAGAAATATATAAATCTTTTTACCATACTATCAAATCCCATAATTGTTTTTAGCTTTGATGTGATCTCTTACTGTCCCGAATAATAGAAATGAAAAACGGAGATGTACATGGTATACAATTTCATAAATTTGAGACTTTAATAAACAAAATTAAAAGTTTAGATCTAATATGAAACATGGTATACACTTTAGGTTTTTTTTTAAAAAAATGTATTTTTCTTTTAAAAAAAAATTTAGATTGATTTTTTAATTACAAAAATTATACACAAGAGTGTTCCATATAGTCAAATACATAGTTATCAGACATATACATGGTTATCAGAAGGCAATTGGCAATATTTTTTTTTCTAATAGCTAAATAAATTAAGTATTTGTGGTTACAATGGAACAATTTATACATATAAGAAATCCACAATTTATCCTAATTCAAATCCTTTTAATTCTTCTATGCAAAAGTGGCCCTTTTGTTCTCCCAAAAAAAATGAATTCATCCGGATTTCAATTTTTTAACTTTATTTTTTATTTTTTTTTATCTATAAATATGTAGTTATGAAAAATTAATTGTTTTCAATCATCATGTCAAATGAATTCATAACCAAAATAACTAAAATATGTAAAGTAAAAAAAAGAAAAAAGAAAAGTGATCTCTTTCAATACACTCTTATTATGTAGAGCAGAGGCGTTGCATGAATTTGGAATGAAACCAACTTCTGAAAATAGGTAATAGGTGCAACAATTTATCAACATATTCTAACATATCAACATGCAGACGAATATATTGTTTCACAGCCAAAAGTGTCATTCTAAATTCAAGAGAAGCAATTTTCACCATCAATATAGTGAATCCGGATTAACATCCACAAAGGAAAGGAAAAAAATAATAATTTGAAATTCGGATCTTGATGTATAAATTGTTCTATTGCAACCCCAACTGCTTAAATTATTTGACCATTAACAATTAATTTCCAATTCCCAATTAAGAATTCATTTTTAAAAGCGTAAATTAAAATTAAATGTGTAGTGCTGTTAGTATATTTAGGATCAATCGGATTTAAAAATAAATATTTGAGTAGCATATTGGCATGAAGAGGCTGCCCACAAAGTCTCACACCAGCAATACTTCTTCGTGGGTTGCCATTTTTCCTTTTAGGTTATAATTCAATTTAGTTTTTTAAATTTTATTTCAACTGTCAACTAAGGTTTATTTTTTGTTCTGGTTTTGTCTAAATGAGATAATACGGCCCTTTCATCTAAATTTATTAGTAAATAAAGTTTTTTTTTAAAATATTTTTTTATAGAGTTTTAATTTATGACGTCCGCTTTTGATAATTGTGTTCTTTCTTTATTATCAAACCAAAACATCAGTCTGCTTTTAGTGTAATCGAGGATTGAATATCAGATCTTTATAAAAAAAAATATTAGTAAATGGAGTGTTTAAACCTTTTTTTTTTTAATAATACCTTATCAAATAACAAGATCTATTGAATGGTGTATTTTACGAATGTTTCAATCAAATTTTAATTAAAAAAAATAAAATTGTTAATGGATTCGATCGGACAGAAGGTCCAAAATGAGAGTCATTCTAATTGAATACGGAAGTTCATAGTTATTCTCTTTATGAGCCTAATTTCCGAACAGTAATCCTTAAACTCATAAAAGCACATTTAGATCCCATCACCCATAAAATTCCGAACAGTAAACCTTAAACTCATATAAAAACATATATTAAGAGCCCATCATGGCCCACCACGTATACTAAAGATTAAAAAAACATAACCAATATTAGCACATACGAGCTCAATAAAAATAAATTCATAATAAGTAAAAATACCATTTTTTGTCTTTACTGTCAATTTGGTTTTTACTTTTTGGTAACAGTCAATTTGATCTACGCTATTTTCAACTTTCAGTCAATTTAATTCTTATATTTTGGTAGCAGTCAAATTGGTCTTTTTTATTTTTTATTTTCAACTTACAGTTAATTTGATCCATATAAGTTTCAATACAATTATTTTAGGTCCAAATCTGGGTTTGTTTTAGCTGTTGAGTTGATATTTGTGTCTACCGGAGCTAGAGATTAGTAAATTTGATTTGTGTTTGGTTGTCAAGAAAGTGCAAGAAAAGTTATGATTTAACGGTAGGGACCAAATTGATTAAAAGTTGAAAATAACTAGGACCAAATTGACTACTATCAAAATGTATTAATCAAATGATTCAAATTAACAATGACCATAAAATTCCGAATAGTAAACCTTAAACTCATATAAAAACATATATTAAGAGCCCGTCATGGCCCACCACGTATATTAAAGATTAAAAAAACATAACCAATATTAGCACATATGAGCTCAATAAAAATAAATTCATAATAAGTAAAAATACCATTTTTTGTCTTTACTGTCAATTTGGTTTTTACATTTTGGTAACAATCAATTTGATCCATGCTATTTTCAACTTTCAGTCAATTAATTCTTACATTTTGGTAGCAGTCAAATTGGTCTTTTTTTTTTTTTTTTTTTTTTTTTTTTTTTTTTTTTTCAACTTACAGTTAATTTGGTCTATATAAGTTTCAATACAATTATTCTAGGTCCAAATCTGGGTTTGTTTTAGCTGTTGAGTTGATATTTGTGTCTACCGGAGCTAGAGATTAGTAAATTTGATTTGTGTTTGGTTGTCAAGAAAGTGCAAGAAAATTTGTGATTTAACAGTAGGGACCAAATTGATTAAAAATTGAAAATAACTAGGACCAAATTGACTACTATCAAAATGTATTAATCAAATTAACAATGACCATAAAATGTAGGGACAAAGCTCAGCTCCCACCCCCCCCCCCCCCCCCCCCCCCCCCCCCCGCACACACAAACACACGAACACTAATATACATACCATGCTTCTAGGGTTGGCGTTTGGAAGAGCTACATCCTCTAGTATCTATTCTATTATTATACCTTTTTCTCAACAGGTGAATATATGTTTTTGTGCTAAAAATAGTTTTAATAAACATACCATGCTTCTAGGGTTGGTGTTTGGAAGAGCTACATCCTCTAGGATCTGTTCTATTATTATACATTTTTTTACATCAGGAGAATATGTGCTATTGTGCTAAAAATAGTTTTACATTAAGTAATTTAGATGGGCTTAAAATAATTTTGAATAGGTTGAAAGTATTATACAGTCAAAATTTTACAAATGAGATGGAATATTAGCACAAATTGAAACCCCATTAAAGTATAGCGACACTTGGTATCAACTTATTCGTCTATTGTGCGGTCGGCATCTCAGATTTGATATCACATATTTATAGCTCTAGCAATATGGTGTTGTTTATTAGTATACTTCATTGTTATTTCTCATTTGATCGTACTCTTGCCAATTTACAATTTATTTTTAGAAAGAAATTATTGTTGAATTATCTTAATTCAAACTCAAAACAATACTCCCTCGTTCAAATGAAATATAAAAAAATATAAAATTAAAAAATAAATTAAAAAAATGAGTTGTCTCAAAGTAAATAAATGTTAAAACTAAAAGTTCAATATGACTTAAAATTATATATATATATATTAAATCTTATTGAAAGTGGTGTCACCTTTAATAGAAAACTAACAAAATCCTTGATTGTTCCAATAAGTGATAAAAGATAAGTAGCTACACCAAAAGTAAGAAATTGATTTGCCATATAGCACAAAATTGGATTTCAATTTTATAATCTAACTGGATTTTTTCTTAACTTTGGCTTTTAATATATATATATATATATATATATATAAAATTATACTTTTAAAAAAATCTTATATAATTATTTAAAAGAAATTAAAAATATAAACAGAAACATAAACTTGTACAAGAAACAAATTGGGGCTCTGAAAAAAGAAACTGTGAAATCCTTTTGTATCGTAAATGATCCGGATACACAAAGGATTTTAGTTAAATTTTTTACAAAGATTATTTGCCTCTATTTTTTGGAAAGGTGTTTAGAGTATTTCTTCCTCAAGTCTTTTTTGGGTATTTGATTTTCAGAGACTTTCGCGTATGGTCAAGGGATACTGGATGAGGTGTAAAATTATAAGCCTCATTCTCTTTGAGTCATTGGCATTTTGGGTCAGATTTAAGTTCTTCAGTGATCAGTCACCTTGTTATAATGGAATGATGTCCTTCAATCACAACAATTAATATTTCCACAGTTGGCAACTGAGCCAAGAAAAATGAATGTATGGCTTTCTACGTTGGTAGCAAAATTAAGGTAATTAGACTAGACATATGGCATAAAATTTTATCAAAATTGAAATCCAATGTGAAATATAATTTGATTTTATCTCAGTTTTGAACTATACTTCAATAGTTCACAATACAAAAATTTATCAGATAACCGATTTGTTGATTTGCGAGAAACTTAGAAAATATGCCAAATTGGATTATGAACATGTGCTTTAGCCTAACCTTTGTATCAGTGAACGAGACATTGGGCACCATAGGTTCTCTCCTATTATATTCGTTGTTTGACAAAAATATTTGTGTTGAAATAAAATCCATCAAACATAATTTCACCCAATGGCGTTTGGGTACATGAGTTTTGTTAACTTGAGCAATGTCCATTCAACATAACGTATCTCTTAATCACAATCCCTTGTTTCAAAGAAAATCGATCCCTTTGATTCCAACTTTGTCATCTTCGTACATAAGGTTATTTTTTGTGTTTGAGGGGATATGTATTTTGATTTATTTGTGGCTGCACCCAATAATGCATTTAGGTTGCATACATACCCTTGGCGGGGATCAAGCCAATTCATAGTTCTTAAGATGAGGTTTTAAATTTAAATCCTCAAATATTATTTTGTCCACTCTAAATGATGGACATTTAAGTCAGATGCTTGGTATTTAATTAAGCATTGACTTAATTTTGTTTTTTGGTGAGAATTTATTTTAATCACAAGGATGAATTAAGGACCCATGTTTTTGTGGAAATTGAGCAAAAGGCTCTCTTTATTGAGAAATTGAATGTCTAAAAAAATTTCCTTTATTTCATTTGGTTCTTTGTAGGAATTTTAAGTTTTTAACAAGTAATGATATTTTGATGCAAGTTCCTAAATTTAATTGAGGGGTTGAAAATTCCTTTGAAGCAATTTTATTTTTACAGTCATTTTTAGAGATTGGGAATTGGAAATTTATCTCAAGCCAATTTTTTGTTCATTTTATTTTGGGAATTAGAAACTCAAATTTTGGTTGAGGAATTGGAAAATCAAGTGAATTAATCATATTGGAATTATATACTCCATTAAATTAATTTGAAGGAATTAGAAACTCCACTCTATTTAAAATAATTTAGGGAGTCAAGGACTCCATTGAAACATATTATTTTAAATTGGTGGAGTTAAGAACTCCAATTTGTTTAAATTGGCAAAGTCCAGGACTCTATTGATTTGTTTAAATGATGGAGTCAAGGACTCCATTGTTTAAATTGTTGGAATCAAGGACTCCACTGAATTATTTGAAATGGTAGAGTCAAAGACTCTATTTAATTATTTGATGTGGTGGAGTCAAGGATTCTATTGAATTAATTGAAGTGGTAGACTTAAGTTAAGGACTCCATTGAATTAATTGAAGTAGTAGAGTCAAAGACTCCATTAATTTGTTTAATTAGTGGAGTCAAGGACTCTATTGATTTTTGAGAAGTCACTGGACATAAATTTGGGAATATATATATATATATTTATCATCATTGTATTTTTATTTGCATTATTTTCTTTTACAATTGACTTTTTTAATTTTGGAGATGAATTATTTGTTTTCCGATGACTTACCAACAACTTTGTTCAAAACTTATACTTTTTGATAAATATTGTTTAAACTTTTTTATTTATTATATGTAACCACCTTTTTTTTTTCATTTGAAAATTTCACATTTTGACATGCATCATGCTGCAGAATTGATCTAGTTGCAACATTCATTTTTCTTTAATTCCTAAAACCACTAGCCTGCTTTTGGAGCAAACATTTATGTGTAAAATAAAAAAATGTTTAAGTATGAAATGAACATAAAAATTATTTAATTTATATATTTTGGTGCTTAAACTATAAATTTATGTTTACGTTAATGTTTATGTTTTGCGTTTTTAGACATATAATTTGTGGGGTCAGAGAATTTGGCAACCTCGGCCCACTCTATGCTAAGCCCAAGGCCCACGCCGTGAAGGAAGGAGTGTCCGAGGACGAGTCAAGAAAGCTTCAATCACCCAGGAGTATCGTCGAGGACAATCATGTCCGCGGCCAGCCCAGACCATGGAAAGGAAGAGCAAAGTACCTTCAAAGGTAACCTCCAGAGCATTCCAAGAGAGAGGCAAGTACAACGGGTTGGCCATGGAAGCTTGGTGGAGGGGCAATTCCAGGAGGAACTATCACCTCCACATTAAATGCTCACAACTAACGTTCTAGCCGCATTAATGGAGAAATGACCCCTGAACAGTGTTGCCTTAGCTGCTACCACCCATAGGAAGGATGAGAAGGTGGTTGATGGGACAGGCACTCAAGTGGTGACCTGCATGATCAATAAATGAAGGGCCAGGATTAACCAGAAGGAGAAATAAAATGTAATAAATCCTCTAGAAATGGGGACGGCAGTTTTAGAAGGAAAAAGGACCGTGGCACTTGTATCATCTTTGTAACCTAGTGCTAAGGAAGGAATAAGAAATATACGATCCAAAGAAATGGCTGAGGAGCCTAGTTTCATATTTTAGTTTGTGTTCTTGCCACCCGATCTATGTATTACCATGTTTAGTTGTTGCAATCCCCACTAGAGCCTAGTTCTTTGACCCGCACTCTACAAATTCATTGTATTGGGCCAGCTGGGCTTGAGTCCACTCATTCTCAAGGAATAGTGCTCGAACCCGGTCCCTACAATTGGCGCCGTCTGTGGGAAGAACTTGTGCGCTAGTAAGGGCAACGATCAAGCATGGTAGGAACAGGCCCTCACCAAGCAGGATCCCACCAGTCCAAACCAACGAAGTCCCAACAACAGGGTACCTTCCCCAACCCCGAACGCGGTTGAAACGAAGAAAATAGAAGGTTTTGAGAGGGAAGTGCGCACACCACACAGACCAGCGGAAGCCATACCCACAGGGGCAGCCACGTGCTATGGAGGCAAAATGACGACCAGACCGTGCAATCAGAAGATGTCAATAGCCAAGTCTCCAAGAGACAGGATAATAAGGTGGCCATGCAGCAAGAGATAGATGGTTTAAGGAGAAAGCTGCCCCATGCACAACGAAGGCAGTCTCGTCCTAGTCCCGATACACCCTCCGATGAGGAGGGCAATGATGACTATAGGCGAAGATTAAGGACCCCCTCAAGCGAGATCTTTTCTCACAAAGAAGAGCACTACTGGAGGCGCAAACGTAAAAGCCCGTCCTCTAGGGGCGTGGGGAGTGATGCCATGAGCAGGGCACTGGATCAACTCTCCAAATTACCTTTCACCCGCCATATTGAAGAGGCTATACTTCCTCAGCGATTTCAGCAGCCAACCTTCACCATTTATAACTGTAGAACGGACCCTGTGGAGCATGTGAGCTAATATAACCAAAGGATGGCTGTCCACTCCAAGAATGAGGCGCTAATGTGCAGGGTCTTCCCCTCTAGTCTGGGACCAGTAGCAATGAGATGGTTCAATGGTCTGAAGACGAATTCCATAGACTCATATAGGCAGCTGACCCAAGCTTTCGGCTCCCGATTCGTCACAAACAGCAGACCTCCTCGGCCCTTGAGTGTGCTGTTGTCTCTATCCATGCATGATGAAGAAACTTTAAAGGCCCACTCGGACCGATACTAGGAGATATACAACAAACTGGACGGCAAGTTTGAGGATTTCGCTATCAGCACCTTAAAAAAACGGTCTCCCGACGGGGCATGGCCTGAGGAAGTCTCTGACTGGTAAGCCCGCCGCCAGTGTGCGCCAGCTGATGGATCGGATCGATAAGTATAAGCGGGTAGAGGAGGATCAGCTGCAAAGCAAGGGAAAAGAGAAGGTTATCCCTCAAGAGAGAAGGGATTTCAGGTCAGACCGATACAACAGCAACTGCCCAAGGAGAGATTTTGCGGGGTAATCCGGGGCGACCAATGCTCAGGTTGTCAATGCTGTATTTCGAGAGCCAGTACATAGGGTGTTGGAGAAGATAAGGAATGAACCATACTTCAAGTGGCCAAATAAGATGGCGGGGGACCCCACGAAGTGTAATCAGAACCTGTATTGCCAGTACCATCAGGACCACGGACACGCCACGGAGGACTGCAGGAACATCTGGGACTATCTGGACCATCTAGTCTGGGAAGGAAAGCTGAAGCACCTCCTGCACCATTCCTGTGGCCACTAAGGCTAGACCTATCAGGAGCCCCAGAGAGATATTGCCATAAGGGCACCCATAAGGACGATCAATGTGATCTTGGTTACGCCGGGAAGAACAGGCGCGCGCTCCTCGCGGGTGTTGTCCGTGGCCCAGATGCGTGCCAAGAAGTCCCAATCAGAGCCGAAGAAGGTTAGAAGGAATTATCACCTAACCCTGTGCTTTTCAGAGGAAGACAAGGCTGGGACCACCCAGCCCCACGATGACGCACTGGTGATCACCCTAAGAATCGGGGACTATGATGTGAAAAGGGTGATGGTGGATGGTGGCAGCGGGGCTAAGATTATGTACCCCGACCTCTACAAAGGGCTGAGGTTAAAACTAGAAGATTTGATTCCCTATAACTCCCCCCTGATGAGCATCGATAGGAAGTTTATTATCTCAAAGGGCATGATTAGGCTGCCCGTCCAGACCGGCCCAGAAGTAGTAAAGGTGGACTTTATAGTGGTGGACACCTATTCCCTATACACAACCATCGTCGGCAGGCCTTGGCTCCACACCTCCTCCTCCTTGTATCAGAAGGTGAAATTCCCGTCAGGGGACCATGAACTCGAAATCCGTGGTTGCCAATCTACATCAAGGCAATGCATGGTGGCTGCCACATCGCATCGGCTCGATGCAGGGCCCTTTGCCACTACTAAAGGGGGCTTATAGCAATCAAAGGACCCGGCGGCGCCTTCCGATACAGCTGCCGAAGAAGCAAAATATGAAGACCTTGACAATATGATCATTGGAGATGATCTAGAGAAGTTCTTTCAGGTCGGGGTTCGGCTGCCTTCCTAGGAGAGGGAAGAGTTGATCGAGTTCCTCAAAACAAACATTGACGTATTTGCATGGGACATCTGTGATGCTCCAGGGATCGATCCGGCCTTTATTTGTCACCATTTCAATGTCAACCCATCCGTCACTCCTAAGAAACAACCACCTCGACGCCCGTCAAGGGAGCACGCTGACACGATTAGAGAGGAGGTGAAGAAGCTTAAGCGTGCAGGGGCCATCAAGGAGGTCTTTTACCCTGAGTGGTTGGCCAACACCGTGGTGGTCAAGAAGAAAAGTGAAAAAAGGAGAGTTTTTGTAGACTTCACAGACCTAAACAAGGCATGTCCAAAGAACCCGTTCCCTATGCCTCGGATAGACCAGCTGGTGGATGCCACCGCGGGACATCTTCGGATAAGTTTCTTAGATGCCTTTCAGGGCTATCATCAAATACCACTAGCCTTGGATGATCAGGAGAAGACAGCCTTCGTGACACATGTTGGGAATTACCACTATAAGGTGATGCCCTTTGGCCTGAAGAACGCTGGGTCCATCTATCGGAGGATGATGATGAGAATGTTTGAGCCGCTGCTGGGCAAGAGCATTGAAATTTATGTTGATGATATGGTGGTAAAGAGTAAAGTGGTGTCCAAGCACCTAGGAGACCTTGGCTGTATTTTTGACGTCCTAAGGAAGCACAAGCTGCGCTTGAATGCTTCCAAATGCTCGTTCGGCGTAGGGTCAGGCAAGTTCTTGGGCTACATCATCACCTACAGGGGAATTGAGGTTGATCCTGATCAGATTAAAGCTATCAATAACTTGAAGCCTTCGCAAAATCCTAAGGAGATCCAGAAACTCACTGGAATGATCGCGGCCCTGAATCGGTTCATTTCCAGGTCGGCTGATAGGTGCAGGCCTTTCTACCTCCTGATTAACAAGTGGAAGGGATTCGAGTGGTCCGATGATTGTGTCGTGGCCTTCCAGCAGCTCAAGGAATACCTATCCCGACCACCAATCATGTCCAATCCCGAAGCCGACGAAGTACTGTACGCCTACATCGCCGTAGCCCCTCATGCAGTGAGCTTGGTGCTGATACGGGATGACAATGGCATTCAAAAACCAGTCTATTACATGAGCAAGTCGCTGCATGAAGCTGAGATCAAGTACTTGCCCGTGGAGAAAGCCTTACTGGCTGTAGTCTATGCTACGTGAAAGCTTCCCCACTATTTCCAGGCCCACACGGTAGTCGTCCTAACTCAACTGCCCTTGAGATCTGTACTTTGGTCTGCTGATTACACTGGAAGGATCGCCAAGTGGAACACGATTTTGGGGGCTTTTGACATTAAGTACATGCCTTGGACCTCTATAAAGAGCCAGGTCCTGGCTGACTTGGTGGCCGAATTTGCCGAACCACTAGTAAAAGCAGTGGCCGAAAAGGGAGACATGGATGGAAAATTAGTTGGGACAATCTCTGTTCTAGGGCCCCCACGCTGGAAAGTATACGTTGATAGAGCCGCGAATCAAAGGGGGTCTGGGGTGAGGCTAGTCCTAGTGTCCCCGGAGAAGTCCGTTGTGGAGAAGTCCCTGAGACTTGGGTTCCCTGCCACAAATAATGAAGCCGAGTATGAAGCCTTACTGCAAGGTATGGCCATGGTGCAAAAAATGGGAGGAAAAGCAGAGGATATGTTCTCGGATTCGAGGTTGGTGGTAGGCTAGGTAAACGAAGAATTGGAAGCCAGAGACGCGAGGATGCAAGAGTACTTAAGTCAGGTCAAATGCCTGCAGTCAGACTTCGACCTTTTCAGCTTGTCACATGTCTCCAGAAGTGGAAACACTCATGCAGATTCATTGGCCACACTTGCTACATCCTCAGCAGGAGATCTGCCTCTGGTTATCCTTGTTGAGCATTTGGAGAGGGTGAGTGAGGTGACAAAAGGCACGACCCGTGTCCACTAGGCTAGAGTGAGCCCCAGCTGGATGGACCCTATAGTGAGATTCCTCAAAGATGATATCCTACCTGAGGAGAAGTTGGAGGCTGATAAAATACGGAGGAACGCTCCTCGGTTCTGGTTGTCCGAGGACCACAAACTATATAAGCGCTCCTGCTCTGGACCCTACTTACTGTGTATTCACCTCGAGGTGTCAGAACTACTGCTCAAGGAGTTACATGAAGGGATTTGTGGGAGTCACACAGGAGGAAGGTCACTGTTGCATCGAGCTATCACCCAGGAATATTGATGGTCGAAGAGCCTAGTTTCATATTTTAGTTTGTGTTCTTGCCACCCAATCCATGTATTACCATGTTTAATTGTTGCAATCCCCACTAGGGCCTAGTTCTTTGACCCGCACTCTACAAATTCATTGTATTGGGCCAGCTGGGCTTGAATCCACTCATTCTCAAGGAATAGTGCTCGAACCCGGTCCCTACATAATTAATTAAGAATTTTTTTGAAAGTATAATTTTATTCATTATTAAAGATTAACAAATAATTAATTGTAAATGATAATCGCTTGACACTACCCAAAAATTTTAAATTCTTTGGAAAAGACAAAAGGAAATGTTTGAAAGGGGAGAGATAGCATGAGGTTTAGGGTTTGGGGAATGATTCAGATTTTCTTTGAGACTTTAAATTATACTAAATAATAAATCAAATTAAATAAAAATAGGCAGAAATCACATTTTAGTCCCTACATTTTCTAGCAATTCCCATTTTAGCCCCTACATTTCATTTTTATCGCTTTTAGTCCCTATCCTGAAAAACACTTCCCGTTTTGGTCCCTACTGTTACATCAGAAACGGAGAAAGCTGACGTGGCAAACAGCAGGAATAAATAATACTAAATTAATGTCCACGTGGCCTATCTTGCAAAAGTTAGTTACATCCCCACCCTTGGTAGTCACGTGGCCCTCACGTGACAGTCCCTAACCCAAATAAAACCCCAAATCACGCCAAATTCAAATCCCTAACCCCCAAATTTCCTCAGCTCCTCACTCACCAGTCACCACACAGATTGAAGTCCCTAACCCACGAACTCAAAAACATCTTCAAATCAATTGCTCCTTGCTCACCACACGGCTCAAAAACATCTTCAAAACAATTGCTTTCCATGGATTCAAGCTCGATATCATAAAGTGGAAGCTTGAGGAAAAGGGCCCCAACTCGATGCTTTTGCTCTAAGAAACGCGTTTTGGTCGTTTCGTGGACACCTGACAACCCTAGAAGAAGGTTCTACGAGTGTCCAAATTACTGGGCAAGGTAGTATCTCTCTTTGTAAAGTTTTTAAATTTCTATTTAGTTTTTGGGTTTTTAACTTTGGAAGCACTTCAGGTTCCAATTTCATTTCCCTTTAGCCTTTTGCTTTTCCTTCTTCATTTTCGTTTCAAGCTCGCAATCTCTAGTCTAAGTCTAACCCCTCTCTCTTTCATTATTGTCTCGCTAAGATGATAATCTTTCCCTATTCGTGTTGCATGCCCAACTTAAATGATGTGCTAGACCGTCATTTTGATCTTAAACCAATATAGCTTCATAATATTTGACAATCAAATTTTTTTGCTAATTCCTAGAGAAAACCCAAGTTGGTTTTCTTGTCTTGGGAACCCATAATTTCTTTTCTTAAAAAAAAAAAAAAAAAAAAAAAAAAAAAAAACCACAGCTTGAGTTGCTAACAGTATAAATTGGTTTTCGTGTATTTTGCTAATACAAGTGCTGGAACATTGTGCTAATACTATTTTAGTTTCTGGGTAAGGTAGTATTTTGCTAATACTATTTGTTGTTGTTTTTCATGATTTTGGTTGAAGATATTGTAGAGAGGGAAAATTCCCGACCTATCACAAGCTGACACGTCACACTACCAAGTTCACAAAATACAGCCAATTACAAAGCACCACATACTGCTGTTAGGTTTTGCTATCACTGCTCAGAAACCAACAGAAATTTGCCAAGTGTCATGCAAAAACCAGTCACACATCAGCGCACTTGTAAGCAGTGACACAAGCAACCTCGCACGTGTAAGCGATGACCCAAGCAACCTTGCATGTGTAAGCGGTGACCCAAGCGGACCAATCAGATTGTGACATGTGTCACAAATCAGACTCCGCCACGTGTCGCTCACCCACCTCCAAACTTCTATAAATAGAAGCCTTCCTAAGGCATTTCAAAAGGATCTGAGAGCTGGAGGGCTGGAGAGAGGACATCAAGCCATCTGAAGCACTCAGAAGTCCAGAAGCTCTGCTGGAATCAAGCCCCGAAGCCTCTAGCAACTTCAAGAACTTCAAACACAAAATCAAAGAACATTCGAAGCAGAATCATCCAAACTTCCTGCCTAGATCTCAAAGGTCACTGGAATCAAGCTCAAAAGCCTCCAGAAACCTTACAAATCACAAATTAGTGAAGCTCTATGGATTCAAGCCTCTAAAGCACCGAAGAACTTCCACCACAAGCCTTCAAATACAAAGAACATTCAAAGAGGAATCATCCAAATCATATTCCTAGATCTCAAAGCTCACTAGAATTAAGCTCAAAAGCCTCCAGAAACCTCAACAAATCACAAATCAACGAAGCTCTACGGATTCAAGCCTCTAAAGCACCGAAGAACTTCCACCACAAATCTTCGAAGACGAAGAACACACCAAGAACACGAAGAACACACAAAGAACACGAAGAACGTGAAGAACAAAGGATTTCTAAACAAGCTCATAGCTAGAGATTCATTGTAATTCCGTTTCAAAGATCTTCGATCCATTCCTCAGCCAAATTGAAGGATATTTTATGTTCGAATCAAAATCACATTACCACAAATCCAATCAACATATCTTTTAATGAGATTGAATCAGAGGATCACACTTTTGTAATCACAGAGAATTGTACCACACAATCATCAATACAAATTCGCACTTATGAAACTATTTTACTTGTTTGACTTCATTTCGAACCGAGAAATTTAGTCGTCCACAGATATAATGAGTTTTATCTGGCTCTTGGGTGTTAGGTTGGACGCAAGTGTAAATTTTTTCGGTGGTGTGATGATGAAATCTGCGAGCGTGGCAAGGTGCTAATTCTGGAGCAAAGGCAACGGATTTTGACCCTTGAAGCTGCCATTGCAGGCTACAGGAAGAGAGAGAATAGGTTGCTCATCTGCCTGGGGTTGTCTCTAGTGATAAGTAGGATGCTACTTTGTTTGATGCTTCTTTTGGTTGGCTAAATAGGTGGGGGGGGGGGGGGGGGAATGGGTCATTAGGTGGTGGACATGCAGAGTAAAAAGCTCATCCATCCTGCATGCAAGTCATGGGAAGAAAACAGATATTCACTTTTTGAAATTAATAATACTTTGTTAGGCTAATAAACAAATAAAAAAGCATACAATACAGACAAAGGGAACACATGGACCCAGCCACTTCTTGAAAAGCAAGACACAATACAGGCAATCAATGCAAATACTAACACATTCCATGGTTTATCAAGGTCAATATAGTGGTCCCTGATAATCAATAGTGACACACAATACAGACAAACAATGCAATTACCAACAAAAATATCCCATTGTTTATCACAGTCAGTATTGTGGTCCCTGATAAACAAAAGTAAAACAAACAGAGCTGCAAATACCAAAAGCAACACACAACAGCCAAACAATGCAAATCCCAAAAATATTCCACTATCACAATCAGTATTATATCTACTACAAAAGCTATAAAGGGAGAGAGGAAGAGAGAGAGAGTGAAAGGGAGACATAACGAGAGAGAAATAGAGATGGATTGAAATTCTAGAGCAATAACAAAGCACAACATCTCAAAATTCCCAAATTCTCAAAACCCAACAACTGAGATTCAAATCCAGAATGATTACCCAGCACTTAAGAATGGCATTCATAACACAGAGAGAAAGTGAGACATAACGAGAGAGAGAGAGAGAGAGAGAGAGAGTTGGAGAGAAATACTACCTTCGCAATCTACTCAGCACAAACACTCTGAAGCTATCTGTGATTGTGTTTGCCGATTTGTGGTTTTTTTGTGCAAGTCTATGGTCATGTGATGAGCAACGGGTAAGGTAAGAGATTAGGGATTTTGCAAGTTTGCCGTCATGTGTGGTCATGTGATTTGAGGTTTTATTTGGGTTAGGGACTATCACGTGAAGGCCACGTGATTACTAAGGGCAGGGATGTAACTAACCTTTGCAAGATAGGCCACGTGGACATTAATTTAGTATTATTTATTCCTGCCGTTTGCCACATCAGCTTTCTCCATTTTTGATGTAACGGCAGGGACCAAAATGGGAAACGTTTTTCAGGATAGGAACTAAAAGCGATAAAAATAAAATGCAGGGACTAAAATGGGAATTGCCTAAAAATGTAGGGACTAAAACGTGATTTCCGCCATAAAAATAATGACGTAGAAAATTGTGAGAGCTTTAAAGTTTATGTAGCAAACTTTCATGAGATCAATAAAAAGTCAAATGTTTCGCTTTTATATTATTATACATTAGACTAGTTTTCACCCAAGAAAAGGGATTTCAAATTTGTCAAGTTGGGCTGCTAAGCTAATTTAATTGAAACATTTCTTAAACCCTTTACATGCATGGGTTAATCTATATAAAAGCGTGTTGGTTAGTATATATAGTGGATACTCTTTGATGATGCAAAGAAAATCAGTAGGCTGAATGCTCCGGGCTTCAATGGACTAGTGATTGTTTGAGAGGCCTAAAAAGAAAAGACACAAGATCAAAGGTGACTGGGAAAAGCCAGCCAAGACCCTCCGATGCTTAAGTTAGTTTTTTCTCTGGAACGTTAGAATTCCAACTTTGAGAGTAGTGAGAACTTACCTCCATTTGATGTGGATGAGTGCTTATATAGTGTGCTTTGGAGTGGTTACTTGTCTCATAACTTCCCAAATATTTGTGGAAGTTAGAAGGTTTAGATTTAACTTCCACAACTGCTATAGAAGTTAGAATGTTCAATCTTATCTTCTCGAACTACCATTGGAAGTTAAGTATTTAGTAGGAAGTTATAGCGATGAATAAGGATCTTGCTCATGTTTCAAAATAGTAACACGTGGTCCAATCCACAGGCTTCTGTTGATAAATCTACTTCTAGAAATTTCCTAAGTGCTGGGGATCGTCTAGACGCTTTCTCGATGGATGACTGTCCTACTAGGGATGACAATTCCTATCTTTTTGACCTGGACGACTCTCATGGACGAATTGGAGTTGATTCAAATTTTAGTTTGCCATCAGTTGCCCCCTTGTCCAAGGGTCGTCCAGAGCACTGTAGAATTTATTACTTTTCTTTGGGCGTATGTTTATATGTCAGTGGTTAGATGTTGTGCCACGTGTCATAACCTCATTGGTGACTGGTTGCGTTGATTTAACTTTTCGAGGAATATGCCACGTGGCATTCTCTGGTTGGTCGCATCGTTTCTGATGCCAAATTTCACTGTCTATAAATAGGAGAATTCCTCTCTTACCCTTCACATTTCCTAAATTTTCTCCCTTGACATTTGTTGCCCAATGCCTCGTTTAGAAGTATTTTCGCATCTTTAGTCCTCCTTCGTCTACAGCCAGGTATTCTCTTCATCTTCGTTCTTAGGCTTTCCTTTAAATTTCTTCAAGATGTCTGAGATTGTTGTTTCTTCATCTAGTAATAGTGTTGATAAGGCGATAGATGAGTACCATGACACTAATAGTTATAGTAGTTCTAGTAGTGGAAGTAGTAGTAGTAACAATAGTAGTGGGGGGAACACCACAGATGAGGAATACACGTCTGGTGTTCCTGGGGTTCCTCTAGAGGTTTTTAAGGAATAGCTTAAGACGAGGGCAGCTTCTGGGTCTCAAGCTGGTACCTTGATGAGTGTTCCTTTGTCCATTCCTTTAGACGAGGTTGAGACAGTATACAGTTGTGTTGTAGAAGTCCATTCCAAGATGGATGAAAAGAGACTTACTTCCCTCAGGAGTTGGTACCAAATTCTAGACAACCTTAACCCTAGGTTAGCCATTCGTGGGGAATGGTGTTGTTAACCTCGTTTTGGCGTAGGTGTTTATGAAGCTTACCTTCTAGGGAGACTTAGGTTACCCCTTAATGCCTTTGCTAGGGAGTTACTTACCAGGTTAGGTTTAGGAGTATGTCAATTTAACCCTAAAGCATGGAGGCCGGTCGTCTCTATGCAAGTTTTATAGAGGGAAGTGTATGAAAGGGATCGTCCTCTTACTGTGGACGAGTTCCTCTACTGCTACAAACCCTCAGAGATTAACTAGTCCCTTGGCTTTTATCTATTCATAGCCAAGGGCAAATATTGTAGACTATTAAAATCACTTGTAACATCTGATAGAAACTGGAAGATGAAGCTTTTCTTCGTCTTTGATTTTGGGTTGGACACCCTGTCGAGGTTGGCAGGGATCCATTTGCCCCCTACATTGGAGAGTTAGGGAACCTTCATCTTGAAAGTATTTTTTTTTAATATATATATATATATATATATATATATAATCATCTAACCCTTTTTTTTTTTTCATAGCTGTTAGACGACCATCTTTGAGTAGATTCTCTCTTGAACGTGTCTAGAGAGCTCATCTATACACTGACAGGAGTTTCCATGCATTAGTCACCCTTTATCATCTTGCGACTTGGAGACTTGGTCTTGAGCCATCTCCTGAAGTTTTAGCCCATGAACTTATAACTCGTAGACATGAGTTTTTATTTAAAGAAAATTATTTAAATATTATCTTTTAAATAATTCTAACATTTTTCTTTACAGGGATGGTAACCATGAAAGAAAACAAGGGAAATGGGGTAATGGACGAGGTAACTAGTCTAGAGGCTCAATCTTAGCCTCGTCCTTTTGTTGGAGATAAAAGGAAAAGTTTATCCAAGACGCTGGATTTGGGAAATCTTCCCAGTCGTCAAGGAAACAAGAAGGCGAAGCATGGGTCATCCATGCCTAGGATTGTCAAGTCTGGCCTTCCTATTCCTCCTACATTTCAGCCGTCCATCCAAGTCCATGATGTAGACTCGTCTATGCCCATTGAAGTCACCCCGTCCAAGACCACTGCACCTACCTCGTCTCACCCTTCTCAAAGGGTTCCTATGAATCTCGTTGAAA
This sequence comes from Quercus glauca, assembly GCA_023736055.1. NCBI lineage: Eukaryota > Viridiplantae > Streptophyta > Magnoliopsida > Fagales > Fagaceae > Quercus > Quercus glauca. The sequence goes on along the minus strand of CM043318.1, from coordinate 21,495,847 downwards.
ATGAAGATTTGGCTTGGGAACGGTTTCAGAAGGCCATGACTGATGGGGATGTGGCTGCATGCTATGACATGTCCTTGAAGGAATTTGAACATTCTGCAGTTCATGATCTCTTCAAGGTATGTAATTTCGCTTTTGTCTCGTCTTGTTACTTTACACTTTTCTCATCTAACAAGTGTTTTTTTTTTATTTTTTTTTTTGTACTTTAGGCAATGTCAAAGTTCATTGTAATGTCTAGGAAGGCCACAGAGATGGACAAGATGAGGATCCAGCTTGAGACGAGGATCCAGGAGGTTAAAGATGACTGCAGGGCCTGGGCTGAAGTGGCAGCCAAGGCTACAGATGAGGCCAAGGAACTGCAAAACCTCATTGAAGAGCTCAAAGGACACCCATCTTGACTATCTTCAGAAGAGGAATAATAAGTTGAGCACCCTTCTTAAGAATGCCAAAGAGGACGCTGTTGTGGAGTTTAGAGCCTCCAAACAGTTTACTGACCTTTTGGATACAAACTATGCTGCTGGCTTTGAAAATTTTCGTATGGACGCTGAGGAACGCTTCCCTGAAGTTCACTTCAGCTCCATCAAGCTCAATATTGGTGTTGTAAGCTCTCTCCTTCAAACAAGTTTTGAAGATGTCAATATTGAGGACGATGCCACTACCCAGCTTGCTCAGGACAATCCCACTCCTGGAGACAACCCTCAGTGAAAGATGTTTGAAATATTATATTTGTCATTCTCCTTTTTTATTTTTTTATTTTTTTATTTTTTTATATATATATCAAGTCAGTTGTTTTGGACCACTTGAATTTATCTAAGTACATTTTACTTGTCTATAATCTTTGTGACGAGCTTTCAAACAATTGCCTTCTAGGCTTTACTATAGAAGGGTTTTTGGACGGTGGCCGTCTACCCTTTTTCTAAACTTTTATGAATGAATGTTTATTTCCATCACTTTTTATTTACTATTGAACATGTTATTGTATGGACGAATTTCTCTTTATTTACATCATCCATGTCATGCTGGTTTTTAAGTGTGGTCCATCCACCCATGAAAGCATTTTAGCTCATCCATGTTAAGATAATTTCCTCATGTTCTAAATTTTTACCATCCTTTAAACTTTACAAGTATAACTCATCTTATGAATGGCATTGCTTTCGCCAGCTTTACTCGTCCTGAGATTTGAATTAGCTAGTTCTACTTTTCGTCCATGAGCTGGACAATTTATACTCGTCTTTATGCAAGACGTTTCTAGCTTTATCCGTCCAAAGGTTGGATCGTTTTGGCTATTTATATTTATCCATGGATTTGAATATTCTCATGCACGTATTTTCTCGTCCATTGGTTGGACGAATAAGCTTTAGGCTTTTTCCTTGCCCATTAGTTAGACGAATATGCCTTAAGCTTATTTTTCTTTGCTTTATCCTCAGTTTAAGAAAAGCTTATAGACGTTACATCTCTGCGTCCAGAGATTTTATTCGTCTTGGGCCTTTAGCTTTCTTGTGGATGAAGTTATGTAAATTAGAAATTCATACAAGCATGGTACATGCTTAGAAGCTAGTGCCTTTTAGGGAATTAAAAATGCTCACTTACAAACAAATTTCTAAGTCCATGACTTCGTCCATAGTCCATAAATAGTGCACGGTTTAGAAACTGGTGCACCTTTAGGGAATTGAAACACAACATATATTACTTATAACAAACACAAGTAAATGCTAGTAATAGAAATCAACACATAACTTCAACTCATCCAGGACGACCACAATGTCTAGGATGACACTCGTCAAGGCTGATATCCTACTGATAATATCTCCTTAAATGCTCAACATTCCAGGGGTGCTCTAGCTTTCTTTTGTGCAGGGCTTTTAAGTAATATGATCCTTGTCTCTTGGAATTAATAACCCTGTAGGGTCCTTCCCAATTAGGTCCTACTTTCCTATGGGCTGGGTTTCTGGTCGCCAAAGAGACCTTTTTTAGGACAAGGTCTTCAATGTTAAAGCGCTTAGGTTTCACCATTGCATCATATTGTCTAGTCATGAGGTTTTTATGTTGTATATATAGGTATATACAAGGATAGGTTGTAATAATGATGGTTGAGTTTGGAGAATATGGTTTCATAAAGTGAAAATTCAAGTTTTGGAATTTTCTAAGTGAAAATTTTAAATCTGAATTTTCTCGAATTTTCTAGAATTTTCTGGAATTTTCTAGAATTTTCTGGTGACTATTAAGAAAGATTGAAGAGGTTTCAATCTTTGTTAACCGCTTTATGAAAAAGTAACTAACTCTCCACACGTGCCTTTTCATGAAACATAACAAGGTTTCAATATTTGTTAACCGTTTTATGAAAAAGTAACTAACTCTCCATACGTGCATTTTCATTAAACATAACGAGGTTTCATGAAGTAACTAACTCTCCATATGTGCCTTTTCATGAAACATAATCCTATGGGTATAAACAGAGGCTTTTGTTCTCTTAAAAAACTAATTTTCACAAAAATCAAAAGTTGGAGAGAAACACAAGAAACACAAGAAATCTTGTGGTCATTCTCCAGAATTGCTATCTGTAGAACCCAACATCTTGGTTGTATCCTAGAGACAAATTTGCGATAACCCTTTAGCAACAAAAGTGTGGGGGGCAAATATTGTCTAAGGAAAACGATATAGTGCCTCCAAGTTATCTACTTTCTTTTTGTCTTTTCTTTTAATCTTCTTCTTCCATTATTACTTTGTCTAATATTCCCAACATTTTATATCTCGCGGTCCTTTGCTCCGCGTTGATCCTTATCTCGTCTATTAGATCAAGGTTGAGACGAAGTTGCTCTTCGTTATCCTCGTCTTGATACTTTATCACCCTGTGGTTTGCCATATGTACTTCTGCAGGTATCATTGTTTTACTTCCATAGGCTAGTTTGAAGGGAGTTTCCCTTGTGGGGGTCCTTATAGTCGTCCTGTAAGTCCACAAAACACCTGGTAGCTCGTCTGGCCATACTCCCTTTACCCCTTCAAATCAAGTATTAATGATTTTCAACAAGGATCGATTTGTGACTTTTGCTTGTCCATTTGCTTGTGGGTGGGAGGGTGAGGAATAATGATTCTTGATTCCAAATTGTTTGTAAAAGTCTCTAAAATGTGTGTTGTCAAATTTCCGTCCATTGTTTTACACTAGCTCCCTAGGTACCCCAAACTTGCATACAATGTTCTTCCAAACGAAATTTTTGACATTTTGCTGTGTGATCTTTGCTAGGGGTTCGGTTTCCACCCACTTAGTGAAGTAATCGATCCCTACTACTAAAAACTTCATCTGCTTGGTTCTAAGTGGAAAGGGACCCAAGATATCTAATCCCCATTGTGCAAAGGGCCATGAGGCCATCATCGGGGTGAGATACTCCGATGGTTGTCTAGGGACGTTGCTAAAGCGTTGACATTGGTCACACACCTTGACATAAACCCTAGCATCTGCTTGAATAGTTGGCCAGTAGTAATCGGCACAGACGACTTTATGGACTAGTGCTCTTGCTCTTGAGTGGTTTCCGCATACTCCTTCATGAACTTCCTTCAACACATAGTTTGGCTCGTTCGGAGCTAAGCATCTTAAGTAAGGCTAAGAGAAGCCTCTTTTGTATAATACCTCGTCTATGAGGATATACTTCGTAGATTTGATCCTCAATTTTCTAGCCTTGTCCTTGCCCTCCAGAAGCCTTCCATCTTTAAGGTAAACTACTATCGGAGTCATCCAATTTTATTCTCCTTCAATTTGCTGTACTTTTGGAAGATCTATGCTTGGGATATATTGGACTCTATCATACTCGACCACAGCCCCCTCTGTTGAAGCTGCTTTTGCCAAAGCATCTACTTCCATGTTTTCCTCCCTTGGGACTTGAACATAGTCGGCTTCTTTAAACTTTTTTATAAGCCGTTTCACCTTATCATGATACCTTTTCATACGGTCTTCCTTAGCTTCACATATTCCATTCACTTGATTTATGATCAACTAAGAATCTCTTTGGACAACTATTGACTCTGCCCCTAAGGACTTAAACAATTCCAACCCTTTAAGGAGTGCTTCATATTTAGCTTCATTGTTGGTTGTTTGATATTGTAGACGAGATGCATATTTCAACTTGTCCCCTTTAGGGGATTTTAGCACAACTCTAATTCCTCCTGCGTATAATGTGGATGAACCATCCACATAGACGACCCACTTCTGAGCTCTATCTTCCCCATCCAACTCACCTTGGTTGGGAGTGAATTCTGTAATGAAATCTGCCAATACTTGAGCTTTTATCACGCTTCTTGGTTGGTACTTAACATCAAACTCACTAAGTTCTATGGCCCATTGGATTAGTCGTCCCACGACTTCCAACTTGTTCATCGCCTTCTTGAATGGATGATCTGTTAGGACGTTGATGACATGAACTTGAAAATAATGTCGTAACTTCCTAGAAGCTGTGACCAAAGCAAAGGCTAACTTTTGCACCATGGGATATCGTCCTTCCTCTCCTCTTAATGCTCGGCTTATATAATAAACCGGCTTCTGTATCTTCCTTTCTTTTCTAATTAACGCTGAGCTTACTGCATGTGAAGATACTACCAAATACAAGTATAATTCTTCACTTGGTATAGACGGGCTTAGTAGAGAAGCCACTATGAGGTAGGCCTTGAGGTCTTGGAAGGCCTTTTGACACTCGTCCATCCATTCAAATGCCTTTTTAAGAACCTTAAAAAATGGTAAACACTTGTCAGTAGCTTTCGAGACAAACTTGTTAAGGGCAGCAACTCGCTTAGTGAGAAACTGGACTTCTTTGATATTCCTTGGTGGCTCCATATCCAGTATCGCTTGAATCTTATTAGGATTTGCTTCAATTCCCCTCTGTGAAACCATGAACCTAAGGAATTTTCCTGATGAAACTCCAAAAGCACACTTGCTCGGATTTAACTTCATGTTGTATTGTCTAAGCGTATCGAAGGTCGTCCAGATGCCTTTCCTCGTCCAAGCTCTTTATCAACATGTCATCTACATAAACTTCCACATTGCGTCCAATCTGTGGACAAAACATATGGTTAACTAGCCTTTGATAAGTTGCCCCTGCGTTTTTCAAACCGAAGGGCATCACCTTGTAGCAAAATAGGCCTTGACTGGTGATGAGGGATGTCTTCTCTTAATCCACCTCTTCCATCCTTATTTGATTGTAACCTGAGAAGGCATTCATGAAACTTAGCAATTTATGATCTGCAATTGAGTCCACCAGCTGGTCAATGCGTGGCAATGGATAGCTATCCTTGGGCAAGCCTTGTTCAAATCGGTGAAGTTTACGCACATCCTCCATTTGCCATTAGCATTCTTGACCATCACCATATTAGCCAAACAGTTCTGGTAATAAACTTTTCGAATAAACTTTGCCGTGGTTGACTTCTAAATTTCTTCTTTAATTTCATTATCTCGTTCAGGAGCAAACACTCTTTTCTTTTGACATAACGGCTTGAAGGAAGGATACACATTTAGACGATGGGTAATGACACTTGGGTCAATACCTGACATGTCTTCATGACTCCATGTGAATACATTAGTGCTCTTCTTTAAGAACTGGACAACGTCTTGCTCCTTTTCTTTTCCATGCTCACTCCAATCCTTGTAAGCTTTTCAGGGTCATTCTCGTCCAAAGGAACGTCTTCCAATACTTCGGTGGGCTCTACAACAATCCTTCTCTCCTCAATGCTCATTGTCTGCATGTGCTCGTCCATACCCAACATGGCTAAATAACATTCTCTTGCTGCTAACTGATCCCCTTGTACTTGTCTTAGCCCGTACTCTGTAGGGAATTTGACTAATAGGTGGTAGGTAGATGTTAATGCCTTCTAACTGTTCAAAGTTGGCTTCCAATGATGGCGTTATAAGAAGATGAACAATCCACCACAAGGAAATTCACTTCCTTGGTTATCTGCTGTGGGTATGATCCTACAACTACAGGTAGGGTAATGGTGCCTACAGGTTACACTTTCATTCCTCTAAATCCCACTAAGGGTGAACATAATGGACAAAGTTGATCTTGTCCGAGCCTCATTTGTTGGAAGGTGAGGTAATACAAGATGTTTGCCGAACTTCCATTATCCACCAACACTCTTCTAGTTGTATAATCTGCAATGAGTAAAGTGATGACGATTGCATTGTCATGTGGGTGATGGATTCTTTCAGCATTCTCGTCCGTGAACGTAATGGCTGGCTTGTCCGTCCCCCTCGTCCTTGGTGATCATTCAGAGAGTTGGACGTTTTGTACCACCTTGAGATACATCTTCCTTGACTAGGAAGACTACCCTGTTGAAGTACCTCCTATAATAACCCTTATTTCTCCAAGTGGGGGCCGTGATGACTCTTCTACCTTTCTTTTCAACTTTTCGTCGTTATGATCTCTTCCAACAAAATGCCTCAACTTTTCCTATCTGATGAGATTCTCTATCTGCTGCTTTTAAGTCATAGCACTCGTCCGTGTCATGCCCATGATCTCTTTGGAAGCGGTAATTTCCTATCTGCTGCTTTTAAGTCATAGCACTCGTCCGTGTCATGCCCATGATCTCTTTGGAAGCGGTAATATTTGTTCTTATTGTGCTTATTAGGATCTCCCTTCATCTTCTTTAGCCATTTCAAGGATGGGTCATCTTTAATTTGGATAAGTACTTGATCAAGTGGAGCATTCAAGGGCATGTAGTGCTGACCCCTTCCTGAAGACGAACCTGCCTTCTTGTTGTCTCGATCTTTCTTCTCTCCTGTCCAAGCCTTCTTTGGAAGAGGACCCTACTCTGGATGACGTAGGAGATCTGCTTCCATTTGCTCAGCTTTCTTCCTTTTCTTGGTTATGATTGCATCCTCTGCATTCATGAAACTTTGGGCTGAATGGACGAGTTTAGCCATGGTTTGAAGCTTGCTCATAGAGCTAATGGATGAATAAATCAAAATTAACTCCATTATGGAAGGCTGCCAATAGCAACTTGTCGTCCATCTCATCTACCGTCAGGGTTTTCCTGTTGAAAATAGTAATGAAGGAGCGCAAGCTTTTATTTTCCCCTTGCTTTATGGTTAATAGGCTGGATGCGGAGCGCTTATGCCTTTGTCCTCCAATAAAATTGTTGACAAACAATTTACTCAATTCTTTGAAAGAACTTATGATGTTTGGAGGTATCTTGCTGAACCACACTCATGCTGGCCCTTTAAGGGTGGTAGGGAAGGCCCTACACATGGTCTCGTTTGGAATCCCTTAAAGGCGCATCTTAGTTTTGAAGGTTGTGATATGATCACACGGATCGCGCATTCCATCATATGAGTTCAAGGAAGACATCTTGAACTTAGAAGGCAGGGGATGACTGTTGATGGAAGCCACGAAAGGGGAATCAGTTCGATGAACTATATCATCTATGGGATTCGCCCTTCTAATGTTCTCCCTCACCTCGTCCATGGCCTTCCTCATTTGATCTATCTCCTTCTCCAAGTGTGACACTCTTTGACTAGTTCTCACGCTCAGCGTTTTCTCCTTCTCTAAGTTCTTGACTCTGGGCTTGTCCTTCCATATATCTTTCATGACGCTGTCTCCTTAGATTAATCTCCCTAGTCAACTCTTGGTTTTGACAGGTTAATTCTGCTACGGCAGTTGCCATAGATTGCACTTGTTGTATGGAAGGTGGTTGCATGAAAGGTGCTGACTGGCGATCACGGTTGGGATGACTAGAAGCGTTCCCACTCTCCTAGTGGCCTAGACTAGTGGCCATTGATCTTATCCAAACCATGCAGCTTTTTGTCAAAGAAAGATAAATTGCAAAACGCAAGTTTAATCTTTCCCACAGACGGCGCCAACTGATGATGCAAAGAAAATCAGTAGGCTGAATGCTCCGGGCTTCAATGGACTAGTGATTGTTTGAGAGGCTTGAAAAGAAAAGACACAAGATCAAAGGTGACTGGGATGAACCGGCCAAGAACCCTCCGATGCTTAAGTTAGTTTTTTCTCTGGAACGTTAGAATTCCAACTTTAAGAGTAGTGAGAACTTACCTCCATTTGATGTGGATGAGTGCTTATATAGTGTGCTTTGGAGTGGTTACTTGTCTCGTAACTTCCCCAATATTTGTGGAAGTTAGAAGGTTTAGACTTAACTTCCACAACTGCTATAAAAGTTAGAATGTTCAATCTTATCTTCTCGAATTGCCATTGGAAGTTAAGTATTTAGTAGGAAGTTATAGCAATGAACAAGGAACTTTCTCATGTTTTAAAATAGTAACACGTGGTCCGATTCACAGGCTTCTATAGATAAATCTACTTCTAAAAATTTCCTAAGTGCTGGGGGTCGTCTAGATGCTTTCTCGATGGACGACCCTTATTCCCATGGATGACCGTCCTACTAGGGATGACATCCTATCTTTCTGACCTGGACGTTTTTCATGGACAAATTGAAGTTGATTCAATTTTTAGTTTGCCATCACACTTAAAAGAAATAGAACATTTAACTTATTAATAACTATACTATTTATAAGACCTAGAATACATTAATTAGATTGCCAAATAATTCTAAAAGAGGATAATCAATTTGATAAGATCAAATTGAGAGACTCAAACTTTTCGTTGACTATCGGAGTTTTTAGAAAATTTGAGTGTATTCTATTCAGTCTGTTTGGAATCGATATCCATGGACATTTAGTATTGACCAATATATATCTTTGTCAAGTGAAAGATTATATTATTTAGTTAATATATTTTATGCAAAATACGATCTATTCAAGTAAAAACCTCTTCAAAGTTGTATTAATTGTTATAACGAAAAGCTCATTGGATCCATGGACGCTTAGTATTGACCAATATGCATCTTTCTAAAGTCAAAGATTATATTGTTTAGTTAATATATTTTATGCATGATATGATCTATTCAAGTAAAAACCTCTTCAAAGTTGTATTAATTAATATAAAGAAAAGCTTTTATATATATATATATATATATATATATATATATACACTTTCAAAAAATATTCTTTAATAATTATTTTAAAAAACACAGAGTACATAAACGTACACATAAACGTAACCATTAACACACACATAACCTTGTACAAGTCACAAATTAGGGTTTCTAAAAAAAACCCAAATGGCGTATTGCTCATAAGAAGGGTTGTGATTAAATTTTTCTGGAAGTTTGCTTAACTCATTTTTTGGATAGGTGTTGTTAAGAGTCTTTCTTTCATGTAGCCTTTGGGGTAATTGTTTTTTAGAGGCCTTCGTGAATGGTTGTGGGATATTGTATGAAGTGTAAAATTAGGAGCCTCTCTCTTTCTCAGGGCCAAGGGAAGTTTGTTAGTTTGAAATTCTGCAATTATCAACACTCTCTTATATAGGAATGATGTCCTTTAGTCACGTCGATTAGAGTTTTTATGGTTGGCAATAAGTCCAAATAATTTAAAGGTGGTTAGCAATATTAAGGTAATTAGATTGAACAAATGGCATAAAATTAGATCAAAATTGAAGTTCAATTTGAAATCTAATTGATTTTTCTATCAATTTTGAAGTATACTCATTAATTTATTTTGCTGGTTTGAAGTATACTACTCCAAAAATTCACAATACAAAATTTTACGGGATAACCAATTTGTTGATTTGCGACCGCCTTAGCAACTACGTCAAATTGGACTATGAACATGTGTTTCAACCTAACCTTTGTATTAGTGAATGAAACATTGGGCACCATAGGTTCCCTCCTATTATATGTGTCATGTTGCATAATTGCTCTAGTTGCAAGTTGCAACATTTTTCTTAATTCTTAAAACTACTCGCCTATGTTTGTAGCGAGCATATATGTGTAAAATACAAGATTGTAACAAAAAATATATTTAATTTATATCGTTTGATATGTAATGTATATGTTTATGTTTTAAATTTTTAGAAAAATAATTAGTTAATTATATTTTGAAAGTATAATGTTGTTATTTATTAAAGATTAACAAATAATGAATAGCAGTTCAATAAAATAACAGTTTGATATTACCAAAAAAAATTTAAAATTTTTGGGCTATAAGTTGAACATCATTTGTCATAATATTTGCTTCAATTTCATGCTTAAAAGTAATAATTTTAAGTTAGAAAGTTTAAATTAATTTTAAATAGTTTAGAATTAGGTTAAATGGACTTGAGCTAGAATGAGATATAAATTGTTTGAAATGAGTTTGCAATGGCTTAAAATTTTTTTTCTCTTACCAGGGAAGAATTATTGAAGTTAGGGAAGTTTTTGAAACAATTTCTCCTGAAGTTCTAATAGAATTTTAAAATTTGAGAAGTCATATTACTATTGAGCCAACAATAGTTTTGTCATATAGTTTCCAGACCAAATTGTTGGATTTGATGAAAAGAATTGTTTATTTATTTATTTTTAGGAACTAAAAGAACTATTGTTAGTTTTAGGAATACCATATTTTGGTGGGTTATTCTAAATTATTTAGCTAAGGTTCTCTACAATATAGGCAATAGTGAGGTAATTATCTAAGTCACCTTGATGCAATCAACCGAGCCACCAGGTTTGAGAGCAAGGTGGGATCCCTGGATGTAGCGGCACAAACCAACCCTTTTTTTAGGCCCTTTAGGCAATTCCTTTGAGTTCTCTTAAAATAATGATGGAGCTTTGTTTGAGGAATCTAATGAAGCCAGTATTGGAGCGGTAATTCAAAACTTAGATGGTGAAGTTATGGGAGCTCTTTTAGAAAAAGCCATCATCAGTGGATATTCTCGAGTCCTTAGAGCATTCACATTAGTAGATGGAAACTCATGTATAATAGAAAAAACTACCATTTTTACACATTTTGTCTCAAAATTGCTCCACATCAGTGCTTCCAAAGTCTGGTATAATCATCTATATTTATCCATGAGCTACAGTAACCGTGTATATATACACGGTACTGTAGCTCATGTATTTATTATTTTATTAATATAAATTCGCACCAATTTTTCTCTCTCTTCTCTCCATGCACAACTACCTCAACTCCTCATCTTCTTCTCCTCAGATGCACACAAACACAAACACAGCCACACACAAAGAACACAGACAAACCCACGCTACAATTGCTTGATCGGTGCTTGACCGAGAGGGAGTGGGTCTTGCTGGAGATCGGTGCTCGGAGATCTGACCGGTGCTTGCTGGAGATCTGATCGGGTATAGAGTTGGGTTTTGTTTGGAGATTGGGTTTTTTTTTGGAGATTGGGTCTTGTTTGAGAAGTGAAGCTGTCTATGGAGATCTGATCGGTATAGAGATGGAGATAAAGAGAGAGATGACCGATCGGTGCTTGCTGGAGATTTGACCGATCGGTGCTTGAGGAGTGAAGCTGATCGGTGCTTGGAGATCTGATCGGTGCTTGTTTGGGTCTTGTTGTTTGAGGAGTGAAGCTGTGGAGATCTGGCCGGTTTTGTGTGGAGATTGGGTCTTGTTGTTTGAGAAGTGAAGCTGTGGAGAGATGTAGATAAAGAGAGAGATGAGTAGAGAGAGATAGCAACAGATCAGAAAAATGGGTAGAGAGAGTGAGATAGAGAGAGAGAACGCGTATGTATAGGAAGTTGAGAGAAATAATAAAAAAATTGGGAAGAATGAATATTTTATTATAAAATCTTGTAAAATAAATGAACTGATGTGGGTGTTTTGTAAAAGTGAATGTGTAAAATAGAAAAAGTAGGTTTTTAGTGTAAAAATAGATGTGTAAAATACACATACTGATGTGAATGCTCTTAGTAGCTAGAAGAGCAATTCTTTTTGTTTGTGAAATGAGTTTTAATCAATCTTTTTTTGAAGGAGACTTTGAGTTTGTTATAAACTCCTTGCGACATGGTGCTATGTCCTCTTCTGCCTTTGGTCATTTAATTCAAGACACTATCTTTTGTCAGCTCTTTTTCTACAGAACGTTCCTTCTTTCTTTCTATTAGACAAAGTAATGTTAGACAAAGTAATGTTGTTGCACATACCTTAACTAGAAGAGAGTAAGATCTTTTTTTTGCTTTTAGTTTGAATGAAGTTTGTTCTTTCAGACATTGCTAGTACTACTGTTGCTGATTTACCGGTCTCTTAATAATATTCATTATGACTTGATTCTAAAAGAAAAGTGCAAGAAGGCCCCAAATTATAACCAATAGAGTTAAATCTTTACTTGTGGGAGGATTAATAAATTATTCATAAAATAAATTGTTCTATTTAGCTGCTTAAATTATTTGACTATTAGCAATTAATTTCCAATTGCCTCTTCTTATCAACAAGTAAGATTGCCATCAAGAATTCATTTTTAAAAGCAAAAACTAAAATTAAACGTGTAATGCTGTTAGTATATTTAGGATCAACGGGATTTAAATAAATATTTGAGTAGCATGTTAGCGACAAGAGGCTGGCCCCACAAGGTATCATCACATTAACACCAGCAATACCGCTTCGTGGCATGTTATTTTATTTTTATAAGTTATAATTCAATTTAGTGTTTGTTTGGATTGAAACGAAAAATTAAAATTATTTCACTATTTAGTTTATTTTTGTTACTATTTATGAGTCTCAATACACTTTTTGACACCATTCATGAGCCACACTGTTTTATTTTAACTAACTTTTACATTTATTTACAGTACTTTCAGCAACAATTTTTCAGATTCAGCAAAATAAGTGGTATCCAAACACACCATAATTATTTCAAACTAGGCCTTTTCCATGGACGGTGATATCTGATGGTACGTACAATGAAGATTCCTGATCTTTGATTCTCTTATGATTATAATGGTACCTACTGCTATTGCTATAGTCAAATAACATTAGGATTATTATTGAAATTATTAAGTACATGAAGCTAAGCGACATACTGTTCCATACTGGGTTTGTTGATGCAATGAGTAATAATTTCAATAAAAATCCTTACTTTTTGCTACTTATTTTTTTATCTATAAATTATAATATATATACTTTAAAAAAAAAAAAAATCTGGATAGTGGCCGATTTTGATGTAATCTGTTCAAACAGGATGTGGTACATTAGTTTGTTTGGCCATTTTTTTAAGTTTTTTTGAAATGATGCTTCTTAAATATTTCAGAAAATGATAGTTTTATTGAAGTTATAAATGCAACAAATAATTTACTGTAAGAGAGGAAATGTATTTATCCTGCCTTTATACAAATCTCAACTGAGAGAGGATGGTATTATCTAAGACTAATATTATATTTATAACATTTCTACAACAAATTAATTTAAGTGACAAGTCGTTATTGGTTTTAAATTTAACATACAATTAATATTACTTTTTTATTCATCAATAACAGTTTGTCACCTGAAATTAATTTGTTGTAAAAATGTTATAGACATATCATTTTTCATAATTTAATTTTTTTTCATATTTGTTTGAAAATCCTCATATTAGCCTAAGTTAACGAAGCCGTGGAATAATAAGATAATTTTAAATGTCCGCAAACGAATGTATGAAATTATTCTGTGAAAGAAATGTCTGAAAAACGAGACGCAAATGACAATTTGGTGTAGTACCTACGTTGTTTCCATTTGTGTTAGCAGAGCAAATTAATTAAGTAGGCTTCTCATTTTCTAGGGTCCATAAATTCCCACACCTGATATAATTAATAACTAGTATATACTAACTTGTAACCCATGTATATGAACAGAAACACTTAAAAATATATAATAAGATGCATAATATAAATCATATATATAATTTAAATACTATTAATAGTCATTTTTATATTTTGTTAACTCTTTAAAAAAATTTGTAAGGATATTATTAGGTAAAAAATGTAAATTGTCCATATTTTTTTATAAAAAAAATTATTGTGAAGCACCTTTTTTTTTTTTTTTTTAAGAATTCATTTATTTTAGACTCTTTGGTTTTTGTACTTAATAACTCACTTGGATGAATATTTATAATGTGGTCCCACATTTATTCTAAAATTAAGAAATAAAATTCTTTAAGAATAAATAATTTAGGACACATGGCACAAAATTGAAACTCTAATTTGAAATTCTAATTTGAATTTCTCTCACACATATATATATATATATATATATATATATATCACATATCGTTTCTTTTTTTAATAAAAACTTTATAAACATTAATATAAACATATACATATACATATACATATACATATAAATCTACATTAAATTTTTTATATGCTAAATTGAAATTACACCATCTAACTTTAATTTTAATATTGCTCCAAACACAATTGAGATTTTGAATAGAGTAATGCTGCAGTCACAAACTATTTCACAACATTTTTACAAACTGTTGATATGGACAACTTTTTATTAGTTTTCAACTAGATCCACCATTAACGTCATCTTTTTATGTACTAATAACCACTCAACATATCAACAGTTTATAAAACTTTTTGTAAAAAAGTTTGTATCTCAAGCATTATTCTTTTGAATATTATAACAATGAGTGCTCCTTTAATTTTAGGCAGTGCTTCAAAAAGAAACAATGGAGTAGTCAGTGTTAACATTGACTGGAGAGTCCCCAATAATGGACATGATCCATAGGACGTCGGCAATAATTATGCAAGTCCAAGTCTCTAATATCTCGATTATAAAAATTGCAATGATCGAACTAATGACATTCAAAATCAAAAATTTATTTTTTAGATCTTTTTGTTTCTTTTTTTTGTTTGAGTTTGTCAATTTTAAAGTCATCAATGCAATGGCCATGCCACTGAGGATGGTCATTACCACCATCACTGGAGAGTCCCCAAGAATAGATATAATCCATATGACGTCGGCAGTAATTATGCAAGTCCAAGTCCCTAAATTCTCGATTATAAGATCTGCAAAGATCGAACCAATGACATTCAAAATCACAAATTTATTTTTTAGATCTTTTTTTTTTTTTTTTTTTTTAGTCTATCAATTTCAAAGTCATCAAGGCAATGGCCATGCCACTGAGGATGGCCATTACCACCATCATTGTACCTTTTATAATTTATTTTCATATAGAAATGATCAAATTCAAGTGAAGAGAAGAAATAATTTTTTATTTTTTTTTCTCTCTTCGTATAAAATTAGTAGTGGAAAACTATATTCATAATAGATATATTTGCACGTCTTTTTTGTTTTTATTCTTGACTCTCTTGTTAATGATATCAATCCAAGGCCATTAACTTTGAACCAAAAACAAAAAACACAAAACGTCCTAACTTACTAAAAATTAGTAATTGAGGTTCTTAATTACCCATTTTAACTGTCATACACACACGCACACTCGAATTTGACCCATTATATATAATAGATATATTTAAATTTTTAGCCTTATTTAAATAATTACGGTTAGCAAAGAGCTATGGTTTGCGAGTGATTAATTATTACAATTTGAAGGTGAGCTAAAAAATTGTAGGTAATATATTATTTTTTATAAAAGATTTATACACATAACCTAATCTAATCTATATTAATATTTATAAAACCGAAAACATTTGACTTTGGGTTGACCTCAAAATATTTTGTCATATAAGATTTTATGTGCTCACAATTTTACATGTAAATATTTAATATATATTTTTCAATTAGACTTAAATTTTATTTTATATTTAATCTCTCAATTAAATGATAAAATAGATAATTCAATGTATAAATACAATCATAATAAATATCTATTAATATATATATATATATATATATATATATATATATATAATGGCTTTACATAAAAGCACAATAACAATAAATTCCATAATTATCAAATTTCAAATTTATATACAAAATAAAATTCAAAGAGAGAAAACCAAAGTTTTCATACAATATTTAAATAAATACTTTATAAACATAAACATAAACATTTACATATTCTTATACATATACTTTACAATTTTTTATATGCTAAATTAAAATTACATACTCTTATATTGCCTAACTTTCAATTTAGTTTTGTAACTTTAATTTCTTCAAATCTATCTATTCTATTATTTTTTATTGTTCTTTCCTCTCTACATAGTGTTCCTTTCATTATTGTAGGAACCGAGTTTGAGCACTATTCCTTGCGAATGAGTGGACTCAAGCCTAGCTGGCCCAATACAATGAATTTATAGAGTGCGCGTCAAAGAACTAGGCCCTAGTGAGGATTGCAACAATTAAACATGGTAATACATGGATCGGGTGGCAAGAACACAAACTAAAATATGAAACTAGGCTCCTCGGCCATTTTCTTGGATCGTATAGTTCTTATTCCTTCTTTAGTACTAGGTTACAAAGATGATACAAGTGCCACCATCTTTTTTCCTTCTAAAACTTCCGTCCCCATTTTTGGAGGATTTATTACATTTTATATCCTCTTCTGGTTAATCCTGGCCCTCCATTTGTTGATCATGCAGGTCACCACTTGAGTGCCTGTCCCATCAGCCACCTTCTCATCCTTCCTGTGGGTGGTAGCAGCTAAGGCGGCACTGTTCAGGGGTCACTTCTCCATTAATGCGGCCAGAACGTTAGTTGTGGGCATTTAATGTGGAGGTGATAGTTCCTCCTAGGATTTCTCCTCCACCATGTTTTCATGGCTAACCCGTTGTGCTTGCCTCTCCCTTGGATCACTTTGGAGGGTTACCTCTGAAGGTACTTTGCTCTCCCTTTCAATGGTCCGTGCGGGCCGAGGACATGATTGTCCTTAGCGGTACTCCTGGGTGATTGAAGCTTCCTTGACTCGTCCTCGGACACTCCTTCCTCCTCGGCGTGGGCCTTGGGCTTAGCATAGAGTGGGCCAGGGTTGCCAAATTCTCTGGCCCAACAACAACAACAACAACAACAATAATAATAATAATAATAATTCAATAGTTTAGGGAGGGGAGATTTAATAGTATGCTTTATTTAATATATATACTAGACTCCTTATTGAATTCAATCAATCCTATATTGCTTTAAAATTAATTGAAATTTTTGGTAAAAATAATAATAATAGGAGTTATTTTTCAACAAATGTTTAATTTTTAAAAAATTAAAAAGTGCATATTTCCACATATATAATATAAGTTACCATTCATTATCATGGCGTATATCTTTAAAATTGTCAAAAATACATCTTAGCCATGAAATAATCTTTGTAACTTTTCCTATTTCAACACAAATAGAAAGAGTCCTTCCAAATATAACCATTATAAAATGATGGACTAAAGAGTTATCGATCTTATAAGCAAATGATGTAAATATAGGGTTAGGCTAGAATGATTGAATTTGTGGACAAATAGCCTTCTTACAGAAAGAGGAAGGAATGGGATTTTTTTTTACCATAATTTTAAATCTTATTAAATTGAGATAATCTATTTACATCTATATCTATATAATATAAAACAGAAAGACATTTGACTTTTTGTTGACATTCTCATGGCAAAACAAATGAATTGTTTGGTGCGTAAATTTGTGAATGAGAAAATTTCAGTTCATAAAACTCAATCATCCATTTTGTTGAGAAATTGCCTTAATTCCAATTGTGACTTGGAATGTTAATTGGGTTTCCTAGTTGAAGAAGAAAATATTAATTTAGGTTTCCTTGGTGTGGAAAGAAAGACTATTCTTTGGTGAGAAAGAAAATTTTATTCCTTATTAAAGAAGTAATGTATTCCTTGTGCTCGAAGGAATAGGAAAAGAAGTCTTATAAATAGACAATACTTTGGCCAAAGGGTCCTCCCTATGGGGAGAGAGAATATAGAATGTGAAACAAAGAGAGAAAAAATAGAATTTTGCTTGGGAGATAGCTAAAGAGGAGAGAGCAAATTGTTGCTTCCTTTGAGAAGATAGCCAAGGAGAGCTACTTGTGTAAGATTTGAACACAAAGAACAAAGAAAGAAAAGCTTGAAAGCTAACAGAGAAAGAAAAGCTTGAAAGCTTAGAGAGAAAAACAGAGAGAAGTTTCTAGAATGATTTTTGTTATTATTCAATGAATGAAAAAAAACTGTACAAGAGGTCCTATATATATAGCAACAGAAAAGGAAAACTAATTTCCACATTATGAGGTAATTAGTTATGGCATGTGTATTAATCACGTGTGAACATAAATAACTAATCTTCTATAAAGTACATGTAGTATAATCAATACACAACAGGTCTTGCAGTTTAGGTAGCTCCTCATATCGTTTATGCAACAGCCTATGCACTTCACCACACTAGTGCACTACACTTCACTGCACTAACTTCTTTCTCTTCTTCTTTTGACTTCTACCATCTTTGGATTTAGCATCTTTGCATTTCACATCTTCACATCCCCCCTCAAGATGAGCACCAGAACCATGGATATTGATGATGCTCATCCTAATAAGCAAAGAAGCTAATTGTCGAGCACTAAGCGCCTTTGCGAGTAAATCTGCTAATTGAGTGTGAGTAGGAGTGTAAAACAACTTAATCACTCTATCTTGCACCTTGTCCCTAACCAAGTGATAGTCAATTTCAATGTGTTTAGTCCTTTTGTGAAATATTGGATTCTCCCTTATGTATATTGCTGCTTGATTGTCACTGAAAAGCATTGCTGGTTGTGGATGATAAACCTCAAGATCCTTCAACAATGCTAACAACAAAGTTATTTCACAAACTATCACAACCAAAGCCCTGTATTCTGCCTTTGCAGAAGATCTAGAGACTATGGACTGTTTTTTAGACTTATGAAACGAAAGATTCTCCTAGCTTGTAATTCCATGCATATGCATGGATACACTTAAAAATATACAATAAGATGCATAATATAATTCCTATATATATAATTTAAATACGATTAATAGTCATTTTTATATTTTGTTAACTCTTTAAAAAATTTTGTAAGGATATTATTAGGTATAAAATGTAAATTCTTCATTTTTTTTTTTAATTATTGTGAAACACTTTTTTTTAACGATTCATTTATTTTAGACTCTTTAGTTTTTGTACTTAATAACTCACTTGGATGAATATTTATGATGTGGTCCTACATTTGATTCTAAAATTAAAAAATAAAACTCTTTAAGAATAAATAATTTAGGATACACGGCGCAAATTTAGAAGTCTAATTTGAAATTCTAATTTGAGTTTCTCTCAGCTTCACTTATTATTATATATATATAGACTAACTTGTAACCCCATACATATGCATGGATATACTTAAAAGATACACATTAAGATGCATAGTACAATAATCTTACATATTTAATTTAAATATTATTAATAGTCATTCTTTTTTCTTTTTCTTTTTTTTACCTCTTTAAAAAGTCTTGTAAGAATGTTATTAGGTAGAAAATGTAAATCATCCATTTAAAAAAAAAATATTTTTATATTTATTAATTCTAGACTCTTTGGTGTTTGTATACAATAACTCACTTTAATGGATATTTATGACATAGTTCTACATTTGATTCCAAAATTAAGAAATAAAACTCTCTCTAGAAATAAATAATTTAAAACACATGGCGCAAAATTGGACATCAATTGTAAAATCTAATTGGATTTTCTCTAAACTTTACCTATTAATATATATATATATATGTATGACTTATAAATTTGAATTGTTTTTAGTTATAAAAAAAAAAAAAAAAGGCTCATAAATATAAAATCATTCAAACTCTCTTTTCCTCTAATTTTATATATAGTGTTAGATATATGATTATGTTATTTATGATTTATTTATATTGGACTCCTCATTTTTTACTCTAAATTAACTCATTTGGCATAAAAAATAAAAAATAAAATTCGATTAGATGGAACACGTGTCGTAAAATTAAACTCTAAATTGAAATCCAATTTTTAAACTAAACTAACTAACTTGGTTCAAAATTTTAAATTTTTTAATTAGATGAGACAAGTAATGTAAAATTAGACTCTAATTGAATTCCAATTTAAAATCTAATTAAATTTTCTCTCAACTTTATATATATATGACTTACAAACTTGAATTGTTTTTAGTTCTACAAAAAAAAAAGGGCTCATAAATATAAAATCATTCAAAAATTATGTTTTTTATGGTTTACTTATATTGGA
Organism: Quercus glauca; assembly: GCA_023736055.1. NCBI lineage: Eukaryota > Viridiplantae > Streptophyta > Magnoliopsida > Fagales > Fagaceae > Quercus > Quercus glauca. The sequence goes on along the minus strand of CM043318.1, from coordinate 21,475,881 downwards.
CTCCTCGTTTTTTATACTAAATTAACTAATTTGGTACAAAATTAATAAACTTAGATTAGATGGGACACATGTCGCAAAATTAAACTTTAATTGAAATCCAATTTTTACATTGAATTAACTCACTTGGTACAAAAATTTAAAAACTTAGATTAGATGGGATATGTGGCGCAAAATTAGACTGTAATTGAATTCTAATTTGAAATTTAATTGGATTTTTTCTCAGTTTTACCTATTTTTATATTCTAGCTTGTAATCTTATGCATATACATGGATACACTTAAAAATATACAATGAGATGCATAATATAATTCTTAATATATAATTTAAATACTATTGATAGTCAGTTTTATATTTTATTAATTCTTTAAAAAATTTTGTAAGGATATTATTAGTTATAAAATGTAAATTGTCCATGTTTATTTTTATTTTTTTAATTATTGTGAAGAACTTTTTTTTTTTACAATTCATTTGTTCTATACTCTTTGGTTTTTGTATTTAATAACTCACTTGGATGAATATTTATGATGTGGTTCCACATTTGATTATAAAATTAAGAAATAAAATTCTTTAAAAATAAATAATTTAGGACACATAGCGCAAAATTGGAACTCTAATTTGAAATTCTAATTTGAGTTTCTCTTAACTTCACCCATTATTTTATATATATATATATATATATATATATATATATATATATATATATATATATATCTTCAATCACTTCACATAAAACAATTCTTGATGTCTTAACAGTCAAAATGACTTGTCATGGTCCCCATTTTTTAACAATTAAAATGCAACTACATCATTGAGTTTGATCTTGTGCGATTATGAATTATTGATTTTGATTAGTTCCACGAGAATTTAAATCAAAATCAATGATGTGTAATGAAAGCATTTTTCTAGACTAAAATTAATGATGAGGTTGCGTGCAGTTGATAATCAGGCAAAGAAATATCACCTTGTTTGGTCTTAATTCTTTATAAATTACAGATTTATATACAACAATTACAATATATATATATATATATATATATATATATATATATATCAAATCCCATATTTGTTTTTAGCTTTGATATGATCTCTTACTGTCCTGAATAATAGAAATGAAAAACGGAGATGTACATGGTATACAATTTCATAAATTTGAGACTTTAACTAACAAAATTAAAAGTTTAGATCTAATATAAAACATGGTTGTAGGGTCCAAATTTGTTGGGCCCTGTACCAACTTTCTATGTTGTGAACCCAACAAGTGCCCAACAATAAATTTGTAGAGAATGGGCTAAACAACTGTGCTGGGTTTGAATTTGGCAACGGGTCATGATGGCTGACCAGAGTAAAAAGGATTTAGGCTAGCGTTTAATAAGAATTTTTTCGGTCCGAAGAGCTTTTATATTTGGAAACTTGTGAATACAATTTTTTCTCCCCCCTTCCTGTGAGACTTGCTTCTCTTATATATACACTCTCTCCCCATCTTCACCGCACACTTGTCTTCCATCTAGGCGCCCACTTGAGTACTAGTCACATCAGCCGTTTGCTTTAACCCACAGTGAGTGGTGGTGGGTGAAGATACACTGTTCAGGTGTCTTCTCCTCATAAATGCGGCCAGGAAAGTTGCTGCAGTGCATTAAATGTGGCGGTGGCAGCTTTATTGGTAAGATACTTCATGATAGCTACGCAGCTAGACATGCCCGAAGCTCAAACCTGGCAGGGAGATCTTCAGCATATCTGCTCGATCAAGTCCTTGGCAGCTCCGTTGGGTAAGGTCCCTTCGGCCCAACTAGGTTGTCTTCGGATGGAGCGTCTGTCTCTTGTGGGTTGCACTTCCACCAGGATGGCGAAGCATTGATACTTTTAACCTCTTCGGACAGAGAGTCATATTTGAACTGGGCCTCAGGCCCAACATATGGCGTTGGGCTTTCTCACCCACAATAGCCCCTAAAAATTTCACTTTTTACCTCGCATCCGAAGAGAAAAAGTGGGGTTTTGATCTTTTGACAAATGGGGGCACTGAACTTTGACTCAACACGTGTGTGCGCATGAATTTAGGCGCCTTCTTTATAACCGCTGCTGGCGCGCCGTTTCCGAGGCGTCATTAATTGCTCCAGGCGGCGTCTTGTCCCTGAAATCTAGCGGTTCATTTCAAATCAACGGACAAGATTCCCCTCAAAATTTCGGGCAGGACAAGTCCCACCCCTTTACCTGCCACTATATATAATCCCAGGGGGGGATTGTCTTCTCATTTTGCAAACTTCAGAACTCCTGGCGAACTCAAGCGTTTAGACTCTCAAAGCCCTTTCTGTCATCTGCTTCAAACCATTCCAGAATCCGTTGCGATCTCCCCGCAAGGCCAAGACAAACATTCTCCGATTCAATCCTACGTAAGTTCCTTTCCTCGAGATTTTTTGAAATCTATTCAGATTGCCTCTTCGGCTATTGGTAGATTTTCTTCAGTTGCCGTTCCGCGTTTCCCTCGCTTTAACCTTATTAACAATGGGTAGATTTGAACACCTAGTGGACAGTCCTTCCCAGATAGAGAAGTTTAGGGAGACGTATCGCATCCCTCGGGAGGTGGGCTTGAGGTATTGCTCCACGGAGGGGTTACTACTGGACCGAGAGGAGGGTGAGGTGATAATCCCCATTATCGCCTTCCTGGAGGGAGGGATGACCATTCCCATGGGTCCAGTCACCAGAAGTTACCTTACCGCCCATAGGCTTAGTCCTGACCAGTGCGCACCCAACACATTTAGAATCTTAGGTGCCGTTGATGACCTAAACCGCCATTTAGGCCTGGGACTAACCTGGCACGATGTGGTACACATGTACGAATGTCATACCAAAGAAAGGGCGGGATACTATTTAAGGTCCCGATCCGATGTCGTCAGACTCCTCTCCGGTCTTCCCAAGTCCAACAAAGGGATGAAGGACGATTATCTGATCGTCTCAGGTGCCTGGCATGATGGGATTCATTGCCCAACCACGCCAGGAGCGCCAGGTGGGACATTCCCCCTTGAGTTTTTCAAACTTTTTTGCTTCTAGCTATTCGGACTTCCTTTCACCATATTGCAATCGTCTGACAGTTCTACTGCCATGTTTACAGATAGAAGGTACGTAGCTCCTCGGCTGAGTCTCACGAATACTGCGGCCTTGAACTACCTTCTTCGGTCGGAGATTTTCGTGAGTGAAGACGGACAGCTTAGGTCTGTTCCCCTCATCCTCGGCTACACTCCGAAGTCTGAGCTCCAGCCTAGAGGCAACGCAATAACACTTGGGGATCGCCGCATAAACCGTGTTGACGTTGCGCGGAAGAACTTTCTAGCCCCCTTCGACCTCGCATCGGTGCCCCATCCAAATCCGCAAGGTATACCGGTGCTTGTTCAGCCCGTTCAGCAAGTTTCTCTTGAACCGGTAGCAGAGGAGGAAGGAGTTTCTTCTACCCCTTCGCTTGATCAGCAGATTGACCAATTTAAGTTCGAAGAGGAAACCTCGGGGGAAGTCGAAATTTTGGCTGCCGAAGAGGTGCTAGATAGGCACTCGGCTGCTTCGCTCTTGCATCTAGCTCTGCCAGACGATTCTGAAGAAGAAGACATGCAGAGCTTATCAAACTTGCTGAAAAACCGGAAGACGACGGATGTGGCCAAAGGTACTGGCACTTCCCAGCCAAAGGTCAATCTTCCACCACCACCCCCTCCTCCTCCAGCCCCAAGAGATCTTGGGCTAAAACCACTACCCGATCTGAAAAAGAAAAGGGTGGTGACAGAGGTGACTGATGTGGAGGAGGGGGAAGTAGTCCCTCCAAAGGCCCCCAAGCAGCAGAAAACGACCCATGATACCAGGGGCAAACGGGCGTCTTCTACGGAGAGCCGAGAGGAGAACTTGGCCGCAGACGTGCGGCGAAAGCCTCGGGCGTGGTCTCCAAAGCTCACTTTGGATGGCGCTGCCATCCCACACGATGCGTCCCTGCGAAACTACGCTGGGGGGAAAGCAGGGCGCATTGCAGAAGCGTTGGAGAAGCCTCTCCTCCTTCCGAAGGACATGGAGTCCTATCGGCGCTTCACTGAACAGGAGCTCTTTCTGTCCCTAAAAAGGGATTTAGGCATGGTAAGATAAGTGATTATTTTGTAGTCTTCGTGTGATTTCGTGACTTAACGAAAAAAGTTGCCATGCAGATCGCCCAGCAAATCTTTGTAGCCGAAGAATGGAACAAAGAAAAAGACGTTAAAGTGCAGGCTGAGGCCCGATCCAGGGAGGAGATGGAGAAGGCTTTGGGCAGGGCGAAGGACGACTACGCCCGCATTTCCGAGGAACTGAAGGAGGAGTCGAAAGCGAGGAGGAATGTGGAGGCTGGCCTGAAGAATGCCGAGAAGCAGGCCGAGGATCAGCGACAGCAACTATTCGTTACCGAGACCAATCTGGAAACAGAGAGGGTGATGGTGAAAGAGTTGCGGGCTGAGCTTGACAAAGCCAGGGACGCTGCCAAATTGGCCAAGGAGGACGCTCATTTGGCCAAGGAAGCAGTTGAGGCTGAGAAGCAGGCTGCTTATATGCTGGGGGTGCAAGAGACCCAAGTGAGGCTGACTGAGGACTTTGCCAAGGTCTGCAGGGACTACTGCGACATTACGTGGAGCAAATGCCTCGACGCAGCTGGAGTCCCTGCGGAGTCAGCACTAAGGCAACCTGGGAGCACCTACTATGATCCTGATATATGTGATGTGCCTGAAAACTTGGAAACGCCCTCGGCCGGTTAGAATCCCACCGCCATAGCTGAGACGAGCCAGGCCCCTCTTCAGACCGGAGATGCGGGCGATCCGCCAGAGCTTAACCCAGCGCCTCAAGATAGAGCTTAGGGCTTTCAGCTTGTGTAATCGCTCGGATACTTTTTGCCATTTTTGTAATGAAATCGTCTTTTAATTAATGAGATAGTTTATTTTTGTTACTTGTTGCCTTTGTAGTACTCGTCAGATTGCATTGCTATGGCTAATAATGACAGTTTGGTAACTAAGAACAAATCAGAAACATGGTAATCTTCTATACGTAGCTAAAACAAAGAATTATGGCAATAACAGCTGACGTAATTTCGCTTAAGTCTACCTATTCCAGCAAACGCCAAATTAAACCAGTAATGCGAGTGTGCCCACTAAACCAAAACAACCGATCCGAGGACCACAGACATGATTTTCTTTAAGGTTAAATACTTGTAAGCATTGTAAAAGAGCGTTAACTAACCCGAATCATCTGGCCCGAGGACAATAGGCACGATTGGGTATAAGTTTAAACACTTGAGAAATCGTAGGGGAGCGCTAACTAACCCGAATCATCTGGTCCGAGGACAACAGGCATGATTGGATTTAAGTTTAAACACTTGAGAAATCGTAGAGGAGTGCTAACTAACCCGAATCATCTGGTCCGAGGACAACAGGCATGATTGGATTTAAGTTTAAACACTTTAGAAATCGTAGGGGAGTGCTAACTAACCCGAATCATCTGGTCCGAGGACAACAGGCATGATTGGATTTAAGTTTAAACATTTGAGAAATTGTAGGGGAGTGCTAACTAACCCGAATCATCTGGTCCGAGGACAACATGCATGATTGGATTTAAGTTTAAACACTTGAGAAATCGTAGGGGAGCGCTAACTAACCCGAATCATCTGGTCCGAGGACAACAGGCATGATTGGATTTAAGTTTAAACACTTGAGAAATCGTAGGGGAGTGCTAACTAACCCGAATCATCTGGTCCGAGGACAACAGGCATGATTGGATTTAAGTTTAAACACTTGAGAAATCGTAGGGGAGCGCTAACTAACCCGAATCATCTGGTCCGAGGACAACAGGCATGATTGGATTTAAGTTTAAACACTTGAGAAAAACTGGTATAACAAAAGTGCAATCGTGACTGAAAGAAGAAAACTTTTAATAGTAATACCTTTTGAGGTTATTTACATTCCATGGCCGGGGCATTACATGACTATCCAGGTCTTCCAGGAAGTACGCTCCAACGCCGGCCCTCGAAGTGATCCGATATGGACCTTCCCAATTCGGCCCCAGTTTTCCCCATGCTGGATTCTTTGCATTACCTACCACCTTTCTTAGGACAAGATCACCAGGCCCAAGGGGTCTCAACCTCACATTGGTGTCATAGCCCTGTTTGAGTTTCTGCTGGTAGTGTGCCAATCGGACCATTGCGTTTTCCCTTCGTTCTTCAATCAGATCCAGACTCTTTTCTAGCTGCCTTTCGTTGTTGGTTGGGTCAAAAGAGCTAGTCCTCTGGGTTGGGAACCCAGTCTCGAGAGGTATAACAGCTTCGGCCCCATAGGTCATTGAGAAAGGGGTCTCCCCTATGGACCTGCGAGGCGTAGTTCTATACGCCCACAATACGTGGGGTAATTCTTCTACCCATCTACCCTTCGCATCGTCCAGCCTCTTCTTTAGCCCGTTAACAATGACTTTATTAACGGCTTCGGCCTGCCCATTTCCCTGGGGGTAGGCGGGGGTGGAATATCTGTTTGTGATTCCCAGCTCGCTGCAATAACTTCTAAAGGCTTTGCTATCAAACTGAAGTCCGTTGTCCGAGATGAGGGTATGTGGGACCCCAAATCTGGTGACGATGTTTTTCCAAATGAACTTCTTCACGTCTATGTCCCTAATATTTGCTAGAGGCTCAGCTTCTACCCATTTGGTGAAGTAGTCTGTTCCGACCAGCAAGTACTTCCTGTTTCTTGCTGCCTTAGGGAAAGGGCCTACAATATCTAGACCCCATTGAGCAAAAGGCCATGGGCTGGATAGTGGATTGAGGTTACCCCCTGGCTGATGTATGTTCGGCGCGAACCGCTGACATTGGTCGCACTTTTTTACGTATTCGTTAGCCTCTCTTTGCATATATGGTCACCAATAACCCTGTGTAATGGCCCGGTGGGCCAAGGACCTACCTCCCGTATGGCTCCCACATATCCCTTCATGCAATTCCTCCAGTAGTGACTCAGCCGCTTCGAGGCTTATGCACAGTAAGTACGGGCCCGAATAGGAACGTTTATAAAGTTTCTGTTCTTCGGACAGCCAGAACCTTGTGGCTTTTCTTCGTATTTTGTCCGCTTCCCCTTTTTCTTCGGGCAACGCATTATCTTTTAAGAACTTGATGATGGGATCCATCTAGCACGGGTTGGCTCTGACGCAATGAACCTGGAGTGACTTTTTTCTTACCTCCGTAGGCTCCTGCATGTCCTCAATGAGGACAACCCTCGGCAACGGCTGCGCCGAAGAGGTGGCGAGGGTGGCTAAAGAGTCTGCGTGTGTGTTGCCACCCCTGGGGACGTGCTGCAGATGAAAATATTCAAACTCTGACTGCAGGGACTTAACTAGGTTCAAATACCCCAGCATCCTCTCGTCCTTCGCCTCAAATTCTCCCTGTACTTGGCCGACGACTAGTCTCGAGTCCGAGAATAATCCAATCGACTTTCCCCCCATTCTTCGTACCATCTTTATCCCCATCAGTAGGGCCTCATATTCTGCCTCATTATTCGTTGCTGAGAAATTCAGCCTTAAAGCCTTTTCAATGACAATTTTCTCAGGGGATATCAGCACTAGCCCCACTCCCGAGCCCCTCTGATTTGATGCGCCGTCCACGTACACCTCCCAGTGCGAGGCGCTTTGTGACGAAATCATGCTGACTCGCCTTCCTTCCCTGCCTAGGGTTTGAGATAATTCCTCCACATGGGGCTCAGTGAACTCGGCGACTAGGTCCGCAAGGACCTGTCCCTTCACTGATGTGCGAGGCATGTATTTGATGTCAAAAGCCCCTAGCATCGTCCCCCATTTGGCGATTCTGCCTGTGTAATCGGCACTCCGAAGTATGGTTTTGAGCGGGAGCTGGGTGAGGACTATGACGGTGTAAGCCTGAAAATAGTGGGGCAGCTTCTTAGTACCCAGCACGACAGCCAGAATGGCCTTCTCTAGAGGCAAATAGCGGATTTCAGCTTCTTGCAGCGACTTGCTCACATAATACACTGGTTTTTGCACACCGCTGTCTGTTCGGATTAGCACCAAGCTTACAGCGCTAGGAGCCACGGCAATGTAGGCAAACAAGACTTCATCCGGTTGGGGACTGGACATGATTGGAGGTCTAGACAGGTAGTCCTTAAGCTGTTGAAAAGCCATAGCACATTCTTCCGTCCATTCGAATCCCTTCCACTTGTTGATCAGTGAGAAGAAAGGCTTGCACCTGTCTGTTGATCTGGAGATAAACCTATTGAGGGCAGCGGTCATCCCAGTCAGCCTCTGAATTTCCTTGGGGTTCCGAGGAGCTTGCAAGTTGCTGATGGCCCTTATCTGATCGGGGTTAACTTCGATTCCCCTATGAGTGACCATATACCCCAGGAATTTGCTTGATCCAACACCGAACGAACACTTGGAGGCATTCAAGCGCAATCTGTGTCCCCTTAGGATTTCGAAGATATCCCTAAGGTCCCCAATGTGTTCGGCAATGATTTTGCTTTTGACCACCATGTCATCGATGTACACTTCCATGGTTTTACCCAACTGGGGCTCAAACATTCTGGTCATCATCCTCTGATATGTAGCCCCAGCATTTTTCAAGCCGAATGGCATTACCTTGTAGTGGTAATTCCCTACATGGGTCACAAAAGCTGTTTTCTCTTGATCGGTGAGAGCCAGGGGTATTTGGTGGTATCCCTGGAATGCGTCTAAGAAACTCATCCGAGGGTGTCCGACAGTGGCGTCAACGAGTTGATCTATCTTCGGCATTGGAAACGGGTCCTTCGGACAAGCTCTGTTGAGGTCAGTGAAGTCCATGCACACCCGCCATTTCCCGCTCTTCTTTTTTACCACCACTGTGTTAGCCAGCCATTCGGGGTAAAAAATCTCCTTGATAGCCCCAGCCTGTTTGAGCTTCATAACTTCATCCCTGACCGCGTCAGCGTGTTCCCTTGACGGCCGCCGGAGCGGTTGTTTCTTGGGGACGATGGTGGGATTAACGTTGAGGTGGTGGCAAATAAAATTTGGGCTTACCCCCGGGGCTTCCGCAGGGTCCCATGCAAATATATCAACGTTTGCCCTGAGGAATCCTACCAGCTCCTCCTTCTCTTGAGGGGGCAGCATGGATCCGACTTGGAAGAATTTCTTTGGGTCGCTATCGACAACTACCCTTGTCAAGCTCTCGCACTCCGCCTCTTCGGCTGGTGTTTCGGTGCTCGACACCGATGGCTTTAATTGCTACAACTGCTCTTTGTTACAGCCCGAGGGTTCCGCTTGAGAGTTGTGCCGGATGGCCGCCACCAGACATTGTCTGGACGCAGACTGATCCCCGCGGATCTCCTTAACTATTCCTTCGGACGGATATTTAATCTTTTGGTGCAGTGTTGAGGATACTGCCCCAAGGGTATGAAGCCAAGGTCTGCCTACTATAGCGGTGTAGGGTGAGTAGGCATCCACCACTATGAAATCTACTTCCACCGTTTCAGGACCGGTTTGCACAAGCAGTCTGATCTGGCCCTTCGGAATGATCACCTTGCCGTCAAAGCTGACTAAAGGAGAACTGTACGGAGTCAAGTCTTCGGGGGACAAGTTCAGCCCCTTATATAGGTCTGGGTACATTATCTCTGCAGCGTTGCCTTGATCTACCATCACCCTTCTCACGTCGTATCCGCCTATTCTCAGAGTGACTACCAGGGCATCATCATGCGGCTGTACAGTTCCTATTTTGTCCTCTTCCGAAAAGCCGAAAACTGGGACCTCTGTCCTTGGCCTCTTCGGCTCTTTGTTAACCATATCCGAGAGCACTCGAGCAACTGACAATACTCTGGATGGGCAAGACCCCGTCCTTCCTGGTGCAGCAAAAATAACATTGATTGTTCCCAAGGGAGGTTTTACAAAATCGTCCCTCCTTGGCCCCATGTTTGTTTGATTTCCCTGACCGTATGAGTGGTGCAGGAGGTGCTTTAGCCTGCCCTCACTGACCAGCTGATCCAGATGGTCCCACAGGCTCCTGCAATCCTCAGTAGTATGCCCATGGTCAAGGTGGTATTGACAGTAAAGATTATGGTTGCGCCTTTCGGGGTTTCCTACCATCTTGTTCGGCCTCTTGAAGAATGGTTCGTTCTTTATTTTGTCCAGGACTTGGTGTACTGGTTCGCGGAAAACCGCATTAACCGCCTGGAAGTTCGCTGTGCTTTGTCCAGCCCATTCCTTCCTCGGCCTGTTTTGGTTTTGCCTGTCCGACCTGAAATCCCTCCTTTCCTGAGGGATAACCTTATCTTTTCCCTTGCTCTGCTGTTAGTCTTCTTCAACCCTTTTGTACTTGTCAGTCCTATCCATCAGCTGACGAATACTGGTTGGGGGTTTGCGTGTGAGGGACGTTCTCAAGGGGTGTTCAGTGGGGAGGCCCAGCTTGAAAGAGCTTAAAGCCACCAATTCGCAATCCTCCTCCACCTCGTTGTACGTTTCCCAAAATCTATCTGAATGGGACTTCAAAGTCTCACCCCCTTTCATACTGATGGACAAAAGAGAGGCCACGGATTGGAGAACTCTCCGGCAGGTGACGAAGCGGGACCCAAAAGCCTGAGTTAGCTCTTGGAAAGAGCTAATAGTGTTCGCTTTCAGACTGTCAAATCATCTCATGGCTATTGGTCCTAGGCTGGATGGAAAAACCTTGCACATTAGGGCCTCGTCCTTGGAGTGTACTGCCATCCGCTGGTTAAAATGACTCACGTGCTCCACTGGGTCGGTCCGGCCGTTGTAGATGGTGAATGTGGGCTGGTGGAAACGCCGGGGAAGTTTGGCACCCTCAATATTACGAGTAAAGGGGGATTTTGAGATTTGATCCAGAGCCTTGCTCATAGCATCATTCCCCGCGCCCCTTGGGAAGGAACTCTGAGGGTCCCTGTCGCGATGGTACACTTCCTCATAAGGGATAGGTCCACTGGCTGGTGTTCGAGACCGCTTATAGTTGTCGTCCCGCTCGTCTTCAGAGTCCTCGTCAGAGTATGAGGAGAGGCGCTTCCTCTTCGCATGGCGCAGCTCTTTTCGCAGCCTTTGAATCTCCAACTGCATGCTTTGGTTTTTCTCTGCATGGGACATCTGGCTTTCTCCATGTGACTGGCTTTGACTGTCACGTGCGGTGTGTATGCTGCCTTCACGGTCCTGCCTCCGTTCCAGGTGAAGGAAATGATCGGTGTGCTTAGACGACCTGGACTCGGCTGGTCGTTGCCTTGGTTCAGCCATCTTTTGAGGTGTTGCTTCCACCTTTGCTCAAGCTGTTTCCCACAGACGGCGCCAATTGTAGGGTCCAAATTTGTTGGGCCCTGTACCAACTTTCTATGTTGTGAACCCAACAAGTGCCCAACAATAAATTTGTAGAGAATGGGCTAAACAACTGTGCTGGGTTTGAATTTAGCAACGGGTCATGATGGCTGACCAGAGTAAAAAGGATTTAGGCTAGCGTTTAATAAGAATTTTTTTGGTCCGAAGAGTTTTTATATTTGGAAACTTGTGAATACAATTTTTTCTCCCCCCTTCCTGTGAGACTTGCTTCTCTTATATATACACCTTTTCCCCATCTTCACCGCACACTTGTCTTCCATCTAGGCGCCCACTTGAGTACTAGTCACATCAGCCGTTTGCTTTAACCCACAGAGAGTGGTGGTGGGTGAAGATACACTGTTCAGGTGTCTTCTCCTCATAAATGCGGCCAGGAAAGTTGCTGCAGTGCATTAAATGTGGCGGTGGCAGCTTTATTGGTAAGATACTTCATGATAGCTACGCAGCTAGACATGCCCGAAGCTCAAACCTGGCAGGGAGATCTTCAGCATATCTGCTCGTCAAGTCCTTGGCAGCTCCGTTGGGTAAGGTCCCTTCGGCCCAACTAGGTTGTCTTCGGATGGAGCGTCTGTCCCTTGTGGGTTGCACTTCCACCAGGATGGCGAAGCATTGATACTTTTAACCTTTTCGGACAGAGAGTTATATTTGAACTGGGCCTCAGGCCCAACATATGGCGTTGGGCTTTCTCACCCACAATGGTATACACTTATAGGTTTTTTTAAAAAAAAAAGTATTTTTCCTTTTTTTAAAAAAAATTTTAGATTGATTTTTTAATTTCAAAAATTATATACGAGTGTTCCATATAGTCATATACATAGTTATCAGAAGGCAATTGGGAATTTTTTTTTTCTAATAGCTAAATAAATTAAGTATTTGTCGTTACAGTGGAACAATTTATACATATAAGAAATCCACAATTTATCCTAATTCAAATATTTTTAATTCTTCTATGCAAAAGTGGCCCTTTTTTTCTCTCCCAAAACAAATGAATTCATCCGGATTTCAATTTTTTAACTCTTTTTTTAATCTATAAATAATATGTACTAATGAAAAATTAATTGTTTTCAATCATCATGTCAAATGAATTCGTTACCAAAATTGAAAGGCCAATAATGTATTGACCTTTTGGTAAATTAATCAATTAATTAGTCAAGTTAATTAATTAAATTCAATTTCTTGCAATAAGCGTGGCAGCACAAATAAATCACCAATTAAGATAAATGCAGTGGTAAATAAATTTGACATTGGTGATTTGTTTACGAATAGGGAAAACCACCAAGGCAAAACCCTATCAGGTGAATTTAAGGTTATCACTCCTGAAAATCCACTATTATCAAAACAAGCAGTTACAAGTAAAAGGAATCCCAGTACCTAATACTAACCAACAGTTGAACCCTTATCCCATGTTAGGAATATGAAATAATTGTTATAATTCCTTTAGTTAGGTAGTTAGTTAGTTAGGTAGTTGAGATTAAGATGAGTTAGTTAGGATTTGAGCAAATGTAGCTCATTTAACACATGGCTTAATTCATAGAGCACATGTTGAATTAACTAGCCAATTATCTTGAGTCATATGGGCTAATGACATTAGAGCTAATCTCCTATAAATACATGATTGTAATTCAACATTAGATATCAATTGAAATATAAACCAATTTCTTAGTGCATTAGTATATCTCTTTCTCTCTCTCTCTCTCAATATTTCTTTATGGAGGGTGACTACCTCGAATTAAGTCGATTTCCTTAAAATTCCTATCAATACCCCTATAATTCCTATCCAATTCCATTAGAAACCACTAGGTTCCTAACAAGTGGTATCAGAGTCGTTGATCCTGAGACGAGCAATTGTGATAGAAGAAAACTTTTGAAAGAAATACAGCAAATGTTGAACATAGCCTTAGAAGAAGTCTAGGCTATTTCAAAGATGATGAAGGCCTTGGCTAAATCCAACATGGCCATGAAGGGAGAACTTTCAAGAGTGCAGGAGGATTTTGAAAATATGTCCGAAGAAGAGTTACAGCTTCTTGAAGGAACAAGTGACAAGTTTCAGGTTGTTGAATCAACAAAAACTTTCCTTGACAATGAAGATGTGTCACTTGGTTCGCGGTTTATTGGTCTTGAAGTTGAGCACATGGATGAACATGTCTTAATGCAGATGGGTTCCATCGGAGAAGTAATTCTGAAGGATCATCCTGGTCACATTCACGTTCTTGGTGGCAACAGTGGGAAGTGCCAATGTTCCAATGCTAGCATTGTTTTTCCATATAATGAGATATATCTTGCTAATGATGGAAGTCTTGGTTTCCTTATGCTGGAGCACGTGGAAGGGCATCAAGAATTGTCTTTAGAAACAACATTATTCACAATATTATCAACACAAGGAAAGTAAAGGTGGCAACGCAATGCAACTTTTATAGGGTCAACGTGGCAATATTATTACTGTGAATCTACATGAGCTTTGCAATTGGAATGCAAAAAAGTTAACTCTACTGTTCACATTGGCTGTTGCTACAACTCATTGTTTGATGCAGAGGACAATGAGTGCTGATATTAAGTCTGCTAGTTTTTCAGATTATGCTACTCTATTTTGGGTTGTGGTCAAATACTTGGAAATATTTGATGTTTTCGACGGTCAAGATGCTTTAGCGTATTGGATTAGTGGTCATTTTCCCCTAATGAAGGTGCCATTCAATAACAACACCTTGTGGGCAAGGTGTTTTCAAGGGGAGAGAAATGTTAGGAATATAAAATAATTGTTGTAATCCCTTTAGTTAGGTAGTTAGTTAGTTAGGTAGTTGAGATTAGGATAAGTTAGTTAGGATTTGAGCAAATGTAGCTCATTTAACATGTGGCTTAATTCATAGAGCACATGTTGAATTAACTAGCCAATTATCTTGACCCATGTGGGCTAATGACATTAGAGTTAGTCTCCTATAAATACATGATTGTAATTCAACATTAGATATCAATTGAAATATAAATCAATTTCTTAGTGCATTAGTGCATCTCTCTCTCTCTCTCTCTCTCTCTCTCAATATTTCTTTATAGAGGGTGACTACCTCGAATTAAGTCAATTTCCTTACAATTATTATCAATCCCCCTATAATTCCTATCCAATTCCATTAGAAACCACTAGGTTCCTAACACCCCAATACACAATTGGACTTGTAATGTAGTGACAATCTCTCATTTCAATGCACGACTCTCAGTACGTGACTAACCAATCGATGCATGGATCCAAGCACATGACTAACACATCAATTTGAGGAAGATGTTGGTTGCAAAGTTCTTCAGTTCATCCAAACGATGAAGAGCTAGAAACTCCTTGATTACAAAAACCTTGGCGCAAAGACGCAGCAACTTCTACAAGAGAAAGATGAACTAGGGTAAATTGTCTTCAGTCACAATATGCATAAGTAATCACTTTGCATCAAGTTGCATCACCTTTGATAGCCCTTAAAATAATCCTTATATATGTCTAGAGTTATGAGAAAAGAAACCCTACACAAATCACTTGGATATGCGTCAAAAACAAATCTGAAAATCTAAATTTCATAATTCTCGATAAATACAGCTTCTGTCGAGAGCTATCGAGAATTAAACATTAAATCTCGATAGATATTATCTGTCAAGATATCTGTCGAGTTTTAATGAACAACAGTTCTTCATTTGTTTCTTGGACAGTTTTGCATGGCTTCAATATTAGACTTGAACTCTTGTTCCTTGAAGTACTAAACCCATCCTAGATCTACCAAATTACAAGTAAAGTGCGTTTTATCAAAGGATTAGCCAATATTACATGACATATGTTCTAACAATTTCTACATATGTCCTAACAAAAATAACTAAAATATGTAAAGTAAAAAAAAAAAAAAAAAGTGATCTCTTTTAATACTAGGGGTGGCAAAGTAAGCCTAAACTCATTTGCCTGCCCAAAACCACTCACTCTAATTGAACCAAAATCCACTCAATTATTAGTTGGGTTAAATGGGCATCAACCCAATTAGACCCAGTGATTATTGGGTTTTAACTAAAAACTCATTGAGTCCCATTTAACCCAAAAAAAAAATACCCAAATTCAACTCAGCCCTTCCCATAAAAAATAAATAAAGCCTTCAGACATTTTAGTGTTTGGGTTTTCATTTTCCTTCATTTTCTCGGCCTCTAAACACTTCTCTCTCTCTCTCTCTCTCTCTCTCTCTCTCTCTCTCTCTCTCGCTTGCTCTCTCTCTTTCTCTCTCTAGCTCTCATCTAGAACTCATGGAATCCATTGGAGTACTCATGCTCAAGTTTTATGTTGAGTTTAAGGCGTTAATGATTGCGGATCCTCCTAATGGCAATGACACTTACATAACACTAACACTTACCCATAGATTCAACTCTTGAAAAAACTTGACAAAACCACAGCACAGTGCACATTTGCTCTTCGCAAATTGCAAAACCCATTCAAACCAAAACCGTCTCTTTCTCTCTTTGCTCCTACATCCATGTAGTCCTCCAAACCCCAGCTACCAAAGCTATAACCAGAACAACAACAACAAGAAGAAGATGAATCCTCTAAACCTCAGAGCAAGAAAGCCGCCAAGAAAGAAGCCGCGAAGCTTGAAAAGCTAAAGCGCCGCTAGGAAGCCGTAGTGGCCTCCGGCGTTTAGTTGCTTTCAATGGAGGATCCGCTCACCGACAATTATGGTGACGTTCCAATTTTGGACCTTCAGTTGAAGGTCGATCCTGGTACCAGGGTCTGGACCGAGATCGACAAGCTGGCTAAGCCGTTGAAGGACCAGTACGTGCTGGTGCGGGGTTACGCGCAAAGGATCCACGCCAAAGGGAAGACCACGTTCGTGGTTTTGAGGGAGAGAGGATTCACCGTGCAGTGCTTGAAATGACATTTCTTTGTATTTGCTGCACTATTTGGTTGCCAAGAAAGTGAGAGAAAATAGAAAAGAAAAGAAAATATTTTTTTATTTGGATTTTTAATATAATTGCTGATGTGGATGTGCTTATGTGGAATTTTTTAATCCCAAGAATGGAGACTAGAGAGAGTGGAAAAGGGAATCCAAGAAAGTGTTGGGGTTTTCACTTTAATGGTATTTTGGTAATTTTGATAATTGGCTAATTGGGTGAGTTAGGGTTTACCCTTAATAATTGGGTTAGGTTGGGTTTGGGTTAGAAGCAATTAGTTAAATGGGTTCTAATGGGTAAATGGGTTTTATATACCCAACCCAATTATGTCTACTCCAAACCCACTCATTTGACACCTCTATTCAATACACTCTTATTATGTAGAGCAAAGGCGTTGCATGAATTTGGAATGAAACCTTTTTTTTATTTTTTTGAGAATACTAAGTATTTTTAATACATACACGGGAAAAAGGGGAGAAGATCTTAAAAAAATAGGTAATAAGTGCAACAATTTATCAACTTATCAACTTATTCTAACATATCAACATGCGGACGAATATATTGTTTCACAGCCAAAAGTGTCATTTCAAATTCAAGAGAAGCAATTTTCACCATCAATATAGTGAATCCGGATTAACATCCACAAAGGAAAGTAAAAAAAAAAAAAATTGAAGTCCGGATCTTGATGTATAAATTGTTCTATTGCAACCCCAACTGCTTAAATTATTTCACCATTAGTTTCCAATTTCCAATTAAGAATTCATTTTTAAAAGCATAAATTAAAATTAAATGTGTAGTGCTGTTAGTATATTTAGGATCAATTGGATTTAAAATAAATATTTGAGTAGCATATTGGCATCAAGAGGCTGCCCACTAGGTCTCACACCAGCAATACTGCTTCGTGGGTTGCCATTTTATTTTTAGGTTATAATTCAATTTAGTTTTTTAAATTTTATTTCAACTGTCAACTAAGGTATAATTTTTGTTCTGGTTTTGTCTAAATGAGATAATATGGTCCTTTCATCTAAATCTATTAGTAAATGAAGTGTTTAAAATTTTTTATTATTTTTTTAATAATACCTTATCAAATAACAAGAGCTATTGAATGGTGTATTTTATGAATGTTTCAAACAAATTTTAATTTTAAAAAAATGTTTGTTAATGGATTCGGACAGAAGGTACAAAATGAATAAATTTAAGGATGTTCATATAGTTGTTCTCTTTATGGGCCTAATTTCCGAACAGTAATCCTTAAACCCATAAAAGCACGTTAAGATCCCATCGCCCATAAACTTCCGAACATCTTAAACTCGTATAAAAACATATATTAAGAGCCCGTCATGGCCCACCACGCATAATAAAGATTAAAGAAACAATAATAATAAATTAATAATAAGCAAAAATACCTACTTTTGTCCTTATTATCAATTTGATTCATATATTTTGGTATAGTCAATTTGGGCTATACTTTTTCTAACTTTTAGTCAATTTGATTCTTACATTTTAGTAGTAATCAAATTGGTCATTGTTGTTTTCAACTTTTAGTTAATTTGATCTATAATATTTTCAATTTACAGCTATTCTAGGTCCAAATTTGGGTTTGTTTTAGTTGCTGAGTTGAGTGTTATATGTGTCTAACGGAGTTAGAGATTAGTAAATTTGATTTGTGTTTTTTTATGTTTGGTTGTCAAAAAAAGGGCAAGAAAAGTTGTGATTTAATGGTAGAGACCAAATTGATTAGAATTTGAAAATAACTTCTACCAAATTGACTCCTATCAAAATGTATAAACTAAATTGACAATGACCCTAAAAAGTAAGGACAACCCCCCCCCCCCCCCCCAAAAAAAAAAAAAAAAAAAAAAAACACACACACACGCACACTAATATACATACCATGCTTCTAGGGTTGGCGTTTGGAAGAACTACATCCTCTAGGATTTATTCTATTATTATACCATTTCCGGACAAGTGAATATATGCTATTGTGCTAAAAGTAGTTTTAGATTAAGTAATTTAGATGGACTTGCAATGGTTTTGAATAGGATGAAAGTATTATACGTTCAAAATTTTACAAATTAGATCGAATGTTAGAACAAATTGAAACCCATTTGAAGTATAGGGACACTTGGTATCAAATTACTTGTCTAGTTGTTTGCTGTGCTGTCGGCATCTCAGATTCGATATCATGTAGTTATAGCTCTAGCAATATGGTGTGGTCTATTAGTGTTACTTCATTGTTATTTCTATTGCTCTAGCAATATGGTGTAGTTTATTAGTATTACTTCATTGTTATTTCTTATTTGATTGTATTCTTGCCAATTTATAGTTTATTTTTAGAAAGAAATTATTGTTGAATTATCTTAATTCAAATTCACAATGATACTTCCCTTTTCAAATGATAAGGTTCTTTAAATAAAAAAAAAATTAAAAAAATGAGTTGTCTCAAAGTGAATAAAAGATAAAACTAAAAGTTCAATATGACATAAAATTCATTTATATATATATATATATATATATATATATATATCTACCACAAAGGGAGGCAAAACACAGCGCTGAAGGCGAAAGCACAAGCACAGTAAAAGTATAAGTTGAAAATAAGGAGTTCAAATCTTCTGTCTCATCAATTGTGCTCCACTTCATGCTCCACCAATAAAATTTAAACAACCAGCCTCTCTCATTAAATGAGATATCTCATTAAATAAGACAACTAGCTTTCTCATTAAAGTTAGAGTTATCTCATTTAATGAGAGAGGCTAGCTGTCAAAGTTTTATTGGTGGAGCAGGAAGTGGAGCACAATTGATGAGACAGAAGATTTGGACTCGAAAATAAGGCGGTAGAACCAGCCAAACAATTATATCAAAATAATTCAAAGTAAATGAAAGCAATTTAGAACCATCCAAGAAGGCGATAGAAAAAGTTATAATTAGAGTAAATATAAAGTATATGTTGAAAATAAGGCAGTAAAACCTTAAATAATTATTTAATTTTTTTAAAAAAAATATAAACATAAACTTATACAAAACACAAATTGGGGTTTTGAAAGAAAAAAAAAAACTGTAAAATCCTTTTATATCTTAAATGATCTGGACACATCAAGGAATTTGATTAATTTTTTTTGAAAGATTGCTAACCTCTACTTTTTGGAAAGGCATTGTTTATAGTATTTCTTCCACATAGCCTTTTATGGGTATTTGTTTTTTAGATACTTTCGTGTATGGTCAAGGATACTGGATTAAGTGTAAAATGATAAGCCTCTTTCTCTCCAAGTCTTGGGCATTCTCCATCAAATTTAAGTTCTTCAATGATCAGTCACCTTGTTATAATGGAATGATGTCCTTCAATCACAACAATTAATGTGCCCATAGTTGGCAACTGAGCCAAGAAAAATGAATGTAAGGCTCCCTACGTTGGTAGCAAAATTAAGGTAACTAGACTAGGCATATGGCATAAAATTATATCACAATTGAAATTCAATTTGAAATTTAATTAGATTTTCTCTCAATTTTGAAGTATACTCATTCATTAATTCTATAGGTTTGAAGTATACTCCAAGAGTTCACAATACAATAATTTATGAGATAACCGATTTAATGATTTGCGAGAAACTTAGCAACTATGCCAAATTGGATTATGAACGTGTGCTTTAGCCTAACCTTTGTATTAGTGAACAAGACATTGGGTGCCACAGGTTCTCTCCTATTATATTCATTGTTTGACAAAAAAAAAAGTGTTGAAATAAAATCCATCAAATATAATTTCACCAATAGGCATTTGGGCATATGGGTTTTATTGATTTGAGTAGTGCTCATTCAAGATAATGAATCTCTTAATCACAATCCCTTGTTTCATGAGAAAACCCTTAGATTCTAACCATGTCGTCTTTGCATGTAAGTTTATTTTTTGTGTTTGAGGGGATATGTGTTAGTTTATTTGTGGCTACACCCAATAATGCATTTAGGTTGCTTACATGCCCTTGGCGGGGATCAAACCAATTCGTAATTCTTAAATTGAGGTTTTAGATTTAAATTCCTCAAATATGATTTTGTCTACTTTAAATGATGGACATTTAAGTCAAATACTTGGTATTTAATTAAGTATTGAGTTAAAAAAAAAATTTTGCGAGATAATTTGTTTAATCTTAAGGATGAATTAGGGACCCATGCTATAATGGAAATTGAGCAAAAGGCTCTCTTTATTGAGAAATTGAATGTCTAAGCAAATTTCCTTTCTTTCATTTGCTTCTTTATATGAATTTTAACAAGTAATGATATTTTAATGAAAGTTCCCAAAATTAATTCAGTGATTGAAAATTTCTCTAAAAAAATTTTACTTTTAGGATCATTTTTAGAGATTGGGAATTGGAAATTTCTCTCAAACCAATTTTATGATCATTTTATTTTGGGAATTAGAAACTCCAATTTTGGTTGAGGAATTAAGAATCCAAATGAATTAACCATATTGGAATTATATGCTCCATTGAATTAATTAGAAGGAATTAGAAACTCCACTCTATTTAAAATAATTTAGGGAGTAGGACTTTATTGAAGCATATTATTTTAAATTTGTGGAGTTAAGAACTCCAAATTGTTTAGATTGGTAGAGTCAAGGTCTCCATTGATTTGTTTAAACAATGGAGTCAAGTACTCCATTGAATTATTTGAAATGGTGAGTCAATGACACTATTTAATTATTTGATGTGGTGGAGTCAAGGACTCCGTTGAATTGAAGTAGTAGAGTCAAAGACTATTAATTTTGATTTGGTAAAATTAGGGACTCCATTGATTTATTTAATTGGTGGAGTCAAGGACTCATTGATTTTTGAGAAGTCATTGGTTGGGTAAATTTTTATTTGGTAATTCTCAAATAAGATTTGATGAGGGAGTTAGGGACCATAATTGTTTGGGATGAAGCCCCAATGGTAAATCGATGTGCACCCAAATCTTTAGATAGAACATTTAAAGAGATCATGCTCAGAGGCTCTTCCATTTTTTTGGAAAAAAACTTAATAATTTGCATCAATTATAATTTGAGATTACTATATTTTCAATTACAAAAAAAAAACTAGGGGTGTGATGAAAAATTGTTTCACTTGCTAACGCATAATACTCATCACACCCCTAGATTTTTTTGTTATTGAAAAATTTATTAATCCCAAATTATAATGGATGCAAATTATTAACTTTTATAAAAAAAATAAATAAATAGAAGAGTCTCTGAGCACGAGCTAGTTTTCTTTTACAATTGGCGTTTTTAATTTTGGAGATGATGTTTATTATTTATTTCCACTGACTTATCCACAAATTTGTTCAAAATTTTTATTCTTGGATAAATCTTGTTTGGACATTTTTAAAATTATGTAACCACCTTTTTTTTTTTCATTTAAAATTTTCACATTTCAACATGCATCATGTTGTAGAATTGATCTAGTTGCAACATTTTTTTTTTAAATTCCTAAAACCATTGGCCTACTTCTAGAGCAAACATTTATGTGTAAAATACAAAATTGTGTGAGTATGAAGTGAACATAAAAATTGTTTGATTTATATATTTTTGGTACATAAAATATACGTTTAAGTTTACGTTAATGTTTATGTTTATGTTTTGCATTTTCAAACATATAATTAGTTAAGAATTTTTTTAAAGTATAATTTTATTTATTGTTAATTGTAGATGACAAATTAATAGTTTGATATTACCCAAAAAGTTTAAATTCTTTGGACAAGAGAAAAGGAAATGTTTGAAATGGGTCTCATTAAGTTTTTTTTTTTTTTTTTTTTTTTTCCTTTTATGGAAGGGGAGAGATAGTGTGAGATATAACTGTTTAGGGTTTGGGTATGATTCAGAATTTCTTTGAGACTTTATTTTATCATATATTAGACCAGTTTTCACCCAAAAAAAGGATTTCATATTTGGCAAGATGGGCTGCCAACCTAATTTAATTGAAACATTTCTTAAACTCTTTACATGCCTGAGTTAATCTATATAAAAGTGTGTGGGTTAGTATATATAATGGATAATCTTAAAAGAAACAGTACAATTGTTAACTTATTAATGGATATAAAAGGCCTACATGTGATTGTGATGCATGCATTTATAAGACCTGGACCAAATTAATTGGATTAATAAATAATTCTAAAATATTATAATCAATCCGATGACATCAAATTGATAGACTCAACAAATATTTAGTATAGTCTTTAACTTTAAAAGGATATATTTTGGTAAATGCTAAGCGCCCATGGACTCATAGAAACTGAATCCATGGCTAAAGCACAGATGAAAGAAAGGACATATTGACAAACAAGGGATTATTTGGCAGGTTTGAAGTATACTCCAAAAATTCACAATACAAAAATTTACGGGATAACCAATTTGTTGATTTGTAGGCTTAATCTTTGTATCAATGAATGAAACATTGGGCACCACAGGTTCTCTCCTATTATATGTGCCATGTTGCATCATTTTTCTTAATTCCTAAAAATATTCACCTCTCTGCAGGGAACATATATGTGTAAAACACAAAATTGTAACAAAAAATTTATTTAATTTATATCTTTTGATGTGTAATATATAGGTTTATGTTTTAAATTTTTGGAAAAATAATTAGTCAATTATTTTTTGAAAGTATAATGTTATTTATTTTTAAAAATTAACAAATAATTAATAAAAATTAAATGAATTATTAGTTTGATATTACCTAAAAACAATTTAAATTCTTTGAGGTATAAGTTGTGTTGGAAAAATGGTTTATTGTATCATGGACACTTACCCAAAACCATTAAGGTGTGAATGAGAAATTGATTTTGTAAGTGCCGATCGAAGTGGCTTGGGCCTATTTTAATGTCTGTTTGTGCGCACTGTACTTAATTGCGAACCAATATGTCTATTGGTTATTGCACTTTTTCTAAACTGGTGTGAGTTTGTAACAATATGTCTATTCACAATTGCACCTATTCCAAACTGGTGCCAGTGTGCCTATATAGGCATCCTTCATTTCATTTTAGGAAGTTAGTTTTTTCATTCATTCATAAGAGTCTTCGGAGGGAGAGACACACACACATTTTTGTTCGTTGTGCATAGAGATTGTAGTGCTTCTTCTGTGTGTTGTTGATCATTGTGTCTTGGGAGGCAGAGGTCTGAGAGACGCATCTTAAGGACATAGTGTCAAACACTAATCTTGATCAGTTTTGTGTCAATCATTCAGCATTCATTTGGTCTGTAAATTTTACTTTATTTTTCTTATACATCCATACATAGATTTGTGCATTATTGATCTTATTCACAAAATCACAAATGTAAATTATTCGTGTAATAATACCCAACAAGTTGAACATCATTTGTCATAATATTTGCTTCAATTTTGGGCTTAAAATTAATACGTTTAAGTTAGAAAATTTAAATTAATTTTGTGTGGGGTTCGAGGACCGAAGAGTCTAAACCGAGGAACAGTCTTCATAATCCGGGTTGAAGAGGGTAAGCAAGTCCTGAGAGTTCCATCTCCCCGAGGAGAAAGAGGGAGTTAGGACAACTGATATCCCTAAAGGCCCAAGGAGAGGAGAGGATAGGGCAACCTGAACAAGGATGGTGAGAGGAAGTTTCCTGGAGGATATACCTTCTAACTCCGCATTCAATGCCCTTCACCAACCCTATCAACTGCATTAATGTGGAAATAACCCCTAAATAGTAACTTCACAGCTAGCACCTCCTTCTACTACCTTCATTAGAACCTTGATGTGACAAGTATCTTGAGAAAATGTCTGGAGACATACAAGTGGAGGGTTAAGATGGATGGGAAAAGACTATAAAAAGAAGGGAGCCCACCTGAAAAGGGGGATGAACATTTTTCAATACCACGAGAACAGGAAAGAGAACAGTGTAACAAACTTGGTGAAGAAACTTGATCCACAATTACATAAAAGGAAAGAGAACAGTGTAACAAACTTGGTGAAAAAACTTGATCCACAATTACATAAAAGAAACTAGTCCTCGAACTTACCCAAGGAGGTCATTACTTCTATTTGCTGTCTAAATCTTGTTCATTTGATATTCTGGGCTCTTTGGCCTAAGGCTTGGACAGAGTATAGAATTGCATCTGGATAAGCTTCTCACTCTCTTCAAAAATTTTGTTGTTTGGACCTAATTTAGAGGACAAGGCACCACTGATCTAAGTGGGCTTGGACCTTTATTTTTTGAGCACCAACAAATTTCAAATGGTTTAGAATTAGACTTAAATGGACTTGAGCTGGAATCAGATATAAATTATTTGAAATGAGTTTGGAATGACTTAATTTTTTTTTTTTCTTTTACCAATTGAAACTATTTCTCCTGAAGTTCAAATAGAATATTAAAATTTGAGTAGTCATTTTACTATTGAGCCAACAATAGTTTTATCATATAGGTTCCACAACACATTGTTGGATTTGGTGAAAATTTTGTTTATTTATTTATTTTAAGAACTAAAAGAACTGTTGCTAGGAATACTATATTCTGTTGGGTTGGTCTAAATTATTTAGTTAAGGCCATCTCTACAGTATAGGCAAGTGAAGCAATCGTCTAAAGCACCTAGATGTAAAAAGGCCAAATCAAACCCTTCCCTTCGGCCATATAGGTAATTCCTTTGGGTTCTCGTAAAACAAACTTTGATGGAGCTTTGTTTGAGGAATCTAATGAAGCCAGTATTGGAGTGGTAATTCAGAACTTAGATGGTGAAGTTATGGAAGCTATTTTAGAAAAAAGCTCGATGCCTTCAGGCTTCATCAGTGGAGATTCTCAAGTCCTTGGCAGCTAGAGGCAGTAGTTCTTTTTGTTCATGAAATGGGTTTCAATCAATCTTTTTTTGAAGGTGACTCTGAGTTTGTTATAAACTCCTTGCGACATAGTGCTATGTCTTCTTCCGCTTTTGGTCATTTAATTCAAAACACTCTGTCTCTTGCCAGCTCTTTTTTTACAGAACGTTCCTTCTTTCACTCTATTAGGCAAAGTAATGTTGTTGCACATGCCTTAACTAGAAGAGAGCAAGCTGCTTTTAGTTTGGATGAAGTTTTTCCTCTAGACATTGCTAGTACTATTGTTGCTGATTTACCAGTCTCTTAATAATATTCATTATGACTTGATTCTAAAAGAAAAGTGTAAGAAGGCTCTCAAATTATAATCAATAGAGTTAAATCTTTACTTGTAAGAGTATTAATAAATTATTCATAAAAAAATGTTCTATCTAGCTGCTTAAATTATTTGACTATTAGCAATTAATTTCCAATTACCTCTGGTTATTAGCAATTAATTTAAATTAAGATTAAACGTGTAATGCTGTTAGTACATTAAGGATAAATTGGATTTAAATAAATATTTGAGTAGCATATTGGCGTCAAGAGGCTGACCACAAGGTCTCACACCAGCAATACCGCTTCGTGGCATGCCATTTTATTTTTGTAAGTTATAATTCAATTTAGTCTCTTAACTTTTATTTTAAATGTCAACTTTATTATTAAGGTTTAATTTTTGTTCTCCATGTGTGTTAATGAGATAATATGGCCTTTCATCTAAATCTATTAGTAAACGATAAACGAAGTGTTTAAACTTTTTTATTTTTTTAATAATACTTATCAAATAGAGAAATGTTATGTTCACAATCTTTTCACAATAAATTCTAAGTAATAGGTCTTTACTGGTAGTTATTATTGGGCAAAAAAATAATTCAATAATGAGTTCAAATTATAACTAGTAATAACTAAAATTTGTTGTGAAAACATTGTTTTATTTTTTTTTTTTTTCTACTAAAAAATGTTGTGAAAATATTGTGAACATAGTATTTCTCTATCAAATAACAAGATTTATTCAATGGTGTATTTTATGAATGTGGCAATGTGGTTTGTAAATTGATACATGGGTTTCCTATGGTTTTTGGTTCAACATTTGTTGGGGATGGATTCACAATGATTGGTGTTTTAGGTATGGATGGTGTTTATTGATTGGAGATTGGGAATGGTTAAAATGTTGGGTTACTTAGTGGATCAATTATAAAGTCTCTAGCAAATCATTATAGACACCCCATTTTACAACTTGCATATAATATAATCTCATTCAAGGGGTATTGGTAATTTTACATCTCGAGGAGTAAATCATAATTTTGACCCTTATATCTCCAATCACTTCACATTAAACAATTCTTGAAGTCTTAACAGTCAAAATGACTTGTCATGGTCCCCGATTTTTTAACAATTAAAATGCAAATACAGGATTGAGTTTGATCATGTGCAATTATGAATAATTGATTTTGATTAGTTCCATGAGGATATAAATCAAAATCAATGATGTGTAATGAAATTATTTTGCTGGACTAAAATTAATGATGAGGTTGCATGCATTTGATAATCAGGGGATCAAACATTAATGATCCCTTGATTATGGTTGAAATTTACCCTTTAAAAGGGGTAGTTTAATGATAATTTTTTTGAAAATACTAAGTATTTTTAATACATACACACGGGGAGAGGGGAGAAGGTTTTTTAAAAAAACTTAAAAAAAAAAAAAAGAAAAAAAAAAAAGAAGAGATGCCATTAATGATAAAATAAAATAAATTTGGCTGAAAATTGGCAAAGATCTTGAAAACATTTCGGGCAAGAGTAGAAAAGGCATGAATCATGATCATCATTAAGTCCAAGTGCGGATCTCTTTAACCCCATTGGCTCCATTTATTTTTCCATTTTCGTCTCTTTGCTTGTTCTTCACTTCTATCAATCCCGAGCCAACCCACCTAACCCTTTCTAGAGCCTTCTTGCTTTACTATAAGTAGAGGGAAAAATCTTATTTCGAAGCACCCCATGCACCCTTATAGCTCCAGAGAAAGCAAAAAAGAAAAGTCATTGTGCATTTTGTCTTCCTAAGTCTTGAATTGTGACCGATTATTTAATTACCTCACTCCATTAAAGCTCTAAAGAACTTTCCCCCTTCTTTTTGTTTGATTTCTATACAAGTATAGTTTAGTGTTATTTTACTGCTATAGTGTTGTTACTATGTTTAAATTAACATGTTTTGTGAGGTTGCCATGATAATTAGGATCAAAGCATGCTAGTATTTGAATGATGCTCTTGTGTTATTCACATTTTCATGCATAATTCATAAAAATGTTGCCTTGCTTGATCTTAATTTTTTAGGACAAAATGGGCTTTTGCCATTTTCAACCAAATTAATTAGCTTTATGCTCCCCTTCCCAAACTAATTAGGGAAATGCCCCTCTTTTAAAACTCGATTTATGATAAATCGAGTTAGGTCCTATAGTAGCGTTTTTAATGAGCCTATAGTGACGTTTTAAGGACCTATAGTGATGTTTTTTAACTCGACTTCAATGAAATCGAGTTATAGGCAATGAAATCGACCTATAGTGGCATTTTTTTTACCTATAACTCGATTTCATTGAAGTCGAGTTAAAAAACGTCACTATAGGTCCTTAAAACGTCACTATAGGCTTCTTAAAACGCCACTATAGGGTTTCATAAATTTTTTTTTTAACTCGATTTATCAAAAATCGAATTTTAAAAGAGGGGCATTTCCCTATTTAGTTTGGGAATGAGGGTATAAAGCTAATTAATTTGGTTGAAAAGGGCAAAAGCCCATTTTTTCCTAATTTTTTATAAATTACAGATTTATATACTACAATTACAATAATATATGAGGTGTGGTACAAAGAAATATATAAATCTTTCTACCATAGTATCAAATCCCATAATTGTTTTTAGCTTTAATATGCTCTCTTACTGTCCCGAATAATAGAAATGAAAAATGGAGATGTACAATTTTCTTATTTTTAATTTCATAAATTTTACACAAGTGTTCCATATAGTCATATACATAGTTATCAGAAGGCAATTGGCAATTTTTCTTTATAGTAGCTAAATAAATTAAAGTATTTGGGGTTACGGTGGAACAATTTATACATGTAAGAAATCCACAATCTATCCTAATTCAAATCTTTTTAATTCTTCTATGCAAAAGTGGCCCTTTTGTTCTCTTCCCCCCCCCCCCCCCCCCCCCCACCCCACCCCCCCCAAAAAAAAAAAAAAAAATTCATCCGGATTTTTTTTAAAATTTTTTTATCTATAAATATGTCGTAATGAAAAATTAATTGGTTTCAATCATCATGTCAAATGAATTCGTTATCAAAATAACTAAAACATGTTAAGTAAAAAAAAAAAGTGATCTCTTAAAATACATATTATTATGTAGAAAGAATTAACTTACATCCTAGGACAAAAGTAATAGGTGCTACAATTTATCAACCCCAACTGCTTAAATTATTTGACTATTGACGAATAATTTCCGATTACCTCTGGATATCAGCAAAAATTAAAATTAAATGTGTAGTGCTGTTAGTATATTTCGGATCAATTGGATTTATAAAAAAATATATATATTTGAGTAGCATATTGGCATAAAGAGGCTGCCCACAAGGTCTCACACCAGCAATATTTAATACTGCTTCGTGGGTATGCCATTTTTATTTTTAGGTTATAATTCAATTTAGTCTTTTAAATTTTATTTCAACTATCAACTAAGGTTTTATTTTTGTTCTGGTTTTGTCTAAATGAGATAATATGGTCCTTTCATCTAAATCTATTAGTAAATGAAGGTTTTTTTTTTTAATTTTATTATTATTATTATAGAGTTTTAACCTATGACGACTACTTTTGATAATTGTACTCTTTATCACCAGACTAAGACACTAATCGGTTTTTAGTGTAAGTGAAAATTGAACTCTAGATCTCTGTAAATAAAAAAAATAAAAATAAAAACAAAATAAATAGAGTGTTTAAACTTTTTATATTTTTTTAATAATACCTCTTCAAATAACAAAGATCTATTGAATGGTGTATTTTACAAATGATTCAATCAAATTTTAATTAAAAAAAAATGAAGAATTGGAGTGTTTAAAATAATACCTTTTTCTGGGATCTATTTTGTTATTATACCTTTTTCTCGGCAGGTGAATATATGCTATTGTAAGGGCTCAATTTGTAACGGACCCTTATCAATAAAATTTGTAGAGAAATGGGTATACGGGCTAGGCATTAACAATACGAACGACGAATGATATGAGACCGACATGGGTAGTAATAGAATGACTTTACTGAGTAGTTTCCATGAGGATAAAAGTCATGAATCTGGTTCAATATTGGCAAGAGGCTTTGTAGTCCTTTTGGATAAATATTTTTTTGGGATATCTATAACTTTGGCTAAGTGTTTGTGAAATATATTTGTCCTCGACCTCCTCCGAGGATCTACTTTTCTTCTAATTCATGTCCATGCTCTGTCCATTCTTTTTCCGGGGGCCTCTTCTTTTTGGGAAGTCCCTTGGTTATATAGTGTTTTTTATAGTTAA
The DNA here is from genome assembly GCA_023736055.1 of Quercus glauca. Lineage (NCBI taxonomy): Eukaryota > Viridiplantae > Streptophyta > Magnoliopsida > Fagales > Fagaceae > Quercus > Quercus glauca. The sequence goes on along the minus strand of CM043318.1, from coordinate 21,446,263 downwards.
TCTTAGCCATCCATTTGTCGACTATCGGGGCTTCTATGTAGAGGGGATTGTCCCATCGTTTGTATTTGCAGGCTTTATGTTATTTCCCAGCCGCCTTTGCAGGCTTTATAATAGTTGAAGTGACTGATACTTTAGGGTTTTCAGGTCACCTCACCATTAAAGCGGTCAAAATGTTGGTGAAGTATATTCAACGAATGAGGGATATTTTCCCTTTAGTGAAGTCGGTGTGCCGAGGACAGGTCATCCTCGGCGAGGCCTTTGGATGACCTGGGCTTTTTCCCGTTGTCCTCGGCCTTTACATTATCCTCGGCGTGGGCCTTGGGCCGCATGTAATGGGCCAGCGTGGTTAGTGCAATAGGGCCCCACAATAGCCCCTCAAAATTCTGCTGCACGTCCCCTTGGGCGGGGAGGAGGATTTTGATTGCCTCGGCGCGTTTTCTCGGCCTATTGGGTCCTATCTTATCGTCAGTGTTTATCGCTACTTCGGCTGTTTTTGCAGCTTTCTTTTTGCACAAAGTGTCGCCCGAGGATGGTCAGGCTTGGGTCGTTTGTGCTATAGCACTCAATTTCTCATGGTTTTTGTCCCTGATGGGACTCGTTTATTTGGCGCCTGAAAGGGAGTTGGCTTCGCCTTAGTTTTGAGCTCATGATCCGTACAAGAGCCCTGGTTCCGTTCAGCGTTGGTATTGTCTCATAGTGACTAGTTCCCATGTAGGTTTGGGTCTGAGGACCATATAAGACCTTGGTTTTTCTTGACATTTAGTTTTCATGATGAAATGTTCTTCCTGCTGGCCTAAGGTTTCGGACCATGGAATGTTTAAGTTTCAATCATCTGAAGTATCGGGTTTAGTCATCTGAAGTATTTGGTTTCCCCATGAGGCTTGGGTCCGAGGACCATGCAATGCCTTGGTTCTGTCCAGTACCTAGTTTTCTCATTTAGTCATCTGAAGTATCGGGTTTAGTCATCTAAAGTATCCGGTTTCCCCATGAGGCTTGGGTCCGAGGACCATGCAATGCCTTGGTTCTGTCCAGTACTTAGTTTTCTCATTTAGTCATCTGAAGTATCTGGTTTCCCTATGAGGCTTGGGTCCGAGGACCATGCAATCCCTTGGTTCTGTCCAGTACCCAGTTTTCTCATTTAGTCATCTGAAGTATCTGGTTTCTCCATGAGGCTTGGGTCCGAGGACCATGCAATGCCTTGGTTCTGTCCAGTACCTAATTTTCTCATTTTATCTGTTTTATCTATTTATCCGTAGCTGTTTAATTTTACATTACTACAATTTGCAATAAGCATTAAATAATCACATTTTTCAAGCAGGATAATAATAATAATAAATGGGGCTGGAGTTGGTGGAGGATAAGACCTTGCCGTGTTTTGCCTCTTCGTTTGGTGGGACTCTTCTGATAACGAGGCGTCTCCTGGGTTGTCCGAGTAACGCGTTCTGACGCTTCGGTGTCTTCTCGTTTAATGAGGCGTCTCCTCATTAATACCGGCCATGGATCTACGAGGATCTAACGGTTGACAAGCCCCTTGGAAATTGGGGCGGCATTATTGCATCCGAAAATTTCTCCCTGGGATTTATTGCGGATTGGCACTCCTCAACATTCCACCTTCTATATAAAAGCGTTTCTAGGGCAGCCTTCTCCTCCACACTTGACAAATATCCATCGTAAACTCCTCCCAAAAATCATCACCCAAGAAGGTTCTGCCAAACATTGCCGTCTGGGCCCCTTCGAACGAGTTGGCCCTTGGAAAGGGCGATCCTGGAGATGCACAGCCCCCATCAGGAGCCGAGGATGACACTCCAACCCTGGCCGCTATGCTGGGATGGGTGTATGGGAGATCCGAAGATTCTCCTTCTTTTCAACCTAACCAGAGACAGAGCCCTCCTTGCCGCCTGGAGGAGGATCCGGAGAGAACGTAACCTCCCTCTCTTGGGTTTGGGTTTTTGACCCCCAAGCTAGCTACAATGGGGGTGGGAGGGGAACCAGGCGGAACCCAAAAGCGGAACCGTTTTGTACCGCGGCCTCTTCCGCCTTCTATGTAGCTTTCCTTTCTTCTAATCCTTCTTCTCTCTTCTCCTTCCTCTTCTCTTGCTTCACTTCTTTTCGATTTTCTGTTCTTCAGCCAGCTTTGCTTTCTACCTTTTGTTCCCCTGCCGGCTTTGTCAAGCATCTGCCTTTGTAGTTAGCTTTAGAACAAGCCCCCTGGGCATTACTTGTAAAAGATGTAATTTTTCTTCATATATGAATAAAAGAAGTAGACTTGTTTTACGTGTTGTCTCTTTTCTTTTTCGTATGCGCTTGTTTCTTGTTGTTATAGACTGCTGGATGAATACTGTTGCTGAAAACTGTATAGATCTGCCTTTGCTCTTGATTGATTTTTTTTTTTTACACCAGCCGTCGCACTGCCAATACACAAGTCCGCCCCACGGTGGGCGCCAATTGTAAGGGCTCAATTTGTAACGGACCCTTATCAATAAAATTTGTAGAGAAATGGGTATACGGGCTAGGCATTCACAATACGAACGACGAATGATATGAGACCGACATGGGTAGTAATAGAATGACTTTACTGAGTAGTTTCTATGAGGATAAAGGTCATGAATCTGGTTCAATATTGGCAAGAGGCTTTGTAGTCCTTTTGGATAAATATTTTTTTGGGATATCTATAACTTTGGCTAAGTGTTTGTGAAATATATTTGTCCTCGGCCTCCTCCGAGGATCTACTTTTCTTCTAATTCATGTCCATGCTCTGTCCATTCTTTTTCCGGGGGCCTCTTCTTTTTGGGAAGTCCCTTAGTTATATAGTGTTTTCTATAGTTAATCTTAGCCATCCATTTGTCGACTATCGGGGCTTCTATGTACAAGGGATTGTCCCATCGTTTGTATTTGCAGGCTTTATGTTATTTTCCAGCTGCCTTTGCAGGCTTTATAATAGTTGAAGTGATTGATGCTTTAGGGTTTTCAGGTCACCTCACCATTAAAGCGGTCAGAATGTTGGTGAAGTATATTCAACGAATGAGGGATATTTTCCCTTTAGTGAAGTCGGTGTGCCGATGACAGGTCATCCTCGGCGAGGCCTTTGGATGACCTGGGCTCTTTCCCGTTGTCCTCGGCCTTTACATTATCCTCGACGCGGGCCTTGGGCCGCATGTAGTGGGCCAGCGTGGTTAGTGCAATAGGGCCCCACAGCTATTGTGCTAAAAATAGTTTTAGAATAAGTAATTTAGATGGACTCTAAATATTTTAAAATTATTTTTAAAATTATTTTTTTATAGAGTTAAGCCTATGACATCTGCTTTTGATAATTGTGCTCTTTATCGTCATACCAAAAGCTTTTAGTGTAATTGAAAATTGAACCCCAGCTTTCTATAAAAAAAAATATATTCATAAAAAATGGAGTGTTTAAACTCTTTTTTTTTTTTTTTAAATAATACCTTATCAAATAACAAGATCTATTGAATGGTGTATTTCACGAATGTTTCAATCAAATTTTAATTTTAAAGAAAAAAATTTGTTAATGGATTCGGACAGAAGGTCCAAAATGAGAATCAATTTAATTGAATAAGGAAGTTCATAGTTGTTCTCTTTATGAGCCCAATTTCCGAACGGTAATCCTTAAACTCAAAAATAAGTATTATTGATTACTTAAAAAAAAAAAAATAGGGATGTTTATTCCATATTAGTTGTGTGTGTTTAGTGTCTGTTATTTATAACCCCTGTCTACAACTACAAATGTTAGACTCTTTTGTAGTTATATTCTGATTATGTAATATATTATAAACTTGTTTTAAAATACTAGTATTACTGTAGGGACCTAGTTCGAGTACTATTCCCTAAGAACAAGTGGACTCGAGCCCAGCTGGCCAAATACAATAAATTTGTAGAGAACGGGTCAAAGAGTTAGGCCTTAGCGAAGGTTGTACAATTAAGCATGGTAATGCATGGCTCGATTGACAAGAATATAAACTGAAAGTATGAAATTAAGCTCCTCAGCCACTTTTTCTGATAGTATCTTTCTTATCTCTTTTCTAATACTGGGTTACAAAGATTTGCACAAGTACTATGATCCTTCTTCTCTCCTCAAACTGCCGTCCTCCTTTTTGGAGGACTTGTTACATTTTATACCCCCTCCTGGTTAATCTCTGTCCTCCATCTGTCGATCATGCAGGTCATCATTCCAGCGCCAGTCCCATCAGCCACCTTCCCATCCTTTCTGTGGGTTGTAGCAGCTGAGGCGGCACTGTTCAGAGGTTACTTCTCCATTTAATGCGGCCAGAACGTTAGTTGAGGGCATTTAATGTGGAGGTGACAGTTCCTCCTGGGATTGCTCCTCCACCATGCTTCTATGGCCAACCCGTTGTACTTGCCTCTGTCTTGGATTGCCCTGGAAGGTTACCTCTGAAGGCGCTTTACTCATCCTTTCAGTGATCCGTGTAGGCCAAGGACATGGTTGTCCTCGGCGGTATTACTGGCGAATGGACTCATCCTCGGACACATCTTTCTTCCTCGGCATGGGCCTTGGGCTTAGCATAGAGTGGGCTGGGGTTCCCAAATTCTCTAGCCCCACAATAGCCCCTCAAAATCCTGCTGTCAGGCTCCTCAGAAGGATAGGAAGATTTTGATGTCCTCGGGCCTCTGCCGCGGCTTGTTGAGTCTTGTCCTCTATGAGTATCAGTGCCCTTCCGCCTGTCCAAGGCACGTTTCTGACGCCTTGGTATGCAGAGCGCACTCGCATTAAATTCGGGTGGCCCTGTACTCCCCACGTTCAATGGTGTGATAGTTATCTAACGGTGGTAATCTTCTTGACTATATGAGCGAGAAAACTTTGCACGGTTGTTATTATTTTTTATTGGGGGTATAAATACCCATTTGAATTGATCCGCCCATTTACTTTTGCCTTCAAGAGATCTTGCGCATATACTTCGAATTTGATCACACCTCCAACTAACCTTGCGACTTCCTTCAGCACAAAAAGCCTGCCCGATGATCTTTTCCTCACTTCTGTAAGTCTTCTTCTCTCTCTCCAAGTTGCGTCCTCCCCTCTTTTGGACATCTTTCTTCGTGTCTCTTAGTTGTCTCTAGGAATGGGTAGGCTTAAGAAATTGGTTGAATTTGAAAAGGCGATGGAGAAATTCATTGTTGATTATAGGATACCCAGCACCGTAGGTTTAAGGTATTGTGAAGAGGGAAAGTGGAGGTTTAGGAGGGAAGAGGGAGAGGTGGTGATTCCCATAATCGCCTTCTTAGAGGGGGGGTATGTGGATCCCCATGGGTCAGGTGATGACGAATTACCTTTGGCATTTCTGGCTCGCCCCCACTCAATGTGGCGTCAATATGTTTAGGATTCTGGGCTGTGTAGATGCCCTAAATGAGAAGATGGGGCTGAGGCTAACCCATCATGACGTGAATTGGTGCTACAACCTCTAGCTCCTAGGGGGCAAGTCCTACTACATGAAGACGAGGGAAGATAGGGTACGGTTTATCTAGTGCCTTCCCTCGTCCAGCAAGGGGCTGGATAAGGACTTTCTCATCGTGTCCGGGGAGTGGCATGATGGCCTTCACTATCCCACGATGGAGGGCATGCTAGGTGGGGCACTCAGAGTAGGAGAGGGTGTTACTTTTTGAATTTTCGTTGCTTGCTTTATTTGGTCGCTAATGACAGTATGTTTTCACTTCTGCAGATCCCTACGCTTTCGAGCGTCATTTTGGCTTGGTTAACAAGGAGGACTTGGAAAAGGTGCTAAGGGCGGAGATCTTCGTGAACGAGGCCGACAACCAGGTTAGGGCATCTCACAAGATCCTGGGGTACGACCCTATTCAGAAGTCGTTTGTCGTGCCAAAGTGTGTGATCAAGGCCAAGGATTCTCGGCTCTGGAGAATTACCATGATAGAGGACAGTTTCTTAATCCCAGAGGGGTCCTCTACTCCGGCAGGTACTCCGTTGGCGGGTTCCTCTGCATCTCGCCAAGCTGCAGAGGCTGAGGGGGGAGGTGAACAAACAGAGGAGGGAGGTGCCGGTTCGGATCTTGCCGAGGACAACTTCGGTGTGTTCAAAAAAGTTCACCTGTCCAAGGATCCATCTAGTGACTTAGGTGACTAGAGTCTGATCGAAGCAAACCTCTTATCAACAGGGGATTCTTCTCGGGCCGAGATGGGTTTCAAGAGGAAAACCCAGTCGAACTTGCTTGATCTGCTTGAAGGCTAGTCGGGGAAGCATCAGCCTAAGCTTCCTCCTCCTCAACCCAAGTCTCAGCCTGCCCAGACCAGGTCAGCTTCCACCCAGCCCAGGCTTCCTCTTCCTCCATCTCGGCCGAGCCCATCATCTAGGCCCGAGCCCTCTGATCCTAAGCAAAGGAAGGACAAGGGTAAAAGGCCAATGGGAGGGGAAAAGCCCCATTCCCCCTAGGAGGAGGGCGATATTTGACGACCTTTGAAGCAGTTGAAGGTTGGGCCTCAGGCTCATGATAAGCAGGTCGCTACCCACCCCGTGGCTAACGCCTGGCTTCCAACCCCGATGCTCCATGGGGGGCCTTTGATGGACAATGCCTCTCTTAGGGACTTCCAAGGGGGCGAAGGCACACTTGTAGCCGACACGCTAGAGAGGTCCTTGTTACTCCCTGTGGACATGGCAGAGTTGGAGGCTTTTAAGAGTAAGGAGGTCTTTCTCAGCCTCAAGCGATAATTAGGAATGATGAAACTCTTAGCACTTACGATTCTTCTGACTTTAATTTTCTTTCCTTTTTGCTTCCTTCTTACTTGTACATTTGTTTCAATTGGCAGGCTGTTCAGGCCACTTTCAGGCTGGAGAAGGCCTTCCTCAAACAAGACAAAATCACTGATGCAGAGCGCGATAAGCGCATAGCGGCCAGTCGGACCCTTAAGGCCACCGAGGCTAATCTCGCGAAGGCCAGAGAGGATCTGAAGGAAGTAACCAGGGCTCGAGTCAGTGCTGAATCAGGCTTGGCTGGTGCCCAAAGGCAGGCCCAAGACCAGACGAGGTGTCTGGCTGGGGTGGAGGAGCAGTTGAAGCTAGCAAATGAGCTGATCGTTGATCTAAAAAAGCAGGCGGCTGATGCTAAGGGGGCCAAGAAGGTGGCTGAGTGGGCCAAAGAGGAGGCTCTTAGGACTAAGGCTGAGGCGAACTTTGGCAGAGAGGAGGCCTAGGCTTCCAAGGAAGAAGCCGAGGCGGCGGCCTATGAAGCTCAGGTAGCCGAGACGGAGGTTGCTCTTAGAGCCCAAGTCCTTGGGGTATGTAGGTTCTACTGCTCTCAGGTCTGGAGTGAGGCCCTCAAACAAGCTGGGGTTGAGGCCTCGTCCATCCTATGGAAGGAGGAGAGTGTATATTATCCCTTTGCCATTCGCGAGGCTGCTCCTCCCAACTCTGAGGCCGGGGCGACTACTGAGGAGACTGATGCTGTGCCTGATGAAGGAGCCGAGGACGCCGCGGTTATTACCAAGGCGATCACTATAGCTTCTAACGATCCTGCCGTGGGAACGGGTCCTCTCGGGGTGACTGAAACATCCAAAAGTTCTAATGAAGAAACACCCCAAGAGACAGCAAACCTCTCGGCCAATGTCCAGGCCTCTCCTGCCGAGGAGATGGCACCCTCCGCGGTGCCCCTGCAGGTTGTTCCTCCAGGTCAGAGTTTAGAGGACCCTGAGGCCTCCATAAATCAGCCACTCACAGGGGGGAAGAAGATCAAGCTGAAGAAGTAGGCCCCTTAGTGCCTTTGTTTTATCTCCCTTCTATTTTTTGGAACAATGTAATGGCACTTTTGCCTCGCTTCTTCTTTTTCTTTTTAGATGTTCCGACATGATTCTTGTTGTGTACTTTCTATGAACTTAATGTAGCACGTGTTTTATTTTCTCCTGCTTGTCGAATACTTATGGAATTTGTTGAAGTAACTAGTTTCCCTATAGGCTTGAGTCCGAGGACCATGCAAGACCTTAGTTCTGTTTAGCACTTATAGAATTTATCGAAGTAGTTAGTTTCCCCATAGGCTTGAGTCCGAGGACCATGCAAGACCTTGATTCTGTCTAACGCTTATCATTTTTTAAAGTAACTAGTTTCCCCATAGGTTTGGGTCTGAGGACCATGCAAGACCTTGGTTCTGTCTAGCACTTATAGAATTTATCGAAGTAATTAGTTTCTCCATAGGTTTGAGTCCGAGGACCATGCAAGACTTTGGTTCTGTCTAATACTTATAGAATTTATCGAAGTAGTTAGTTTCCTCATAGGTTTGAGTCCGAGGACCATGCAAGACCTTGGTTCTGTCAAACACTTATAGGATTTATCGAAGTAGTTAGTTTCCCCATAGGTTTGAGTCCGAGGACCATGCAAGACCTTGGTTCTGTCTAACACTTATAGAATTTATCGAAGTAGTTAGTTTCCCTATAGGTTTGAGTCCGAGGACCATGCAAGACCTTGGTTCTGTCTAACACTTATAGAATTTATCGAAGTAGTTAGTTTCCCCATAGGTTTGAGTCCGAGGGCCATGCAAGACCTTGGTTCTGTCTAACACTTATAGGATTTATCGAAGTAGTTAGTTTCCCTATAGGTTTGAGTCCGAGGACCATGCAAGACCTTGGTTCTGTCTAACACTTATCATTTTGAAGTAACTAGATGGTTACCAGGGTAAAAGGCATGCAATCAAGATAGATTTTAGAATATTAATTGACAAAGATACTTTTATTAATAATAATACATTCGCAGGTTATTTACATTCCATGGACGAGGTACAGGTTTTTCGTCTAAATCTTTTAGGTAGTATGCACCTATTCCCGCTACTGAGGTGATTCGGTATGGTCCCTCCTAGTTGGGTCCTAGCTTCCCATAGGACGGGTTCTTGGCAGCACCCACAACTTTCCTTAACACCAAGTCCCTTAGTGCTAGTGATCTTAGCTTCACATTGGCATCATATCTCTGCTTGAGCTTTTGGTGGTAGTAGGCCAGCTGGATCATCGCCTTCTCCCTTCATTCATCGATCAGATCTAGGCTCTCTCCCAGCAGCTAATTATTACCGTCTGGGGAGAAAGAGTTCATCCTCAGCGTTGGGAAGTTTGCTTCTAGAGGGATAATGGCTTCAGCCCCATAAGTCATGGCAAAAGGTGTTTCACCCGTCAACCACCGTGGTGTAGTCCGATAGGTCCATAGGACATACGGTAGCTCCTCTACCCATCTTCCCTTTGCGTCATCCAGCCTCTTCTTAAGCCCATTGACTATGACCTTGTTAACAGCCTCGACCTGCCCATTTCCTTGGGGATAAGCCGAAGTTGAGTACCGATTCGTGATCCCCAGCTCACAATAGTATCTTCTGAAGGCCTTGCTATCAAATTAAAGTCTGTTATCTGAAATGAGGGTATGGGGGACCCCGAATCGCGTGACAATGTACCTATAGATGAACTTCTTAGCATCCACATCTCTGATGTTAGCCAAGGGCTCAGCTTCGATCCACTTGGTGAAATAATCTGTATTGACCAACAGATACCTTTTGTTCCCCGGTGCCTTGGGGAAAGGTCCTACGATATCTAGGCCCCACTGGGCAAATGGCCACGGGCTGGACAAAGGATTTAGGACGCCTCCCGGCTAATGAATGTTTGGGGCAAACCTTTGGCATTAGTCACACTTCTTTACATACTCAAGAGCTTTCTTCTGCATCTTCAGCCACCAATATCCTTGGGTGAGGGCTCGGTGCGACAGGGACCTTCCTCCTGTGTGACTCCCACAGATCCTCTCATGTAACTCTTCGAGTAGTAATTCCGACGCCTCAGGGTGAATACACAATAAGTAAGGTCCAGAATAGGAGCGCCTATACAGTTTGTGATCCTCGGACAACCAGAACCGAGGAGCGTTTCTTCGTATTTTGTCAGCCTCTGACTTCTCGTCAGGTAAGATATCATCTTAGAGGAATTTTACTATAGGGTCCATCCAGTTGGGGCTCACCCTAGCCTGGTGGACATGGGTCGTGCCTTTTGTCACATCACTTGCCCTCTCCAGATACTCAACAAGGATAACCCGAGGCAGGTCCCCTACCAAAGACGTGGCAAGTGTGGCCAATGAATCTGCATGGGTGTTTCCATTTTTGGGGACATGTGACAAGCTGAAGAGGTCGAAGTCTGACTGCAGGCGCTTGACCCGAATTAAGTACTCTTGCATTCTTGCGTCTCTGGCTTCCAGTTCTCCGTTTACCTGGCCCATTACCAACCTCGAATCCGAGAACATATCCACTGCTTTTCCGCCCATTTTTTGCACCAGAATCATACCTTGCAATAAGGCTTCATACTCGGCTTCGTTATTTATGGCAGGGAACCCAAGTCTCAGGGACTTCTCCACAACAGACTTTTCTAGGGACACTAGGACTAGCCCTACTCCAGACTCTCTTTGATTCGCGGCTCCATCAACGTACACTTTCCAGCGCGGGGGCCCTGGAACAGAGATCGCCCCAACCAATTTTTCCTCAATGTCCCCCTTTTCGGCTACTGCTTCTTCCAGTGGTTTAGCAAACTCAGCCACTAAGTCAGGCAGGACCTGGCCTTTTATAGAGGTCCGAGGCATGTATTTAACGTCAAAGGCCCCTAGAATCGTGTTCCACTTGGTGATCCTTCCAGTTTAATCAGCAGACCAAAGTATGGATCTCAAGGGCAGTTAAGTTAGGACGACTACCGTGTGGGCCTAGAAATAGTGGGGAAGCTTTCACGTAGCATAGACTACAGCCAGTATGGCTTTCTCTAAGGGCAAGTACTTGATCTCAGTTTCGTGCAGCGACTTGCTCACGTAATAGATTGGCTTTTGAATGCCACCGTCATCCGACATCAGCACCAAGCTCACTACATGAGGGGCCACGGTGATGTAGGCATACAGGACTTTGTCAGCTTTAAGATTAGACATGATCGGCGGCCGGGATAGGTATTCCTTGAGTTGCTAGAAGGCCATGGCACAATCCTCGGACCACTCGAACCCCTTCCACTTGTTAATCAGGAGGTAGAAAGGCTTGCATCTATTAGCCGACCTAGAAATGAACCGGTTTAGGGCTACGATCATTCCAGTGAGTTTTTGAATCTTCTTAGGGTTTTGTGGAGGCTTCAGGTTATTGATAGCTTTAATCTGATCAGGATCGACCTCAATCCCCTTGTAGGTGATAATGTAGCCCAGAAACTTGCCTGACCCTACGCCGAACGAGCATTTGGAAGCATTCAGGCGCAGCTTGTGTTTCCTTAGGATGTCAAAGATACAGCTGAGGTCTCTGAGGTGCTCAGACACCACTTTACTTTTTACCACCATATTGTCAACATAGATTTCAATGCTTCTGCCCAGCAGCGGCTCGAACATTCTCGTCATCATCCTCTGATAGGTGGGCCCAGCGTTCTTCAAGCTAAAGGGCATCACCTTCTAGTGGTAATTCCCAACGGGCGTCACGAAGGCGGTCTTCTCTTGATCGTCCAGGGATAGTGGTATCTGATGATAGTCCTGGAAGGCATCTAAGAAACTCATCTGAGGATGTCCCGCGGTGGCATCCACCAGTTGGTCTATCCGAGGCATAGGGAACGGGTCCTTTGGGCATGCCTTGTTTAGGTCTGTGAAGTCTACACAAACCCTCCATTTTTCGCTTTTCTTCTTGACAACCACAGTGTTGGCCACCACTCAGGGTAAAAGATTTCCTTGATGGCCCCCTCATGCTTAAGCTTTTTCACCTCTTCTTTAATCGCCTCGGCATGCTCCTTTGATGGGCGTCGAGGTGGTTGTTGCTTGGGAAAGACGGATGGGTTGACATTAAGATGGTGACAAATAAAGGCTGGATCGATCCCTGGGGCGTTGCAGGCGTCCCATGCGAATATGTCAATATTTGCTTTGAGGAACGCAATTAACTCCTCCTTCTCCTGAGGAGGCAACCGAGCCCCTATCTGAAAGAACTTTTCCGGATCATCCCCAATGACTATCTTGTCAAGAACTTCATATTTTGCTTCTTCGGCAGCCGCATTAGGAGGCGCCCCCAGGACCTTTGATTGCTATAAGCCCTCTTCGACAGTGGTAGAGGGTCTCGCATCAAGCCGATGCGATGTGGCAGCCACCATGCATTGCCTTGATATGGATTGGCAACCATGGATTTCGAGGACATGATCCCCTGACGAGAATTTCACCTTCTGGTGCAAAGAGGAGGCGACAGCCCCCAAGGTGTGGAGCCAAGGCCTGCCGACGATAGCTGTGTATGGGGAATAGGTGTTCACCACTATGAAGTCTACCTCCACCACTTCTGGGCCGGTCTGGACGGACAGCCTAATCATGCCCTTTGGGATAATTAACTTCCCATCAAAGCTCATCAAGGGGGAGGTATAGGGTGTCAAATCTTCTGGTCTTAACCCCAGCTTTTTGTAGAGATCAGGGTACATAATCTCGGCCCCCCTGCCTCCATCCACCATCACCGTTCTCACATCATAGTCCCCGATTCTGAGGGTGATGACCAGTGCGTCATCGTAGGGCTGGGTGGTCCCTATCTTGTCTTCTTCTGAAAAGCACAAGGTTGGGTAGAAATTCTTCCTAGCCTTCTTCGACTTCGATTGGGAACCCTCGGCCCGCATCTGGGCTTCGGATAACACTCGCGAGGGGCGCGCGCCTGTTCTTCCTGGCACAGCCAAGATCACATTGATCGTTCCTGTTGGTGTCCTTAAGGCAATGTCTCTCTGGGGCTCCTGATAGTTCTGGCCTTGGCCTCTTCTGGAATGGTGCAGGAGGTGCTTCAGCTTTCCTTCCTAGACCAGATGGTCCAGGCAGTCCCAGAGGTTCCTGCAGTCCTTCGTGGTGTGTCCATGGTCTTGATAATACTGGCAATACAGGTTCTGATTGCGCTTCATGGGGTCTCCAGCTATGTTATTCGGCTCCTTAAAGTATGGCTCGTTCCTTATCTTTTCCAGCACCCTATGTACTGGTTCTCGGAATATGGCGTTGACAGCTTGAGCGTTGGTCGACCCGGATTGCCCCGCAAAATCTCTCCTCAGGCGGTTGTTGTTGTATCGGTCCGACCTGAAATCCCTCCTCTCTTGAGGGATAACCTTCTCTTTTCCCTTGCTTTGCAGCTAATCCTCTTCTACCCGCTTATACTTATCGGTCCGGTTCATCAGCTGGCGCACACTGGTGGCGGGCTTGCCGGTCAGAGACTTTCTTAAGCCATGCCCCATCGGAAGGCCGTTTTTTAAGGTGCTGACAGCGACATCCGCATACTTGCTGTCCAGCTCGTTGTATATCTCCCAGAATCGATCTGAATGGGCCTTTAGGTTTTCCCCTTCGTGCATGGTTAGTGCCAACAGCGCACTCAAGGGCCGAGGAGTTCTGCTGTTGGTGACGAATCGGGAGCCAAAGGCTTGGGTCAGCTGCTTGTATGAGTCTATGGAATTCGTCTTGAGGCCATTGAACCACCTCATTGCCACTGGTCCCAAGCTGGAGGGGAAGACTCTACACATCAGCGCCTCATTCTTGGAGCGGACGGCCATCCATTGGTTATATTGACTCACATGCTCCACAGGGTCCGTTTTGCCGTTGTAAATGGTGAAGGTTGGCTGCTGAAATCGCCGAGGAAGCATAGCCTTTTCAAGGTGGTGGGTGAAAGGTGACTTGGAAAGTTGGTTCAGTGCCCTACTCATAGCATCACTCTCCACGCCTCTGGGGGATGGGCTTCTACGCTTGCGCCTCCAGTAGTGCTCTTCTTCGTGGGAGAAGGTTTCGCTTGGGGGGGTCCTTGACCTCCGCCTATAGTCATCATCGCCATCCTCGTCGGAGGGTGTGTCGGAACTAGGATGAGATCGCCTTCGTTGTGCATGACGCAGCTCTCTCCTCAAATCATCTATCTCCCGTTGCATGGCCACCTTATCATCCTGTCTCTTGGACACGTGGCTTTTGACCTCTTCCGACTGCACGGTCTGGTCGTCATTTCGCCTTCGTAGCACGTGGCTCCCCCCACGGGTGCGGCTTCTGCTAGTCTGTGTGGTATGTGTGCTTCCCTCTTGAAACTTCCCGTTTTCTTCATTTCTACCACGCTCGGGGTTGGGAAAGGTACCCTGTGGTTGGGACCTCGTTGGTTTGGACTGGTGGGATCCTGCTTGGTGAGGGCCTGTTCCTGCCATGCTTAATCGTTGTCCTAACTAATGCATAAGTTCTCCCCACAAACGGCGCCAATTGTAGGGACCTGGTTCGAGCACTATTCCTTGAGAACGAGTAGACTCGAGCCCAGCTAGCCCACTACAATAAATTTATAGAGAGCGGGTCAAAGAGCTAGGCCTTAGCAAAGGTTGTACGATTAAGCATGGTAATGCATGGCTCGATTGACAAGAATATAAACTGAAAGTATGAAATTAGGCTCCTCGGCCACTTTTTCTGATAGTATCTTTCTTATCTCTTTTCTAATACTGGGTTACAAAGATTTGCACAAGTACTATGATCCTTCTTCTCTCCTCAAACTGCCGTCCCCCTTTCTAGAGGACTTGTTACATTTTATACCCCCTCTTAGTTAATCTCTGCCCTCCATCTGTCAATCATGCAGGTCATCATTCCAGCGCCAGTCCCATCAGCCACCTTCCCATCCTTTCTGTGGGTTGTAGCAACTGAGGCGGCACTGTTCAGGGGTCACTTCTCCATTTAATGCGGCCAGAACGTTAGTTGGGGGCATTTAATGTGGAGGTGACAGTTCCTTCGGGATTGCTCCTCCACCATGCTTCTATGGCCAACCCGTTGTACTTGCCTCTGTTTTGGATTGCCCTGGAAGGTTACCTCTGAAGGCGCTTTGTTCATCCTTTCAGTGATCCGTGTGGGCCGAGGACATGGTTGTCCTTGGTGGTATTACTGGCGAATGGACTCGTCCTCGGACACATCTTTCTTCCTCGGCATGGGCCTTGGGCTTAGCGTAGAGTAGGTCGGGGTTGCCAAATTCTCTGGCCCCACAATTACTATTTTCATGTGTGTTCTAATAAATATTATTTTTTACTAAAAAAAATAGGGATGTTTATCCTGTATTGGTTATGTGTATCTAGTATGCATGGTTTATAACCCCATTCTACAACTACAAATGTTAGGCTCTTTTATAGTTGAATTTTGGTTATGTAATGTATTATAAACTCAGTTTAAAATACCAGTATTACTATTTTTTTTTTTGTTCTAATAAGTATTATTGTTTACTAAAAAAATGGGAAATTACAATAAACCCACCTGTGATTAGGCCCGTTTTCACTTTGCTTACCCATGGTTCAAAACTTAACACTTTGCCCACCTTAGATAACTTCCGTTAGAGATCTATTACCCACCTCTCCCTTTATTGTTAGAAAAACATATTTTTAGGGAAAAACAAACATAACAAAAATAAAAAAGTTAAGGTTTTCAATTGCTTAAGAACTTGAACAAAGTGGAGGAATAGCACACAAATCAACAGTATTGCTAATCTTGCTCTTCTTACTCCAACCTGGCTCAAATTCACACCTACCTCTTTCAAAACTACTACTCTTACAACCTCCATCACTATCATTTCTTCTTCTGTCTCATCGTCTTCACCACCACCACGAGGCACAGGCAACTCCACCCTATCACAACCCAAATACCGAGAAAATTTACAAGAGAAAAGCCTCTCAGCTATTCGATCTCTCCTTAATTTGAACTCCTTCGGACAATCTCGCCACCATAATTGCATGGTCGATTATCTCGAAAATGTCTGAGTTCGCTGTCCTAAAGTAATTCCTTCAATAATCCAATGACCTTGATTTCTTTGCTATCATTGAATTCCCGGGTATTCTAGATCCAAAAAACTGGATTTTAGCAATTACCCAGAAATCAAAATCCTATTTTCATGTGGTTTTTGATAGAACCCAGATACAAAACAATGAATTATTGGTGATTTTTTATACTACCCAGAAATGGAAAGACGATAATTATGGAAATTCAATGAATACCCAGAACCCAAAAAATCAATCTTCCGTAGAATTTCAATTGTGGATTTGGATTTTTTAATCAGTTTTTTTTCCTACCTTTTGGATTTTGTGTAAGAGACATGAGAAGCTGCTAGAGCAAACCTTGAATCAATGGCCTGCTTGATGAATCTCTTCCGTTCTTTACAAAGATGCAGAGCTTTTTTATCAGTTTTGGAGTTAGCACAACCCATTTTCTCAAAATCCAAACACTACCCCCACCACAACTGAACAAAAATCACTACATCAATGAGACCACCAAAAGCCATAGCAATCTAGTCCTTGAAACAAACCCCATTATCAGAGCCTTCACAGTGAAATGAATCATTCAAAAAAATATTTAAAACCCACTTGAACAAAAGCTAGTGAAACTAAAAATATGGACAATGAATATATTAAATCCAAAATTTCAATGCAATAGAACCACCAAGAGGCTTAAAAAACCCAACTTTTCACCCACTTCATGAAGCTCTACGTCCTTGTTCAGATGGGTTTTCCGTGTTTCTAAGGCTCATGAGGAAAAATTTCAATGGTTTGTGTTTTTGATCCGTGTTATGTTTTGATTTGTATTAAAAATGTGTTTCTTTAACGTCTGAGGGTGAGATAGGTAAACAGGCCTAACTACAGGTTGGTTTACTGTAATTTCCCAAAAAAAAAAAAAACCATAAAAGCACATTAAGATCCCACACCCATAGGGCTGTACACGGTGTGGTGCGGCTGGTTTTTGTT
The DNA here is from genome assembly GCA_023736055.1 of Quercus glauca. NCBI lineage: Eukaryota > Viridiplantae > Streptophyta > Magnoliopsida > Fagales > Fagaceae > Quercus > Quercus glauca. The sequence goes on along the minus strand of CM043318.1, from coordinate 21,429,586 downwards.
GTCGTTTCTGCACCATACCGGAACATTCGGTTTCCTAAAAACCCGAGCCGCTGCCGCATCTGAGGAACGATTCTCCGACAACATCGGTGGCAGCTCTAGTTGGTGCGGTGGTCGGTGTCCACCTGTCTATCACACACATAGAGAAAAAAGAGAGATCTAAAACCAAAATCCAACCCATAAAACTGAGTTCTGACTTTTAAGTCTAAGAGGCGAGAGTGTGAGACTTGAGAGGAGCAGAAGTCTAGAGAGTGAAGAGGAGAAATCTGCATTGGAAACAACTCAAAAGAAAAGATATATGTGGCTGAGATCAAAAGAGAAAAAAAAATATCTTGCACAGTGACAGGAATCATTTTTTATTATTTTATTTTATTTTTTTAATATATTTTTTTTCAAAAAACGCAAGTGGCAAGAGAATGACTAACCCATGCGGCATTTTTTTAAAAAAAATTTTCTCAAAAAATGAAGTGGCATGACTGTAACCCACTAACCCGTACGGCCATACAGCATTTTTTTTTTTTTTCAAAAAATGCAAGTGGGAGATACTAGTTTTCTTCTTCTTTGATAAGAATTCAAAATATTTTTTTGATAAGAACAACCCTGTTTACGGATGAACGTTAGGCCTCTTTTTCTTCTTCTTCTTCTTTTTTTACTGAAGCCTCTTCTTCTTCTTAATTCTTATACATATTAACATATATAAACCATGCTCGGGTCGGTTCAATCTTCGTCAGTGTGCACATCTCAATGCTGATGGCTGCACCGGTCCGACGTTGGCACTGAAAATCTACTGCCGACCACCGTGCCGGAAACCTTCGATAGAGCCCTAAGCAGGGTGGCGTGGGGCGGTCAGACCGGTTTTGTCGGTGCCGGTATTTCTTTGAATAGGCCTAATCACCCATAAACTTCCGAACAATAAACCTTAAACTCATATAAAAACATATATTAAGAGCCTGTCATGGCCCACCCCAAATAATAAAAATTAGGCAAAAACACCATTTTGGTCCTTAAATTTTGAGGTTATAATCAATTTAGTCCTTACATTTTGGTAACAATCAATTTTGTTATTGTTATTTTCAACTTACAGTCAATTTGGTCCTTACAACTCACTAATGAAAAATGTCTACGTAGTAAATGGTTTGCACAGTTGGCACACATGTGGCTACTAATATAATATTTAATTGTTACTAAAAAAGCCACATAAGCAATTTTAACAATAAAAAATCCATGTTAGAAAAATTAAATTAAATTTTTGGATGAATTTAAAGAATTAATTTTTTTTTTCAACTTTCTTGAACTTTTTTGGTAACCAAACACAACAACCTAGAGACAGGAAAAAAATTATTGAACTTTCATGACCTTCCGGTCACCACCTCTATGGCCATCTCTCAGTTTGCTTATTTTGGTTGGGCCTTCCTCAACAAGATAGGCCTATAAATCAACTATCTCTTTCCAACCCAAATCCCCAAAAATCAAATCATACAAAACAACACAGGTCTGATCTTTTCTACCCTTCAATCTTCAACCCACACCACAAAATTTTTTAGTTAATTTCTTTCTCCTTTTCTCCTTTTTTTTTTTTTTTTTTTTCTCTCATTTGTGCTCTCCCTTTAAGCAATGGAGGTGAGTTGGGATTGCTTCAATTTTGCTCAGAAGGTTACGATTAGGAGCGATGGGCTTTGTTGTATGGGTTTACGATCTTGTAGCAACAGAGCACGAGCACCACTGCAATCAAATTCGTATCCACGAGCAATTCGATAGCACCATGTGTGGATTTGGGTTGTGATGGATTTCGGTTGTTGGCTTTGCTTTGGGTTGCGATGGATTTTAGTTTTATGGTAAATTTTATGTTTGGGTGGTGAGAAAAAAGTCAATCGAGAAGATATAAGGTTTTAATTTTGATGTTGTATTTGCTTTGGTATCTCATAGCTTTAATCATAAAGGTTCGATTTCTACCCATGAACAAATTTCTAACCACAGGTGCAAAGCAAAGTTAATTCTTTGTTGAGTAATCCTAGTTCTTAAAACACTTACAATCTTATTAAATAATTAAGGTTCCAATCTTTCATAGTGACATGGTTTTTGCATTTTACCACATAAAACACAGGTCAATGATTTAATGATATGACCATTTTTTATGTGGCTTTTTTTTAATAACAATTAAACATTTTTTTAATTATTATATTAGCCAGGTGTTTGCTAAAAGTGCAAACTGTTTGCCATGTAAACATTTTTCGTTGGTGAGTTAATAATAAGGACCAGATTTATTGTAAGTTGAAAATAACCGGAACTAAGTTGACTGTTACCAAAATGTGAGGAACAAATTGGTGTTTTTGCCTAAAGATTAAAGAAACATAACCAATATTAGCACATAAGAGCTCAATAATAATAAATAGATAAATTACATATTTAGTCCCTAACCTTTACATTATATGTCAATATGGTCCTTAACATTTTAAATGTGTCAATTTGGTCCTTAATATTTTGATATTGTGTCAAAATGGTCCCTAATGAAAAGTGATGGATGAAAAATGTTAACGTGCTAATCGACCAAAACAAAAATAAGAATTAGTTTTTTGCCACATTAATTGCCACCTGTACTAACATGTCAACATAACCTTAACTTAAATTAAATTTTTTTAATAAAAACAATCAGATAAGTTATTAACACAGCACGTGAGGAAAAATTTGGGATCAAAAAGTTGATTTCTCCATTTATATAAATTCACATCTTTCAACCACACTTGTTTTGTACATATATCTAGCCTCACATCTCAACCTACTTACAAATAGAAACTCAGGGAGATTCCGGTCTTTTTCTTATTTTTTGTGTTGTTGCTATTGCACTAATTTTATGGCTAGCTTAACTGTGATAGTAAAAACCAACATCACCACAAAATAATTAGCTCTTCTTGCTCTCGAAGCCCATATTACCGATGGCCCTAACAACACCTTTGCAAGCAATTGGTCTACCTCTACTGCTGATTGCAACTGGATTGGAATCTCTTGCGGTGCCAAACACCTTAGAGTCACTACCTTGAACCTTTCTCACATGGGTATTACAGGTTCCATTGCTCCACAAGCAGGAAACCTATCATTCCTCCCTCATTTATCTTTCAGAAACAACAATTTTCATGGCTCTCTGCCCAAAGAGTTAGCTTATTGGGCCAGTTGGAAGTTGCCAGCTTTGGATTGAACTCCTTTTCTGGAGTGTTACCTTCATGGCTTGGGTCCTTGGCTAAAATCCCTAACAAATTTTTCAACGATCATGAGTTAGGGATTTTGATCCCAAATTTTTCCTCACTATTACTCACTTAATTATCTGATTGTTTAAAAATTAAAAAAAAAATCAAAATAAAAATTTAAGTTTATGTCGACATGTTAGTATAGGTGGCAGTAGTAAATTTTTTTTTTTTTTTTTTGGCCGTTAGCTATGTCAACATTTCCATCCATTACTTAATGTTAGAGACCATTCTGATACAAAATCAAAAGATTAGGGACCAAATTGACACATTTGAAAGGTTATGGACCAAACTGAAATATAGCATAAAGTTTAGGGACCACATATGCAGTTTACCTATAATAAATTCATAAAAAGCACAAATACCATTTTTTTTCATTACTATCAATTTGGTTTTTACATTTTTATAATAGTCAGTTTGACCCGTGCTATTTTCAACTTTCAATCAATTTGATCCTTACATTTTGGTAGCAATTAAATTGGTCTTTGTTATTTTCAATTTACAGTTGAGTTGGTCCATATTGGTTTTAATACAATTATTCTAGGTCCAAATATGGGTTTGTTTTAGTTGCTAAGTTGATATTTGTGTCTACTAGAGTTAGAGATTAGTAAATTTGATTTGTGTTTTCTTGTCAAGAAGGTGCAAGAAAAGTTGTGATTTAACGGAAGAGACCAAATCGATTAGAAATTGTAAATAACTATGACTAAATTGACTACTACCAAAATGTATTTAAAAATTGACAATGACCCTAAAATGTGGGAACAAAGCTCCTCCAACCCCTCCCCCCCCCCCCCCCCCCACACACACACACACACACACACACACACTAATATACATACCATGCTTCTAGGGTTGGTGTTTGGAAGAGCTACATCCTCTAGGATCTATTCCATTATTATACCTTTTTCTCGATGGGTGAATATATGTTATTGTGCTAAAAATAGTTTTAGAATAAGTAATTTAGATAACTTAAAATAATTTTGAATAGGTTGACAGTATTATACATTCAAAATTTTACAAATGAGATGGAATGTTAGCAAAAATTGAAACCCATTTAAAGTATAGCGACACTTGGTATCAACTTACTCGTCTATTGTGTCGTCAGCATCTCAGATTTGATATCACATAGTTATAGCTCTAGCAATATGGTGTAGTTTATTAGTATTACTTCATTGTTATTTCTCATTTGATCGTATTCTTGTCAATTTATAGTTCATTTTTGAAAAGAAATTATTGTTGAATTATCTTAATTCAAATTCAAAAAAATACTCCCTCTTTCAAATGATAAGTTTCTTTAAATAAATAAATTAAAAAAAAAAATGAGTTGTCTCAAAGTAAATAAAAGTTAAAACTAAAAGTTCAATATGACATAAAATTCTTATATATATATATATATATATATATATAAAAGTGGTGTCACTTTTAATATAAAACTAACAAAATTCTTGATTGTTCCAATGAGTGATAAAATATAAATAGTTGCACCAAAAGTAAGAAATTGATTTGAGATATAGCATAAAATTTGACTTCAATTTTATAGTCTAATTGGATTTTCTTTTAACTTTAACTTTATATATATATATATATACACACACACACAATTTTATAAAATCTTTAAATAATTATTTTAAAAAAATTAAAAATATAAACATAAACATAAACTTGTACAAGACACAAATTGGGGCTTTGAAAAAAAAACTGTAAAATCCTTTTGTTTCGTAAATGATTAGGACACACAAAGGATTTTGATTAAATTTTTTGCAAAGATTGCTTGCCTCTATTTTTTGGAAAGGTGTTCAGAGTATTTCTTCCACTTTTGGGAATTTGTTTTTTAGACATTTTCGTGTATGGTTAAGGGATAATAGATTAAGTGTAAAATTATAAGCCTCATTCTCTCTGAGTCTTGGGCATTCTCAGTCAAATTTAAGTTCTTCAGTGATCAGCCACCTTGTTATAATGAAATGATGTCTTTCAATAACAACAATTATTGTTCCCACAGTTGGCAACTGAGCCAAGAAAAATGAATGTATGGCTCCCTACGTTGGTAGCAAAATTAAGGTAATTAGACTAGACATATGGCATAAAATTATATCAAAATTGAAATCCAATTTGAAATATAATTGGATTTTATCACAGTTTTCAAGTACACTCCAAGAGTTCGCAATACAAAAATTTACGAGATAACCGATTTGTTTATTTGCGAGAAACTTAGCAAATATGCCAAATTGGATTATGAACATGTGCTTTAGCCTAACCTTTGTGTCAGTGAACAAGACATTGGGCACCATAGGTTCTCTCCTATTACATTTGTCGTTTGACAAAAATATTTGTGTTGAAATAAAATCCATCAAACATAATTTCACCCATAGGCATTTGGGCATGTGAGTTTTATTGATGTGAGTGGTGCCCATTCTAGATAATGTATCTCTTAATCATAATCCTTTGTTTCAAGGGAAATCCCTTTAATTCCAACCAAGTCGTCTTTGCACATAAGTTTATTTTTTGTGTTTGAGGAGATATGTATTTTTATTTATTTGTGGCTACACCCAATAATGCATTTAGGTTGCATATATACCCTTGGCGGGGATCAAGCCAATTCGTAGTTCTTAAGTTGAGGTTTTAGATTTAAAATCCTCAAATATGATTTTGTCCACTTTAAATTATGGACATTTAAGTCAAATGCTTGGTATTTATTTAAGCATTGACTTAATTTTGCTTTCGGGTGAGAATTTATTTTAATCTCAAGGATGAATTTATTTAAGCATTGACTTAATTTTGTGGAAATTGAACAAAAGGCTCTCTTTATTGGGAAATTGAATGTCTAAAAAAATTTCCTTTCTTTCATTTGGTTCTTTGTAGGAATTTTAACAAGAGATGATATTTTGATGGAAGTTCCTAAATTTAATTGAGGGATTGAAAATTCCTTTGAAGCAATTTTATTTTTACGATCATTTTTCAAGACTTGGAATTGGAAATTTCTCTCAAACCAATTTTTTTATCATTTTATTTTGGGAATTAGAAACTAAAATTTTGGTTGAGCTAGAAATTAGGAATCCAAGTGAATTAATCATATTGGAATTATATACTCCATTAAATTAATTTGAAGGAATTAGAAACTTCACTCTATTTAAAATAATTTAGGGAGTCAAGGACTCCATTGAAACATATTATTTTAAACTAGTATGTAACCCCGTGCTACCGCACGGGACTGGTTAATTGTAATGATGCTATTGGCAATTTTTTTGTTTTTGTGGGTTTATCACACGGATGATAGAATTAAATCAAACAATGAAAAATATATATTGCATTTTATTATTTAAGTAATGCTATTGGTTTTTTTTTTTTTTTTTGGTTTATCATACAGAGGATAGCATTAGATAAAACAATGAATAAAAAAAAGAGAATATTGCATTTTATTATTTAAGTGATGCTACAGTGAAGAAAAAAGAGAACATTGCATTTTATTATTTAAAATATATAAAGGGACATTAAAAAATAAAAACTGATCATTGAGCTTGGAATCTTCTTGGAGGCGCCAATGAAGCGCTAATGTATGAAAGTGTGTAGCAAGGAAGAGTGGGATTGAACATTGTGTTTGAACTTGGCCTTACTCTGAGAAATCCGTAAGGAGGAGGAAAGGGTAGTGTATGGATGTAGTTGGTAGAGGTTGAGAGAGGAGGAGACAAGGGATGACGATATGGAATTAGGAGGAGATGATGTTTTACTGTTATAGTCTTTCTCGTTGGACTCATTGGTTCTGGTTGTGGGATTAGAAGAGCTCCAAACTCTATTGAGATCACCCATAAAAGTATGCAGGTGAGATGTTCTTGCTTAGGCCAATAAGTATTATTATTGCGGTTTTCTTGGCTTCCGTGTTAAATATTGATGCCTCATTTATTTGGGCACAAAAATTAGAAAATTTAGATAAGATACATGACACAAAATTGAAGTCTAATTTATAATCTCCATAAAAGTGTGCAGGTAAGATGTTCTTGCATAGGCTAATGAGCATTATCATTGTGGTTTTCTTGGCTTCGGTGTTAAATGTAAATGCATCATTGTGGTTTCCTTAGAAAATATTGATTGCTTTTTTTATTTTTTATTTTTTATTTTTTTAATTTGAGCAAAAGCAAATTAATATTGATTACGTTGAAACTTTGTTTTCAATGGTATATATTTATTAATTTTGGATGTTGATGTTTTATCTAACACTGATGGGGATGAAAAGATTAGAGAGAAAGGAGAGGAAATTAATTAAGTTGAAATGGATGATACTGTATTCTTCTTGCTAGGGACTCCGGAGTTTGGACTTTGGATAAGAATATTAAATAGTTTCACACTTTCACCTTTTAACATATTAGGCTAATGAGCATTAACATTGTAGTTTTCTTGGCTTTCGTGTTAAATGTTAATGCATCATTTATTTGGGCACAAAAATTAGAAAATTTAGATAAGATACATGACACAAAATTGGAGTCAAATTTATAATCTAATTAAATTTTTTTTTGAGTTTTGGTTAGGACAAGTGGCGCAAAATTGAGAATCCAATTGAAATCTAATTGGATTTTCTCTCTGCTTCACCTATTATTATATATATAGATTTGTGGAGTCAAGAACTCGAAATTGTTTAAATTGGTAGAGTCAAGAAATCTATTGATTTGTTTAAATGATGGAGTCAAGGACTCCATTGTTTAAATTGATGGAATCAAGGACTCCATTGAATTATTTTTTTTATATATAAGATAGAAATTTTATTCTAGCCTAATTTAAGCATATATGTGTGTGAAGCTCTCTCCTTAAGTCTTGAACCTCGGCTCTTACCCCCCACACCCCACAAGTACTTAATACTTGTGGAATGACTATCACGCCAAGGGTGCGCAGTGGTCTCTATTGAATTATTTGAAATGGTAGAGTCAAGGATTTTATTTAATGGTTTGATGTGATGAAGTCAAGGATTCTATTGAATTAATTGAAGCAGTAGAGTCAAGAACTCCATTGATTTGTTTAATAAGTGGAGTCGGACTCCATTGATTTTTGAGAAGTCACTGGATAGAAGTTTGGGAAAATTTTACTTGGTAATTTTCTAATAAGATCTGTTGAGGGAGTCAAGGACTCCAGATTCCATGTATGGAGTTAGGCCAGATTCCATGTATGGAGTTAGGAACTCTTCATGAAATCCGACTCTACAAAAGTTCAGTTTTAAAAAGAGGAGAGAGAGGGCTAGAGAACAATAGGACTTGTGAAGCCCCATACTATACAAACCTATTGCTTCGGTAAATTGGCAAGCACAAGCCTTTTTTCAACTTCTCTTTATTTGTTTTTTTTTTATTCTTCGTGAAGCCCTCTGTAACTTATGTCCTCTTATTAACTTGCTAAAGCTTTTTTTTCCTAACTTCTCTCCGTGTAATTTCTCTAGTCTGGACTGCTGTGTACTTGCTAAAACCTTCTTGACTCTGTACTCTCTTTTGACTTGTTGAATCCTTCTTCGTGCCCACCATTTCAAATGTTTGGACATCTCAATTTATAGAGAAGTTGAAACCGCAAAAGACATGTGGCAATCCTTCTTTCACGTATTCCATTTTTGTTTTCCTTTGTTTATGTGACGTGTTGCGGTTTGTAGCTAATAGCTAAGTTGTTTGAGCATAGCAAGACACTATTAGCTACAGACCCACTCTCTTCTTCTTTTTTGATAAACACGTCCCACATTTTTAGCATCTTACCCACTCTTTGCTGCCATAATTTTTGAAGACACCCCACCTCTTTTGTACGTGAGTGTGGGGTTTATGTAATATATATATATATATATATATATATATCATCCTTATTTTTTTATTTGTATTATTTTCTTTTACAATTGACATTGTTAATTTTGGAGATGACATGTATTATTTGTTTTCCAATGACTTACCCACAATTTTTTTCAAAACTTCTATTCTTTGATAAACCTTGTTTGAACTTTTGTTTTATATGAAATAGGGGTGGCGCCAAGTGTAGTTCAGGGTGGTCATGTGACCACCCTGACCTGAATTTTTTTTTTTTAAATATACCTTAAAAAAATTGAATTTTAAATGAATATAGGTTGTTGGCCACCCTAGGAAAAAAAAAAGCTTGACCGCCCAAAAAATTTGAACACCTCAAATAAAAATTTGAGCCGATTAAAATTTAAATTAAACTTCTCTGAAATTTTAGCCTGTTGAATGTTGAACCAAAAAATTGCCAGAAATGTTACATGTTCACAATATTTTCACAACACTTTCGCAATAAATTCTAAATAGCAAGTTGTTACTAGTGGATAAAAAAATAATTTCAGTGGTATGTTCAAATTAGAACTAGTAAAAACTTATCACCTGGACATTGTTGTGTAAGTGTCACAAAAATATTGTGGACATAGCATTTTCAAAAATTGCCCAAACAAACAAACTAGCCTAAAATCCCAAATCAAACGTTTAAGTTGTGTTTTTAAATTGTGTTTTCAAATGGCATATTTTAAAATCGTTATTTTTTTATTAAAAAAATGCACACTTTTCAAATAACTAGTCTATTATTACTTGCTTTAGTCTTTAGCCAAATATGTTGGATTTATGTGATACATTTTTTCAAAAAGGTAATGCATATTGTTTATGTTGTTATTTATTTAGGGAAAATGTTGGTAATTGAAAGGGAGATCAGTAGTTTAATGATTACTTAATTGTCTATATTGAAAAAGATGTAGTTGATAACATTGATTGTGAAGCTATCATATCATACAACAACTTCAAAATATAAAAATTTGTAAAGGAAATTTTAAAACTTTATGTATTTGTGCATGTTTTTTTTTTCTTTGTGATGTTAATATATTCAAGTTCTATTATTATTGCGGGGGCGAGCCCAACGCTGCGAATTGGGCCCAGGGGCCAATTCGTATACCGAAGTATTGCTCGAAGAGGTGAAAGGGGTCAGAGCTGGGCCCTTTGGTGGAAATACGCTCGGAGAGTAACACTGGGATACGTCCGAAGACTATCCTGCTCATCCGAAGAGATCCCAACGTTGGATCATCATAGCGCTTAATCAGTCAAATACGCTGGGGGGCAAAAGCGACATTCCCAACTGATTTCACGGAGGAGAGCGAATCCAGGGCGTGCTTGGGGATGAAGAGGACATAAAAATATCTCAAAGGAAAAGCTACTACCACCGCATTTAATGCACTGCAGTAGCTTTCCTGGCCGCATTTATGTGGATAGCGCTTAATCAGTCAAATACGCTGGGGGGCAAAAGCGACATTCCCAACTGATTTCACGGAGGAGAGCGAATCCAGGGCGTGCTTGGGGATGAAGAGGACATAAAAATATCTCAAAGGAAAAGCTACTACCACCGCATTTAATGCACTGCAGTAGCTTTCCTGGCCGCATTTATGTGGAGAAGACACCTGAACAGTTCAGTCTCAGCTACCACCACTCAAGGAATACTAAAGCAGATGTCTGATGTGACGTATACTGAAGTGGACGCTTGGATGAAGAACAAATGTACGGTGAAGATGAAGAAGGAGGGGGATATATAAAGGGCGGGAGCCTCTGAAGTAGAGGGAGAAAAAATTGTATTCACTAAGTTAATAAATACTAAACCTCTTCGGACTGAAGAAACTTTTACTAGATATTAGTCTAAATGCCTCTTTACCCTTATTTTGCTTGCATGAACCGTTGCTAAATCCATAACCGGCCCAGCTATTCAACCCATTCTCTACAAATTTATTGTTGGGGATTTGTTGGGCTCACAATACGAAAGGTTGGTGCCTAGTCCATCAAGTTTCATACCCTACAATTATTATTATTATTATTATTTAAGTTTTTTAACGACCACTCTGAAAAAAATTTCTAGCGCCGCCACTAATGTAACCACCTTTTTTTTTTTCATTTGAAAATTTCACAAATTAACATGCATCATGTTGCAGAATTGATCTAGCTGCAACATTTTTTTTTTTTTAATTCCTAAAACAACTGGCCTACTTTTGGTACAAACATTTATACAAAGCTGTGTTTGTACGAGATGAACATAAAAATTATTTAATTTATATATTTTGGTGCGTAAAATATAAGTTTATGTTTAGCATTTTCAAAAATATAATTAATTAAGATTTTTTTTGAAAGTATAATTTTATTTATTGTTAAAGATTGAAAAATAATTAATTGTAGATGATAAATTAATAGTTTGATATAATTCAAAAAGTTTACATTCTTTGAAAAAGACAAAAGGAAACGTTTGAAATGGGTCACATTAGTTTTCTTTTTTTCTCTTTTATGGAAGGGGAGAGACGGCGTGAGGTTTAGCCATTTAGGGTTGGGGGAATGATTCAGATTTTTTTTGAGACTTTAAATTATACTAAATAATAAATCAAATTAAAAAATAATAATGATATAGAAAATTGTGAAATCTTTATAACTTATGTGGCAAACTTTCATGAGATCAACAAAAAGTCAAATATTTCACTTTTATATTATTATACATTAGACCAGTTTTCACTCAAGAAAAGTGATTTCAAATCTGGCAAGTTGGCTGCTAACCTAATTTAATTGAAACATTTCTTAAATCCTTTACATACATGGGTTAATCTATATATAAAAGTGTTTCAGCTGGTTTATATAGTGGATAATCATAAACGAAATAGTACATTAATAACTTGTTAGGACATATGTGATTCACGTGTTAGGAACATACGTCACTATTTTATGTAATTGGCTGATCCTTTGACAAAACGCACTTTACTTGTATTTTGGTAGAACTAGGATGTGTTTAATACTTTAAGAAATCTTATTTCAAGATCAAGTGTTGAAGCCAAGCAAGTCTGTCCAAGATTCAAGTCTGAAAAGTGCCTGTCATTAAAGCTCAACAGCTAGCATTTATCGAGCTTGAAGAGCTGTTCCAGCCCCGTGGCTCAACAATAGCTTGACAGATAGCCATCTGTTGAGGTTTAAGAAAAACAGAATTTCAGTTCTGTTTTGATTCCAATCCGTGATTATGTGTTTGGGCTTTCTTTTCTCACAACCCTAGACATATAAAAGGATTATTTTAAGGGCCATCAAAGTGGACACAAGTTGCACAAGTGTTGAGCAAAGTTAGTTCAAGCAAATTGTGACCAGAGACAGAATTTGCCCTAGTTCATCTTTCTTGTGAAGAAGTTGCTGTGTTTGTGCACCATAGGGTTTTGTTACCAAGCATCTTCTAGATCTTCATCGTGTGATGAACTGAAGAACTTTGCAGCCAACAACTTTCTCTAGTTGGTGATTGAAGTCGCGTACTAGGATCCGCGCAATTGGTTAGTCACGTACTAGGAGTCGTGCATTACAAAGAGAGATTGTCACTACAGAACAAGTCCAATTGGGTATTGGGGTAAGGGTTCAACTGTAGGTTGGTATAAGGTACTGGGATTCCTTTACTTGTAAATGCTTGTTATGATAATAGTGGATTCTCAGGAGTGTTAACCTTAAAATTACTTGGTGGGGTTTTTGCCATGTAGATTTTCCCTATTCGTAAACAAATCACCATGTCAATTTATTTTCCGCTGCATACTTAATTTAATTGGTGATTTGTTTGTGCTACCACGCGTTTGCAAGTTAATTTAATTAATTATTAAACTTGGCTAATTAATTAGTTAATTCATCACAATGGGTCAATACATTTTTGGCCTATCAAGTGGTATCAAAGTAGACACACTCTGATTAGGTTTTAATCTTTGTTGTGTGATCCATTGACCCTTGTTTGTCATGGATAGAGGACAATCTCTTATAATACCTTCATTGTTTGATGGTACTAACTATGCATACTAGAAAGTACGCATGAGAGCTTTCTTGTAGTCTCTAGATGAGAAGGTGTGGCAAGCTGTAGAGATTGGCTAGACCAAGCCGAAGGAAGTGCCGGCCAACTGCGATGATGCTAAGATCAAGGCGGAAAACTCCAACAGCAGGGCATTGAATGCGTTATTCAGTGCAGTCACTAATGAGGAGTTGAAGAAGATATCCTCCACTGAAATTGCTAAGGAGGCATAGACCATTCTCCAGACAACCTATGGGGGAACCAAGGCTGTCAAAGATTCAAAGCTGTTAAAGATTTAAAGTTTCAGAGGCTCATTACAAGCTTTGAAGAAATCAAGATAGAGGAGGATGATTCGTTCGATGAGTTCTATTACAAGCTGAAAGACATAGTGAACTCAGCTTTCAATTTTGGGGAAACCATTCTTGAACCCAAGATTGTGAGAAAGGTGCTCAGATATCTACTTGAGAGATTCCATACCAAGATCACCGCGATCGAGGAATCAAAGGACATCGACAAGATTCCTTTAACAGAGCTAGTTGGTAATCTACAGACCTATGAGTTAGGGTTAACAAGAATTGGAAAGTCAGGCAAGGGCAAGAGCATGGCATTAAAGGCCAAGAGCAGTGATACTGATGAGTCTTCAGACGATGAAGATTCTAAGATGAAGTCCTACATCACCAGGAAATTCAAGAAGTTTATGAAGAATGCAAATGGAAAGGGCTTCGACAAGGACCATAGGCAATCTAGCTCCTCACAGATCAAGAGCCAAGACAAAGGGAAGAAGGATGCTAAGGATGGTAGTCAATACACTGTTCCTTCCGGATCAAAGTGTTTTGGGTGTCAAGGTTTCGTTCATATGAAATAAGAGTGACCTACATATCTCAAGACCATTGGGAAGAGCAAGGCACTTGCTGCTAATTTGAGTGACACCGAGCTTGAGGATGATTCCGACAATGAGGATGATTCCGACAATGAGGATGACGGAATCCTAAATGCCTTCACTACCACTGTCAATCCTACTGAGGGGATTGTTAAAGATGTGGATGAAGAAGAGGAATTGGTGGAGTCTAAGTTTGAGAAGATGGATGAACAAGATAACATCCACACAGCCTATGCAAAGTTGTATAAAGTCTCAGAAAAGCTTGAGAAGTTGTATAGGTTGACCACCAAAAAGCTTAGTGATGTGGAGCTTGAGCATGAAGAGCTTTCCACAAAGTTTCATGAATCTAATCAGACTATTAGAGCACTGAGGTTTGAAAATAACTTCTTGGCTGAGAAGATCAAGAAGCTTGAGGCAGAATTGTTCCAAGTCAAAGCCTAACTAGAAAGGACATCAAGCGTTAACTCGAAGATATGCTCAGTCTTTAGAAATCTGCTTCCAATCGAACCGGTTTAGGGTATGATTTCTCTTCTCCTAGTATTGCTTCTACTAGTACTGCTGTTTTTGTTCCTCCTGCTAATAATGTTGAAATTAAGAACACTGATGTTAAAACTGATTTAGCTAGTAAGAACATAGACAAAGGTAAATCTATTTTAGGAGTACCCCCTAAGCAGGATAAGAAAGAAGTTAAAAACCCTAGGGTTAAGAAGGTTAACTCTCAAAAGCCTAAACAGAAGAAGCAGCATCTTTGTCATCACTGAGAAGCAGCCAGTCATACTCGACCTAATTACTATAAGTGGCTAGCTACTCAACAGAGAAATGGCATGATCGCATCGGGAAACCAGAATCAGTTTCCATCCTCGTTTGATCTTCTTGGAAATCTTCTCAAAGCCCTTATGTTCCTTTCGAACTTGAACGGTTTCAGTTTTTCTCCCTTACCGCTAAATCAAGGGTTTGCTAGACGGAAAGGTTCTTCCAAGGTGTGGAAAGAAAAGGGCTCCAAGTGATTTTATTACTTATTCTCTCTCTTCTTGTTTTTGTTTTGCATTACTTATGTGTTTTGCTTTCATGTTTTGAGTCAGTCTAGTTTTATGCTTTTGCTTTATTTAAAATGTTTTTGTTTGTTTTCAGTTTTGTTTATTTTGTTTTTGATAAAAAATGAAAAATATCAGAAAAATACAAAAACAGTGTGTGTTTTGTGTACATTGGTACTTATGTACCTTGGATGGCCATTGAAACAAAGTTTTCTAAACTTTGTATTTTTTATAGCTTAGATAAGCATCTTTATGCACAACTAAGCAAGTGAGCTTTGTGGCTCTTGTTTGTAATGAGTAAGATTTAAAAGTTAGGTTTTGTAAAAATTAAAAGTTAGTGGAACAATGTCTCCCGTTATAAGTGGTGACAATGAAGGACCATATTTCATGCCAGACATAGTGGTAAATGTATACAGGTTGGGAGAGGAAGAATTTGTTGTAGGAATTGTTCGAGAGGTGCTTATGGATGGTTCTTGTAGGATTTTTCTTGGTGATAATGGTGAAACCATGAAAGCTCTTCCTGATGAAATGGACGTAGTGGCACCAAGGAAAAATGACAAGGTCAAAATTATGGCTGGTGTGCAACATGGTACCACTGGGAAGTTGATTGGTGTGGAGGGCAATGGCAAAATTGTGAAGGTGGACAACTCTCGTGATTATAGAATTGGTTCTTTTGGCAAAACTAACATAGCCATGATTTAACTTTCGTACACTGTTAGAATTGATTATTCAATTTGTATTACGGATTTATGTATGATTCAACTTTTTAGCTTTAAGTTTTTAATTTTGTTCTTTTATTTGTATTGAAAGAAGATGTAAAAATTAGGTTTTAATTTGTACAAAGCCTAGCTTTTAGATCTTCTTTTCCCTTGATTTTTTTAGTTTTTTTATGTTTTGAGAGGAGAGAGATATAAAAGGGTAACAAAATTACAAATTTACCCATGTTTTTAACAAAGGTGGGTAACGGGAGACAAACAAAGCTAACTGTAGGGTCGAAATTTGATGGGCTGGGCACCAGCTTTGCGTATTGAGCCCCACGAATCCCCAACAATAAATTTGTAGAGAATTGGTTAAACAGCTGGGCTTGTTATGGATTTAGCAACGGTTCATGCATGCAAATTAGGGTAAAAAGACGTTCAGACTAATATTTAGTAAAAATTCTCTTTGGTCTGAAGAGACTTAGTATTTTCAACTTCATGAGTACAATTTCTCTCTCCTTTTCTTCAGAGGCTCCTGCCCTTTATATATCCCCCTCATTTTTCATCTTCACCGTACATTTGTTCTTCATCCGAGCATCCACTTGAGTACACGTCACATTAGAGATCTGCTTTAGCATGCCTTGAGTGGTGGTAGCTGAGACTGAACTGTTCAGGTGTCTTCTTCACATAAATGCAGCCAGGAAAGCTGCTGCAGTGCATTAAATACGGTGGTAGCAGCTTTTCCTTCAAGATACTTTTATGCTCGCCTCATCCCCAAGCGCGCCCAGGATTTGCTCTCCTCCGTAGAATCAGTTGGGAAGGCCGCTTTTGGCCCCAGCATATTTGATTGATTAAGCACCATGATGATCCGACGATGGGACCTCTTCGAACATGCAGGATAGTCTTCGGATGTATCCCAGTATTCCTCTCTGAGCGTATTTCCACCAAACGAGCCTAGCCCTGATGCCTTTCACCTCTTCGGACAAACAATGGTATACAGATTGGGCCCTGGGCCCAATTCGCAGCATTGGGCTCGCCCCCACACTAACCTTAGGTGGGTAAAGTGTTAATTTTTAAAACACAGGTAGGTAAAGTGTTTTTTGGGCAAACCACAGGTGGGCAAAGTGTAATTTTCCCTTTTCTAAATTCCTAAAACTACTCGCCTACGTTTGTAGCAAACATATATGTGTAAAATAAAAAATTGTAACAAAAATATTATTTAATTTATATCTTTTGATGTGTAATATATAGGTTTATGTTTTAAATTTTTGGAAAAATTATTAGTTAATTATTTTTTGAAACTATGATGCTATTTATTATTAAAGACTAACAAATAATTAATAGCAATTCAATAAATTAATAGAATGATATTACCCCAAAAAAAAAAAATATTTTTGGGGTATAAGTTGAACATCATTTGTCATAATATTTGCTTTAATTCATGCTTAAAAATAATAATTTTCAATTAGAAAGTTTAAATTAATTTCAAATGATTTAGAATTAGATTTAAATGGACTTGAGCTAGAATGACATATAAATTGTTTGAAATGAGTTTGCAATGGCTTAAACAATTTTTTTTTTCTTTTACCAAGGAAGAATTATTGAAGTTAGGGAAGTGTGTGTGCCCAGAATCATCTCAACCAAAATAATGAGGTCACAATTTATTTATAAGTGGGATTACTCTCGATCCTACAACTTAGGCCGCAAACATGCCTTGGTTCCTCATGGGTTTTCCTAGTGTATCCTAGTGTTTTCCCTCTTTATCTCTCGCACTCTTACTCGCCCCAAATTTTCCAACCTCTTTTTTTCTGACCTCTACACCTTCTTATAGTCTCTTTCTAGTGAGGTGGTCATCATTATCTTCTCAGCTTATACACAAATTCCCATGTTTATTAGAATCCTAAGGGATCCTCACAAATTTAGAGGATTCCCTTGGAACTTGTTCCAGTTGCCGAATAGTGTTCGAGTTCGGATCCTCTCTGGAACTATTAGTCCTCGGCTACCATTCTTGCTAGGGTTGCGTCTTACCCCGACTATCTTTGTTGTCGGTCAACGTCTAGCCGACCTCTTAGGAACCCCTCGAGTGTCATCCCCCTAACCCCTGGTCTCTGTTTTGGGGTTGGGACCACTATGATAAAATTCGGGGCTAACTCTCCCCCCTCCCCCCTACATATTCAAGCTTAAATCGCTTGATGGGCTTTGGGCTTCACGCTGGGCCTTATTCAAGTGGGTTGACATGGCCACCTAGGCCCAGCTCCCCATAATAGCCCCCCACGATCCTGTTCCATATAGCGGATATAGGATCGAGGTCTTGCTGCCTCGTGGTCAGTGCATTTACTCTCATTTGGCCCAAGAGGAATGGTGGTTGTATCTCTAGTAGACCAACAGTCCACCTTTTAACTCCATTCGAAAAGATATGGTAGGATCTGAGATATCTGACGGCCTAGATGGTTTGACGCTTCGTTTACCGAGGCATACGTGAAGCAAAATGATGGTACTCATTTATTGCCATTGGACAGTTACCATTAATGACTCTCATTTCTATAAATACAAACCACGACCTTTGTTTTTCTTTCTTTTCTTTAGTTTTTGTTTAGTTTTGAGACATACTCTTTCTTTTGTTCCCGAGCCCTCGTCTTCCTTACAAGACCTCTCTCTTCCCTTCAGTTGTCTTAACTTAGTTAGATTCAGCAATATGCCATTTGCTTACCTTTTGAAAACTATGGAGAATGTAGAATCTTTCAGAGGTAGGTATAACATCCCTCGTGACATTGAAATCTCTTACTGTCATGAGGGAGACATAGAAGACTGGAGTCTCCCCCACATAGTATTCTTCCCCTTAATGTCCATTCTTGAGGGCGGAGTTAGGTTCCCGGTAGACCCTTTACTACTTAGGACTCTTAGTTTTTATGGCCTCAGCCCTGACCAATGTCTGCCCAACTTTTATAAGGTAGTTAACTGTGTGGGTCGTCTCAACCGTTTGCTCGACCTGAGCCTTACCCACCACGACATCAATTTCATGTACTCCATTTGAGGGAGTCTAAAGCTCAGGTACTACCACCAAACCCGAAGCATTATGGTCAAGTTGATATCCTACCTTCCCGATTCCAATAAGAACTCGGCGGGAGAATATGTGAGGGTGAGCAGCAACTGGCTGAACTGTGAGCTGACTTGCCAGACCTTACCTCGTCAGATAGGTCAGTAATTTCTTCTCTCAATCCCCGAAAAAATGTGTCTCCCCTCCCTCTCTTAATTCACCAGTGTGTTTAAATGTCATTTACTAATCAATTGTTGTTGTTGTTATTATTATTATTATTATTATTATTATTATTATTATTATTTTAAAAAGCCTTTCCTAATTTTGGTCCATCCCGATTGCAGCATCCAAGAAGTTCCAGCCAGACATAAGTGTTGTACGCATCTGAGAGCTCAACTTCATCCTTTGCTCAAAGATATTTGTACATTTTGACGAGCAGCTAAGGGCTTCTCACCTGATTCTAGGTTGTGTGCCTTCCTAAACAAGCTACCAAAACTCGACGAGTGCCCTTACAATCAGCAGCCCGCTACTGTCGTATCTAGACGATCGGTTACCTGGGTTTTTTCTGCAAGGGCTTACTTCTGAGGAAGCCAGGCACCTCGGTCCCTGACTAGTTAGACACAACTCTCTCGAGCCTATACAAGACGGTTCGGGGGACACCATTTTCCAAGGTCGGGCAGTACACATCTCCTTGGAGGCACCAGTTTCAGGAGATCCTATCGAAGAGGATCTGATTCACAAGGACCTGAGTCCTGAAGAGTCCGCCCTACCGACCCAAACAGCAGAGATGGTTCAAAAGTGCTCCATGGCCCTGGACCATTGGTTCCCAATTGCACAGGCTTCGAGGGGTCAGCCTATCGCGCACTCTACTCCCCTACAAACGACACCTCCTACCTTCAAGAAACGGAAGAAGCGTTAGAAGGGTGATAGTGGCATTGCAGTCGAGGGCAGCACTCCTCCTACCTAGCTTCCCACTCCAGCCACCAGCCGGGCATCTGCTCAAATGGTCAAGAAGACCCCTCGGAAGACCCAACCCATGAGCCAGCCAATCATAATCGACTCTCAAGTTGCGGCCTCTTCTTTCGGGCTATGCTATCGGGTGGGAATGCACCTTCCACCTCGGGGACAAGGTCCTCCCCTCCAATTCCTATGTACGGACGTGGAGGAGTGAAGAGGGAGGCTAAGTATCGGACAAACTCGGTCAGGCTTTATTACTTCTTGCTGATATGGAGCACTACTTGGGCTGCCGAGACAGTGACTTAGTGCTCAAATTGAAATGACACACTATAATGGTAAATTTTATATTCACCAAAAATTTAATTGTTTTGTAGGCTCAATCACTTTTGTTTCTTCTGCACATCTCTACATTCAAAAGTGTCACCAATCGGACCTGAATAACCTTATTTCAATTTTCTGTTGATTCAGGCCGCTCAATTGACCACATGGTGGAGTCGGCTAAAGGATGCGCAACAGAAGGTCAATAAAGAGAAAGCCATGAAACAGGTAGTCAAGGCTAGCCTGCACGAGAAGACTATGGGATTGAATGTGATGGAAAGGCGAGCTACGACCGTCGAGAAGGCATTGGAGCTGGCCAAGCAAAAGGCCAGTGAGCTTCTGAGTAAGCTCGAAGAGGCCGAGCTTAAGCTTGCGAAGACTGCTAGCATCCTCTCCACCCAGGACAAAGAATTTGCCAACCTCAAAGGAGGAGAGAATGCTCGAAAGTAGACCTACTACAATATGGGTTTCAAGGACCCAAGAATTCAGTTGGCCCTGTAGTTTTCCAGGCC
Organism: Quercus glauca; assembly: GCA_023736055.1. Lineage (NCBI taxonomy): Eukaryota > Viridiplantae > Streptophyta > Magnoliopsida > Fagales > Fagaceae > Quercus > Quercus glauca. The sequence goes on along the minus strand of CM043318.1, from coordinate 21,409,128 downwards.
CAGAAGTTAGGTTCATAGAGGGTTGGATGGCTATGGTCATTGCCATCGGGCTCCCTAAGGATTCCCTCTTTAGGAGCGCTGATCGAGTACTACTGCCCGAAGACCTTGTGGTAGAAACTTAAGCTGAAGAGGAGGGCGAGGACAGCAGCGACAAGGAGGAAGGCTCAAAGAGTCCAGAATCCAGAGAACTGTCAAAGCAAATTAACTCCCATATGGTGGTGCTGGATGATGATCAACCGAGAACTTTTACCCCTACCTCTGGCCAGAATGCCGCCCAACCGATATCAGCTCGAACCCTCCGCCCACCAACCCTTCAGCCGATCAGGAAGCCCCCACGTTGATTCCTCCAGGCACTAATACCCCCGGAGCTTAAACTTGTTAAAAGCATATCTGTTTTTCACTATTTTGTTTTTCTTTTTCTTATATATATTTTTTTGTTTCCCAAGGTGGGTCAGTACCTGTGTATCAAACTATCTTTCCTTTTCGAATTTGTATAAGACTGATGGCTTTGAAGTTTACCTTATTCTACTACAATTGCATGAGAAGGGACAATGTCCCTCAATTACCTTTATCCCCCTCTTACTAACTCGGTGCTGATATTGATGCTTTGAATTTTATACCAAAAATTGCTTAAGTGTCAACGTTGGGTGGCACAATAATCTGAATGTTTAGTAACAAGATTAAATTTGAAATTAACGTTAAAAACCTACCTAAGTATTATTGTTCGGCAACGCAATAGATAACTTATGCGTTCGGTAGAAACAACCGCGATTTGCTTAAGTGTCATCCCTTGGTAATGTCGTACATAGTTTCAATCACTCACGGTACACCTCTTCTCGTGCACCTTTAGTAGTTAATATCAGGTGTATGTCTAAAAATAGGGGCATTCCCCGATCATTAGCCAAAAACAAGGATGTTCGGCAATTGAAGAACGAGTTAATGTCATAACTTGTAATCTGGACTGAATGTAGTTGTCGATGTATCCACGTGGCCAGTTGTTGGTGATCGGGCCAAGGTCACATTTTTATACTTAAGTAAACATTAAGGTTTCCATCTGGCTGGTGACTGGAGTCAGGCTGAGCCCAGATTTCTGTCTTTGGGGATGTGTAGTAAGGATTCCATCTAGTCGGTGACCGGAATCAGGCCAAGGCCAGATTTCTGTCCTTGTGGATGTGTCGCAAGGTTTCCATCTGGTCGATGATCGGAGTTAGGCCGAGGCCAGATTTCTGTCCTTGTGGATGTGTCGCAAGGTTTCCATCTGGTCGATGATCGGAGTTAGGCCGAGGCCAGATTTCTGTCCTTGTGGACGTGTGGTAAGGTTTCCATCTGGTCGGTGACCGGAGTCAGGCCAAGGCCAGATTTCTATCCTTATAGATAGATACTAAGTACATGCCCGGACGCTCCTTTGGTCACTCCTACTTTACGCAAGATTATTTAACTGTAATTCATATGCTTTTACTGTCCTTGTCAACTTACAAATTAAAACACTAGTTCCATACAACACATTACATTCACTGGTAATATTTCTTTAGATTATTGATGTTCCACGGTAGGGGTAGGGATCTTTCTTCCAAGTCTTCCAGGTAATAGGCTCTCGTCTCAGCCATAGCTGTTACTTGGTAGGGTCCTTCCCAATTAAGGTCCAACTTTCTAGCACTTTAATCTTTTGCATTCCTAATGGCCTTTCGCAAAACGAGATCCCTTGGCACAAACTCCCAAGCCCTGACCTTCTGTTGTACCCCTAAGCCAACCTTTGTTGATAATCGACAAGTCGCACGGCTACCATGTCTTTTTGCTCCTCTAAGGCATCCAAATTCTTGACTATGCACTCATTATTATGTCCCTGTGTAAAGCCTGTAACCCTAGAGCTTGACAAACTAACCTCAACCAGTATAACTGCTTCGGTTTCGTTTGTCATGGAAAAGGGTGTCTCACCTATCGACCTCTTAGGAGTTATTCGGTATGCCCATAGTACGTTCGGCAACTCTACAACCTAGTTTCCCTTCGCACCCTCCAGTCTCTTCTTTAAGCCATTCACAATCGTCTTATTCGTTGCCTCAGCCTGTCCATTACTCTAGGGGTATGCTGGTGATGAATATCTATTAGTTATCCCGAGGCTAGCACAATACTCTCGGAAAACCTTGTTGTCAAACTACAACCTATTATTGGACACCAGTGCCCGGGGGACCCCAAACCTTGTAACGATATTCTTCCAATTGAATTTCTTTATATCTACATCCTTGATATCTGCTAAGGCTTCGGCTTCCACCCCTTTAGTAAAGTAATTCGTGGCCACCACCACATACCTTTTATTTTTAGAGGCTCGGGGGAATGGTCCAATTATATCTAGCCCTCGTTGGGCGAAAGGCCAAGGGCTGAAGATCGGGTTTAGATTTCCCCCTAGCAGATGCAACATAGGCACATGCTTCTGGCACTGATCACACCTCTTGACGTATTCGATCGCTTCTCGTTGCATATTCAGCTACCAGAATCCTTAAGTCATGGCACGGTGCGTGAGTGACCTGCCCCCTGAGTGGCCACCATATATCCCTTCATGAAGCTCAGCTAACAGCTCAACGGTCTTGCTAGGATGAAGACACAACAGGTATGGCCCTCCAAATGATCATCTGTATTGCCTCCCATCTCCGCATAACAAAAAATGAGCCGCTGTTCTTCTCACCTTGTCGACTTCTTTGATATCATTTGGTAGGGACCTATCGGATTAATAGGCTACGAACGGATCCAAACAACTCTGCCCTAATTCTGACACAGCCATTATCACAATCTGCTGTCTAATGCTCGATTGTTGTAGCAACTCCACGATAATCAGGCAGGGTATACAATCATCCAAGGAAAACGCTAATGTAGCCAATGAATCAGCGTGCCTATTCTAACTCCTCAGCACTCTAACCACACTAACTTTCTGGAGATCTGCCTGTAAACTTTCGAAAATCCTTAAATACTGTAATATGCGCCAATCCCTTGCCTCGAAGCTACCGTCAATTTGAATTACCACTAGCCTTGAATCTGAAAACATCTCCACTTCCTTCACTCCAAGACTTTTCACTGCCCGAAGCCCCGCGATTAGGGCTTCATACTCAGTCTCATTGTTCGAGGCCTGGAACCCCAACCTGAGCGATTTCTCTAACTTAACCCCTTCGGGCAATATTAATACTATCTCCACCCCCGACCCCCTTATGTTAAAGGCTCTATCCATGAATACCTTCCATTGACCCATTTTGATCAACATATTCCCACCAAGCCCAAAAAATGGGGGTAAACTCAGCTACAAAGTCTGCAAGCACCTGCCCTTTAATGGAATTCCTCGGTCTATAGCATATGTCTAACACCCTCAACCTCATTCCCCACTTTGCTATCCTTCTCGTGAAGTCTGATCTTCTTAACAATGACTGCAAAGGGTGCTTCGTCAACACCCATACCATGTGAGCTTGGAAGTAATGGGGTATTTTCCTCATGGCATGTACCAAGGCAAGCGCCATTTTTTCCAATGGCAAATACCGAGTTTTAACGTCTACCAGAGTCTTGCTAAGGTAGTACACGGGCCTTTGGACCCCCTCATGTTGCCTAATCAACACTGAATTGACGGCATGGTTGGATTCTGCCAAGTACATGTACAAATCCTCTCCCAGGTCAGGTCGGGATAAAATAGGCAAGATGGCAAGATAGGATTTCAGATCTTTAAATGCCGAGTCGCACTCTTCTATCTAATGGAATCCTTTCCATTTGTTTAATAGTTGATAGAACAGTCAGCACTTGTCCGCCGATTTTGACATAAATCTATTCAATGTAGCGATCATACCCGTAAGCTTTTGGACCTCCTTTGGATTATAAGGCAAGTGCAGACGTTGGATGGTTGTTATTTGATCAGGGTTCACTTCTATGCCCTAAGCAGTGATCATATATCTTAAGAACTTGCCCGATCCCACCCTAAAGGCACACTTCTCTGCATTGAGGCGTAACTTATGCTACTTCAAGATATCGAAAACACCCTGCAGGTCATGAGCATACTCCCCTTCCTCCTTTGTCTTCACTACCATGTCATCAATATATACTTCCACTGTCTTGCCGATCAGTTTCTTGAACATACGTGTAACCATTCGTTCATACGTAGCCCCTAAATTCTTCAACCCAAAAGGCATCACCGTATAATGATAATTCCCCTCAGGAGTTATAAAGGTAGTCTTTTCTTGATCCTCGAGGGCCAGAGTTATTTGATGATAGCCTTGGAATGCATCCAAAAAGCTCATCCGTCAGTGCCCGATTATGGCGTCTACTAACTGATTTATCTTCGGCACCGGGAAGGGGTCTTTTGGACATGCCCGGCTTAAATCAGTGAAATCAACACAAACCCTCCACTTCCACTCTTTTTCTTAACCATCAACGTGTTAGCTGGCCACTCGGGAAAGAACACCTCCCGTATGGCCCTTGATCATTTTAACTTTTCCACCTCCTCCTTTACCGCTTCCACATGAGGTCTTGCGGATCTCCTTGGTCTTTGTTTCTTAGGCATAACTTTGGGATCTACATTCAACTTATGCATTATAAAATTTGGGTCTACCCCAAGTACGTCGTATGGACTCCAAGCAAACACATCCAAGTTCTGTACTAGGGTCAACAAAATTTCCACCCGATCCTCAATGGATAGGCTTTTCCCGATTCAGAACCATCTATCAGAATATGGCAAGATTGGTATTTGGACCAATTCCTCGGTACTATCAACTCCTGCTGAGGTTTCGGGCTCCAGTAATTGCTATAAAGGCTCACGGTCAACTTGCTCCTTCTGTTTAATTTCGTGGTTTATTGCTGCCACCAGGCACTACCTGGCCATTCTCTGATCGGCCCGAACCACCCCAACACCATCCTCCATGGGAAATTTAATTTTCTAGTGCAGGGTCGATGGTACTATCCCCATAGCATGGATCTAAAACCGGCCCCAAGATCGCTGTGTAGGGTGAGAAGGCATTAACCACGATGAAATTAACTTCCACTTCCTTTCCTTTGGTCACTATTGATAGTTTTATTTACCCCTTGGGGGTCATGATTATTCTGTCAAACCCCACAAGCCGGGTATCATATCTACTCAAATCCTCAAATTTTAACCCTAGCCCCTTGTAAAGATCGGGATATATTATCTCCGCTCCACTCCCCTAATCTACCATGACCTTTTTTACCAAAAAGCCTCTAATCTGGGAAGTTGCAACTAAAGCATCATCGTGTAGTTGAAACGTTCCTTCCAAATTTGCTTTTCCAAAGGTGATCGATACGGTGGCCTTTTGAGACCTCTTATTAGGTCGATTCGAGGCCTTTGCTTCAGATAGGGAGACCACGCTGAGTACTCCCTTTTAGCTATTCAAGCTTACGCCCCGAGAGGTTGCATGAATGACCTCAATAATTCCTAATTCGATCGTTTCGACCTCTAGATCCTTGTCCTTCGTTTACTCCTTCCCGACTGACTAAGAACTCCTTCGAAAGCTCAGCCTTCACCAATTGCTCTAGGTGGTCCTTCAGCACACAAAATTACTCGGTTGTGTGCCCTTTCTCTCAGTGGTACGTGCAGTATAAACTCTTATTTCTCCCTATCGAGTCTCCACCCATCTTCCCTGGCCACCGAAAATAAGGCTCATTCTTGATGTGCTCTAGGATCTTATAAACCTGTTCCTTAAATGTAGCATTGACTCCCTCAACGCACTGTTCCGAGCCCTCCCTAGAGGCCCTTGGTTCTCTCATGTTTCATTGTTGGAATTTTTCAGGGCGGTAATCTCTACGATACTGCAATAAGGTTGGGGCTTTACCTTTGCCCTATAGATGGTGTCTTCCAATCTCTTATACTCCTTGATTCGTCTCATCAACTAGTGCATGTCTTCGAGGGGCCGCATGGTTAGCGAGTCCCTCAACGCTAACTCTTCGGGCAGGCCCATTCGAAAAACATTGGCAGCCACTTGCTCATCCCCCCCTCCTATCTTATTATAAAGTTCCCAATACCTATTCGTGTAGGAACGAAGGGTCTCACCACTTCTCATCCTCATAGACAACGAAGAACCTATCGGGTGAGGAACTTTGCTACACGTTACAAATCATGCTCCAAATGCTTATATTAATTTCCTAAAATTACGAATGGACCGCTTCCTTAGACCGTTAAACCACCTCATCGCTGTTGACCCAAGGCTAGATGGGAACACCTTACACATCAACCCATCATTATGAGAATAGAGAAATATCATCTATATATAATGGCTCACGCGCTTCACTAAGTCTGTTTTCCCATCGTAGATGGTGAACAGTGATTGCGCAAACCGTCTCGGCATCTCAGTACGTTCTAGCTTATTGGTAAACGGTGATCAGGCAACCCTTCTCAATGCCCGACTCATGGCGTCTAAAGCGGTGTTACGACACCCGTGCCTTTCGTGAGGAGGGGATTCATTATAATACCCCATAATCTCATGTGATCGATCGCTCGATCGGCACGAACCATTACCCTGAGATGGCCTATCTAAAGCGTAATCCGGATCATCAAAGGAGCCTTCCTAATCTCTCCTATAGTTTCGAGTTCTCAGCTCAATCTCCAAAAGTCCAAATCATTGACCTACTTCCGTAAATTCTCGAGCTCCCTCAAGCAGTCACTGCGATGGGGCCGCTCGGGAACATACGACACAGTTCGTTCCTCGTGGGAAAACCCTTCATCAGAATCTACCCTGGTCTCTTGCCCATCCTGCATGTGTCGCTGCTACCTCCTATGCTCCCTCTCCTGCCTCCTATGACCCCTTGAGAAGGCCCTTGATTGGTTCCCACCTGCAAATCCCTCACCCTCATGCGGACCTTCCATGATTGGAAGGCACCAAGCACGTTTAAAGTCTCAGGTGGAGTAAGATTCCCATAGACGACACCAATTATGCATGCCCAGAATCGTCTCGACCAAATTAATGGGTTCACAATTTATTTATATGTAGGATTACTCTCAATCTTACGACTTAGGCCCCAAACATGCCTTGGTTCCTAATGGGTTTTCCTAGTGTATCCCAGTGTTTTCCCTCTCTATCTCTCGCACTCTTATCCTCCCCAAATTTTCCAACCTCTTTTTCTCTAACCTCTACCCCTTCTTATAGTCTCTTCCCAGTGGGGTGGTCATCATTATCTTCTCCACTTATACTCACATTCCCATGTTCATCAGAATCCCAAGGGATCCTCACGAATTTAGAGGATTCCCTTGGAACTTGTTCCAAATGCCGAATAGTGTTCGGGAGCAAATCCCCTCTGGAACTATTAGTCCTTGGCTACCGATCTCGCTAGGATTGCGTCTTACCTCGACTACCTTTGTTGTCGGTCAACGTCTAGCCGACCTCTTAAGAACCCCTCGAGTGCTGTCCCCTTAACCCCTGATCCCTGTTTTGGGGTTGAGCCCACTGTGATAAAATCCGAGGCTAACTTCCCCCGTGAGTATTCAAGCTTAAATTGCTTGATGGGCTTTGGGCTTTATGCTGGGCCTTATTCAAGTGGGCTAACATGGCCACTCGAGCCCAGCTCCCCACAAGAAGTTTTTGAAACAATTTCTCCTGAAGTCCAAATAGAATTTTAAAATTTGAGTAGTCATTTTAATATTGAGCCAACAATAGTTTTATCATATAGTTTCCACACCAAATTGTTGGATTTGACGAAAAGAATTGTTTATTTGTTTATATTTAAGAACTAAAAGAACTATTGTTAGGAATCCTATATTTTGGTGGGTTGGTCTAAATTATATAGCTAAAGCTGTCTCTACAACATAGGCAAGTGAGGCAATTGTCTAAGTCACCTAGACGTAAAAAGGCCCAAACCAACCCTTCCCTTAGGCCATTTAGGCAATTCCTTTGGGTTCTCAAAAATCAATGATGGAGCTTTGTTTGAGGAATCTAATGAAGCCAGTATTGGAGTGGTAATTCAGAACTTAGATGGTGAAGTTATGGGAGCTCTTTTAGAAAAAATCTCGATGCCTTCTTCAGTGGAGACTCTCGAGTCCTTAGTAGCTAGAAGAGTAGTTCTTTTTGTTCGTGAAATGAGTTTGAATCAATTTTCTTTTGAAGGAGACTCCTTGCAACGTGGTGCTATGTCTTCTTCTACATTTGGTCATTTAATTCAAGACACTCCATCTTTTGCCAACTCTTTTTTTTTTTTTTTTTTACAGAACGTTCCTTCTTTCACTTTATTAGACAAAGTAATATACTAATATTGTTGTGCATGCCTTAACTAGAAGAGAGCAAGATCTTCTTTTCTGCTTTAAATTTGGATGAAGTTTGCTCCCCTAGACATTGCTAGTACTATTGTTGGTGATTTACCAGTCCCTTAATAATATTTATTACGATTTGATTCTAAAAAAAAGTGCAAGAAGGCTCCCAAATTATAACCAATAGAGTTAAATCTTCACTTGTAGGAGTATTAATAAATTATTCATAAAAGAAAATTGTTCTATTTAGCTGCTTAAATTATTTGACTATTAACAATTAATTTCCAATTACCTCTTGTTATCAACAGGTAAGATTGACATCAAGAATTCATTTTTAAAAGCAAAAATTAAAATTAAACGTGTAATGCTGTTAGTATATTTAGGATCAATTAGATTTAAATAAATATTTGAGTAGCATATTAGCGTCAAGAGGCTGGCCACAAGGTTTCACACCAGCAATACCCCTTCGTGGCATTTATTTTTATAAGTCATAATTCAATTTAGCCTCTTAACTTTTATTTCAAATGTCAACTTGGTTATTAAGGTTTAATTTTTGTTCACGATGTGTCTAAATGAGATAATATTGTCCTTTCATCTAAATCTATTAGTAAATGATAAATGAAGTGTTTAAACTTTTTTATTTATTTATTTTTTCCTAATTTTTTTTTATTATAATACTTATCAAATAACAAAATTTAGTTACAAAACTAGTAATAGCCTAAGGCTACAACTTTACTTAATAAAATAAATGTCACTACATATTTTGAAAATCTTACTGTTGAATTGCATGTTCTATATGCTCTTAATACACATATCAAATATTATTAACTAAAAGCGTATATTATTTACTATAAGTTTATATATTATGCATAATTTTCTACCACAAAAACTTGCAATTTAAACAATTTATTGATAATATAACTATTGATCTTTAATTTTTTAGAAATTTTGCAAGTATAGAGGATAAAAAAAGAAGATGCAATTCAATAGTGGATTTCTTAAAATTCACCTCCAATAAAAAATATTGAGTAAGGTTATAGCCTTAGGATATAACTAATTTTGTAGCTAAATTTTGTCCCTTATCAAATAGAGAATTGTTATATCCACAATATTTTCACAACAAATTTTAAGTGCCAAGTTGTTACCGACTGTTATTACTAGGCAAAAAAAATAATGAAAATATTTTGTTTAAATAAAAAAATGTAATAAAAATATTGTAAACGTAGTGTTTTTCTATCAAATAACAAGATCTATTGACTGGCATATTTTATGAATATTTTCAATAAAAATTTAATAAAAAAATGTTATTTAATGGATTTGGACAGAAGGTCGAAATTGAATCGTTTTAAATGAATATCAAAGTTCATACTTTCCTCTTTATGGGCCTAATTCTTGAACAGTAAACCTTAAACTCATAAAACGCATTAAGATCCCATCACCTACGCATATCCGAACAGTAAACCTTAAACTCACAGAAACACGTATTAAGAGCCCATCATGGCCCACCCGTATAATAAAGAAACATAACCAATGCAAGCCCATAATAGCTCAATGATAATAAATTAATAATAGGCAAAATATCATTTTCATCCTTATATTTTAGAGTCACTGTTAATCTGGTGCATGCATTATCATTTTGGTTGCATTCAATTCCGTCTTTGTTATTATCACTTTCTAGTTAATTTGGTCCTCCTATTTTGATTTTGATTGCAATCAAATTGATCCATGTTATTTTCAATTTTCTCTTAATTTGGTCTCTACTATTTTCAAATTGTAGTAATTCTAGATCCAAATAAGGATTTGTTTTAGTTTCTGAATTGATATTTGTGTCTTTCAGAATTGGTGATTAATAAATTGATTTTTTTTTTTTTTGTGTATTTAGAGTAAGTGCATGAAAATGCACACAAAAATAAAAGTGATTTGACGATAATGACCAAATTGATTGGAAGTTCAAAATAATGTGGAAGTTCAAAATAATGTGTTCCAAAATATTTTCTCCTTAATAATAATATCATGGCCGGTTATTGTACAAACCTTCCACACACACACTAATATACCATGCTTCTAGGGTTGGCGTTTGGAAGAGCTAGCCGGAGACCTTCTATGCTTCAAATCCTCTAGCATATATTCTATTATTATACCTTTTTCTGGATAAGTGAATATATGCTATTGTGCTACCAACAGAAGGTAAGAAAAAATTCGAATAACTCATTTCCACTTCGTAAAGCTTGATTAAGGATCAAGTGTGCCACTCATTTGTGATTATCCCATCACTATGTTTTCTCTTTCCCTCTCTCTCTCTCTCATTGATAAGAGAGAGGTCTAGGGTTTTCAACTTAGAGGTATAGATGGATTTGATAAAAGAGTACTGCCTCTTAAATTTGTAGTTGATTCAAAGAGAAAGGTAGAGAGTCTAGTACACCAACTTGTTCAACAAAATTAAAAATGCATTACCAATATGGTGAGACATGAAAATTTAGCTGCTCAAGTAAACTTCATCATTAATTTAAAAGTAAGGATAAAGAATATAATGAAGTAAACCAAAAAAAAAAAAACCATTAATACAATTCCTATGAACAACCAAAAAAAAAACCATTAATACAATGATGAATAACCCATTCATGATATTCATTCATCAAGCAGTGGGTCCATCGATTCCAAAGATCGAGTTAGGACAGAGATCAATAATAAGAATGACATATAATTTGCACCATGGAAGAAAGAAAATTTGAACCATTACAAGTTCTCAGATGCAGTCACAACCTAACATGAATATCCATTAAGCTTTCTTTCTTTCTGACCAGACCGGACCTTGAGATATAGGCTATAGTTGCATGGGCCTCATCAAGAAAGATAGAGATCAGCCAATTCTTCCAAGGACTCAGAGCTAAGATTTGGGTCCGCATTCTCTAACATCCACAAAAGATGGTCAAATAAAACAACTTCACACTTGACCACCAAAATATTATTGTTCTCCTCTCCTGCTTTTTGCTTATTGGTCTTGTCTATTAGAGCATTTATAAGAGGATGGCTTAAATACTTGGAGCTAATAACGTACCTCTTTCTTGTGCTTCCCACGAATATAGTTTCATGGTGCTCATGATCATGATCTTGCATGTGGTCACCACCACCCCATAATTCATCTCTTGAGGATTTGGACCTTAGGCTACTATATGATGAAGATCTCCCTAGTTGCCTTGACAAGCTCTTGCACTTCCTTAGTATCATATTGATCTTCTTCATTTTTTTTTTTAGAGAGAGAGAGAGAGAATTAGATAGGAGGAGACTTAATTTACACTCACAAAGTGTGGAGTACTTAAAAGGGTAAGAGAGAGTGGGTGCAAGGTCGTTGTTTTCCAGTGCTAGAAAAATTGTGGGGTCTATTTTACAACCGGACAATTGTTTAAGTGACAAAAACAAGTCATCTTTTTTAATTTGATGAATTCAAGGTGGGGGCTTTTACACGCACAAACTGACATACATAAGCTACTGTAACTAGTCAGGCACCCATAGTACGAGCCCATTGTTTTTTCTATCTCCCAAGTCAATTAAGGCTCGGATTGGTGAGTCCAATCGGTGCCTGCTTGACTCATCACTTGACCCAGTCACAGGAGAGAAACCAAGATTGCAAAGGGTTTGGTAGAGTGACAATATATACATTAATAACTCAATTAAGAGGCAGTTTCGTTTTGGGTAACTTCCTATTTTTTGGGTAAGTATATAAGAAGTTTAGCGGTTAGTGTCTATTGTCATTGTTTTATGAGGTTTAGAAAACACTGTCTCTCTCATTTATATCATTCACTATCTTGTAACTTTATGTATATGCTAGCTTGTAACTCTATGTATATGCATAGATACACTTAAAAATCTTATTGAGTATATGTATAGATACACTTAAAAATATACAATAAGATGCATAATATAATTCTTGGGTTGGGTTCAAGTTACATCTGGTGTAACTCTAAGCAATATTACACCACCCAATAACTAGTTACTGAATTAATATTTTGAAAATCCAACCGTTGAATTACATGTTTTATATGTTCTTAACATGCATGCTAATTTTCATATCAATCAGATGCTATTTACCATTTGATCCATAAACTCATATTTTATGCATTATTTTAAATTACAAAAATTTAAATTTTAATAATTGATTGATGACATGGATATTAATTTTTTATCACCTTGAAATTTTGCAAGCATAAAGAATATACAAAGATAATGTAATCTAACGGTAGATTTGTCAATATTCGCATCCAATTAAAAAATATTGAGTGGTGTAATATTGTTTAGAGTTACACCGGGTGTAACTTGAACCCAACTCATAATTCTTATATATATAATTTAAATACTATTGATAATCATTTTTATATTTTATTAACTCTTTAAAAAATTTTGTAAGGATATTATTAGGTATAAAATGTAAATTGTCAATTTTTTTTTTTAATTATTGTGAAGCACTTTTTTTTTTTACGATTCATTTATTCTAAAATTTTTGGTTTTTGTACTTAATAACTCACTTGAATGAATATTTATAATGTAGTCCCACGTTTGATTCTAAAATTAAAAAATAAAACTCTTTAAAAATAAATAATTTATGACACATGGCGCAGAATTAGAACTCTAATTTGAAATTGTAATTTGAGTTTTTCTCAGCTTCACCTATTATTATATATATAGATATATAGATTACTACGTATAGACACAATAAGATTCGAAAATATATGACGTATAATATTCTATTATGATTAATTTTCACCGTCAAGTCAAAACACCAATAACTTTATTTTTAATGTAATCAAAATTTGAATCTATTCCTTTTAATTCGACGATGATGAGAAATTTTATCAATCAACCAAATTAGAACCACATGTTTAGCAATAAAATAGTACACATGTGAAAATGACATTTCCTGCATCACTTTGGAAAATATTTGGTTCATTGTATTAGATACTAGAATTTGTATTGTACTAGATTTTGTAATAACTATATTGCAAGGACACTATCAGTTTTTAACTTACAAGCAATTAAGAACTTGACTTAATAGCCACAAGATGTACTCAGTCAATTGGCACAGCTATATTTCAGAGAAAATAAATTCAAGGCTGGCTTTTTCAAAGCTAAAATATGCCGGAAACAGTCTTCATTCTAGATTGTTTTTTTCGGTTCTTACAGTAAAACCTAATTTAAAGTTTTTAATGTAAACCAGCTGTACCACGTTAATGAGAACTTATGAGAATCCTCTACTTGCTCTGCCTTTCCATGCTTTGACAACAACTTTGTTTAAATCACAAAGACTTTTTTGGAGACTTTTAACGATAAGTTATTCTTATCTAAAACAGGGAAAAAGTTTTACCACATAGTAGAAATTTATGTTATGTGATTTGAAATTCAACTTTTGAATTTGTTATAATGACATGATATATATAGTCTAGCTAGTTCTATATATCCTGCAATATATACAAAAGATTTGCTCAGTCTATCTTGTAGTCACGGATTTGAGGGAAATAATTCTTGAAAACACATCATTCTGTGATGATGATCGGTGAGATAATAAAAAGTATATATAGTAAAGGGTGCAACTTGTATTTGTATATCAGAGCATGTACTATCAGTGAGAAAAGGCCACGAGAGAATGGTGTCCCACAGGTATGGAAGCTTGACGAAATGCTTCGTCTTCAATGGTCCAGTGAAAAATTCTATGCACGTGGAGAGTTTGTCACAAAGCCAAACCCTTCCACATGGGTTCTCCTTAATTTTGGTTTTGGTATCCAATAAGAGTTTTATAAATTTAGGAAAAACCACAGTCGACGACAGCGGTTTGCGCCGATTGCGCACAAAAGGCATATCTGAAAATATATATACATACATACAAATACAATACAACCTAGGCATGGGGGGTCCCTAATTCCCTATTCACATCTTAATATATTTATGTAATGGATAAGATCATGTCATATCCAACATGTAAAAAAATATTGGATAAGAATAGGCTCAAGTGTATGTTTGGTTTGCCCTTTTTTTTTTTTTATTAACTTTTTCTTAATATCAATTTGGTAATTATAACGAGTGAGTGGATTTGAATTTGAACATTTTTGTTCAAAATACTATGATGTTTTAATTAAGTTACAAGACATTTGACTTTTTAAGTTTATTAGTCTATATACAACATTTTAAATCTTTTTTTTTAATTTTATAAATCAGAAAATAAACCAAAAGCTAGATTTTTTTATTTATTTATAAAGTTTTAACCTATGACGTATACTTCTAATGATTGTGTTATTTATAATTAAACCAAGATACCAATTGGTTTTTAGTGTAAGTGGAGATTGAATTTCAAATCTTTTATTTAACCATCTAAAATTTTACTAATTAAACTAGCTAACTAGAACCCCCAAAAACTTGATTCTAAAATATTTGGATGCAGCGCTTTTGATATGATTTTTTTTGGCTTATTCATATGTAGTTTTTTTTTTTTTTTTTTTTTTAATTTTGTTCTTAAAATACAACTAAATAACTAATTATACTTTTAAGTAAATTTAAAGAATCAACACAAAGGTGATACAAAAACAAGAAGAGAAATTGTTTTAGAGCTAGCGGGTGACTAAAAGAGCTGAAAATGAGAGTGCTGTAATTCCAGGTCGAGCAGCACATACACATAAGATTGAGAAAAACTATATATAGTACTAAGCAAGATGAATATTAATTGATGCAACTCAAGGTTAAAATATACAAATCATCAGAATAATGAAAATATAATGAGCATTTGGATTTTGTGGAAAGTTAGGGATAGGGAGAAAGTGATGCAACAAATGATTTTTTTTTTACTCTTCATTCTTCATTTTCTTTTGAATTAAGAATGCTATGGATAAGTTTGACCAATTTCTGTGGCTAACTTTGGCTGACAAGCCTGGCATAACAAAGCATTAAGAGCTCTTGATGGGGAAAAGGACCAACACTAAGAAAAAGCACAAATCAAGCTCCAAAAGTTATAAAAAAAAAAAAAAATGTGATGGTTTAAAAGTGGTTTGTGAAGGCAAATGAAAATTGACATTGCATAGGGGTTTCCAAAGATTTAAAAACAGAAAAACCTTTCTTCTTCTTCTTTTTTTTTCGCTGCATAAACAAAAAAACAATATGTTTAGTAGGACCATTGGTTAGATGCACTTTTAGAATGAAGTTGACTGGTTCCAATAATGTCTACCATATAGCTTATCGCAAATATCTTAACCTTGTAGAAGAGTGTATAAAATTTTTAAAGACTACAATAGAATTAGTCCATGAATCAAAGAATTTAACACAACTGAAACATATATAAATATATATATATATATATATATATATATATATATATATATTAGAACAAATTTTTACACTTTTTATTTTATTTTATGAAATAGTACATGTACACATACATGCACGTTGGGAAGCCTTGATAGTCAAGTTGGGAAAATTAGTGATCAATTTCCAAGGAAATATGGAGTAAGGAATGAGTTTTAAAATGTTATAGTAGATTTTGCAATAGCTTGTGATGTGAGATATTAATAAAAACTTGGTTCAAAAAAAAAAAAAAAAAACCTTTAAAAGTGAATCAAAATTTAGATATATATTTTATCGCACAATATTTGATAGGAGCATTAGATATTTGTATTATAAGATGGAAAACAAAGAATAGAGAAGAAATTTAAAATGTAGAAAAATTTTTACTCTCTTTCTCCATCCCCTATGTTTTCTGTCCAAATTATCTTTTAAAAAAAATGTAGAAAAGTTTTGAAGAGAGAAAAGTATATATATATATATATATATATATAAGTTGAGTTCAAATTACACCTAGTGTAACTCTAAGCAATGTTACACTACCTAATAACTTGTTATTAACTTCATATTTTGGAAATCTTATTATTGGATTGTATGTTTTATATGTTCTTAAAATGCATGCCAATTTTCATGTTAATCGGATGTTATTTACCATTTCATCCATAAACTCATTTTTATGTATTATTTTAAACTACAAAACATACTAAGAATTGCCTCATCGGACAGGGAATTCGTTCAGTCCCACTCGCCTTATTCTTGCTTGATCGTCTTTTAAATCCACAATAGTCGTTATTAAATTCACTAGTGCCTAGTTCTTTGACCCACTCTCTACAAATTTATTGTACCGGGCTCACTAGGCCAAGATTTCATACATTTTGGGCTTAGGCTACAAATTGTGTCCCTACATATATCTTGAGTTGTGTTTACAATACTATTTTTTACTTATTATATATAGTAGGAATATATGCATATAAAGAAAAATTTACTTAATCATCATTTTTTTTTCGATTCCCTTAAGGACAAATTCCTATTCCGCCAAAATCCTATCACCTCTCAAAAATCCAAAAAATGATTCGGAAACTTTTATTGACACCAAGAAGCAAATTAAAGTATAACCAGGTAACCAACTTGTTACTGATCAGCTCAGGCTTGATTCTATTAAGAAGGTTTTTTTTTTAAATTTTATTTTGTTAAGAAGGTTGTTGATTTTGACTTGCTGCCCATGTACCATGTACCAAGTACCAACTATTAGCTTAGCTCTAGCTTTGCTTTATTATTTCTTTCTTTTTTTTTTTTGGGTAAACGGGAAATTCATATATTCCTTCAAAAGGCAAGAGCTAAAGTAAGCCGGTAGAACTTATTTAAAAGGTATCTAATTCTTTATTTTATTTTATGTTTGAACAAAATTTGGATATAAACTTGGTTGTAGTCAATAACTACAATTTCATTCAATATTTTTTTATTAAATGTGAATTTTAACAAATCTATAATTGGATTACATTTTCTTTTTATATCATCTATGCTTGCAAAATTTCTAGAATATCAAAAATCAATAGTTATGTTGACAATCAAATGTTTAAATTTCAAGTTTTTGTAACAAAAATTATGCATAAAAAAAATGTGTATAGATCGAATAATAAATATCCAATTGACATAAAATTTGACATCTGTGTCAAAAACATAAATAATATGCAATCTAACAGTTCGATTTCAAAATATAGTCTTGTTAATTTTTTCAGTAAGAATTATTGTCATTAGTTAATTAAGTTTGTAGTCAAATTTTATCCTTTTATATTTTTTATTGATACAACAGTATATCAAATCTATGGTGTTCACTCCATCATAATTGATTTTTACCATTAAATCAAAACACTAATTAATTTCTTGTGTAGGATAAAATGAAAGCTTAGATCTCATATTCAACGGTAAGATACATTAATAGTTGAAGACTTGAAGTAACTGAGTATCTAATTCTCAAATAAAATATTCATCCATAAGTGGGTTATGACTTATTATGAAGGATTACAAAATTTTCTGCTTATTTGCAACCATTTTTAACAAGAGCATCTACTGCTCAGTTATATCGTTGTGGCTGGATTATATCGTTGGCAATTCGTACAAAATCCAGTAAATTACGATTCGCATATCGGTATATGCTAATATTGGGATTGAATTTATCACTTGGAAAATACTAAAAATATTACAAACTTATTACATTATTTTTACAAACTAATTTGACAACCAAATATAATCAACGATGGAGTCAGGACTTGGATCGAGTTAGGGGATGGCTTTGTTGCTGGCTGTGAGTAGCGATTTCAGCCACCAGCTCTGCTGCTACTTAATCGCTGAGGTTTTTTTTTTTTTTTTTTTTTGATATTGATGCCTGCGTCCAAGGTTGTCAAAATCGGGATCCTACGTAGGATCATGGGAGGTAGGTGAGATCGTGAATCGTAGGATCGGATCGTAGATCGTAAGATCCTACATTATTTGAGAAAAAAACAAAAAATACACATTGGTATGTTAAATAATTACATAAATTATACATTCATTGATATAATTACCATACATCATTATATCTATTTGTAAGCATCATTTAAAGAGGCCAAAAACCTCAAAACGTGACACTCTACTAGAATATTTTTTATTTGGATCCAACTGACACTCTCTACATTAGAGTAGAAAAACTTGATCTATTGAGATTTTATTTTTCATTTAAGTCCAACTAAGTCTTCTGTCAAGTTAAAGAAGATTATAAAAAACAAAGGTTATTTGGGATCGTCAGAATTGTATGATCCTACCGATCCTGAACGATCGCAAAGATCCTTGAAAGATCTAAATCGTTTTGGACAGGTGAGATCGTAAAATCGTAGGATCGTAGGATCCAGATCGGGATTTTGACAATCATGCCTGCGTCTATTCCTGGGTAAAAACAAACTGATTGATGGACAAAATTTAGTTACAAAATTTATTGTAACTTAAAACTACAACATTACTCAATATCTTCTTATTGGATGTGAATTTTGACAAATTCACCATTAATTACATCTTCTTCTTATATTCTCCATGCTTGCAAAATTTCTAGAAAATTAAAGATCAATAGTTATGTCATCAATAAATTTTTTAAATTGCATGTTTTTGTAGTTTAAAATTATACATAAAATATAAACTTATAGATCATATAGTAAATAATAGCTAATTAACACAAAATTTGACATGTGTATTATGAGTGTAAAAAACATGCAATTCAACTGTTAGATTTTCAAAATATGTAGTAATATTTATTTTATTGAGTAAGCTTAGACTACAATTAGTTTTGTAGCTAAACTTTGTCCTTGATTGGTTGGTTTTTTTTTTTTTTTTTTTTTAGCTTTACTATTTGTAATTTTTGTTGTTGGACTAATTTTTTTGGACTTATATATTTTGTTTTAGATTTTAGATCTATACATATTTTTTTTATGGTCTTCAAAAGGAGAAGAATGCTAAAATTTAAAACTTTTTAACAAATTGCTGATGTGGTAATTGGTTATTGGTAATTAAAAAACTGGTATAAGTTGTAGATCTAAATGCAAACCAATAAATACTCGCTACCTCAACAGTTTGTAAAAATATTATAGAAAAGTTTGTGGCTATAACTTTACTCTTAAAAGAATCAATAATATTGCTAAAAAGGGGTAAAGTGTAATTTTTATATAACAAAATTGCTAAAATTAGTACCTACGTGTATGTGTCTTTATATATATATATATATATATATATATATATATATATATATATATATATATAATTTTTTTTTTTTTTTTAAAGTTGGGGGCCATTGCAAATTGCAACCCCTCCCCCCAACCCCAAAGTCAGGGAGTGGCTCCATCCCAAAATATAATAATACCTTTTTTTTTTTTTTTTTTTTTAATGACATATCTGTTTATAAACAAGGTTTTCAGACCCGGACCGTTTATTGAACTGTAAAAGGGAGAGGTTCAAGGTTTTTGAGGTCGAACCGAGATCGAACCGGGGTCGAACCGTGATGACGTCATAATTAATTTAATAATTAATTAAAACCTAAATATAGATATTAAATTTATAAAACTAGCAAAATCGACTAATATATTTATATATGTAAGGGAAATTTAATGATTTTCAAGCATATATTTAATAATTAAATAAGAAAGTTAACAAAATAAAATAATAACCATGAAAACATTAAAATTTATGATTAATTTTTGAAGTAAAGTTGAATATCTTTGAAGGATTTTAATTATAATTTTTTTTTTTATTCCTTGTAAGAGATGGATAATTTAATTAAGTAGAATAAAATTGTATTAAGTTGTTTTTATTAAAAAAAAAATGCTAAGGGGTTGGACCGCACGGTTCTCACCGGTTCGTGCGGTCCAACCCCGGTTTTAGCGGTTCACGGAATTAACAAAAAATCCGGTTCTTTAGGTTTAAAAAACCGATTTTCATTACGGTTTTCGGTTCTCACGTTCCGACCTCCCGGTCTGGTCCGGTTCTGAGAACCATGTTTATAAACATTATATAGTAAAATTTGTAGTTCCTTGGGATGAATTAGATATATAAATAATGTTATATTATGATTATTCTTTATTATCAGACTAAAACACCAATTAGTTTTGGATGTAAGCAATCCTTCCAAATCTTTTAATTAACAAAATTTTACCAGTTAAGTTAATTGAAACTCAACGTTGTAAAAGTTTTATTGGCTCATGGCTGGATTAATATTTGAAACAGAGACTATGATAATAAAGCTAGCTAATCAACATGAAGTGATATTGGGCATTATAATTGCTTGGTTATAACCTTATTATCATGCATAACAAAAGTAACGCTGTCACTATCGATCTGACTTGATGCCAAATGTGCCAAGATGAGTAAACGTCACAACAACGGTTCTTGCCAAGTTTGAAGAAACCCGGGAAACAAGCTCAGCCACAGCACCTTCTGTTTGTGTCATTGTCCTATCAATCAAAACTCAAGAGTTTGTCCATTTTCTTCTGGATGGATAAGATTTGTACAAATTGTTGTTATTGGCATTAAGAGGATTCACACTACCTAAATACCACTACTAAGACATATCCAAATACCTTACAAACAAGAGGTTTTTTTTTTTTTTTTTTTTTTTTTTTTTTTCTGGTCTGGAAATCTTAGATACTGATTTTTATTTATATATTTTGTTAAATGATAGGATATAAATTAATGGCATCCTCATTCTAAGATGGAGGTATAAATCTTTACAATGCTAAAATAAACATGATAATTGAGATTAGTGTTAAGCTTTTATTTTGGAAAAATGCTATGTTCACAACATTTTTATAATACTTTCATAACAAATCTTAAAAGACCGGTTGTTACTGGTTGTTATTTATGAGCAAAAAAGTAATTTCAGTGGGAGTTCAAATTAGAATTAACAACAATTTACTATCTAAGATTTACTGTAAAAGTGTTGTGAAAATGTTATGATCATAGCAATTCTCTTTATTTTGTTTGGTTATGATCGGATAGATTGGTAGAATATTGCCCATTTTTACAAGTGTTATGTTTTCCCTTCTATGAAGGAGCAGAATAAGATCATTTAATTGGAGCCAGAGATGGACAGGAAGTGTTTGATTAAAAAAGGAAAGGAGAGGGAGCAATAATCTGACACAAACAAAATTTTAGAAAAAAAAATTTGGAATGAAATTTGTCATAAGAGCCAGTAGGAGAACAGTGTGGCATAAGAATAAAAGCTTTTTTTTGGTGAAAGTAAGAATAAAAGTTTCAGAACCATTTAAAGAAGCCTCTGTCATCTATTTGAATTCTTAGATCATGAATATAAAAGGCAATGGCAGTTTGTGATGCACCATAGGATTCCCGTGTTGTGAATTTGGCAGCTGATCGATATTTTCCAATGAGTTATTCAATTGGAAAATTTAAGTGTCCAAACATTCTATTATGACCAATTTTTAAATTTATACTGATCTCATATATAAATTTTTAATTTCAAGTTTTATTTATTTTAAAATTGCATATAGTGTGTTTACTAGTCAGAAAGTAAATAATATCCAAATTAAATAAAAATTGGCATGCATGTTAAGTATAAATAGAATGTGTAATACAACAGTGTAATTTTCAAAATATTAACTCAATAAAAAAATTAAAATTAAATGCTGTAATATTAACTTTTCAAGAAAAAAAAAGATGTAATATTAATGAAAAGAATGTGCTAAAGTTATTACCAATTTTACAAAAAAGAAAAATTACAAATTGACATGGTAATGAGCGTAATTGGTGTTACATCAACAATATAATAAATAAACTATTTAACTAATTTTTTTTATAAATATTATGCTTAAAAAATGACACATTAATTTGTAATATTCTTAGTATTCCTCTCAACAAAATGTTACACTAGTGTGTGTATATATGTGTGTGTGTGTGAGACTTGACACACTTAGTATGAACTCAACCAAGTAGGATTTTAAGTGAACTCCTGCTATACTTTTATTTTAATCCGCTTGTATTAAGTTAGGGGTGGAAAAATTGAACCCTAGACTTTTTCATTGAAAAAAAAAAATGTGCCACCTAATCTAAAAGAGGTCATTGGCAATTGCATTGATTGTTAGACGTTACAATTGACCATTAGAATTTAATATTTTAAAAGTGAAGTGACATTTTAGATAATTTGAAATAATTTTAAGATGAATTTTTAAGACCATTGCATTATATTTAATAGGCCTTGGCCACTCTCCCTCCTTTCAAAGTACTTAACACACAGGAAATCATTGCGTTAGGTCTATTAGCGAAAGCAAGTAGTTCAAATGATAGTTTTGTTTTGTATTGGATTGTACCTGCCCTTTTGGTGTAGGCCTAAAGTGTTTGTTTTTATTTATGAATTCCAGTATTCACCCAAAAATAAAGTAATCAAAAGGACTAATGCCTAAGGCTAAGGATTGATTGGATAGATTAATTAGGAAGAACATGCAGCTTTTTCAAAGGACAGTGAAGGTCAGGAAGTGATTGGAATTTAATACATCAAACTCATGTAGCCCACCAAGTTGTGTTATGAAGTGTGATGGAAAATACTTCCAAATCTCCGGGGACCCCTTTGCATCAGTGTGAAAACCTGTTCCATCATTATCAAATAAATAAGCACAAGGGGACCCCTCCACCAGCAGAGACTGCTAGGACATGGTATGCTTTTAGGAAAATCAAATGAGGCTTGTATCAACTTTGCTTCCAAGTGAAAACAGCTAGGATTCTCACTTGCTTAGAAGGAAATGCATCATCAATCACGTCAATGAAGAGTTAAAACAGGGCAAAGATAAGACCCCTGACCCAGGAGAAAACAACATCAAACACAAACCATATCCAATCAGTAAAGAAAATGACATTTAATCTTCAACCTGTTCAATATTAGAATCCTCTTATCCAATTCTAATCATCTTTTGCTTTGCGGTTTACAGTCAAAAAACATAGTTTCTTCAAGAAGAGTGAAGCATAGTCCTTCCTCAAATGATTGGTTGCAAACTTGCAATCGTAGTCCAATAGGTAATTCCACGCTTTTGTCAAATTTTAGCAAAATGTTCACATTTGGTCTGGGACGAGCCAGCTAGATCATTGTATTATTGAGTGTGTGATTAGTGTCCCTATAGCATGCTTAATCATAGACAATTATGTAATTATTGGGGTATATTGTCAAATCACTTAGAATCTTCCCAAAAGAATGAGCACTACTGCAAGTGGATGAACAAGGAGCAATGAGAAAAAAATGCAAATACAGCATCAAAGTACACCAGAAATCAAAAGGAATTCTCGCAAACAGAAGAAAGAGGTTCGAATTTATTCTCACAGAAGAAATTATTGAAATAGAAACTAATTATGCCCCTCAAGGTTGATAAAAACCAAAGATACACTGACTTCACTTTGATTTTTTTTTTTCTAGTTTCCTTTTTCTTTTTCTCTAATATGTTCAATTTCCTAATTGTGTAACCTTGAAATAAAATCAACTCAAATATTTACTCTACAAGAACTAGTATCGAGTTTCTTGCATACGAGTGAAAGAATAATCCACCATATCAGTCAGCACTTTGATCATCGTATGAATTCTCGGGCCACCAAAATTTTTAATGAGCCATAACCTGGATCACTGGCCAGCTTGTTGGGTTGAGGAATAACCAAATAATTCCAGTCACAATAATACAGTCGTTATACATTGAAACGAAACAGCATTACATCTCCTTCTTGTACAATGTAATCTTTACCCTCAGATCGCAACTGCAATATCAAAACAACACAGCTAATCAGTATGGTATTGGAGAGTTCTTTTTTTCTTTCCTCTAATGTGTGTGCGCATGCCATGTTCTACAAATTGCAAAGCCCTTGTTACCAGTAACCCTCACATACTCACTGTACATACATACCATATGTCTTGCATGTTTCAATCAATGAATTTTTTTTTTTTTTTTTTTTTTTAATGTTGCTAGGTATAAAGTCATATCTTTTTATTATAAAATGTTCGAGGAAGATCTCTGAATTGGAAGGCTGAAGGAACAAGATTTCTATCTCCAATCACCTGGAAATTGGAGACAGTGATGAGTACAAGAGGAACAAATAACCCAGCAGTGAAAACGACAAGAAATCATTGAAGCTCTCTATTTTTGGTCCAAAGGCTGGTCCCATCCACAACAACCATCGCCTCCCCCACCAAAAAAAGAGAGCTTTGGCAACTAGGGTGAAGATGACTCAATCCTGACTCTTTGATACAACAACAGAAAAACTAGAGGCTTTAGCAACCAGGTAAGCCAGCATCTTCTAAATTATTGAAGTTTTACAACAGCAACTTTAACGCCAAGATGAGGGAAAAGGAAAGAGACATATTTAAATATAAATAATCAGCAAAATCTACAGAAGACTGAAAGTCTCAATGCAGCCTTCCACACAAGCATCTTCAAGTCAGAAAAGTTTGTTTTCTGACTTTCAAGTTCTGAACACAATCCTTGGGTTTCTTTTTCAACAATAACTTCTATTCCATCTACTAATGCACACATCTAGTACCAACAATGGGTCAATAAGTGAGGAGACAAAATTGTTTGTTCAGTTGGTGCATAGAAGTAGCAATAACAATTCTGGAGAAATCAACCACTGCCCCCGATGTAAAAGTGTTGGGCTATGTGGAACCTAGCTTATGTTCGATCCAGATTATAACCCAATCTGATATAAAAGTATTACGATTTTTAATAGGAGATTTTTTAAGGCTTAGTCCATAAAGCGGAAACTTGGGCTGATAGGCCCAAGGCAGAAACTTCTTGGCCCGTTTTTAGCCCATTGTGAATCTATTGTATATACCATTTTTTCAAATTAGGGTTTGGGGTGTTGAGTTGGAGAAAACTGTAATGCCACATTTTGTATAATTTCCCTAAAAATAGTGAAACCACTGCAACTCCGTGAATGTAGGCAAATTGCAGAACCACTTAATTTTTTGTGTCAAGTTTAATTGCCTTTTGTGTGTGTAATTTTTTCTTTCTATTTTTTTCATCTCATAGATCTGGGAATTTGTGTACATTCCCAACATATTTAACAACTATAGGGGTCATAGATCTTTCATAACATTAACATGACTACTGGATTCATTACAAAATTCACTTTTCCTCCTAGGTAGATTACTTGTTGAACACACTGGAATTCACAACTAGTCCAAACATACGAAAATTTCAACACAAAATGTTTTCACAAACTTGTCTAATTTCTAACTTTTCCCAGAAATGGAAATTCTGTAATATTTTCCTAGGCAGATATATATAAATTTGATCAAACAGAAGATTTATTTCTCCCCCAAGTATAGCTCTCAGCCAAAAACCATTGATCCTTGGATGATCTCATTCTCATATGTTAGCATGAAAAAGTGCATCAAGGGAATAGAACTTGTGATTTTGTACAGTACTGAAGCTAATGCAGTTTCATGTGTCTTTGAATTCTATTCATTAGCTAGTAATTCATTTTGAATTGCGAATTGACAGACTCCAAATAAAACCCATCATTTACAGATGATATCCAATTTATGCAATACTAGACATGATGAGTATCAGAACCTCAGAAAGAAGTTTTCTTTTTGTCTTATCTTATGAATTTATTAACCAACAAAAAAGGTAAATGTTCATATTAAAGCAACCAACTCACAAGTCCTTTCTCCCTTGCAGCAGCAAGTGAACCAGCAGCAACAAAATCATCATAAGCCACCTGATAAATCAATCAGGTCATCATTATACATATTACCAGATATTGGGCAAAAATAATACGCCAGGAAAGGATGATAGTTTTTGACCCTAGAACATTTGCAGATACTTCAATAAACAATTTTCCATTTGCCCATGGATAAGAAGTAAAATTCTAGAGTGCCTACTGGTTAACTGAGAAAAAATTGATATATTAATTAATGTTTTTCTTTTTATCATAGCTATTGTAAGAAAAATAAGAAAGAAAAATACGGGCAGTTTGCAACAGACTTTTAGTAGATCTATAATATGAAGATGTAGCAATCAAATATTGCTCAGTTAAAGTGAATATCTTTAGAATTAATCTGAAAGAGTGAGATTTCTTTCCATTCAAACTACAGTACCTCCATAGACATAGCTGTGTATAATTTCATTTTATGAAGATATTTTTGTGGAATGGGACAACTTTCCTGCTAAAGACATCATAGAACATTGTGTTTACCCAATGTCTGTACTAGCACTCTTCTAGGTAATAACAATGACCTTGTTACCACTTTGTACAATTTTCTATATGAACTTGTTTCTAGTTTTTTTTTTTTGGATACATAATGATCTTGTTACCAGTTTTGTACCTCTTTTACATGTCGAAGAAAAAATATCGACAAAAACATAACGCAATAGTTTCCATTCAAACAAACTTGTTTGTATCACAAATGAGAGTGACAGGCTAAAAACACTATAGTGCAGCCTTGAAACAAAAGCTATGGACATCAAGTCTGACAGAAAAATCCAATGCATGGTCTTTAAACCAGCACCAAAACATAAGGAAAATAATGATCTTTGAGGTTGGTGTAAGTTACAAGGTTAAGATTCTATAATAAGTGAGAAAAGGCTAAGCTTTTGCTTGAATTTGGGGCTGGACTATTTGTGAGAGGCTACATCACAGCAAGAATAGAGTAACTTTTTTCTCTTCTTTTAGAAAGAACTGAAAATCACACTAGGTAGGGTCTTGGCATCACACCACATTAAAGCACTACAAGGAACCAAAATAACTGCTCATTCTGGTCAATTACAAGAATACATCATATGTAAAGAAAATGATCTTAGGCAGCAAGCAAGCAAGAGCTAAGACTTGGACCAGTCAAGAGCCACTGAACTTGGCCAAAACTAGTAACCACACCCCTTAAATGAAAGCCAAACACCAGCTACCTAGCTGCTGGGTCAAATTGAAAAGACTAATGTATTTATAATCCTGCAGTTATTACCTTACTCTAAAGACTCTTGATTTTTATAAAGTA
The DNA here is from genome assembly GCA_023736055.1 of Quercus glauca. NCBI lineage: Eukaryota > Viridiplantae > Streptophyta > Magnoliopsida > Fagales > Fagaceae > Quercus > Quercus glauca. Next base: position 21,382,087 of record CM043318.1, on the reverse strand, counting down.
GAGAAATCCATCCCTGAAATCATACTAATGGTCGATAAACTTTAATTCTCTCTTCTTTTCATGGTCCTCTGCAATCTGAATCACTATATACCTAAAGTTCTGTAGCCGATGGTATTTGACCCAGAAGATAAGTTCCATGTCACTAAAATAAAAAAGATATGATATTTCTAGAATCAAGATTCCATGGCCACTAAATTTCCCCTTGGAAAATTACTGAAATTTAAGTGCTAAATTTTTAAGAGAGATGCCAAAGAATTTTCATGCTTGTTTAAGTTGACCATATATTATTATTTCATACAATTCTTTTTTTTTTTTTAACGCAAAAAAAAAAAAAAAAAAAAGAAAAAAAAAAAAGAAACATATTTAAACATAGGTAGTTAAAACTTCTACTTCTGATACTTACAGTCTCAGCTCGAATGAAACCTTTCTCAAAGTCTGAGTGGATAACTCCAGCAGCTTGAGGTGCAGTCATTCCTAAATAAATAAAGAATGAAAATCAGATGACAATCTGACCACGACAGCATAGATATGAATAAAAGAGTTCAATATACATTGTTTAAGCCATCTCAGGTTTATCCAATCGCAACATAGGACCTTGGTGTAGAGACACTTTTCTTAAGGATGCATATCCTGAATTTTATAACATAGCAATAATTCAATGGAAGAGGATAAGATGATTTGGCTTCCATAAACAAGCCGGGTTTTCAAGTCAAAACTTATTATAAAGCTTTGAATTTGAAGGACCCCCCCCGGGGGGGGGGGGGGGGGGGGGGGGAGGTGGCGGGCGGGGTGGTGTGGGTGTTGTGTGGGGTGTAAAAAATCATTTCCTTTGAGAAGCATATGGAGAACTAAAGCTTCACCAAGAGTGGCTTTTCTCGTATGGACAGTGGCAATGGAAAGATCCTTACAAGAGATGGTGATCATGAACTGGTTTTGATTGGATGCATACTCTAGCCAGCATCCCACCTATGTCTTTCGTCAATTTTATTGACTTTCTTGCGTTGCAATCTGTTTTCTTTGGAAAGGGCTTTGACTCATCCTTTGTGTTATTCCCTTTTATTTTTCTAATAAAACCTGAAGTTACATTTAAAAATAAAAAAGAGTATGTGCAAGGCAGATGGGATTTCAATGGATCATTTACTTTTACAAGGTACCATTGCTCGTGAACAGTGGGACTTAGAGTTCTGTTTGTTTGGGATTAAAAAGGTGACGCTGAGAATGATGAGTAGGCTTTTGGAGTGTTGGAAAGGAAGGTTGGGTAAACAAGAAGGATTGAAATTTTGACAGTCATTCCTATATGTTTAATGTAGTATATTCGGAGAGAAAGTACAGCGTATTGTGATATCCCGGATTGTGTGGATTTGAACTATAAAGCCATTGTGTGGGCTTGTGCTGAGTCCCACATCAAAAAGGTACCTAGTCAATTTGGAGTATATAAGCAATTAGGAGGAACTCCAATTGTAACTGGTACTTTTGGAGTATATTATGGATATGGCTAGCGTTTTCCTTAGATCATGAAAAACACGTTTGAGAGAAGATAAAAAAAGGTAAAGAGATTGAAGCATCTAGTCCTCAGGACTCTCCATGAGTGGACTAAGGCCTCTCCAAAAGTTTTCTTGATTTCTAGACATGCTGAACTTTAGAAATTACCTTTTTTTTTCTATACTTTATACATTTGATTTAGGGAAAAACTTAGGTATAGTACTACATTACATTAGGTTCTCCAATTAAATTCAAATACTTGGTTGCATTTTCCAATAAAACACAAACAATGTTATCATTTTCCAGGACAATTAAATTCAATACAAATATATGGTTGAATTTAATTGGGGAACCTAATGCATTGCACCTTAAGGTATTGTATCTAAGTTTTACCCTCTGGTCTATACTCTTGCATGCATCTTGTGTACTATGGTAGCACCCTTTTGCATTTTATTAATGAAAATCATTATTACTAATCCAAAAATATAGGATGTCTCCCATATGAAGAAAGCAAGCCACCAAAAGGGAAAAAAAATCTCTGAGAGAACTATTGGTCATAGTAATTCTCTTTTGGTAAGTTCTCTTTCATATCTGACCAATTCTTGAGACAAATGTTCGTGCTTGTTTGGAGTAATTCAAGGGCCACTAAAAGGATTTTATCATCATTGTACAACATTTTGACATCCAGCAGAACAAAAGCTAACCTGAAAGTATGGTCCATGCTTTTGTTTCCTGCACAAAACAATTATTAAAAAAAAAAATTAATATATAAAATGAATAACATTCAAAAAAATCTTCCCAAACTTATCTTCATACCTTCTCGCCAGAAGTGAAGTATGTACGCATCCCTAAAAGGCTATAAGTTGCCCTAATTAGGTTTCCAAGACCACTTTCACTGACACCAAGAGATTTTAAATACTCTATCCTTTCTTCATATGGAAGTTCAGTAAGCTCTGACTCAACCTGCAAGTAAAAAAGTCATTAGTTTACTTGCCTGATGTCATAGTTAAGATAAGGAAGACCAAGATCAGCACAGGGTTTATCAAAACAATTAAAAAGACAAACATTTTATCTCACGCTCCTTTTGTTGGTAGTAAAATGTTTTCTGAAAAAACATCTTTCTCATTTTCAGGTGATTGTTTTATTGTACAATCTGCTCAAATCTGAAAATGATTTCCGTTGACCGGAAAGTCCTTTGTAAAATTTTGTAGAATGTTTTACCAAAATTTTTCCACTAAAATATTTTCCAAATTATTGAGCACCCGCACACCCCCAAAAACCCTGGCTGTCTTGCAACAAAATCCACCCCCCGCCCCCAACCTTCTCTCTTTCCAATCTGAACAAGCCGAGTCCCTGCTACATGGAGAGGAAGCCATCGGTGGCTGCACTGGCCATGATCAAGTTCCATGGGTGGTCAGCCACAATCGAGAGCCCGCCCCACATGGTGAAGCTTCCTTCGATCTGCCACCCACTGTGAACACAAATGCACCACCAATCAATCGATCTACTGCCCATCACAATGCAAATGCCCAAGCTGATCTAGGTTAGTGCCAACACCAACGTTGATCTTGGTTTTTCATGCTTCCCGATCTGGGTTGACGACAGATCATTTTTTTGGCTTCCCCATTTTTTGAGTGGTTGATGAGATGGATTTGGTCGCGTACATGTCAATTTGGTGGTTTGTGCTTAGATTTGGTGGGTTGTGAGATCACAGAAAAGTTTTTTATTTTACAACAAAACAAACACCAAAAATGATTTTCAAAGCATTTTCAAGAACACCCCCAAACACCAAAAACAAAAATGTTTTCAGTTGAAAACATTTTACATTTGAAATTTTTTTTAATACAAAACAAATGAAACATTAGCAGAAGATGCATTCAATCCCCATGCCCTAGCTCATGCATGCACAAGCCCACCCACATGCTCAGATGCCCAAGCCGAGAGAACTATTACTAGTTAAAATTGTAAAGGTTTCTGTTCAGAAGTAGTCAGCAGACCTGTGCTGAGATTGACACCAGTCCAGATTGTAATTCTGATGCAACATTCATCACTTCTTTGACATGAGGATTATTTTCAGGCTCAGCTAGCTCAGTCTCAGCAACATTGGCAACATAGATGATTGGTTTCATTGTTAACAAGCAAAGATGCTTTATAGCATCCTTTTCAAACTCTGTCAAAGTTACTGATCGTGCTGGTTTTCCATCCATAAGTGCCTGCTGAATCTTTTCCAAGGCAGACTTCTCTGCTTCTTCCTAGGAAAAAAAAATTGAAACACTTTAGGTTAACATATTTCAAAATACATAAGGCGAGAAAGGAAAAGAATTTGGTGGGGGTTAGGAAAGGTTGAAAATGATAACAAGCTACTAATACTTGTATTTTAACTTGGAAGAATGGAAGATCATCTTACCTTTACTTTAGATTGTGAATCCTTCGCCTTGCCTTTCTTGAGTTTCTCCATTCTTTTCTCAATCTGCACTTCTTGTAAAGGATACAATTTAGTTCTATCAGTTCACCTCACCCTTTTGAGCTATTAACATATGATTAATGACAACTAAGAGCCCATAAAGATGATCAGAACAAGGAATGTCTGTTCACTAAATAAAAGAAAAAACTTTCAAGCAATGTTCTTGAAGGCAAAAGGCAATTGAGGGATTAATATCCCATCTAAGTATACAAACCCTGGAGTTGTTGCACCAAGCAATGCATCAGAAAATGAAACTTTTGATATCAGAAAACAGTTATGTGGTAATAGGAAAACTATTAGAAACAATGTTCAATCAATTAAAATGAACTGACTTAAACTATTAGTTATCTGAACAAAAATTTATCTGACAATTTCATCTGTGATCTGCAACCAAGTAAAGAGGATTTATGGGATGAGCACTGACATAAAAGGCTTTATTAGTACTTTTAGTGAAAAGTTGTAACATATGCCTGCTGTGTTTAATTCAAGTGGTATGGGGATGTTCCTCTTAAAATTCTTTATCCTCAGTTATTTTTGTGTTCAACCAATAAGGAGGCTTATATTTCTGAAGTGTTAAGCCCTCTAGTGGGTGATAATGACAGAGTGTGGAGTTTAAGATTTTATAAGGAATTCAATGATTGAGAGTTAGCGGCTTCCTACTCCCTACATCATTTCATCCAAACCCGAATTCCTAGGGGTGGAGGGTGTGACAGGCTTTGTTGGGATCTTAATGGAAGTGGGAAGTTTGATATTCGGTTTTTTTATCATAAGATTCGAAATGCAGCTCCTTCCACTTTCCCTTGGAAAGGCATTTGGAAAGTTAAGGTTCCTAAAATGGTGGCTTTTTTTATGTAGACAGCAACTCATTATCAGATTCTAACCTTGGATAACCTTATGTTTCGTAGTCGCCCTTTGGCGAATCGTTGTTGTATGTGATATTGTAATGCGAAATCTGTGGATCACCTGTTACTTTTTTGTCCGATAGCTCATTCTTTGTGGATGTATATGCTTCGGTTGTTTGGGATCGATTGGGTCATGCCAGGTTCAGTTGTGGACTTATTATTTTGTTGGTATCATTGGCTTGGGAAGCATAGTTCTGATATTTGGAATTTGGTTCTAGGCTATTTAATGTGGACTATTTGGACTGAATGGAATCGGCGGTCTTTTGAGGATGAGGGGAAAACTGCGGTTCAATTATTAGAGTTATGCCAACGGACCCTCTTTGATTGGGCTTGATGTTGGGATTTCTCGGATTGTTCTACCCTTATGGATTTTCTTTCGTCTATTAGAATAGATTAGGGGCTGCTCCTGTCTTTTTGTTCCTTATTTTCTTTTGTTCACTACCGTGAACTCTTTGTATTTTTTTTGCTATTCTTTTATTAATAATATTCTCTTCTTACTTATCAAAAAAAAGTGTTTAATTCAAACTAAGGTTAACTAGGTAAATATTAATAGTGAAGGAAAGTATTATTCCAAGTTGGGAAATGACTGAAACTTTTGTGTGTAGTGACTTGGGGAGGATTTGGGTTTGTTGGAAAGGAGCTAATAATTAGAAAATTGAATATATGAGTGTCTGATCAGGAAGAAGTTATGAAGGGAGGTTTACACATAGGAAGAAGTTATGGTTGGATATCATTACCTTCAAGTGACAAGTTGGAACCATGCCATGGGTTCTTACTGGGGATTTTTATAGTATTAGAGATCCTAGTGAAAAAATAGGTCATAACTATAACTGTTAAGATGAAGACTTCAAAAAGTGTCTTTGTAAGGCTGACTAACAGACTATCTTTTTATTGGTAGCTTGTTCACTTGGAATAACAAGAGGGAGGCTGATGACATGGTGACTACAAAGTTGGATAGGGTGTATCAGATCATCCTCAATGCTTATAACTTTTGAAGCTGCTGCTATCTCTCTCTCTCTCTCTCTCTCTCTCTCTCTCTCTCTGTGTTGTCAGTTAGTGTTAGCTATAAACTGGGTTTTGTACTGAGGACTTCAGTACCACTGTGATGAGGCTTTACCTAGGATGGCACAATATAACAAGAAGATGCATCACTAGGATCCATACAAGATTACGAGAGATCCATACATGCAGGGAGTTTTAAAAAAGGAGGGCCATTAGGAATAAAAGCATCATCGTTCAACACCTATTAAAAAGGGGGAACCAATGTGGAAGTATAAATGCTGCTTAATTTTACCTTAATGTAACGGTAAAATAGACCAAGCCAAGTTGCCCGAACTGTAGGTGCATTTTATAAACAAGTGTTTGGCCTTCCCAAAAGAGGCAATAAGAAAATAAGTTTAACAATTCCTATATTATTATAGGTCTTTGAGACAGCTATCTTTTTTTCCATAATCTACAAGCTTTGGACAGCTAGTAAGAAATGTCAAAACAAAGGCAGGACCACTTATAAGCTACAATTAGTTCAAGTTCCACAAATATTGAGGAATCTTGGAGATCTCCTGCATGAAATGCAAACCATATGACCATAACAGTAAAATCATGCAAACGAATAATATTTCTGAGGGGGAAAAAGGAAGAAAAAACCAAAAAAACATGATGTGTAAAAGAAGGAAGCATATCATTTAACCAAACTGTGTATATACATTGAAGCTGGTAGTGTAGTCAAAGGCGAGCCAGGCGCTCGCCTAGGCACCTGGGCAAGGCGAGGCGCCACTAAGGCACCTCAAAGGCTCTAAGGCGAGGCGCCTTTAGTGAGGCACTTGCCTTTAGAGAAGCGCTTGCCTTTAGAGCCTAGGCGAGCAAGGCGACCGCCTTAAGCCATGAAAAAGGCGCTAAGGTGAGAGCCTCAAGTTTTTTTTTTTTTTTTAATTTTAAATTTTTTTATAGAAGTTTGATGTGAAACCTATTTTTACACTTAATTTCAAAAGGCATGTTATAAAACCTATTGTTAGATAAATTAATTTACATATTTGTTTTGTAAGACTTATTGTTATATAGAAGCTTATTGTAAAACGTATTGTTAGAACTAACTAATAGAGCCTAAACAATGTTAATACTATTTTGAAATAATTTGATAGACCTAATTTCTTCATGCTACACATTGAAAAACACTTCATTATAATATTATAATACACTAGGTACATATGATTTAAGTTCTATATGTATAATAATAAATATATTAAGAATTTGGAGCCTCGCTTTACTCAGGCTAGTGCCTTTTTGTCACCTCACACCTCAGGCAATACAAAACCTTGGCGCCTTAAGGTCACCTTTCGCCTTTGACTACCTTGCTGGTAACAGTCAAATCATAGTAATACCAAGAAACAAGAAATTGAGATCAAATTCAACATGATTCTGTCCACAAAATGATTTTAGTAAGTTTGATGAGATAGCTCCTGGTTTTACGTCAAAAAGGCACATGTAGAACAAGCTATAATTAGCAATACCTGGTCCAAATCTGAGAAAACAAGCTCTAAGTTTATAACTTCGATATCAGATTTTGGATTGACTTTCCCATTCACATGAACAATGTCATTATCCTCAAAACAGCGTACAACCTGAAAGAATAATCATTGGGCCATTTATAACATAAAACAGATATGTAGTAACAAAAAGCACCATCTTAATAAATTAAATTACAAGTGTACTAATAGCACCACCTTACCCTTAACAAAGTTGGAATATTCTCAAAACATTATTTGCACCGATTTCTAACATGAAAATTTTCGATGAGTAAAAATAATTGACTAATAGTTAACAACAAGATAAAAGAGTGACACCCTAGTCCACTGAAAAATAGAATATCCATCCTAGGTCTGTTCATGGATCCACCCAACCTGACAAAACTGATCGATTCAACCCATCCCAATAAGGCGCAGTCAGTTTTGTCTATTACTTTGGCCAGAAGTGGGTCAGGAACTGTCAAATCCAATCTATATCGGTCAAATATAGAGTCTAGGCATCTGTCACCTGATAACCTGACCCAACTGCATCCCCTAGCTTCCACCATGCCTTGCAATTTCAATCTGACATTTAACTTTGCAACCACAGCCCCAAATCTTGTCTCTCCTCACCACCATTGTTGCTTGCTCCAGCCAAATCTACTACCTCCACCCTAGACCTCATCTCTCCTCACCACCTTTGTCCCTCAATCTAGATATACATCATTCCATCTCATTTCCCTTGAGTTCACACAGGTTAGGGTTTCTGCTTTCTTTCCTTTTTTTATTGATAAGTTACACACGCATCTAGTGGGTCTTGAACCCACGACCTCACACTCCACCTAGCACTTAGTTTATTGGCATGAGGGTTCCTAATTTCAACATAGAAAATTTTGGGGGTTTTTTCTGTTTTGTTGTGATTTGTTGGTAGTCTTGCAAGTTTTGGTTCTGGTGAGGCGGAGCTAGGTTGTGGTGTTAAGTTGACTGCTGAGTTGTGTGGGTGTTTTAGTTAGGCATAGTTGGTGCTAGTGGTGGTTTTGAATGACCCATATGTAGAGAATTGAAGCAACACTGGCGGTTTATTTGGATTTTGCATTTCAAATTACAATAGTGAGTTGGTGTTTGATTGGGGGCCTATTAGCTTATGTGGGTAAAGGGTTGTTGAGGAAATGAAAGAATTTTTAGGGATTTTGGATTGAAAGATTGTGATTAGGAGGATTGATGGGTTGTTTTGTTCAAAATTATAGTTTTTTCAGGTTTTTAATTTTGATTTGGAAGGTTTTACATGTGTAAAAAAACCAGCCCAATACCTAATTGGCACAACCAACCAGACCACACTGACCGTTTGACCCAAGCTGATAACATCAACCTGTAGGCACAGTGCCTTAAATGGAGTGGCTTAGAAAATGTCTCATCAATGAGGTCAGCGCAGTGCCAAAAAAAAGGCAAAAAGCCAACCACACTGCACCAATTACAACTATACTCATGCCTATGTAGTCAAAACCAAGTTCAAACCAATTGTCTTTTTCCCACTAAGCAGAAAGTTTCATCGACACCGGACTTTACCTCCAAGTATCAACACCCATTTGTATCATATGACATCTTAATAACCTAAGTAGCACAAGATTTTGAGAAACGTTCTTCTAAGATATGTCACAAGCTTCAAATTGATTAGACAAGTCCAAAGCCAGGCATTTTATTTTTCTCTTTTTTTCCCCCTTTCTTGATGCAATATGCCAGGCTCTTCATGTTTCTTTTTCTTTCTTGCAGAAGCAAATAATCTTGTGTTTTTCCTCTTTGAAAATGCATTCTAAAAATAGAAAGACAATTCCCTCCCAACATCAGTCCCATCCCCCCCTGGCCCCTCTTTCCTCCTTCTTTAACTCAGTCATACCAAAGCCTCCTAGGAATTTTCCAGGACAACATCATTAATGTCTTATTTTAAAATCTAGAAGTAGGATAAATTTACGTTGCTGGATTCATCACCCACTTGACATTATGCGAACACCAAATTAATGTTGATTGATTCCATTGGTCCTAATTATGAGATTTGAAATTTATTTTATTTTGAGGGTTTTTAAAGGATTCAATTGTTACCTTAATTAGGTTTGATTTCCCTTCCTTATTCAATGAAATTTGGGACCCTGTTCAAAGGCCCTAGAGGAAACATTATTTTATTATTGAATTTGATGAATAATATGGAATTGATATTTTTTTTCTCTCTATCTTGATGGTAATTCCAAGCAGCCTTAGGTGGTGAAGCCTAGGGCTGTCATGTTGTTCCCTTTTTCTTTTCTTTTCTTTTCTTCTTTTATTTTTTTAATTGGCCTACATCACTAAATAGTTGAGGATTTCAACAAAAGGGAGAGAGATGTTGGATATCTATCGTTCTACAGATATTGGGTTGCATTGGATCATGCCTAAACAGGTGGTGGATTTACTTACTTTTGGAAAGGAAGGTTCGGTAGGCACCATGAACAAACATATAGAATGCCTCCTTTATGCATCATGTGGTATATTTGGAGAGAACATAATATGTGTAGTTTTGAAGATTGTGGGAAAACAACTTCAGAGAAAAAGCTACTACTATTGAAGACCCTTCATGATTGGATAGCTACTACTGGCTTTTTTCTTTTTCAAAAGGTGACATGACTCCCAGGAAGGCCAAAATGATTTAACCAAGTCAGCTATCATAGAAGAAAACATCCTTCTACTAACTTTTATGTTTATTTCTGTAAAGATCACAGCCATTTGAATCAAATAGAACTTGCACCCCTCCTTTAAGCACACGATGCCTGCTTTAAGCATCACTAAAGATCTTATGGCCCATAGTTTAAGGAAAAAAAAATTAAGTATATGACTTCAATAGCAAAGATGACTCGTGGTAGTAGAGCGTAAACACTATTAATATCAACATAAATAACAAATAACAAATAAAAAGTCAAGCAGCTTAGGCAAAAGATTGTCCAAGGTGAAATTTTGCTAAAAAAAGATAAAGTTCAGAAAAATTGATGTTATCCTGTATTGTAATTCCAGAACTTCGTTACTACATCAAATCATTGCAAAAATTGATGTTATGTAACATGACAAATTCGTTAAATAAAAAAATGCTGAGGAAAACAAAGATAACTCTTTTATTATAAGTAGAGGAAAACAAAGATGATAAATCCATAAATGAATATGAATGTGTTATAAAAGGCAAAAACCTGAAGTATGGAGTCCACTTCACGAATGTGTGATAAAAATTTATTACCCAAACCCTGGAATGAGAAATTTAAAAAAGAATGAGTTGATGCATAACAAGCTAATTGCAGTAAAATATAAAAGACAGAAAATGGTCATACGAAAAAAGAAAAAATCAACATAGAATATTGGATGACACCAAAAGCAAACTAGAACTGGTAAAAGACAAAGTATGTCACCTCGCCTTGACTGGCACCCTTGACAAGCCCAGCAATATCCACAAACTCTATGGATGCTGGGACGGCTCGCTTAGATTTGCTAAGATCAGAAAGTACTTGAAGACGCTGATCTGGAACTGCAACAATCCCTACATTTGGCTCTATTGTGCAAAAAGGAAAATTAGCAGCTTAAGCCTTTCCATTCTCAACCTACACATAAAAAATTACTATATGGTAATATTATGTATTCCTCAAAACACTGATTATGAAAATAGATAATAACCAGAACTTCAATATTAATCATCAAGCAACTTGATCAATAAAGTAACAATACAAGAACAAACAAGTAGCTAAAGTGTACAATGTAAAAGCTGAAAGGCCCAACAGTAGTGGAGATTTGTTTTTAGATCTTTTGCAATCTCTTGGGTCTTACCAGAGAGAGTGATTGATCTTTCGTTTGGGTGGAGGAGCTGGATGGGAAAAGATTTACCTGATATTTGGAAATTGGGCCCGTTATGTTTGAGCGGGTGCACAACAAGCGTAAATTTGAGGATATGGAGAATACGGGGGATCAGCTCCTAGAGTCATTTGTAGGCACTTTGCTTGATTGGTCTCATGCTTGTGTTTTCAGGATTTAGACATTCCATTCTAGTTTTTATAGAGTCACTATCGTTTTGTACATAATAATTCTTTTGGCTACTTTGTGCGCTTTTTGCACGAAGTAGTCTTTTTTTTTTTTCAATAAAACTATTCTTACTTATCAAAAAGAAAGCAAGAAGTCATATAAAGTGACCATAAGAACGACTTCATTAGCTCCGTGCATATGTTAGTTTGTTACAGCAAAACCCCATCAAAAACATAACTCTAGTCCTGACATTATAAATTTAGAATGTCGTGAACATTGTTTCATCTTAGATCTAAGATTACATCAATAAATCAAAATATGCAGAGAAATTGTCTAGCAACAATTTCAAATTACCAAAAATCTTCTTTTTTCTTCTCTTTTGGGTTAGCTAATAAGATTTCAAATTATCAAAAATTGTTGAAACCAATTGAGTAAACTGAAACTAACTAAAGCTAACATTTCCATTGCATTTTGTAACATTTCCATTGTCTGTACTAAATTCTTGGACTAAAACCCTGACTCCATCACTGAACACATACATATACATGTTGATTGTAGAGAGAGAGAAGGGGGGCTTACGACGGCGTTGAAGAGAGTGGATTTGCCGACATTGGGGAGGCCAACGATGCCGGCTCTAAGGCTCATGCTTATTTTGGAGGCTGAGGAAGAGAATCGCCGCCGCTGAAGAGAGTGACACTTCTCCGCGAGGAGGAGGAGAGAGTGGTTGCTTGACAGAGATGATGACTTCAATGGATTCACCAGTGCCGGAACAAGGTGAAGGCACGCTACTCTCGCCATTGTTTTGCTAGAGAGAGGTTTATCTATCTATCTATCTATCTATCTCTCTGGAAAAATAGAGGGAAAGGAGGGCCACGCTCTTGGATTTGGGGTTGCAAATTGTCTACGGTTTAAACCCTGCGAAATGACCCTTTTCTACGGTTTAAACCCTGCGATTCCTCCGTATAAGTTTTGAGGTGACCGGTTTTTGTAAAGTTGTCAAAGTTTGGGGAGAAATCCTCAATTTTTCACTAAATAATTAACGTGATTGCATATTTTGAAATTCTTAAAAATGAATTATATAGTTTTGGGTAAACTACATGTTTGGTCCTTATCTTTTATAGCATATTTCAATTTGGTCCCTAACATTTTAATTGTGTCAATTTGGTCCCTAGCTTTTCAATGTCGTGTCAATTTAGTCCCTGTTGTTATATCTTAAATGAAAATTGATGACATGTCAAATGATCAAAATAAAATTTTAGTATATTGTTACATCAACGAAAGCTAATTTTTTATTTTGATCATTAGACACGTTATCAATTTTCATCCAAAAGATACCAGTAAGGACTAAATTGACATGGTACTAAAAGGTTAGGGACTAAATTAACACAATTGAAAGGTTAGGGACCAAATTAAAATATGATGTATAGGATAAGGACCAAATAAGTAATTTACCCTATATTTTTTAACACACATGTCAAATTTCATTTAAATCGGATAATATTTAGGGTGAGTTTGGTTCGGTCTTTTGTAAAAGTGCATAATGAAAAAGTGAAGTTTTCAAAAAGTGCATAATGAAAAAGTACTTTTTCAAAAAGTTGAGTGTTTGGTAAAAACTGTTAAAAATGCTTTTTAAAAAAGCTTAACACTTATAAAAGTGGCAGTTTGAGGGATAATTTACCAAAAATGACAATGTATATATAAGAGAGTTGATTTCATACTTAAATAAATATTGTGAAATTATTTTTTTCTCACCAATATTAGCTAATAATAACCTACCACTTAAAATTTATTGTGAAAGTATTATGATAATTTATATTGATTTTAATTTGAACGTACTAATATAATTATTTTTTCCTCGCCAATATTAACTAATAATAATCTACCACTTAAGATTTATTATGAAAGTATTGTGAAAATATTATGATAGTATTTCTCAATTTTAATTTCTTATTCTTTATTTTATGTTTCCCTTATTTTATTTTATTTTTTATCCATACTTCCTTCTTTTTTTTCCCTCTTTTTTTCTCCTCCACACACGTATCCTTAATTTTTTTTCTTTATTCCCTTCTTTCATCTTTTTCCCTACCACTTCCTCCACACGTGTCCTTACTTTTTTTTTCTTTATTTCCTTCTTTCGTCTTTTTCCTTACCACTTCACACTCTAGAACGTTCCACTTCTCTGCATCTCCTTTTTTTTTTTGACAGTTCGAAAGCTACAAGGATCAATGAAGAGAGAAGATGATGATGATGAAGAATATGAAGATGATTGAAACATAAGGAAATCCCCATCTCTCTCCTTAATTCTCAAATCCCTTAAGTCTCTGCCATCATTGGGTTTGTATTTGATTTTGATTTTGGGTTTGGGTTATGGGTTTTCAGTTAATGGTTTAATTTTGAGTTGATTTTCTGTGGATTTTGGGTTTGATTTTGAGTTGATTTTGTTTTGGGTTGATTTTGAGTTGGGTTTGGGATGGGTTTTCCAATGGGATTTGAGTTGATGTTAAGTTGTTTTGTGTTGATTTTGAGTTATTTTTTGTTTGATTTTGTTAATTTTGTGTTTGGATTATCAAATGTTGAAATGGGCTGTGGTGGTAGACCGGTATTACCCAACGGGTGGTGCTGTGTTTGTAGCAACACGGAGAGAGTAGAGTAGAGAGAAGAGATGAGAGGCGTGAGTGAGCTTTATTGAATGGTAATTTGGTAATTGCTCGAAGAGTCCAACGGATAGCTGAGAACGCGCATGGATTTTTTCTAAAATGGACCTCTAGAGCTCCATAATGGTTTGCGTGTTTTAGCCTTGGCCAAAATGCAACTTTTTCCAAAAAGTTGCGTTTTATGTGAAACCAAACGGGCTTTCCACGCCAACTTTCGTCAAAACAGGCTTTTTGGGTCCAAAATGTTGAAACAAACAGGCACTTACTCTTTGAATCATAAATTTATTTTTTATGCATAATTTAAGATTATAAAAACTTAAAATTTAAACATTTGATTAATAACATAGCTAATTAAATATTGATCTTTAATAGGGAAAATTGCACTTTATCCACCCGTGGTTTGGCTCGTTTTAACAGTGCTCACTTGTGGTTTAAAAGTTATCACTTAACCCACCTGAGGTGGCCTCCGTTAGACCCCCGTTACCCACCTTTACCATTTCCGTTAGAAAATCTCCTTTATTATATAAGCCAAAATTAGAACCCAAATAGAACCCTAAAAGGAAGAATAAGCTCTCTCCCTCTCTCTACCTTAGAATCCCTAAAAATCCCCAAACCCATAATCCCTTTCTCTCTTCACTTAGATTGCCAAAGTGAAATCTGAACACTTGCAAGCAAGGAGGTGTATTGAAGCTTGGGTTTTCCTCTCCTATAAATTTTCTCACCAACCAAATAAGAGTAAATCCCTAATTTTATCAACCTGTGTTCACCATGCCCCAAAAAAAAAAAAAAATGATTGCAGGCAGAGAGAGAATTGCAAGCAAGCAAGTCACAGGTCTTTGCGTCAAAGCATGCAAATATCAGGGCCATGGAGCAAAGGTGCTTGATATTCGACCAAAAGATCGCGTCTCAAAATTTCAAGATATCGGACCTCAAGTCCCAAATTGAAGGCCTCGATGAGAAATACTGTTCAGAATCGCAAGATTTAAGGTGAGTGAATTTAATTTTAGCCCAGTCTCCTTCACACTCTCCATCAAAGTCGCCAACACAAGCACTTGCTTCTAAAGCTTCAGCACCGTCACCAACATAGCAATACTCCACCTGCTGAAGCTCCTGGACCAGCTCAGAGTGGTGCTGTTTTGAACAGAGTTGGGTTTACTGTTGGATCTGTGGTTGTAGCAGTATTAACCCATTAACCCACAAATCCATTAAACCCAAAAAATTTGAAAAGATTGTTAGGTTTTTTTTTTTTTTTTTTTTTTTTACTTGCAAATCTGGGTTTTTTTAGAAAACCTAGCAAAAGAAAGAGGGTTATAGTTTTATTTTGTGATTGTTCTATGAAGAATTATGTAGTCAATTTTTGTATTTAGTAGTGAAAGGCTAGCAAATCTGTGGGTGTATGTTCACATGGATTTGTAGCTTTGTTTATGACTGTAGGTGTATTGGTTTTCTTTTATGTTTTATGTGAAGAAGAAGAAGGAGAGAAAAGAGGAGAGAGAGACAAAATATAATGAAAAAGACACATTTACCCATATTTTTAATGGTGAAAAGGGAGAGGTAGGTAACGAGGGTCTAACAAAGGTCACCTCAGGTGGGTTAAGTGATAACTTTTAAACCACAGGTGGGCACTGTTAAAACAAACCAAATCACAGGTGGGTAAAATGCAATTTCCCCTCTTTAATATTTTTAAAATTTTGCAAGTATAGAGAATATAATAATAAAATGCAATCTAGTTGTGAATTTGTCAAAATTCACATTTAATAAAAAAATATAGGAAAAGTTTAAAGGGTTTTCTTCAAACCATAAACTTTGTCATATTTATTATATTTTTCACTTTATTATCTATCATTCATAGCTTATCACTATGATAGTTGTGAAATATTTTCTCCATAAGCAGCGTAGCATTATTGGGATCACATTAGTTATTACTTAGCGTATTGGGCTAAGGTTGAGTTTTATAATGTAATTAGCTAGGGAGTTAGGCCATTCTCAATTTAAAGGGTATTTATGCAAGTGAGACTTGTCCTTAGTTTCCTTAGCGTGTTCACAATGCCACTTGTTAAGGCACTCCTATTACTTATAAGAGCATTAGCATTAGATGTGTCAAATGCCAAATATTTGGCGTTTGATACACCAGACGCTAAAAAACTTCTCACATGAGATGTTCTAAATGCCAAAAATTTTGGCATAGATGAACAGTTTCATTCCGAATTTGGAACGGTACAAACACAAATGCTAAAAAAAAAAAAATTAATTTTTTATTCTAGTTATCTCTCTCCTCTCACCTATTTTACACTCTTCTCTACCGTTTGCTTTGAGAAAATTAGACTCTCTTCCTCTCACTCTCACCTAGAATCTCCTCTCTTCCTCTCTCATGGCTCCACCTCACCAAGCCAACCACCTCACTACACCACACCATGCATCCACCTCACTAAAAAAATATCAAATCTCTTTTCTCTCTCACACAAATATATCTCCTCTCTCCTCTCTTATCTCTTTTGCAAGCACCTCTCCTCTCTTGTCCCCCTCTCTCTTTGATGGTGGTGGTAGATGTGGTGGTGCTGATGGTTGTTCAGTTTTCTTTTAGGTGTGGGTCTCTCTATCGGTGGTGATTGGTCGTAGATTGGCTTCTAAAGACTATGAATGGTGGTTGTTGGGTTTTTTAGGTGTGGATCTCCCGTTTATGGTGGTTATGGGGTGGATCTTGGTGGCTGGATTGTGGATCGGATTTTCTAGGCTGTGAATGGTGGTTGTTGGGTTTCTTTAGGTGTGAGTCTCCATCGGTGGTGGCTGTGGATCATGGTGGCTAGGTTGTGGGTGGTGGTTACTGGGTTTTTCAGGTGGTGGGTCTATCTGTCAATGGTGGTTGCTGACTTTTCTATGTTTTGGTTTGTGGAGGATGTGGTGGTTGTTGGTTGGTGGCCATTGCCACTGGGTTGTGTTTTGTATTGGGCTAAGATTGAGTTAATATTATTTTAATGCGTTGAATATATTATTTTAATATGTTGAATTGAAGAATATAAGATATGATACAAGGTGAATTGTAAAAGGTGTGCTAAAATAATAAATTAGCTTTTATATATGTTAAAATGACATATTTTTGCTATAGCTGATGTGAAAATATTCATTTTGTAACTATCACAATCCTTTATAATAAAAAATTAAAAACAGAAACTTTTTAGCTCTAAGGATAAAATGATAATTTTATATAGGTTAAAATTTCATAAATGACCTTGACCTCAAAATTTACATCACAAGTTGTGATTGTGCAATCAATGATTTATTTGTGATTTTTGTGTGTGCAAAACAATGCTTAAATCATAGTTTTTTTTTTTTTTTAATAAAAAAACAACTTGTGCGTGCCTAAAATGAGGCTATTGGCCCTGACCTCACTTGGGCTCACAATTTATTTGTAAAGTGGGTTTAGGATTTCCTACTACAGGTTGTTCTCGGCACTGAGACTTAATGAAACTCTCTCTCTTTCTCTCTCTCTTCTCTCAGTCACTCTTTTCTCTTCATTCTCTATTTCTTGAGAACCTTTCAACAACCTTTTTCTCCCTCGAACTTCTCATATTTATAGCTCTAAATTTGTGGAGAGACCATGATCACTTCCATGGTTAGTGCAACGGGAGGTCCAATATCATTAATCATAAGTAGGTGGTTAGGTGGGAGTGGAATGCGATGAGAGTGGCTTTGGAACTTGGTTCCCACTTTCGCAGATATGCTCGACAACGATGTTTCCTAAGGCATTGCCGGATACACAAGGGATGGTGTGTTTGAACGTCATTCTTTCTTCATTGCTCGGGAAAGGTTTTCCGAGCAAGGATCAGATAGCAAAACTTGGACCCGCAGTTTGTGTGGGTTTGGGCTGGGCTTTTGGGTAGATAGGGGTCAAGTTCATGGGCCGCACCTTCATATCAAAGTCCCAGGCCCAAATGGGTTCGGGGACAAAGTGCCATACACAACTTAATTATCATAGACTTTTTCTTAGAAGCTAATTATCATAAACATGCATGTATATAATTATCCAAGATTCATTTTGATTGGTCCATAAAAGATTGAGAAAGTCTCTCGGCATAATAAAATCTTACAACATTTTCATAACATTAGTTGTCAAGCCACTTTAGTTCAAACTAAAATAATAAAGATTCTATTGGAACTCACTACAAATCAACAACATTATTATTTATTTTATTTAGCTAGGTTGGGTTAACAACTTGATTAGTTGTGAACATGTTGTAAGATTTTATTATGACTGTATAAGAAGTTTAAACAATTAATTACAATTTAATTGAAAGATTAAATTGCATTAGTCTGAACATTAGATAATTTCAAGTGGATAATGCCAAAATTTTAATTATTTTAAGATAATAGTAATAGTGATACTGTCAAATAATATACTTAATTAATAAATAAAAGTTTTGGTTGTGGAATAACATAATCAATAAATAGTTCCAAATGGCTAAAAGGTCTAAATTATCTCTAAAAAATAATTTTATATTTGCTTATTTGATTTTTTAATTATTTAAGAAGCTCACAAAATAGTTAAACGACATCATTTTAGCATGCTAACAATACAATTTGACATATTTAAACAAGTGGATTACATCGAATAACAATAAAGTTAGATAACTAAAATGATTAAATGGAAACTTACAAGGCAAAATTTAATTTTGGGCCAATGTAAAGGATTTTTTTTTTTTTTTGAGAAAAAAATAATTGCTTCCATATTATTCAAATAACTGGTAAATCAGCGGACACATTAGACATTAAATCTGGTGAACTCAACTCCATCCAGACTTGTAAAGGGAAAGAAAGTCTTGCTCCCTAGGCTAAGGCATGTGCACTGCGTTACCTTACCTAACAACATGAGAGAAGGAAAAGCTTTGTAATAAACTTACATAAGACATAGCATCTTTTATAATGTGACCTGCAAGAGAGTTTTCCATACCATTACTCCGTAAAGAGTTGATCGCAATCTCAGAATCTCCTTCAAAAGAAGGCTGATGGAATCCTGATTCATGGACAAAAATTGCAGCTCTCCTAGCTGCCAGTAACTCCAATGTCACAACTGATGGCGGCTTTTTTATATTTTCTGACAAGGCAGCCATGACCTCACCTGCAGAGTTATGAATGATTACTCTAAGACCAGCTTCATTTGATTCGTCAAACATAGCACTGTCAAAGTTTGTATTGATAGAATTTAAGGTAGGGGGACACCATTTTTTATGCATAACTCATCTGCCATTGTGGGATTTATTGGCTTGAAGTTTAAAGCCCCGAAGATACTCCTTTGCAAAGCTTGCAATCTTGTCCAAGGGCAGAGAAGTTTCCTGGAGCCGAGTCTTGTTTCTATGGTACCATAGAGACCAAGCTGTCACTGCGAAGAGGGGGACTGCCTAAGGTTACTCCATACATGCTGCACTTTCTCACAACTCCACAAAGCATGTAATACCGATTCAAGTTCATTGGAACATAACTGACAAATGGGATCATGAAGGATGGTCCTCCTCACCAGATTCTCTCTAATGGGCAGAGAGTTGGTACAGGATTTCCACAGGAAGTGCTTTATCTTACCTGGAGTTTTTAGTTTCCAGATTTGCTTCCAAAATTTTTTCTGAGCAGCAGAAACTACTGGTTTGTCCGATTCAAGAGTAGAGGACTCCATGAGTGACTTGTATCCAGATTTCACTGTGTAATTTCCAGAATTTTCCTTCGGCCAGATGAGGATGTCAGGTTGTGGAGTGGGACATAGGGCAAAGATTTGATATGTTGAGCTTCGAGGGGATAAAAACATAGACCAATGAGATGAGAATTTCCACCAGCCCGTGAGAGAATCAAAAGAGTGTCAACATTGGCTTCGGGTGACAGTAAATTTGGGAGAGAAACCACTCTGCCTTCTGCAGAATTTAAAAGCCAATAATCAAGAAAAATACGAATGGACTTACCATCTCCAATTCTCTAAAGAGCCTTTTTTGCAATAATTTTTCTAGAGTGCAAAATAATTTTCCATGCAAATGAACCCGAGGCAGACTTTGTTTCAAAAATGAAACTATTTGGAAAGTATTTTGCCTTGAATACTCTATAAAATAAGGAATCTATGTCGTGAATTTGATGCCAGACTTGCTTGGCCAGCATTGCTTCATTGAACTTGCATAAGTCTTTAAAGTCTAATCCCCCTTCCAATTTTGGTTGGCATAAGACTTCCCATTTCTTCCAATGAATCTTCCTTCTTTCACCCCTTTGACCTCACCAAAATTTTCGAATAAGCATCTCAATATCTTGAAATAGACCTATAGGCAGTTTGAATCAACTCATAACAAAAGTAGGAATAGCTTAAACCATGGCCTTCAACAAAAATTCATTTTCGACTTGTGAAAGAAGCTTTTCCTTCCATCCTTGCAATTTCCCCCAAACCCTATCCTTTATATAATTTAGACTCACCTTTTTTCTCCTCCCTACCACTGCAGGCAACTCCAAATATTTTTCATATGCTTTAATCTCCAAAACTCCAAGAAGATTTTTTAATAGCTCTTTTGTGATATCATACACAATCTTACTGAAAAAAAAGGGTAGTCTTATTTGAGTTGATCTTTTGTCCCGAGGCTTTTTCATATTTGCCTAGATGTGATTTGTAACTTAGCAAACAATTTTTTATGTAAAATGAATAAAATAATGCAATGCTAATACTTGTTCCAAGACCATAACTAGTCCAGAGGTAAGCAACTCCCACAACTTGGTTCAATGAGCGTTGACTTTTATTGAGATTGAGATTGTATACACGTTGAAATATCTATTCTCATGTCTCCTCGCCATGGAACGGGTCTCTACTAAGGATGTTGATTCTACACCTGTAAGACCCACATATCAATAAGAGACTTGCTCTATAGAGCAAGCACAAGAATTTCACCCATGCACAAGGATAACCCATTTTAACTTTCATCAAGACCAAACACACAAGGACAATCCACTTCAATGTTCATTGAGGCCACAAGCATGAGGATAAACCAATTTGAAGCATTTTTTATTTATTATATTTTTATAGACCAGTCTATAATATATGAACCTGTTGTGGTGGATATCTCATAGGCATGAATTATACTGCAGAGACAAAGTTCTATCACTAAGGTAATTATCCGGATATGTAGGTAACAGATAAGCTTGAAGGCTATTCCCACCCTTGTCGGGGAAGATGCCAAACATCTCTCCTTTCCACGAACACTATCACTAAGGTAATTATATTTTAATCCCAATGGATTTATATAGTTTCTAAGACCTTCTGAGATATGTGAGGGTTTAAAATTTCTACCAAGCATATTAGGGTCATATAAAATATTTCTCACAATGTACGGTATATGAGGACTACAAATACCCATGAGAATAATCAAGTGCTTCCTGAATTATCTTGACTGGCCCAAAAAAAAGAAAAGAAGGAAATTCTACTGATATCATCCTATTGCCAAAGTTTCAATACACGTGAATGCTATTTCTAAATTTTGAATTTTTGTTTTATAAAAGAAACACAATTGTGTTATTTATTTTAATTATTTTTATTCATCTATCATAATTTTCAATTATGATTTAACAAAAAATTGAACTTCATGATAGTCTTAGTCATATTACTTAAAAGTATTTTTTAAAGAATTTTCATGACTTGTCATGTTGACAAGTAATATTATTTGTATTTTCATCTAAAACTAGTATTATTGTGCGATGTACGGTTTGATGAATATTCATATATAAGTTAATTTTTTTAAATAATTAAAAATAAATTATTAAATAAATAGTAATAATAAATTATAAAATAAGTAAATAATTTTAATAAAAAGTTACTTTAAGTTCTAATTTTTTAGAGTTTATAGACTTTGTTAGTGTTTGTCTATTTTTATATTTTAAAATTATCTTTGTGTTTTGTGTTAATTTCTTAATATGAAATGTGGTATGAGTTTGATCATTCCTATTTGAGTTATATTTAATCTATGCCATAGCTAGCACAACAATAATAAACAAAATAGTTCTCAATACCAAAATTTTCCTTGTGATAGTCTAATTAAAAAAATCAACGCACTCACAAATTAAATACAATAACCCAAACCCAAAATCAAAACATACAAAAAAATAGCTCAAAATTTGAGAATATAAAAAAAATTAAAAACTTACATAAGAGAACCAAGAACTTAAATGATTGTCCATTGTTTTGCTTATTTATAGTAAAATTCCTCTAGCATAATATCATGCAAGGAAATTCAAAAGCAAAGAATCATAAATAAGATAAATTTTTTAGATTAAAACATAAGTGTAAGTTACATCTTGGGGAAAAAAAGTGAAAAAGAAAAACAACATGGGTGTGTTGTGTGGGATTTAATTATAGGGATATGGCTTATTGGTTAAGAGAGATGGTATTGAAAAATCATGGTTGAATATATATATATATATATATATATATATATATATATATATATATATATATATATATCCTAATAAAACATTAATTTAATAAGATGCAAATTGAGGAAAAGAAATAAAAACAAAAATGTGGATTATGTGGGATTTAAGTTTAGAAAAATTTGATAATAGATTTTTAGTTTGAATAGAATTCCTTAGTCAAGAGCCTTGTAGCTTAATATCCAACTAAAATATTAATTTAATAAGATAAAACTTGAGGAAAAAAACAAAAACGTGAGTTGTATGCGATTTAAGTTTAGAAAATTTTGGTAATAGACTTTTAGTTTGAATAGAACCACTTAGTCAAGAGCCTTGTAACTTAATATCTTAATAAAATATTAATATAATAAAATGCAACTTGAGAAAAAAACAAAAAACAAAAACAAAAACATGAGTTGTGTGAGATTTTTTAAGTTTAGAAATTTTTTATAAAGTTTGAATAAAATCTCTTAGTCAAGAGCCTTGTAGCTTAATATCCTAATAAAATATTAATTTAATAAGATGCAACTTGAGGAAAAAAAAACAAAAAACAAAAATGTGAGTTGTGTGGGATTTAAGTTTAGAAAATTTTGATAATAGACTTTTAGTTTGAATATAATTTTAATTTTTTGAAATTTATATGATAAAGTTTTATCTAAATTAAATTGTTATTAAATATTATCCTTTAATTTGAGGAAATATATCTTATCAAATAATTTACTTATTAATTATTCTTAAAATGTTGATAATAGACTTTTAGTTGGAGTAAAAACCTAGATGCAAAAGTTTTATTCTTAGTCAAAATGAAAATAATATAAAATTAATTTACTAATTAATTTTTCTTAAAATGTTGATAATAAACTTTTAGTTGGAGTAGAATTTAAATTTGTTAAACTTAGATGATAAAGTTTTATCTTTAGTCAAAACGTGGATTTTCTTTTTGAGAAAGAAAACGTGGGTTGTTACGTGAGATCTACGTTTAGAAATTTTTTAAAATAGAATTTTAGTTTGAATAAAGTTTAAATTTGTTAAAATTTAAATGATACAATTTTACCTAAATTAAACGGTTGTTAAATTTATTCTTTAATTTGAGGAAATATATCATAATAAATAATATAAAATTATTTTACTAATTAGTGAGAGTAGACACTGGTCGCAATCACAACTTCTAAGCCTAACTTTTAGTTGGAATAGATTTTAAATTAGTAAAACTTAGATGATAAAGTTTTATCTTTAGTCAAAACGTGGATTTTCTTTTTGAGAAAGAAAACGTGGGTTGTTGCGTGAGATCTAAGTTTAGAAACTTTTATAATAAAATTTTAGTTTGAATAGAATTTAAATTTGTTGAAATTTGAATGATACTATTTTACCTAAATTAAACAATTGTTAAATTTATCCTTTAATTTGAGGAAATATATCCTAATAAATAATACAAAATTATTTTAATAATTAGTGAGAGTAGTTACTTGGCGCAACCATGGTTTCTAAACCCAAATTTTATGTAATAATAATAATAAAAAAAATAAAAAAAATAATTTTGGAACATTTTTATTATTAATTGAACAAAATTTGGTTAATTGTTTCTCATGAGAAAAAATATTTTTTCCTTTCAAATTTGGAGTAGAGTGTCATTTCCCTTCAAGGAAGGGAAGTATAAAATCATTACTCCAAAATTTTATATTAAAGCCATGATGAGCGAGTCAAGTTGAGTTACATTCAGGTTTGATCAAACTTTGGTTCAAATCGTACCATTTTTTTTTTTTTTTTTGGGTTTGGTAACATGCAGGCTATTGGGTTCAAGTCCGTTTCAACATATAATATATTCCCAATTTTTAATGTTTGGCCTAACTAAAAATCTTGGTCAACTTGAAATTGATTTTCAAGTTGACTTGAAAATGCCCTTACTATGCCTCACACATGCTCAACATATCACCAACTTGAGCATTAAGCCACCCCAAGTAAGTCAACCCGAACCCTGAAAAAATTAGTAGTTAGACATGTTAACAAGGTCTAATCTTTATGACCGTATGAAAAAAATTCTTTTCTTTCTAAAGATTAAAATTGACTAAAAAAAAAATAAAATGAAGAATACTAAAAATCCCAAAAGCATATACCTTCTTTTCCTCCTGCAATCCCATGAAAGAAAACACAGTTGATGTAGAAAAACCTTACATCATCCTCCTAAGATACCCTTCTAATCCCATTGTGGTCCCTTTTTCTTTGACACGTCTACTTTCTACAAAACCAAATTAATAAATACAACCCTTCAATAAAATATTAAAAACAAAGAACCCATTTTGTTTAAAAAAAGAGAAAAAGGCAGTAAAAGAACCCAAAGGATGAAAAAAAGAAAAAGAAAAAAGAGAAACTAAAAAAGCCAACTAAATAAACAAATATACAAGCCAAAAAATTTAAAACAAAAAAGAAAAAAGAAGAAGAAGGAAGGAGAGTCCTTTCCTCTTCTTTTCAACTTCTTTTTTGTTCCTTTTAACTTGTTGCACAAAAAAGCGACCAACAGTCCAACACCCGAATAAGTGCAGGACACAATAATTTTTGAACATTTCTATTTTGCCACATACGTGTAATCTTGAATGCCCACATACACAAAGTAATTGAATGCCGGCATACACAAAGTAATTACTAGGAAAAATCTATTGAGGTGGCCCAAAATGATTGGTAAGAATTTTGAACACAAGACTTTTATTATGATTATAATTAGTGTGCGATAAAAGTGATGTAATTGATAAACTTATCTCTAGATCGTACGCAATACATTAGGCTAGGTATGCATGAGATGGAAACTAGCTATCCAATGATATAAAAAGAGTAACTCTTTAATTTTTTAATGGTTGAGATGTAAAATAAAGTTTTTAACTTTTCATCTCGGTCATCCAAAAAGTCTTTAATCATATGCAAAACATGGGTGATTCGTAGGGTATTGCATGGGATTTATCTAGATCCCTGCTAAGTTCACAACAATTTTTTTAACAAATTCTAGATAATAAATTGTTACAGGTTCTAATTTGAGCTCATAACTGAAATGACTTTTTTATCTATCAATCACATCGCCACTTATAATTTACCATGAAAAATATTGTGACATAGCATTTCTCTGTCAACAATCCTAAAGAAAAAAAAGAAAAAAGAAAAAAAAGAAGAAGTTTGTAAACACTATCACTACACACAACAAGAAACAACAACATTAACAACAGCAACAACTGCACCCCTTTTTTTTTTTTTTGGCAACAATATTTCATCTCCATCTTTCTCTCTCTCAATCTCTCTCCACCGTCCAACTTCTATTCTTTATTCTCCTATCAATAATATCACTATCGTTATCTCTCTAGGGTTCCTCTCTCTCTCTCTCTCTTTCTCTCTCTCAAATAACTGTAGTACTCAATTTCACTTCACAGATCTTCTCTTCTGCCTTGTTAACGTTAAGCAAAAAAAAAACCCATATTTTTTTTTCAGTGTGAAGGGTTTCCATTTATACCTTTTTCAGATTCCTAGAAAAATTCTTACTCTAATTCCTTTCGTTTGTAGATTTAGTTGTTCTTAGGGTATTTCAGTTTCTGGGTTTTGATTTATAGTTCAAAAGAAAAAAAAAGAAAGAAAGAAAGAAAGAAAATTTTGTGGGGATGGATGGGTTTGGTATTGGGGGTGGTATTGAAGAGCCCCCCAACCCTCAAGATCTTAATCAACATGGAGACAACAATCCTTCAGGTTTTGCTTTCATGTTTTTTCAGTTTCAAGTTCTGCTTCTTTTTTTTTTGCTATATTGGGTTTTTATTAGATCTGGTTTGGCTTAGATTAATTGTCTGTTTGGTTGTTTAATTATTTGGGTATGTTTTAAATGAGGATCTTAAAATATAGTTCAAGTCAAATGTCAGTTTAAGGTTCAGTTTGGTGGGATTTTGAGTTTCTGGCTTTGTTTTGTGTTACACCATTTGTTGTTTGTATAAACTGTTAATTCATGGTCAACTTGAATTTTATTTTTGTTGTTAAGTGAATGTGACAGCGGCTTTTGGGTTTTAACAGTTTTGTGTTTTTCTGTGTTTGTTAGCAAAACATTTTTGTTACGTTTTGGGAAAATTGGAACATGTTTGTATTGAAAAAATTGGTTAAAAGAATTTATATGCATCTGTGGTTTGTGTATTGTTCTATCATTGTGAATAAGTAATTGCATTTGTAAATTTCTTTCTTATATTTGGAGGTTTTTTTTTTTGAACGAGAGTTTGGAGAATTGACTGGTCTTTTACTTGAATTTGTCTGTGATGCAGGAGGTACATTATTTGATGCATCACAGTATGCATTTTTTGGCAAAGATGTTGTTGAGGAAGTTGAGTTGGGGGGGTTGGAAGAGGAAGAGGATATGTTGCCTGTGGCTGGGATAGAGGAGGAGGAGGAATTTCTGTATGATCGAGAAGAGGTGAAATAATTTTTTTTTCTTTACCTCTCTCCCCTTGAATATTTTCTCTCTTGTTACCTTCTATTTATGGTATTGGATGATTGAATGTTACCTTGGAAACTGTTAATTTGGAATGTGAGTTTGTTTTGATATTTATTTGGTTTAGAGTTTACATCCGTTTTTTCCCCCTTCAATTGGGTGATGCTTAAGGATGTTGTGGGGTCACTTCTTGTACGAAGGAATTGATTTGGTAAACCTGGAAATTCTTTTGATTTGAATTTGGCTTCCATAGGTTTAATGTGGCAACATGGAAGAAAAGGAACACTCACCTTTATTGGAGTTGGAAGTCTCATTTGTTGAGTTGAAATTCCTGTTTTTGAGATCATTTTTCTAGTAATCCCACACTTTGGAAAATAGTGATGCAAATTTACTTGTAGGTTATATATTCTCTTTTTTATGTAATTCATGTGTACACCTTGTGTACATAGTATTTTGTCCATGTCAATGGTAGTCATTATCTATAAAAAAAAAAATCGTAATTCTTCATTGCAAAGGCCATCTATGATATTTTATTTTGTGGGAGTTTGACATCTAAAATAGTGTTCCTCAATGTTGTAATTCTTTAGTGAACTTTGTGGATGCATCCTGTTTACAGGAGTTTTTGTCCTTACTTTCTATAACAGATGTTTTTAATACTATATTCTTAGCTTTTTTAATAAGTAATATTACTTTCTTAGCATGATTTATTCTCTCTTCTTTTTGTTGGTGGGGTGAAAGAATTTAGAAGTTTTGCTCATACAAATATTATTTGAATAAGACCGTAGTTATTTATAGCTGGCTAGGTTTTTAAAGAGCCCATGCTGAGCGAGGCACTGATGCAGCCATGAAGCCTATGTGCTGCACCAGATTAAGCCTAAGTGCCTCTCTCTGCTCATGTGAGGCTGTTTTGCCTAGATGCATGTCGATCTTCAAAGATCTGTGTTCATTGAGGTGATTAGTGCAATGGAAGGCTTGCCTCTTGGCATTAGAATTTGCTTATTAATCTATGATATGCATTTTTCCAAAATTAATTTGCTATACTTCATACAATATTTTGGGAATCACTGTATTAGCTTCAAATTTCATTATTTGGAATATTGGTAAATGTATGCTATGAATGAATGGGAAATAAGAACCAGTGGGGATTTTGACTTGAACATGTCTACAATGAATGATCAGATAAGTATAGCCTGAAGAATTTTTTTTTGCCACTGCTATTGTGGCCGTCGCTTTGGGCTTATTCAACAGGATTCTGAGTTACTGTTTCTTCTAGTGGAACATAGTGACTGTGATAACGTTGAGCACTCTTGTAAGGAGGAGTATGGGACTTTGGATTGTGCACCTTTTACCAGTGGGATCCTAAGGAAAATATGGAGGTTGTATTGGTAGAGGATGTTGAAGAGGGTGAAACTTGTGGAGGCTGAGTTAGAGCCTTCGGAATGGTTGTCCTGGAGAATGAAAGGTTTTTGTAAATTTGTGGGTTTTCCAATTGTGAAGCATGAGGCAAAATAGTTAGCTCTTTTTTGACTGCTTGAGCAAGAATGGGTTGATTTAGAAAAATCTGGCATTCGTCGGCGACCTGTTAATTCAGGGAAAAAGGGGATTAGGGAGCTAAAAGGGCTGATCTCTGTAGTTAATTATGATGGGCATTACACTTGAGGTAGTAAGGGAAGAGGCTCTACCAGTGTGTTGGTTTCAGTTAGTGATTATGCATGAGTTTGAGATTATTATCATGGAATGTTAAGGGGTTGAATAATCCCTGTAAAAGGGTTGTTGTAAAGAATTTACACAAAGTGGAAGTGTGATATTGTTTGCTTCCAAGAAACTAAACTGGATTCTTTGAATCTTGCTATTGTTAGGACTTAGGAGCTTATGGTGTAGCCTTTTTGTTGTGTGGGCTGTTTTAGATGATGATCACACAGGAGGGGGTGTTTTGTTTGTTTGGGACAGAAGGGATTTTGAGAAGGTTGATGTTGTTGTAGGCCGATTTTCAGTTAGTGTTATTGAAGGGTGTAGTGGATGGTTTTGAATGGGCTTGCACGGGAATGTATGGTCCTAATGAGGATAGTCACAAGGGCGCATTGTGGGAGGAGCTTGAAAGGGTGTGCTCTAGGTGGGTCTTGACTTGGTGTTTGATTGGGGATTTTAACATAATAAGATATTTGGGTGAGCGACTTGGCTGTGACTCTTATAGCTCTACCATGTGTGCATTCTTAAATTTCATTGAGAATAATAATTTGGTTGACTTACCTTTGGAAGGGGCATTCTATACATGGTTTAGGGATTCTGATGCACCATCTTTGTCCAGAGCTGATAGGAATTTGGTAGTAGTCGATTGGGAAGATCATTTTATGGATGTCATTCAGAGGGTTCTTCCTCGTGTTGTTTCAGATTATTGTCCTCTTCTGGTGGTAGTTGGTGGTTTTAGTCATGGTTTTAAAAACCAGACTAGTCAAAGAACTGAAAAAAGGGTCTGGTTCCCAGTTGAACCAGCTGATCTGGTTTGGTTTTTAAAAACCATGGTATTAGTTGGGGGGGGGGTGTTTAGTGTTCAAATTGGAAAATATGTGGTTTACAGCAGAGGCTTTTGTGGGGAGATTTTAACAGTGGTGGAATGGTTATCACTTCACAGGCTCACCAAGTTTTATTCTTGCTAAAAAATTAAAGGCACTTAAAGAAGATCTGAAGAAGTGGAATAAAGAAGAAATTGGGGATTTGGCTTTTTGGAATAAGAGCTTATTGACTGAGTTATTGGGTTTGGATGCTAGAGAAGAGTCATAGGGTCTCTTGCATGAGGAAAAAACCCATAGAACTCAGCTTAAAATTGAAATTGATCGGTTGGCATCTTTGGAGGAGATTTCTTGGAGACAAAAGTCCCATGCATTGTGGTTGAAAGAGGGAGATAACAATACTCGTTTCTTTCATAGATTAGCTAACTCCCGTAGAAGGGCTAATCATGTTAGAGGCATTAAATTGGATAATTTGTTTTATGAGGACGTGGAGAGTGCATATTCAGGTGGAGCAATTTTATCAAGAATTATACAAGCCAATTTTATCAAGAATTATATGAGGAGACGGAAACTTGGCGCCTTACTGTAGGCGGGTTGGATTTTACGTGTAATGAGGAAGAAGAGAGGCATATGCCTGAGAGAGAGTTTACTAAAGATGAGGTCATTCAGATGTTGAGGGAGATGGAGGGTGATAAAGCTCCTGGTCTAGATGGGTTCACTATGGCTTTCTTTCAAAAAAGTTGGAGGGTGGTGGAAGGGGATGTTATGATTTTTTTTTGGAGCATTTCTACTGATATTGTGTTTTTGCTAAATGCCTCTTTCCTAGCCATAATCCCCAAGAAACATAATCCTTTAAACATCAAAGATTTCTGGCAGCCTATCAGCTTAGTGGGAAGCATGTATAAGCTGTTGTCTAAGGTGTTGGCTACTAGATTGAGGGTGGTATTAGACAAACTCATTTGTAAGGCTCAAAATTCTTTTGTTGGAGGTAGGTAGAACTTAGATTGCTCCATTTAAGGCAACTTCCATTTGGAATCCCATTTTGGAGAAGATGGAATGGAAATTCAGAAACCCTCCGGGTGGAAGAGACTTCACTTATCAAAGGGAGGTAGACTCACTTTGTTGAAGAGTACCTTGTCAAGTCTTCCAACATACTACTAATCTCTTTTTATCACTTAATTTTGTGGCTGATAGACTAGAAAGAATTCGGAGGAATTTCTTGTGGGGGGCTTTGGTGGCATGGAATAAGGTTTGTTCACCTATTGAGGTTGGTGGTTTAGGGGTCAGGAGGCTTGTGTGTTTTAATCAAGCATTGCTAGGGAAATGGTTATGGGGATTTGGGAAATGGTTTTGGTGGATATTGGAAGAGAGGGGGTCCAACATTTTGTTTCCTTCTATTTTATTCTGATTAAATTAGGGAAATACCCTTACTTCCATGCCTTTTCCTATTCCCTCTTTCCCTCTCCTTTCATCTCAACCAAAAAATATGTTAGTTTTATGTGAATAACAATAGCAACATTTGAGCTTCTAATATGCCTTTTGGTGAACATTCACTGGATTGAGGTAGAAACTATTTTAGAGAAGTTTTAATATTCATCTTTCTCTGATGAGGTGTTTAGTTATACATGTGTCTTTATATGATTAACCAGTTCTTGAAAGAAGCACAATCTCGTGTATTGCAAAAAATTGATTTTTTTGGTTTGCTCTTTTGGCGTTGAACCATTTGCATTAGTGGTCTAGTAATTAGATATGTAATTTTTAATAACTATTGTTTTAAGTGCAAAAATTCAAGGGAACTGACTCATCTGTCCTGATTTGCAGGGTGAGGATTTACGATCTCTGTCCGATATTGATGATCTTGCTAGTACTTTCTCAAAGGTGAGTTTACTGGATATTGATAATGGCCATGCTGGTGCTGAAGAGTGTAACTTTTTGTATTTATAAACTTATGATATGAAGTGTCTTAAAGACTTATATTACTGTATCTATTGGGAAAAAGCTGAGTTTGAAACTGTCAGAGACTGCCTCTGCCTGGAGATTAGTCTCATGGAACCTTTGCAGGTTTCTCTGAATATAGGATGTCTGTCTCACCTTTTGCAATTTGAGATACAGAATCTTCTATCTTCTTTTGCTAATAAGTCAACTAGTAGGTGGGATATTTAATTTCTAGCGAAGCTCTTATAGGTGAGAGCAAGCAGATTAGGAATTGGATGATATATTTTTTAAGTCTAAGGCAGACTCCTTCTAAAACTGATTACATTTCATGATCTGTAGTTATGGTTATGGTTATGGTTATGGTTATGCTTGTGAACCTTTTTTCTTTTTGGATTTTTCCTCGGAAATATAAAAAAGACTTCACTTGTAGATTATCCTGTCAAATAATTGCCATAGCTAAGCGGGACATTTTTCTTTATTGGTTTTCTTAATCCTCCAACATGTCTTTTACACACGCACATATCCTTGGGTCCTTGGACCACCTCTTTTTTTTTTTTTTTTGATAAGTAAGAAAGATGTATATTCAAAAAAGCTGCTTTATGCAAAAAGGGCTCAAAGCAAATCAAAGGTTACAAAAATGAGAAAAGAAAAAGAATGAAGAAGGAAATTAATTACAAAGAAGAAGAGAACTACGGAACAAAGGGAGAGAATCACTAGAGTGAGTTCCAAAGCCCTAGACCAGTAAAAAACAGAATCACTAAATGAAGCAAGCAATTGGTCATCGAATTTGTCCAAGTCCTCAAAAGTCTGCCGATTATGCGCCCTAGGGCTGTCCAGACAACCTGCAGATCCGACCCACCCGGCCAAACTGACTGGACCCGAACCGTCTACTGCTTGATCCGACTACTCCGTCGGCGGTGGGTCCTTACTTTTCAAAACTGATTTCGGCGGATCGGGTGCGGGTCTCTTCCTCCAATACTCGAGTCACCCAACCCGATTGCCATATAAATGGGTTTAAAGGTCTAAGTCCTTACTTTCCAAAATCATCCTCTCACTTTCAGTTCTTACTCTCACTCTCTCCTCTCAATCTCACGATCTCTGCTCTTCGCCGAAGTTTACCCTTTGCCGATCCTGCTTGTCATCTATCTCTGCCTCTCCATCGTCGATCTCTGCCTCTTTGACGTTGATCTGTGCTCTTCGTCGTCGACCTTCGCTCTTCGTCCGGAACGTCCCAGCTCGTCTTCGCCTCCATCTCTCAGATTCAATCTTTCTATTTCATCTCTTAGGTTCGGTTATCTGTGGATTTGTGGATTTGTTCTTTGGGTTTGTAGATCTTCTCTTTGGGTTGTAGATTTGTTGATTTTGTTCTTCAGGAATCAAACTTATGTGTTTGATCTTTTTATTTCGGTCGAAATCAAAGCCGACCGCCACCCACCCGAGCTCGATTCGACTTGACCGGTGGCTTTTCGCGGTCGGTGGCGGGTTTGAAACTTCTCCACCCGATCTAATCGGGTCGGTTGCGGGTTGGGCACAAACCCGACCCGGACCGACCCGTGGACAACCCTAATGCTCCCTCCAAATACACCACATCATACACAGCGGAACTAAGTTCCAAATGTTAGACGTGTGCTTCCCCAGCCAATTCCACCAACCAAAAAGTATGAAACCGATCTTGATAGAACCATGAAATCCCAAAAGTTCTAAAGACAAAGCTCCACAACCAATGAGCCTTCTCACAATGTAGCATCAAATGGGTCCATTGTCTTGCCACAACAACGACACCTAACGCACTAGTCAACAAAGAAAGAAACACATTGGGGTACTTTAACCTTCCAAATACCTTTCCAAGAAAAGACAACGGAAGAAGAATCTCACAACTTATGATAAAACAAGCGGATGTCAAATCCCCATTCTTTGTCAACTTCCACCTTTCTAGTGAGCTCTAGCTCAAATAGCACCTCCTTCTCATGTAAGAGCTTGGAAGAGGGTGTGAACAGGTTGAGGTTAAGTTCAAGACACTTGTGTAATTTCAACAAAAAAGGGAGGGGGGTGGGGGGGGGGGGGGGGTTAGGATCTACTGCATACCGCTTGCGCCAATGAGCTCTAGTTCAAATGGCACCTCCTCCCTATGTAAGCTATGTGGAGGGTAAGGTTATGGGTCTGAGAGTTAAAGACCATGTGCATGTGTAAGTTACCAATAAAAACTTGCATACCAGTTGCTTTCCCCCATTACCTCCAGTTCCATTGTGGTAATGAATATATGGGTTAGAATGTTATGTATACCATAGTGGTGTATGTAATATTAAGACTGTATCCTAACTGTAACATGTTGCAAAGAATACATCGGAAATGGTTACTTTTAAGAAAAAAGTAGAGTCAATTTATATTCTTTTAGCATTTGGTTTACATGTAACTTAGTTTTAAGAAAAAAGTAGAGTCGATTTTTATTCTTGTAGCATTTGGTTTACATGTAAACTTAGTGGTGGGATGTCTGTGTCTATAGGGTAATTTTGTATTATGTTCAAAATGATGATAATATTGCCTTCTCATAATTTGGTTTATCTTTTACCCTGCATTGTTATATGATGAGTCTTGGTATGTATGACCCTAGTTTCTTCTATGCTTCAGTTGAACAAGGCTGTTAGTGGACCAAGAAGCACAGGAGTTATTGGTGATAGGGGATCCAGAGAAGGTGAGCTCAATAGTTGCAGAATCTTATGTTGTTAAGTACTGGTAAAATTTGAATTTTTTGTCAAACTTGGTTATTTAGGAATCCTCACATCTTTTTCTCTCTCTTTTTGATTAATATAATTTGGCATAAGTCATAGGAACTTATTTGTTCTCACCTTCTTCTGACTTCTTTCAATCTATGTAACTTTTTGTTCTTCTAACGTTGCAATAACCATTATATGAATAAGGTAGCGTTTATTGGTAGCTGGATAGGTACGAATATAATTAGGGAGATCCTTGATATAATTTATTGTTGGTCTGTGCCATTAGATGGAGCACAGAACTCTGTGTAAAGCATTTAACCTCTGGTTTTGCTGAATATCATTAAATGCACTTGGAACTTGGAGGACTTATAAGTTGAAGTCACGACATTATACTTGAGTTATACAATAATATAGATTCAGTTGCTTAGGGTTAGAGTTAATTTGTGGGTGTTTTACATATCAGAAAAAAAAAAATTGTGGGAGTTTATCCTTTTTCTTGATAGGTAAATAGTTTGGGGGGGTGGGGTTCGAACCTTTGACATGGGGAATCACAAAGGATGCCACTATCCTAGGCTATTATTTGAACCCTAAAAATTGTGGGATTTTATTGATAATGTATTTGGATATTTGCTTGTTAAAAATGGTGGTCAATGCATTTTGCTCCCATTTTCATGCGTGTGGTGAACTTTGGTGGAAGCATTGTGAACTATTGGTTGGTATCAAATGGTTCCAACACATATTGGGTGCAATTTGTCCCCAAATTTTGGTTATTAATCATGAAAGTGGAGCTTCTCTAACTCAAGTTAAAATTATTTTAAATAAAATATTGATATTACTTCATAATTATATTAGTGAAAGACTGGAGCATAAGCCTGAGGATCATATACTGGTTGATGTCCTCTATCCCCCTGTAAAGTTTGGTCATATTGTTGTCAACTTGGGATTTTCTTTAAATGGGAAAATGCATTTTCACCAAACAATTCCAATACATATTGGGAAGTTCTAGTCCAAGAAGGCTGGGAAGTAATAATGAAAATGAAACTTCCCTGACTCAAGTGGAAAGTATTAAATTATATCAAGTAAATCTGACAGGTCCTAACTATTTTGTTATTGAAGACTATTGGGAGTTTACTTATCAAAACAGGAAGACTATCAATATATATATATATATATATATTTGAATTACATGGAACCTCACCACCGTAGGGCCCTTTGGAGTTTGGACCCACTCTTGGGGAACAAAGCATGGATACATGATCCCACCTGCTAGAACTGTGTATCATGTAATCTAGGGGAACTAGCGGGGATTGAACCAAGGATGTTTGGGTCTACAGCTCATCCCAAGCCTCCCACCACTATGCTGCACCCTGGCGGATAGAAACAGGAATACTACTGGGAGATAATTCTTACATTGGTAGGATCATTCTGTAGTTAGCATGGTAAGTGATCATTGTAGTCTAATAAAAACCTGTGATACAATTGAAGGTAATTGTATAAAAACCTGTAGTTAGCATGGTAAGTGATCATTGTAGTCTAATAAAAAGTGGGTTGAAATGAAGCGGTGATTAGGGTGGGGGCATACAAATAAAAGTAAAAAAAGGTGGTCTAGGCTTTAATGCTTTATTTTTTATACCAATGTCTGACCTAAAGCCTGAAGTTTCTACCAGCCTTGGCAACCTTGAGATATCTATTCAAAGCCTGCCCAAGTATGGGCTGTACCAGTAGGCTGGAGGCTGCAAGGGTCTAGTCTTGATTGAGATATCTTTACTTCTTGCCAGCACTATGCTGCCACCATGTCACTGCTGCTTCTGTCAGCACTGCTGGCTCTGTTGCTACTTTTGCTGTTGCCATCCCCATTTGCTAACTTCCTTCAATGACTGATACCCAGTACTGTGTTAATGGCTTTCCTTGTTAAGAAATTTTGTTGTAACCTGTTCTTTATCTAGTCCAGTGTTCGTGTTCTGCACAAACATAGCATGATTTGAAATAAAGGCCTTCAAAATAATTTGGTTGGAAAGTTTCACTTTGACTGAAAATGTATGGTTTCGGCTTACCCATTTTGCATGTATGTGAATATGGGAAATATGCTGCCCAGAATTGGTTTTTTTCTTTTCTCAGTTTTGGGACCAATATATGTGTACTATATTTTAAATATAGAAACATGATTTAGATGGTAATAATTGGACTAGAGCCGAAAAGAGCAGGGAACACGCCAATGAGCCCTAGCTCAAATGATATTTCCTCCCTTTAATTATAATAGCAAGATGGAGGGTGAGATGGGTTCAAGAACCACTGGGTGTGTAATTTGCCAATAAAAAAAGAGCGGGGAACACATTAATAGTGCCAATGAATAGCTCCTCATGCAAAACAGTAAATTTTTTTTAAAAGCTCCTAGTTAGCCTGTGAATTCCTAAGAAAGCCAATGATGAAGTGCTCTCTAAATAGAGATGCAAAAAACCCATAAAGCTCTCAGGGAGATAGACTTACACTGATGTTTCTGCATCCACTTCCACTTGCTTTATTGTCTTTTTATTTATTTATCTGGTCTTTCCAAATTGTCTAAAGTCAAGGCAAATAAGCAAAGTTTCCAAAGCATGTGCCCTAGATGAAGTGGAATCTGTACCCATTCCCAAATAGGGACAATGGCTTTGTGAGTTAAGAATGTATGTAATTGTGTCCACTTCTTATGTTCATTTTGTGACATTGACGCTTTTACATTCTGAATTAGCTGGATTTTTTTATTTATTTTTTATTTTTTTAAGTTTATGGCTATTATTAACAATTTTATTTTTTATTTTTTTTCAATTAGAGCAAAGCCATCATGATTGTATGAGAGAAATGTTTACTTATGTCTGCTGCATGCAATATAAAAAAATGTATTTGTACATTATCAGCATGCTATAATGACAATGCACGTTTGGCTCGTTTCCTACTATGTAATATTAACATTCAAAGCTTCCACTCAAATGTCCAACTAACATCAGGTTTAGTCAACTTCTTATAAAATTGATATCAAACCAAATGTGTTTTTACCAACAGTTAGATCTAGAGGTAACAAAGTGTGAATATGTGTGGCTACCGGATTGGTTTGTTGAGAATCCATAGCCGATCCAAAAAATTTTGGACTAAGGTTGGTTATTATTGTTTTTGTTGTACCAAACAGTTGGATCTAGGATTGATGAACTGGCTGTATGCTGGAACAAAACTATTGGTGCAGTCTCACTGCTGCTTGAAAATGAACCATGAACAATTATTCTGCTTATTGCTAGCGGTTAAACATTTTGGCTGATATCTTATTGAAACAGATTCACCACACTAAGATGTAGCTCATCGCACTTTGTTATCTATTTAACTTTTTCCAATGAGCTTAGTTCAATTGGCATTTCCTCCTCCCATAATAATGGGATGGAGGGTGAGGCCATGGGTTCAAGACCCATTGGGTTTGATTGTAACTTAATATGTCTATTAACACGACTTAACTCCATGCCATCCATCTTTGCTGACCATTTCAAGGGGCTACAAAATTATTGGTTGAGCCAATTGGTGGGTAATTGCTTTTAAATCAGAAGAATGGGACCTGTTTCCTCTCCTTTTGGCAAAAATTAAAGTTTCTTCTATGTGACAATATGACTTTTTTCTTCCAAGTGGCTTTGTCAATTGAATTTTCTTTTTTCTGTGTGGCCTTTCTTTTCAGGTTCATCCGTTGCTGAATGGGCACAAGGGGATGATTTTCCTTACTGGTTGGATCCACAAGTATTTGACCCCGAAAACACTCAGGACGGCAAACGATGGTCATCGCAGCCATCTGGACGCCTTGCAGAATCAAAGTCTTTGTACAGAACATCTTCATACCCTGAGCAGCAACAACAGCAGCACCACCAACACCACCAACATTTCTCCAGCGAGCCAATTCTAGTGCCAAAATCTTCTTTTACGTCATATCCTCCCCCTGGTGGCATGTCTCCTCAGGCTTCACCAAACCACCCCTCAGGCCACCCGAATATGCCATATCTTGCTGGTGGACCTGATATGGCATTATCTTCGTCAAATTTGTCTCCCTTCTCTAATTCTCAGCTTCAGTTGACTGGTTTACACCATGGTTCAAATTTTGGTGGAAATATGTCTCAGTTTAGTCATGGTCTCTCTATGAATAGCCGACCACCAAATCAATGGGTTAACCAGTCCAACTTTTATCCTGGAGACCATTCCAGCCTTGTGAACAATTTGTTGCAACAACGGTTACCTCATCAAAATGGGTTAATGCCACCACAAGTAATGGCACAATCACAGCCACAGCAGCATCGGCTGCACCACCCTGTTCAGCCATCATTTGGCCATTTATCGGGGTTTCAATCACACCTATTTAATCCCCATCTTTCTCCAGGCCCGCCCTTAATGAGCAAGTTTGAAGCAATGCTTGGAATGTCTGATCTAAGAGATCAAAGACCGAAATCGGCTCAGAAAGGGAGACAGAATCTCCGGTTTTCCCAACAGGGTTTTGATACCAGTAGTCATAAGAGTGATATTGGGTGGCCGCAGTTTAGATCAAAGTATATGACATCTGATGAGATAGAGAGTATCCTTAGAATGCAGCTTGCGGCAACACACAGTAATGATCCATATGTAGATGACTATTATCACCAGGCTTGTCTTGCTAGAAAATCTGCTGGGGCAAAGCTTAGACATCATTTCTGCCCAAATCAACTGAGGGATCTTCCTCCTCGAGCCCGTGCTAATGCTGAGCCACATGCTTTTCTCCAAGTTGATGCTCTTGGGAGAGTTCCATTTTCGTCAATTCGTAGGCCTCGCCCACTTCTTGAAGTTGACCCACCAAATTCATCTGTTGCTGGTGGCCCTGAGCAAAAAGCTTTGGAGAAGCCCCTGGAGCAAGAGCCGATGCTTGCAGCTAGAGTCACAATTGAGGATGGCCTTTGTCTTCTTCTTGATGTGGATGATATTGACCGTTTCTTACAGTTCAATCAGCTTCAAGACGGTGGAGCCCAGTTGAGACGGAGGCGGCAAGTACTGCTGGAAGGGCTGGCAGCATCGCTTCAACTGGTTGATCCACTTAGCAAAGATGGCAATACTGTTGGGCTTGCTCATAAGGATGATTTTGTGTTCTTACGATTGGTTTCTCTTCCCAAGGGGCGGAAGCTGCTTGCAAGGTATCTTCAGCTTCTCCTTCCAGGTGGTGAGCTCTTGCGAATAGTCTGCATGGCAATTTTCCGTCATTTAAGGTTCCTATTTGGTGGCCTTCCATCTGATCCAGCAGCAGCAGAAACGGCAAATAATCTTGCAAAGGTTGTTTCACTGTGTGTACGTAGCATGGATCTTAGTGCAATCAGTGCCTGTCTAGCAGCAGTAGTTTGTTCCTCTGAGCAGCCCCCACTCCGTCCTCTTGGAAGCTTAGCTGGAGATGGGGCTTCCCTGATTCTAAAATCTGTTCTTGAGAGGGCAACTGAACTCTTAACTGATCCTCGTGCTGCTAGCAACTATAATATAACTAATCGGTCACTTTGGCAAGCTTCATTTGATGAATTCTTTACCCTTCTTACTAAGTACTGCATAAATAAATATGATTCCTGGCTTATGCAAGCACAAACCCCTATGGCTGCTATTGGGTCAGATGCAGCAAGAGCTATTGGTAAGGAAATGCCAGTTGAGCTGTTGCGTGCAAGTCTTCCTCACACTGATGAGCACCAAAAAAAGCTACTGTGGGAATTTGCACAGCGCTCTATGCCTATAGTTGGATTTAACAGTAATGGTGGGGGAAGTAATGGTGGTCACATGAATTCTGAGTCAGTGTTGAGTTGATGGAAGCTGCTTGGATATCTAGTAGAGCCAATGGGGGACTTAATCTTAAAAAAGGATAGTCATGCATGGGTCCAGAGATCTTTTTCTCTCATGTTTCCATGCAATACAGTTTTCACATGGCAGCAGTGCATCAGGTGGAAGCATGAAGATCATCTGCTTGTGAGAGTTTAGTCCCTTATGGCTAGTGTTTAATTGTTTTTACCACATCATTCCATACTGGTGCTTTCAGAAAACTAGTAAGCAGGCCCTTGGTGTTTTATGTCAACTCTCTGCTGATATTTTCTCACTCTTGCTTTTTATTTTTTATTTTTAAATTGACAGGAGAGCTTATTTTTATGCTCTGTTGTGGTCCAGGTGATAGTAGAGTTGTAGAAGTTACTATGTACAGGTTTAGGTACAGGTCGATGTCCCATCTTCCTTTACTATTATAAACAAGGATGTGGGATTTGTTTTATGTTCACATCAATATGTAAGAGGGTGCATGCTATTCCTGGTTGGAAATGGTGCTCGAGTATGGAGCTGATGATTGGAATAGGTTTCTGAGCTGAAGACAGCCTGTGATAATGGGTGATTGGTTGATTATGGGATCTTTCAGAATTGGAAAACAAAACTTGTAATGATTCATACTTTCTCTTGGTCTTCCTTCAAACCTGTTTTTGTATTCTGTTTGTTCTCCTGTTTTTTTTTTAGTACTTTCTCAAGTTGTATAAATCTTTTACAGACTAGTTTTACGTTCGTCTACCTTGTTGGTCTGACCGTACTAGGTCAGCCGTTTAAGTTGTGGTTTGGGTTTTGCACTTTAGTCAATAAATTGCTTTTATATTGCTCTTCCACACTGTTCTAGTTTGTGCTTATTACTGGTATGCAAAGTTATGTTTTGACAAAGATATTGAAGCCATCTGTTAGTATGTAATAACCAGAATAAAGCATATATTGTGTTGTTACTTCAAACCATCTTCAAAGAGACCCATCTAGTGGTTCTGGGTTGTACCATCTTAGATAATGCATCTATGACATGGACACTCACTGTTTTTGTCAATTGCCTTAGTCAATGCATTGCTACGGCAGTTACATTGGGGCTGTTATGGAAGTTCACAGTTTCAGTCAGCCAAAGATGCTTTTTAGTTTTGTAGTAGTAAGTCAGACAGTTCTAGTCTCATTACACCTAACCCTAAACACCATTGAGGTTTTTAAGTGTAACACAATATCTAGGCCTGTCCACGGGTCGGTCCAGGTCGGGTTTGTGCCCAACCTGGAATAGACCCGACCAGATTGGATGGTCAGAATTTCAACCCGCCGCCGACCGGAGTGGCTGATTGGATCAGGTGGATCTGATGTTCAACGGATGGCAGTCGGTTGGGTCGGAGTTGGAGATCTCAAAATCGGCCAAAATCCGACCAGTTAACGGTGAAATGGGCAAAAAATCGGTGATATTTTCGCCGGATTTTTGTTGTGTTATCGCCGGATTTGGCGAAATCTCACTAGATTCGGCGAGATCTCGCCAAATCCGGTGGAGATTCCATGGATCTAGTTGAGATCTTGCCGGATTTAAAAAGTTTTGCCGGAAATTGCTCTTTTGATCAGTTCGGTCGGGTTTCTTTGGGTTTTGGGGAGAAAACCCGCCAACCGACTCGCTGTTTTCGGATTCTGGAGGCGGAAACCCACCGTCGACCCTCACCAGCGTCGGGTCGGCCGGTTCTCGGGCCGGATCGGACGGGTTGGTTGGGTGGGTCGGGTATCCGTTGCTGTTGGACACCACTAACAATATCTCTCTTTATGTGAAAATACAGTCCTAAATAGGACTGTCCACGAATTGGATCGGATTGGATTTGGGTCTAACCTGCATCCGACCCGATTGAATCGGGTGAACGAAAAATGGAACCACGGCTGACTGAATGTTCGGGTTGAACTTGATGTCACGGGTCATCGGTTGAGCGGGTCGGAGCCAGTAGGGTGATTTCGGGTCTCAAGCATAACAACATAGATTTCAAAACCAAAACAATCTTTTCAAAAATAAAACCCAAAAGAGTCTTCTAATAAAACCAAAATAGAGAATATAAAATCCAAACCAAAAACCCCAAATCTACGAGACTAAAAAAGAAAAAAGAAAAAGAGAAGACTAACCCAGTAGCACCACCACCACTCCCTTTCCCACCACCAACACATCCATTGGTTCAAATTTTTTTTAAAAAAAAAAAAAAAAAAAAAAACTTTTTCTACTAACCTACCATCAAACTGCACAAATAAAAGTTTCAAGACTTCGATTTCAAGTAGAGGATGGCGAGTGCAACAATAACTTTGAATCAGCGACGGCGACATAGGGCTAACTAGGCGACATCGGGAAGGAGGCTATGGTTGGTGGCAGTGATAGGGCCCAACTTGGCGATGGTGGCAGCAAGGAGGATAGGGTTGGGGATTTGAGAAAGATCAGAGAAAGTGAAAGTGATAGATTAGAGAAAGTGAGATTTTTTTGGAACTGAACTTTGAAACGGAAAGACTTCAATTTTGAAGTGTGGAGAGAGTTGTGGTCGGCAAAGTGGTCCCCTGAAACTAAATAGCTTTAAATATGGAAGACATATTTATAAGATTATAATAAGAGTTAAAAGACTGAGAATTTTGATTTGAAATTTCATTTTGATTTAATGTTGTGTTTACCGTTTGCGTGCAAGGAGTTCAGCTTCTGTGGCCACTGGATCTGTCAGGATATGGACATGTGTCCAATCTTGGACACGTATTTGCAATCCAACGTGTCCAGTGGCACTGGCCATTGGACAAAAGCCGGATCTGTGTGCAAGTATTAGCTTGTCAGTAGTACTCAGTAACTTTAGTAGACTTCAAGATTAAATCTTTAATGGCCAACCAACGAATGGATTAGTGTTTTCATGGCAGCCTTTCCACCTTTTCTTTATTGTTTTTTTTAGCTGTGGCAGTGTTTAGCCTATCCTGTCTTGAAGCCCAAGTTGGGATGTAGGCCTGCATGGCTCAAGACCCCTTCATACACTTTTGTTAATTTTTAATTTATATATTGC
This sequence comes from Quercus glauca, assembly GCA_023736055.1. Classification (NCBI taxonomy): domain Eukaryota; kingdom Viridiplantae; phylum Streptophyta; class Magnoliopsida; order Fagales; family Fagaceae; genus Quercus; species Quercus glauca. The sequence goes on along the minus strand of CM043318.1, from coordinate 21,339,188 downwards.
TTGTAAAATATTAAATAATAATAAATTTTATACTTGCGTCTAGCCCTAGCCCTACTTTTGTGGACCGTGAATTTAAGCAAGGTTTTGAAAAGAATCTATTTGAAATTGAATTGAGATATTTAATAGAAATGTCATTGTTTAGAATTTACAAGTTTTTAAAACTTGTTATTTTATAGGGGAAAAAACATTTTTCCCCTCTATGTCTAGGGTGGTTCACAATTTTCCCTCTTATTTTTCAAACCAACCAATTTCCCCCTCTATGTTTGGGAAATAGAAAATACCTCAAATCCGTTACTTTTTCAGTTAAATCCAATGAAATTACAATGATAACAAATACAATCTAAAAAAATAATAATACAATTTTTAACTTTTTCTCTTCCTTGTGGTGTACAACTAATAATTTCTTTAAACAATTTATTTAGATTTAATTGAGAAAGTAACAAATTGAGGGTATTTGCTCATTTTCCCAACATAGAGGGGAAAATTGGTTGATTTCAAAGATAAAGAGGGGAAAAAAAAAAAGAAGCTTTTCTCCCTATTTTATATTTAAAATATCTACACATAAGAATTTTTTTTTTTTTTTTTTTTATAGAAATGTGGCCATATTTTGCAAGAAGACATTTAACATGACATGGTAAATACTTCTTGATTTTTGCATGATTTTAGTGGTATTAGTACAAAGAAACCAATTCAATTGAGGCTAAAATTGTTAACAAAAAAGAAAAAAAAAAAAAAAAAATCAAATTGATGGTTTTTTACAAAGAAGTGTTCAACAAGTAATACCATTGAGAGTTTCTTAAAAAAAAAAAAGAAAGAAAAAAAAGAAAGAAAGAGTAATACCATGAGATATTGGAAAAAATTAATAGCTTCTCATAAAAGGCTTCACTTAAAATTGTTGCATCTGGCACAAAATGTGTTGAGTTGGCTCTATTATTAGCTTGATTAATCAATGCAGTGTGACCCTCTGAACAAATAAGAAAATAAGGAATATATAGTTTGATAGCGGATCAACCTGGCAACTGAAGTGTCTCTTCAGGAAAAGACATAGGGTGCGTTAATAAGTGCAGTCACACTCTGTTTTGGCGTGGGCACAACAGAGACAATACGACGATGAGTGAGGCGACGGTGAGAACAAGAGAAGAAGACGATGTTTTGCAACGGAGTACAAAAAAGGTTAAGGAAAATCATCGTGACCTTGCTGGCCACGAACCTCTATGCCCTGGCTTAGATGTAGAGGGCAGATCTTATAGAGATAGGCTCGTTGGTGTGTGCCCAGGAGACTTTGACACCCAAACTGCTACGGAAGCGAGAGGTCGCTTCCACACACCTCTAGTGAATAGAGATAATGGGATGAGTGTAGATCGCACTAAGCGCATCCCAAGTATTGACAAGTCCACAGCCAAGCTTAAAGCTCAAAAGGGAAAGATTCCCAATCGCAGACAGCAAACCAACCATAGCCAGAAAAATATTGTCGAGTGGAAAATTGTTAATGCAAAGCGTTTTGGGTCCCAATCCGGTGCTGAAGGCCGAATGGAAGGGAAGAAGCTAAAGAATTGGAGGTGGGCTTTCAAACTACATCGGAGATGGAATGTATTGAAGAAATGAAGCAAGCTCACCACCTTCAAGCGACTGATAGAAAACTTCTGACAGAAATCTGTAGTTGCCCTTTATCTGAAGGAATTTATTCGAGTAGTTGTTTGGAGAAGGATGCTCAGAGAATAGCTGGCGTGGAGCTAAAAAGGATTGATCCTAATTTTCGGACAAAAAGAATAGAGTATGGAGATGAAGTTGATCATCAGACGGGATATGGAATTGTCGGGGTGCTTTGAGCCCCACCTTTTGTACTAATGTTAGTGATTTGGTTTGTGTTCATTCCCCTGCTATCATGATTGTCATTGAAACCAAAGTTAGTGGCGACAGAGCTAAAAGGATTGCTGACAGGCTCCCGTTGGATGGGGCAATTTTTGCAAATTCAATTGGTTTTTCTGGTGGTTTATGGGTCCTCTGGGATTCTAATCAGGTGGATGTGATTGAATTATCTTCGACTGAACAAGAGATTCACGCCATAATTTCATCCACAAGTAAACCTTCCTAGTTGCTCTCTGCTGTGTATGGTAGCCCAAGATTTGTTGAGAGACGCCTTTTATGGGACAACCTTAAATCAGTAGCTGGACTCCATTCCATGCCATGGGTAATTGTAGGAGATTTTAATGAAGTCCTGATGGGGGAGGATAAGTCTGGAGGGAGACCAATCAGTTTAGGCAAAGCTCTGCTTTTCCAGGAGTATCTAGACACTTGCAAAATGATTGACATAGGCTTTTCTAGTCCCAGAGACACCTGGTCCAATCATAGGCCACTTGCACACTTAGTTTAAGAGCGAATCGATAGGGTCTTTGTCAATGCTGAATGGAACAGTCTCCACCCCAAAGCAGTAGTTTTTCACTTAGAAAAAATCCACTCGAATTGCTGCCCAATTAAGCTATGCCTAGACAACAATCGGAACTTCCACCCCCTAAGCCTTTCTGGTTGCAACCTATGTGGCCTTCACACCCATTCTTTCAGGGGGTTGTGAGAAATGCTTGGTCCAATTCTTCCTCTCTTAATCAAGCGCTGTCCAATTTTTTTGACAAGGCAAATATATGGAATAGGACAGTTTTTGGGAATCTTTTCCACAGGAATAGGAGACTATTGGCTAGACTCAAGGGAATTCAGGAGAGCTTATCAATTCAGCCAAATGATTTTTTGGTGGAGCTAGATAGAAATCTTAGGTTGGAGAAGGAATTTTGGGCAATGAAGGCCCGAATCCTTTGGCTTGTAGAAGTTGATCGGAATACTGCCTTTTACCACACCTCAGCCCTAGTTCCTAGATGGAGGAATCACATTTTGTGCATGAAAGATAGAGTAGGAAATTGGTTGAGCGGAGAGATAAAGAGATTGCAGATTACATTCAGAAGGGCTTCATGGAGCTTTTTAAATCAGATCACTGCTCTGTCTCTCTAGCGGACTAGAACCCCCCGTTCTGGCACTCCTATCTTAATGAGGAAGAAGCTACCTCCATTGATATTATGGTGATTGATGAGGAGATCTCAGCTGGTTTATGGGGTCTGAAACCTTACAAAGCCCTTGGTCCGGATGGTCTTCATGCAGGGTTTTTTCAACGCTTCTGGCTTGTTGTGGGGGACTCTGTGAAAAATGAGGTGAAGTCAATTTTCAGCTCCGGGACTATTTTGGAGTATTTGAATAAAACGCTCATCACACTAATTCCTAAGTGTAAGAACCCAGAATCTTTGAGCAATTACCGGCCTATAAGCTTGTGTAACACTGTGTATAAGATGGTGGCGAAGATATCTGTTGCTCAAATCCGGCCTTTTTTGTCGAAACTTGTCTCGCTTTTTCAGTCAGCCTTTGTTCCAGGGAGGAAAGGTATGGACAATGCGATAATTGTTCAAGAAATTATCCATACAATGGCTAGGAAGAAAGGAAAGGGAGGGGTGATGGCAATCAAGCTGTATTTGGAAAAGGCATATGACCGTCTGGAGTGGAGTTTTATTAAAGACACCCTTAAGCTCTTCAGAATCCCTAATAATCTGATTTCTCTAATTATGAGCTGCATTTCCTCCTTGGATATCTCTATTTTATTTAATGGGGGTGCTTTAGAGGCTTTCCAACCCTCCCAAGGAATCCGACAAGGTGATCCTCTATTGCCTTACCTTTATATCCTTTGTATGGATGTGTTGGGGGCTCTAATTGAAGATAAATGAAAAGAGAAGCTTTGGAATCCCGTTAAATCTTCACAAAGTGGGCTGGCCTTTTCGCACTTATTTTTTGTGGATGACCTAATGTTATTTGCAAAGGCAGACCGCAAAAATTGCATTGCAATTAGGGACGTGTTGGATACCTTTTGTTCTCTTTCAGGGCAAAGAATCAGTGAAGAAAAGTCACGGGTTCATTTTTCCCCTAATGTGGAGCAAAATTCTAGAGATAAGCTTAGTGAAGTATTGGGTTTTAGGTCCACCCCTGCCCTTGGGAAGTATTTGGGTTTTCCCATAAAACATAAGGGTACACTGCAAGATTTTGGGTTCATTATTGACTGAATCCAAAGCAAGTTAGCTGGTTGGAGGGCAAACTTACTATCTTTTGCGGGAAGAACTGTGCTGACCCAATCGGTGACCTCTGCCATTACCAACTATGCTATGCAGTGTGTGGCCCTTCCCCCTAAAATTCTTAAAGGCATTGACAGGCTGAATAGGAATTTTTTATGGGGTTCATCGGATAGTAAAAAGAAACTTCATCTCATTGGTTGGAACAAAGTCACAAGAGATAAGGCATTCAAGCAGCGAAGCCGAAGAATACTGCCCTACTAGCTAAGCTAAATTGGAGGTTTAAAATTGAAAAAGCATCGTTATGGGTTCGAGTTCTCTCTCACAAGTACCGAGGACAGAGAAGAAGTCCTCCAAACTTGCTTAATATTACCTCTTGCTCACCCACTTGGACTGGCATTAAGTTGGGTGAAGCTACTGTTAGCAAGGGAGCCAAATGGTTAGACACGAGTACTCTCAGAAGTTGCATTTTTGGTCCGCTAAACAGTGGTGAAGAGGATAACAAACTGAAGGATGTGGCAGATTTCTTTGGTTGGAACTGGGAGGGGTTGTCTTTTGTTCTTCCCAAACCGGTTTTGTTAGAAATGAAAGCCACCCCTATGCCTTATTCCAGTCAAAGAGAGGACAGACTGTCGTGGGGTCCATCTCCCAGTGGAGAATTCAAGCTCAAAGATGCTTATCGCATAGCAAATGCCATTAATCCTAAATCTATGAATTGGCCTTTCAGCGAGGATTGGGTTTGGAAAGTTGCTGCCATTCCTAAAATAAAGTTTTTCCTTTGGCAGTGCAGTCATCAAAGCATACCGGTTCGTGCGATTTTTGCCAAAAGAGGTATGAACATTTCTCCTCTGTGTCCTGTATGTAATGCAGCCCCTGAAACAATTATTCATGCTCTTAGAGGTTCTCCTAAGGCCCAAGCTTTTTGGAATTCTTTCTCTCCTCCATGCTCTGCTGCTTCCTTTTTTGGTACTCAGTTTATGGTGTGGCTGAAAATTAATTGCAAGTTGATGAGGCACTGTGATGTTTCTGAACTAGACTGGGCTATTACTTCTCCATTGCGGTCTGGGTGCTTTGATTAAACAGGAACAACATAGTTTTTGGAAAGTCTTCCACTCCAAAAGAGTTGAAGGCCGAGACACTCGCTAAGGCTGCTAAGATGGCATATCTAGGACTTGCTGAGAAACTCAGGAAATCTAGAACAAGAATTCAGGTCTGGTGGCTGCCCCCTCCAATCAATTGGTTGAAGCTAAACTCAGATGGTTCGTCTATGGGAAACCCCCGGCTGGCTGGAGGAGGTGGGCTGATTCGCAATGAAATTGGGGAGTGGGTGAAAGGATATGCAAGAGCTATTGGCTGTGCCACCAGCGTTGCAGCGGAGCTGTGGGTGTTAAGAGATGGCATTCGGCTCTGTATCTCTCTCAAAGTTCCAGCGCTTGTGATTGAACTTGATGCAAAATTGGTTGTTGAACTCTTGAAGAAAGATGTGGAAAACCCGAATGGTATTAGTGTTTTGGTTGCTGACTGCTGAGAAGGGCTGAAGGAGATCCCTATGGTCCGTATTCAACACTGCTATAGAGAGGCAAACAAATGTGTTGATGCGTTAGCACGTAGGGGAGTCACTCTGAAGCAGGATTTTACCATTTTCATTGATCCTCCATCTGATGTAGCTTTTCTTTTAAATTTGGACTCTGCTGGTACTTGTTATTTCCGTGATGTAGCCTCTGGTTTAGAGGTTTTTTAGTTCTGTTAATGCATATCTTTTTCACCAAAAAAAAGAAAAGAAAAAAATAGATTGCGGATCAACCTGTCTCAGCTGTTTAATAGGTTTAATATACCCTTTATGCTTACCATTTAACATGGTCGAGAATATTACTGATAAAATATATTCCATGACAAGAGCCACCTATTTCTCTTATTTGTAAATCACCTTAAATGCCAACAATGTTGAAAAATAATTTGCAACTAGCAATTATTTGTGCTAGGTATCAAAATTCCATACAAAAGAAAACTAACTGTCACAATTTAGCCAAGAAGAAGAAGAAGTGCAATAAAATGAATAATTAAAAATTAGAGCACTATTATGCATATGCCCTTGTTCTCTACTAGATAAAAACAATTGTTTCTCTCCTTCTCGCCACCAAATCAAAGCCTTGCACCTAATCAACAATACGTTATTTGTGATAAAGCGTTTTAGAATAAAAGTGCTTTGACTATCCGATATAAGATAGGGTATGCTTTTGAATCTGTTGGCAACACTAGCGACAATCTTGTAAAGTATGTTGCAAAAACTAATTGGCCGAAATTGTGTCAAACATTCTAAAAAAGTTGCCTTTGAAATTAGAACAACATGAGTGAAATTAAAAGCCATCGTCTTAGAATGAAGACAATCCAATGGTCATGTAGCTATGACATCCTGCCACACTACATGCCAGAATTTCTGGAAACATAAAATCCATCAAATGCTAGGAAGGGCCACTGTAGCTATGTCATTAAGAATTAAGAAAAATAAAAATAAAATAGAAGTCATATTTTGATTAATAGAAAATATGATGAAACAATTTACGTGAGTAGATTCGTATGCATCCTAGATTTTTTATAAAATAACAAAAAAATTTACATGAGATTAGATAAATTAAGTCTATATTATTGTTATATAGACTCACTAACCATTATAATCACTTTTCTTGTCTATCAATTATAAGTTGTCATATTCTAAATAAATAAAAAAATTTGTAACTTGTCATATAAAAAAGTTTTGAGAAAAAATTGTGTCTTTTGTTATTTAAGAAAGAATCTAGGATGCATATGAATCTATTTTCGTAAAATACTTCATCAATATTTTTATAGCTTTCTCAAACCACTAAAACTATAATCGCAACATCAATAATCAATAAGTCAGCTACCATCGTATGATGTTTTCTATGGAGACTTTAGCTTCAAATTCCCTTTCCCTATTTGAAATATATATAAAAACTCCAATCACGATTCTATTGCATGGACCACATTCGTTACATTGAATTGAAAGTTGAAACTTGTTGCTCAAAAAAGAAGACAAACCAGAGTTGGCTTTAAGCCTTGGCCTAAGACCCCCAGTTAGAAAAGGCCAACAAAACAAAGGCTTCTAGTTAGGTGATAATTGATTATTATTATTATTTATTTTTTTAACAAAAAAAAAAAAAAAGAACATAGACGTGTTATACAATCTTTCTCCCAGTCTAACAAGGCCCCAAAATTTTGAGCTAATAAAAATTCAATACAATTCAATTCAATTGAAACCAAAATATTTCCAAAAAGAAGAAGACATTATTGACAACCACTTTCCCTTAGCAGCTTGAAATTTTAATGTTTATTACTATTTTCTCGACAAATAAATGACATTTGCCACCTAATCTCTTAGAGGATCGCTCATCAGGAAATCTCTCTCTCTTTTTCTCATTATCGAAATTGAAAATTAGATTTCAACTTTCTTTCACCATGTATTGCATTCAGGGACGGACCCAGGTGGGGGCCCGAGCCACCCCTGGGTCCAAATTTTTATTTATTTATTTATAGTTATTATATATTTTATTTTTTTAGTTGGGCCCTCTATCCAAAATCTTAGTTCCCGTTCTCCCCAATTTGTCTAACTAGCTTAACCAAAATAGAAACTATCCGGCCAACCCAAAAACTTAACAAAAACAATAAAAACATTTATAATGGTGATTGAATTTTAGCAAAAAAACTATTTACCATCAAAGAACCAAAAAATCATATGTTATTGGAGAAACTAAAACTAATTTTTTTCAACTACAGTAAACTAGTATAAATACCAGTTGACTGTAGTAAGTTGTAAAAAATAAAATAAAATATTTTATTAAAATTATATCTCTTCCTTCAATTAAAAAACTCAAATTCTTTCTTCATTTATTATTTTAATGATTTGTTTATATTATTTTAAATGAAGTAATAAAAAAATAGAACATTTAATATTGGTGTATTGTAAAGTAAGGTGGTAAAATAGATAAAATAGCTTTTTGAGGTGCTAAAAGCTAAAATTTTCAGCACCACTACTGTGAATGCTTAAACTTAAAAAAAAAAAAAAAAATATCCTAGCCAATCTAGTATTAAAAAAAAAAACATTATTTTGTTTTTGTTTTTGTTTTTTTCTTTGTTGGTAAATGATTGTGATGGGGATCAATCTAAGGTATGCTCGTCCAAGGTAGTCATCTATGACTTAACCACGTCCAGAAAACCTCAAGAGGAGAGAAGCCCAACAATGACGCCATGTGCATAAATAGTACCCGTCCATTGATAACAAGACCATTTAGTCTCAAGATAGTCATCCATGACACAAGGGCATGGACGACCAGATGACACTTGGTGAATTTTACGAGAACTTCTCAAAAGGTTCCATATAATCAGACCACGATATACTACTCCTAAAACGTGGAGAAGATTCCTCGTAATTCGCCCCACGTACCCCATTTTCTCCATTTTTTCCATTAACCACACACGTCACCCATGATGGTGGTGAATCCAAACAAGTCGACTCATTTCTAACTCTCTATAAGAGGAGCAAGTCCCATTCACCCGAGGTAAGTTCAACTATTCATAATTTCCCATCTTTGTGCTTTAGAGAGAAAACTGACTTAAGCGTTGGAGGGTCCTTGGTCGGGTTACACCGGTCACCCTTGACAGTCTTTTCTTTCCTTTCAGGTCCTAAAGCCATCACTGTAGTCCTAAGCATTCCAGTTTACTGATTTTCGTGCATCATTAGATTGCATCTTAGTGTATTTAAAAACAACGATTTTATGTATTTATAATTTTTTAATACCATATGGATGCTTATTTGGAATTTTTCTTTCTTTATACTCCGGCTTCCACTAGCTTAAAATCTTGAGTCCGTTTCTGATTGCATTGGCTAAGGTAAAAACTTTTTTTCTTAATAATAAATTTTCATCCTTTTTTGTTAATTATTTTTTATTTTTTATTTTTTAATTTGAACCATTACATTTAATTCTCAACATGAAATTAATCCTGTTTGGTTAGTATTGATTTATCGCATTATGTGCTCAATCCATCTTTCCTTAGGTAGGTTGGGATTATTCGCGATTCTATTATTAACATAACATGTTACAATAGTGTTTTTGATAAAATACATTGGTTTAAAATTTATTTTCTTCCTGTCATAAAGTATTAATTTTGTATAATAAATAGTGTTTATTTTATTTATCAATATATTTAATTTATAATAAATGTAAACTATAAAAATATCAATTTGCTTATGAAAAACTGTTATAGAATCTCAATCGGTAAAATCTAAATACAAAATCTTAAGTAATAATTTTATATTTTAATAAAAAGTTATATTATTATTATAGTATAAAATCTGAAAAGATATTATTTTAATTTATATTTAAATATTAATAAAAAAAAGCCCTACATATAATATTGAGAGTCTCAAATTCTATTCAGCCGACTTCAACTCTTATTGTTTGACTATCGTGACTCTTCCCTTTCCCGCGCTTCTCTTTCTCTCTCTCATAAACCCTAATTCCGTTCTTTCTTCGATCCGAGTTCGAATAGCTGGTAACAGTTTCGAATTCCATGCATCTTATTTTCTGTTTGTTTCCCTGGAATATTGCTAAGAATAACAGAAAATTCACAATCCTACAACTTTTCAGAAACCTTTTGTTTTTCTGTTTCTTTTTAAAAATTTCTAGAAGTTTTTTTTTTTTTTTTGGTGATTTATCTTTTATATTTGTTTGTATTTCTATTTTTGGTGACTATTGAATTGGTTGTGGAATAATAATGACATAAATTAGTGTGTTATATTATTATTGAATTATATGTTTGTTTTGGTAGCTGAAACTTTGAGATTCATGAAATAATTGATAGCACATGGATAAATGGTTTCATAAACAATTTTAACATAATGGGGCTTTCTTTTTTTTCATAGATTAATGTACTAATGTTACCTGAACTTGCAGGTGAATCCGAGACTTTTATTGTATTGCTGTGAAAACGGGTTAAGGTGTAATAGTTTGATGCAACTATGAGCAAGTTGACCAACAGGGAACTAGAAGGAAGGTCAGAATCAGTTGATATTACAATGTAGTAGGGTCGTTATTCGTAAATTTGAATGTAAAAATGTGATAGGAAGTGAATTTTATGTTGACAATGTGTGATTGGTTGTCTCAACTGGTTTTATCTTTGGTACTAAAATATGTAGTTCTATTGATTTTTGTTCTAATTCTGATTAGAGATCCAAAAAAGGCCCTCAACCTCTCTTTCTTTATGTCAATCTTGTTCATATTGGAAAAGTAGTCTAGAAAGCATGGACATGGAAAAATTGCCAACAACTAGTGTTGGACACGTATCCCACGCGGACACAAATGTGTCAAATACACACTCACAAAGAAAAAATCATTTTTTAATTCAATTGTTCTATTTTGATGTTGAATGTTGTTTACTTGAACTCTTTTTATGAGTATTTAGTTTAGTTGAACTCTTTTGTTTGTACTTTAAAAAATATTTTATTTTCTTTAAATTAATTTTAGATAAATTTCTAAACATTTTATTGTTGATAATTACATTCTTTTAAATCCAAAATAAACATAACTTATTCCAAATGTAAAAGATATATACCTAAAAATAAATATTAATTAATTAATTAATTAATTGTCGTATCCTCGATGTGTCCTATCCTAATTTTTCAAGAAATGCCATGTTATTGTACTATGTATCATGTTGTTCTATGTATCGTATCTGTATTTGTGCTAGATAGGAAGTGGTATTCAGTCATTCTACAACCTTATATTTACTCAAATGGGAAATTTATATTAATTCATATTGTTAGTATTATTATTTTTAGTGGTATGTGCAGCATATAGAGAGGATGGCGGCATGGTATGTGATTTTTTGTTGATGTTATAAACATGAAGTTCACTCTCGTTTTTTAGCATTACGGCTAGACATAGTGGCTTGAAGGGTATCTTATCAGCAATGTGCAAAGATGAAAATAAGTGCCTTCAGGATAAGCCCAAGGAGACCGATATTGAGGAATGGCAACATCTAATCTCGTATCTTGGATCAGAGAAATTAAAGGTAAAAAATAAAATGCAATATATTATTACATAAAAGGTTTTGAGTTTTTTGATCACTATGTGTAACGAAAGATGTTTATTTCAGACTATTATTAAAAGAGATGCGGAGGACAAGAGTAAGCAGGTCCCAAAAACGATGTTGCAGCAAAGCATTTGCACAATTTACCTATGAAAATTTTTGGATTTTGTAATTATAATATTAAAAACCATAGAAATTGTATCATTGTTTTTGCTCATCATTGTTGTCAAGAGATAGTAATGTGATTGCATTTGTTTTACAACACAGCAGGCTCAAGAGACTCAGCAGGAGCCCGCCAATCCTGAACTATGGTTGTTGACCCATTGTCCGAAAGGGCAATGGATTGATGAGACCTCCAAATGCATATATGTATGTATATTACATTTACCTATTGCATGTGTAACATTATCTTGAGTTAATATATTTTTAGATTTCAGTTCTCAAGAAGTATGCATTCATGTTTCTAGTACAGGAGGAGTTCAGTTGCAGGATCAATGAGATGGAAGTTGCTGAAAACCGAGCTTTACCTGTTGATGAGCAGGATGAAATATTCCAGTCAATTGTAGGTTCAAGATCAGGCCATGTCTATGAGCAGGAATATATGGCAAGGCCTTCTACTTATATGGAGCGCTTACGTGCTGAGCTTGATGCACTGACTCGCGTATCAGCTGAGACACAAAGGCGGAATGATGAGATCAATGCCCAGGTTCAGGAGCTGCAGAGGCATTTGGAAGCAGAGCGTGCTGAGAGGCTTAAACAGATGGAGGTAGAGCGTGCTGAGAGTGGTAGACAGATGGAGGTGATCCAACAGAGTATGAGGGAGGAGTTCATGAAATTATTAGCCAATTTTCACTCTCAGGTATACATTTAAAGGTTGAGACAATACATTATAACCATATGCTTTTTTTATTTATTTATACTTTTGAAAACGAAAATTCTAGGAGTGGCACCACATAAAGTATATGATATTGTCTCATTGTCTGTGAGAAAATGACTCCAGGAATCACACAGTAAATTCATACATTTTTAAGACATTCTATATTTCATGCATTCATTTTTTTCTAACTATTTTTTATTGGCTGCCAGTTTCAGTTGTACTCTGTGCTCTTAAATGCTGTTTTCAGTTTTCACCTGTGATCTTTATACTGCTCCTAAGTGTTGTTTCAGACTTCTAGTTACTTGTTACAGTATAATCTAGTAGCATTCTGCTTGTCAATTTCATCAACCTTTGTTTTTTTATCTTCAAGGAACATTGTGGTTTGTTAGCATTTCTTTCTTCACCATGATCTCTTTGCACGTGACTTTGTTGGATAAACTAAGAAAGTTCCTTGGTCTTATGATGAATAATATAGACTGACTTTACCAGAACAAGAAATGTGTTGCAATCTAATGCATATCTTGTTTTGCAGCCTCAATGAAGACATATGTCAAAGGAGGAGACAGAGCTGGAAGATCATCTTTCTTACAAGTCAAAATTGCTGGAAATGGTATTCATTGACCGGATTTTTTTGGATGTTCACCAGTGAGCATTTATTGACTAAATTTTGGAGTTGATATCTCTTAAATGGCTAACTATGTAAATGACTTTACACTCATTGTTGGTTTATCTCTAAATTCTCTTTTCATTTTTGCAAAGATAGAAACAGAAATGGCTAAAGGTTTGTAATGCATGTCTTTGGGTGGTTTGCTGGGTAGTTCCCCTTGAAGTGGGGAATTTTGACACCTTAATCATCCCATTCAATTGAGTCAAGTGACTGAGGGGCTAAGTTGGTTGGTGGACTTTTTTTTGACACATTTATCGAGATTGGTGGGAGCTTGGTTGCCAAAGTCTTGAAGTTCTCTATTGGTATGCTGAGCATGTTCCTTTGGTCGGAATGACGTTTGTTCTTCTTGAGCAGTTTCAATAAGAGGTGCTGGGTTGGTACCTTTTTATGTGGGCAGAATGGGATCTTGTTTGGCCCAAGTGCTCAGCATTATGTCCAACAAATCATGGGTACGTCCATAAGCCCAGGCCCAAAAAGGGATCATTGGGCTTCAAGTCATATTTGGGCTTTCTGGTTTCTTGTGGTAGTCCCCTCCAATCATGTCATTTAATAGTTTGATCTTAATAAAGTATTTTAGAGGCTTGGGAGATTATTTCTCGAGGAGAGGTGAGATGATCACTTTGAGAGGGCATTGGTAATTCTCTCATAGGCATAGAAGACAGATGTGGGTGATGCAATATGCTTTAGTTTTCAAGAAAAAGCATGTAAAGTTGTGTTGGCTTTGTTTTCAAAGCAGGGTAAAGTTACTCTAATTTTTGGGTAAATTAGGGTAAATTATAATTTATTCCATGTGAGTTGGCCATATCACGATTTAGTTTGCAAAATATTAATTGCTATATTTAATTCTTAAAGTTTGGACTAAAATGAAATCATTAGGGTCTAATCCAAATTTAACATTTTTTTCACGTGTGGATGTAAGAAATTTTATAGGACTTAAGCTTAATGGCAATGACCACATGTAAAAAGAAAATTCCATTCTCCAACTTTTTATCACAACGTTGAAAAAAAAAACAAAAAACGAAAGTGAAAAAAAAAAAAAAAAAAAAAAAAAAAAAAAAACAAGGAGAAGATGAACTCGGAGTGGAGATTGAGATTCGATGAAAAACGATTGGATTTTTGACAAGATTTTAAAACATGTGGAATTTTGATCTGGCCAAGAAAAGAGAGCATGAAACCCCACACAAATGTAAGCTTTGACGTCTTTTCTAGACTTTGTTAATGGTTCGATGGCTTCTTTGCTAGTGGCGCCTTTGGTGATTAGAGGTAGGAGTAGGGATGACAATGGCGTAGGTCGAGTCGACGAATGGAGTCTTCACTCCTGCTCCACTTGGCTTTGTCTTACCCAGTCCCCGCCGCTCCTTCCCTCAAAATTTTACTTTGTGCTAATCTGTATACCCCACCCCACACCTATTAACATTTTTTTTATTATTATAAAAGTTGTTTCATTAATATAAATATATTTGAAATTACAATTAAATTTATTATATCAAATCAAACTAATTTTTAGTAATGATTGAATAATATTATCCAAAGTATTTAATAAGAAATATCACAATAAAAAAACTCTCAATATTCATGCATTTAAATATTTAGTAATACAAACTAAGTTTTTTTTAACACTAATAGAGCGGAATAGGGCGGGGCTAAAAAGCCTAAACCCAGCCTCGGCTAGCCCTGGGGTGTGGGGAAATAATTTTGCCCCATCCTCACCGTACCACCTTTGTGGGTTGGGGAAAACCCGTGCGGGGTGAAACAAAGTGGGGAGGGGGAGATTTACCACCCTAGACAGGAGGCTCAACTCTTCAAATGTGGGTGCTAGGTTTTTCATTAGTTGATTTTTTTGTCCCTTGATATTTTGGTAGATGAAGTGGAAGGATTGGGACTTTGGATGATGGCGATTGAACTACAAGGCTCTCAACCATTAGACCAAGAATTTTGAAAACCTGTTAGCTAATGGAGTTGGAAAATCCTTGATGGTGTAAGGGATTGATGTAGGAGGCGACCGTTGAGCTACAAGAGTTTAAGTAGTTTCATTTTAGGTATTTAAAGGGAATGATCATGTGTTGCATGTCTTATTTATTGGTTAGAGAAATTTTGGCATTGGAGGGTGTAAAAGAGGGACTATTTGCGCCAAATTCTCAAAATGAATTACTTTCTTAGTTGTAGCTTATATGACTTTTACACCTACACTAACCACTTTAATGATATTTATAAAATGTGGTTGGATTGGAAAGGTATATTGCAGTTTTATTATGGCAAATAAGCTCCATAGTATCCAAGAAGAAAACATTGCATTGAAAAGGCTAGAGATGTAATTCTACACTTAGTTTGTTTCGTTGTAAAATGTTTTTAGTTGAAAACATTTTCAAGTGTTTGTTGTGACCTAAAATGAAAAAAATAGTCTTATATCACAACCCATCAGTCACCACCATCGGTTCAACTCAAGAAAACCCATCCACCCACAAGATTTGCACAAGATTACCCGTCAAATTGGCACAAGATGACCCAACCACCCACAAAATCAGACCTAACCACAATTGGTGTTGATTGCAAAGCCCCAGTGTTGCTGATCTCAAAGCTCTAGTGTTGCCGGCATAAGAAATCTCCTCTGTGTGGGGTGGGCTCGATTGTGGCTAGCATAGCCATTGACGACTTCTTCATTTAGAAAGAAACAAATTGGGGGGGGGGGGGGGTGGGGGGCAGGGAACAATTTGGAAAATGTTATACGAAAAATAAAGTTCTTTTTTTTTTTTAGAAGGTACGGGAAATAATGTTAGAGCATTCACAGCAGTGGTGCTATATAGCTATAATGCTATTTTTTTTAACTCAAAATCACAAAAAACGTCACGCAGCAGTGGAGCTAAATCTAAAAGATTTAGCTCCACAGCTACAGTACACATCTATCTTTAGATGTGTACTGTAGCACACAGGTAAATTTTTTTTTTTTTTTTATTACATTTCTCTCACTCCTCTTATTAAATAATCTTTTCCCATTCTCTCATTCTCTCTCCGGCTTCTCTCTTTCTTCTTTCTTCCTCAATTTTTTTCTCTCTAGCTTGCCGGCCACTCGCTCAGCTCCCTCATCCTTCAACTCGTCGGCCATTCCCTTAGCTCGCCGGCTACTCGCTCAGCTTAGCTCCCTCATCCCTCAGCTCACCGGCCACTCGCTCAGCTCGCTAGCCACTCCCTCATCCCTCAGCTCACCGGCCACTCCCTCATCGCCGAACTGTTCCGCCGACCAAGCTCGCCGACCCACCCCAAGCCCCATCGCCCAATCTGTGCCTTTCTCTCTCTCAGTCACTCTCACCTTTCTCGACCAACCCAGCTTGCCGACCCAAGCCTCCGCCTCAGCCGCAAGCCACCGCTGCCGCCCATCTCTCTTTTCTCCTTGCTGTGATTGAGTTTTTTTTTATTTTTTTATTATGTATTTTCATATGGGTTTGGTGGCTGTGGTGGTGGTGGTTGATTTTGGCTATGGTAGTGGTGGTGGATGATTTTGTCAGTGGGTTTGTGGATATTGGTTGTGGTGGTGGAGGATGATTTTGGTTTTGACAGTGGGTTTTTGGCTTTGGCAGTAGCTTGTTCCTTGGTTTTTTTTTTTTTTTTTTTTTTTTTTTTTTTTTTTTTTTTTTTTTTTTTTTTCTATGTTGTATTGTGGTTGCCAAAGTAGAGTGGTATTTGTGGCCGGTGGTGGTGGTGGTGGTGGTGGTGGGTGTGGCGGGTAGAGTGGTTGTTTTTTTAGTAGGATATATTATTTGTTGTTATATTATTTTATTGTGTTGAAAGTTAAAATAGATCAACTGCTGCAGCATGTGTGTAGGTCAAATAGATAAAGTAGCTTTTTGTGTAGCTAAATTACTAAAATTTTGCCTCCACTGCTGTGAATGCTCTTAGTAAAACATTTTACAAAAGATATTCCGGTCAATAAAAATCATATTTAGGTTTGACCAGATTTTATACTGAAACAAACATATAAAAATGACGGAAAACATTTTACAAGCAAACAAAGAGAGCTATAGTTTGATGTAATTGTAGAATATCACTCCTTACCAATCTGCTCTAGTTCAGAGACCACAATAGAGAGGAGAGAGATTTGCTTCTAGTAAAACATTACTCCATTTATGTTTTTTATTATTATTATTTTTTTTAATTCCATAAATTTTTTACTTTTATCAACACAGAGATTTAGAAATTAAAAAAAAAAAAATCTTTTTTGAGAAACTTGTATTTGAAACAATTAAAGATAAATTTTTTTTTTTTGCCAAGGCACTCTATGAGGCCATGGGCAATTGACATGTAGGACTTTTTGCTGCGTGGTGGTGACCCAACCCTAAAAGGCTGAAACTCCACATTTTAATCCAGTTAGTGCAAGGAATACGTACTCATTTCAAATTTGACTCCATATAGAGATATGAAGGGAAAATTCTTAAGTACTCCCGGAGTATAGAAAATGGGTGCTCTCTCATCTCACATTCATGGTGGACCCCGCCATAAATGTGAGAGAAGAGAGCACAATTTTCCATACTCTGGGAGTGACGGCAGGAAAGTTCCTGGGGTTCATGGTGTCTCAAAGGGGTATTGAGGCCAACCCAGACAAGATTTGGGCCATAATGGAGATGGCACCCCCAAGGAATATCAAAGAAGTCCAAAGCCTCAACGGAAAAATAGCGGCACTCAATAGGTTCGTGTCAAGGGCGACGGATAAGTATCTACCATTCTTCCACACGCTAAAGAAGTCTTTTGAATGGACGACCGAATGTCAGCAGGCATTCGAAGATCTAAAGGCCTATCTCTCATCCTTTCCATTGCTCAGTCCTTCCCAACCCGGGGAAGAGCTGTTCCTCTACTTAGCAGTATCCTCGACGGCCGTCAGTGCAGCGTTAGTTAGAGATGAAGACAGGATACAGAAGCTCGTGTACTACACGAGTCGTGCGCTCTGAGGAGCAGAAGAAAGATACCCACCAATGGAGAAACTTGCCTTCGCCTTAGTTACTGTGGCCCACAAGCTCAAGCCCTATTTTCAAGCTCACACAGTGGTCTTCCTGACGGACAAACCCCTATGGAGAGCGATGAATAATCCTGAAGCTGCTGGACTGGTGGAGTTATGGGCAATCGAATTAAGCGAATTCGACATACAATATCGCCCTCACACTGCCATCAAGGGATAGGCGATTGCCGACTTCATTGCAGAATTCACCAACGTAGAAGGACAGGGGGCAGAACAGATCCCACTATGGAGCATCCACACAGACGGATCCTCTAATAAGCAAGCTGGTGGAGTCGGCGTAATACTCCATAGCCCGGTAGGAGATAAGATTGAATGCATGGTCTGTCTGGACTTCCCTACAACGAACAATGAAACAGAGTATGAAGCCTTAGTAGTAGGGCTGGACCTCGCCATGGCCGCAGGAGCTGAAAATTTGGCCCTCTACTACGATTCCTAAGTAGTGATCAGTCAGGTCAACGGAGAATACAACTGTAGGAGTGAACGGATAAAGAAGTATCTAGAACAGGTGAAGGACCGAGTCAACAATCTACAAGCAAAGTTCATTCAAATCCCAAGGGAGGAGAACGAACATGCAGATTGGCTCGCTAAAGCTACGTCAGCAAAAAATATGGTCATCCTCAGTCAGGTACTATCTTTCGTCCAAGTTTCACCACTAATAGACTGTGTCAGCATATAGGAGGTTGGATTGGAAAGTTGTTGGATAACACCAATAGTATCCTACCTGAAGGAGGGGTCGCTGCTAGAAGAGAAGGAGGTTGCCAGAAAATTAAAAGTCCAAGCTGCTTGCTTCGTCCTAATTAGAGGCGTCCTCTATAAAAGAGGATTCTCTCGACCCTACCTAAGGTGTCTCAGCCCCGAAGAAATAGATTATGTTATGAGAGAAGTTCATGAAGGAATTTGCGGGAATCACTCGGGATCGCGCTCATTAGTATAGAAGCTAATCAGGGTAGGATATTATTGGTCAACCATGCAGAAAGACGCCCATGCATATGTGAAGGCTTGAGATAAATGTCAAAGATTTGGCAACCTCATTAGGCAACTAATAGAGGAACTTACCCCTATGACGGCCCTGTGGCCATTCGCTCAATGGGGGTTAGATATCATGGGTCCATTCCCAACAGCAGCAAGACAGCTAAAGTTCCTAGTGGTCGGCATTAACTGCTTCACTAAATGGGTGGAAACGGAAGCCTTGGCCACTATTACAAAGAAGAATATACGAGGTTTTGTATGGAGGAACATCATATACAGGTATGGCATACCCAGAGTACTCGTCTCAGATAATGGGAAACAATTTGACAACAATGCGTTCAAGGACTTCTGCTCGGAGCTAGGTATCAAGAATCATTACTCATCACCCGCCCACCCACAGGCCAACGGGCAAGTTGAGGTGACAAACCGATCCTTGCTCAAAATCATCAAAACCTGGCTCGAGGGGGCAAAGGGTATTTGGCTCGAGGAGTTGCCAAGTGTTTTGTGGGCATACAGGACAACGGTGCGGACACCTATAGGAGAAACCCTGTTTTAATTAGCATACGAGAGTGAGGCAGTCATCTCGGCAGAAGTAGGACTTACGAGCTACAAGGTGGGGAACCACGACGAAAGCAAGCACGATGAAACTATGCGCCTAAAGCTTGACCTGGTGGACGAAGTGAGGGCAATGGCCGAGCAAAGATTAGCACGGTATCAAAATCTCATGGCCAAGCACTACAACTCCAAGGTCAGACACAGGGACTTCCATGTAGGAAATCTTGTCTTAAAAAAGGTAATGGGCGCTACAAGAGATGCCTCCCAGGGAAAGCTCGGACCTAACTGGGAAGGACCATATAGAGTGGCATCATGGCATAGGAAAGGAACCTACCACCTGGAGACGCCGGACGGGCAGAAGTTGCACCACCCATAAAACACAGAACATCTAAAGAAGTAATACTAGTAAACCAATAGCCTAAAACAAGCAACGACACTCCTCATTTCCAATTTATTTCTTTCTAGTTTAGTTTTTATTATTAACATTCTAAGCCCAAAGGGCAAGTTTTTATTATTATTATTTTTTAGAACAATTTCTATGCATGAATTACCATTATAATAAGAGGAGTTATTCAGAATTGACTGGGTATATTTTCTACAAAATCATCGAGTCCACAAAGTGGACGGGGTCTATCATTAAATAGACAAAATCATCAAGTCCATTGAGTGGACGGGGTCTATCATTAAATAGACAAAATCATCAAGTCCACAGAGTGGACGGGGTCTATCATTAAATAGACAAAATAATCAAGTCCACAATGTGGACGGAGTCTAGCATTAAATAGACAAATTCATTATCCATAAAGTGGACGGGGTCTATTATTAATAGAAGAATTCACAAAGTTCGCAATGTGGACGGGGTCTATTAACTCATTCAGTCCATAAAGTGGATGGGTCCATTATTAATAAAACAAGTTCATCAAGTCCATAAAATGGACGGGTCCACTATTAGATAAATAGGTCCGACAAATGAACGGATCTCTTTAAAACCATCATTCCGTAATATGGACGGATCTTCTATACAGAAATTCTATCCATTAAGTGAACGGTTGTGTTGCTAAATAGTTCATTAATCTATTCACTAAGTGGACGGGTCAATAAGTGGACGGGCCCACCCTGAAAAATATTAAATAGTTCACATAGTGGATGGATCCAAAAATTCATTGAATTGACATAATCTCATTAAAAGAATGGTAACCAGAACCACACAAAGGACGGAGTCAACATTACAAATCCACAATGTGGATGAAGTCATTCACATCTATAAATTAAACAGATCCATTCACAAAAATAAAATAGACAACATGGTTAAAGATGAAACCCATGAAGGGGAAAAGTTTATGATGAAGGTTATGTGAAACATTTAAATGTTCTCCAAGACCATTAAAAAAAAAAAAAAAAAAAAAAAAAAAAAAAAAAAAAAAAAAAAAAAAAAAAACTAAGGATGGGAGATATGTTTGACATTTTCCTGAACAACATTCTCAGGCTGATGGGCATCACCATCAATGGTCTGAGCTTGGCCTTGAGGAGGAGCTGACTCTCCATCACCAACTTCATTGTCAGCAAAGAGGCCTTCCGTGCTATCAGAGGCGACGGGCTATGCAGTGGTTTGGGCTTGGTTGTCAATACTTAGCATTGAGAAATTGAGGTTAGGATAAGCTTTCTTGGCCTGACAGACAACATCATCAAATCCGTCTGCATAAGAACCCGCAAGCTTCTTAATGAGGGCGTCGGAGTCACGATACTCGCGGACCACTGCTTCCTTTGCCTGACAGAGTTGATCCTTAGCGTCCTTAATCTCTTTCTCTTTCTTCTCCAAGACCTTCTTTAGGATCTCTGTATAATCCTCAAGCTTTTTCCTGGACTGCTTCGACATAGTAAATTTCTTGCCCATGCCAACCTTCCAAGCCTTGAGACCAATCAACTCATCCTCCGTCTCGTTGGCCTTCTTCCTAACATGGTCTAGCGCCGTCTCATGGTTCAGGCACTGTCCCATGAGCCCCTTCATCATAACCATGGCCTGAAAAATGAAAATGAATTAGTTTCAAACAAACAAAGAGTTATAGACGGATGAAAAGTGGACGGGCAAGATTACCTGAGCAATACTAAACAGCCCCGTTTCCCCCATCGCCTCTGTCGAATGGTTACTTAAGTCCTCATAATCTTCAGAGGTTATGATGGACCAAAGCCTCTCCAAGGCATGTTTGGAGTCCTTTCGGAGGAGGGCGAGAGGCTTCTCCTATTAGGTGGACAGACCCTTCATCAAGCCTTTCCCTGCTCCATGCTTTCCAAGGGTGATGGTCTTCACACCTTCAACCTCCAACCCCACGACGGGCTCCAAAACAGTCTTTGGCCTTTTTTATGCATGGTTCTGCTTTGGTGGCACCTTCCTTTTGGTAGATGGATTGTTTTGATTCGTCCCTTTAAACGTCTGACCTCCCTCTTCCTTCGTTTTGGCCGCTTGTGACCTAATCATGGCTGTTTTCTTGGCAGCATCCATTTCTACATAAAAGAAGACGAAAGGTTAGGGTGAAATAGTAAAAACCAGGAAACCTAAAAGGAAGGTCGAAGGACTTATATAGACGGACTTGAGTGTCGTAACAACAGGCAACTTGAGTTAGTTTTGGCCTGTCACAGTACCAGTAGATAGTATCTAAAGTCACCAACTTTGCCCACGTCCTCTCCTCAAGTTTTGTTTTGGCAAAAATTCTTTCCAAAAAGCTCCATTGCTCAAGTGTAACTTGTGGATGCTCCCGAACTACAAAAAGAGGACGGTTAAAGAAATTTGGAGAATTAAAGAGAATGGTAATTTACAAGACTCATACGCCATATGACGGGTGCATACTAGACGGATCTATTATGCCCCAGGTAGTGTCGACGGGCATGTGCTCTGTGTCCCCTGGATGGCACATCCATTCATTCCCCTCAAGGAAGAAGTATCGGCTCTTCCAATTCCTATTTGAGTCCGGGGTCTCGTATACGAGCCTCAACAACGGACTCCTAGGTATAAAGCTATACATGCCCTTTGACTTGATTATTTCATTTGGAGGGTGGCAATGAAGGAATTCTCGCACCATTAGTCATTGCCCCGTACAGGACCTCCACTCCTAGGAAGACCCTCCAAGCATTTGGGGATCTTTGATTGACGGCCAGACCTAGGTGTTTGAGTAGCTTACGGTGAAAGGAATTTAGGGGAAACCTGAGCCCTGCCTTTAGCATTTGCTCATACACCCTGACACCCTTCACTCCTTCATAGTAACACTTCTCCGAGTCATGTGGTAGACGGATGGGGATGTTATCTGGTATTTAGAATTTGGCCCTAAGTGTCTTGAAATGTGGCTCTTTGATTGTGCAATTAAAATCATTCACCGTCCACATGAGTAGCATGATGAACTCCCTAAGTCCATCAGGACCCACGATGGACTGAATTGGGGGCTTAGCATCGATTAGACCGTCACTGGAATCCTCAGGTCCATCCATCTCCAAACCCTCATCTCTTGAGGATGGAGAAGAAGATGACGGACTTCTCTCTTCACTTGGACCATCATGATTTTCATGACCTAACGGGTACACTTCCTCGTAGCCCGTCTCGTCATGGACAAATGACTCGTTACTTGACGCACTAGACATAACATACATATGACGGTAAGACCTAAGACTGATGGGTTTACAGCTGACGACGGTAGCACAAAATCTGAGAAAACGAAGTACAACAAAAAAGAAATTTTTTCTTCTAAGTGGAAGGAGGAGAATACTCACCAAGATTGGAAGACGAACGATAAAAGAGCGTTGGTGACGAATGCAACAATTGGACGACTTTGTTTGTCTGGAAAAGATGACGGAGGCACTCTGATCACTGATTTCAACAGAAAAGTAAAGAAATGGGAGAAGGAGAGTTTGGCTTATATAGAGAGACAACACGGAAGACGAAAGGACGTTTCGATCTAAGAGAATGGCCAGTCGTTGAACGCCACGTATTCGGTGTCATAAATGATTTCAAGCCAGCCTGTCAGGATCAAATGTATTTCCTAAAGGATCAAATTAAACCGTTACCCCACGGGTCCTTCCACTAAAAGATCATGGACCCATGGGGAGAAGGGGGCAATTGAAGAAGGAGAAAATAAACGATGACGGATCCATGAAGGGGACTTGACGGTGCTGGATAGATCGTCTCATACTGAACGGATGCTGTGTTGATGGATATAGGGTGGACGGATCAAAGGACCACGTGACACTTCACTGGTCATTACATGATTTCCAAGAAACTCTAAATGGAAACAACTTGCGTCTCACAATTAATCCTAGTCCATCGAGTCCCAATAGAAATAGAATTCTAACCCAAGAAGGATTCTAGAATATGCGCGCATTAATGAAGATCTTTCCTATAAGGAAAAGACTTGTTACGCAAGTAAGAGAGTTTGATTCTACACTACTATAAAAACCCAAGAACTCTCAGAAAAAGGTACGCATAATTCATCCCAGCTCTGGCACTCTAGAGTTGTAGAAAAAGGTTTACTGACTTAACCTTCGGAGGTTCCTTGGCCGGTACCACACCGGTATCCTCTTAGGGTTTTCTCTTTGTGTTGTGAAGGGATCGTTTCAAGCGTACGGGGACTGTGTGGCTTACTGTTGATTTTTCGGCATCATCAAAAACCATTACAGATGATTGGCTTGAAACTACTTTTACTTGAAAATTTGTCAATCAGCAGCAGACTTTTGAATGAAATTAAGATATGTCATCAACAGCTTAAGAGCTTTACGTTGCTTAACTGTGAAGAACTTGTGAAGGCCGAGATTGAGGCTCTAAAGCTAATTGCATTCGATTATAAGATACGTCCAGGAACTTTCTTTCCAGTGATTACCTTGCTATGCTCGAGTTGAGCCAATTCAAAGCTTTCATTGTGTGTAGATTCTCCCACAAGTGATGAGTGGTTCATGAATTTGAAGAACTTTTGGGGTTATTTTGGCCATTGCAAAATGTTGTCGTTAATTTCAGATGATGAGGTATTTCGTTTTTAGAATTTCATTCATTATGCATATTATCTATATATATATATATATATATAACCGAAACTTTTGAAGCTCCCGCAATTTTTCACGTCAGCACAATATTAAAAAAAAAAATCATAAAAAAAAAACTTTTCTAAAACCCAAAAAAAATACTTAAACGCAAAATCAGAGGAACCCTACGCCTCCTTCCTACAAAACACGCCTCTACCTTCTCCTTCCTCCAAAATGCAGACCACGCTCTGCTGTTCCCCCACACGGAAATCACAACTCAACAGCTCCACCTTTTTTCGGCACCACCTTTCTACGGTTCTATATTTGTTGGCCCTACCATTTGATTATCTCTTCAGCCCTCAAGTATACTCATCCAAAACCTTCTTCTCTTTAACTACTTCACCCCTTCCTAACGCAGACCTCTGGGTTTCATCCTCTGAGTTTCAAACTCTGGGTTTAATCCTCTCTATCATTCTCTCTAAGGTATTAGCCTAAATTGCCGACTCTTCCAAAGAAAGTAACTCTTTTCTCTCTTTACGATTAAATCTGTTAGTACGAATCGCTTCAAATATCTGGGTAGAGGCGTGTTTTGGAGGAAGGAGCGTAGGGTTCCTCTGATTTTGCGTTTAAGTATTTTTTTTGGGTTTTAGAAATTTTTTTTTTTTTTTTTTTTAAATATTGTGCTGATTTTTTTTGTTTATGATTTTTTTTATTATCGTTTGTGCATGTATTTGAAACAATTGTTGTGCCTGTTCAAATACAACACTTTTAATTATAAAAATATAATATTTATTTGTAAAGTAAAGAAAAAACAAAGATCAGAAACCATCTGCACGATCTGCTTGATATAAAATAAAGAAAAAACAAAGATCAGAAACAAAGATCACACCGTCTACTTGATATAAAGCTTCCGAAGTATTTTCACAATCAAACAAACTTAACCAAATTGAGCATCTGTTTGGGCGTTGAGGAAAAAAACAACAGTGAAGCAAAAGTAAATGGAAGCACAATCAATTGTGAATTGTGAATTTTGCTTTGTTAATTTGCCAATTGTGAATTACTTTATGTTATTTCTACTAAGATTTTTCTATGGTATTCTATTTTATTTCACTTTTGTTGCAGGTGCTTGCATTTTTCTTTTTTCTTTTTTTCATGTTTGTAGCTAAACATGATTAAGGAGGGGTTACATATGATTCTTTGTACTACAAGACGAGGACAGTCAGGTATTTACCTTTCATTTATTATGTACTGTTTCTTGCATATTTATTAATAATATGTTTGTTTTTGTATTTGTAGTTTTAGCTGTGTATCTGTACTGGCTGTCATTCTGTTTGATATATATATATATATATATTAAAAAAATTTTGATATTGTTAATTGTCATAGATGTTTTTTTACCTCCAAAACCCGATCCCCAAACCACCAATCTCCACTTTTGAGAGAAAATGCAAACCCCTTCACCTTCCTCCACCGTTACCCTTCTTCTTCTTCCAAAACAAAGACCCACAGCCAAACCCGCTCCCCAAACCACCATTCTCCACCTTTGTGGCATGGAATCAATTTTTTTTTAATGATTGGGAAGAGCACCAATCTATCTGTAACCAAAAGAAAAGGAGAATTAAATCATGCGGATGGTTTCTAATCTTTTTTTTTTTCTTTACTTTATAAATAAATATTATATTTTTATAATTAAAAGTGCTGTATTTGAAACAGTGCTATATTTGAACAAGCACAACAATTGTTTCAAATACATGCACAAACGATTACACCAGAAGCACTTGAAAGCGTAAAGGCTGCCCTTGCAAGCAGTGAGATTGAGCACAAAGCAGAAACCAAGAAGAATGTAGTTCCTCGCAAAGCTGCTGGCCAAGCTTGGGAGGACCCGACACTAGCAGATTGGCCAAAAAGTACAAACTATTTCTCCCTTCTCTTATTAACTATGTGTTGGTACTTAATTTATATGATACTAAGGCCAGATCTGCTAGTCTATAATGGGTGCATGCTAATATTCATAATTTTCTAACCGATTTTTTTTTCACAAATTTTTATAAAACTCAATTCCTTCAACTACCAGGTCTTACTCATGTTACCCTTTTATAACATTTGGTCTGATTCTCTTATGATGATACTATGATAGTAACGTAAGAATTTAATAGTAAATTTTTTTTTTGTCTTGATTCTAAGAAAAAAAATAAAGTTACCATGTCTGATTTTTATTTTATATAAATTGACGAAGTTTGTTTGATTGAACTTGGATCAGTTGAAGGTTTTTTCACTAATTCAGTTTGCTGTGTATGTGCTATACTCAATTTTCTTTACCGAATTTAATGTGAAAGAAAAATGTTTTCTTACATGGTCTTGACATTGATTTGACTTAATTTATATTCAATTTATTTTCCATTTTTAAATTATTCAATCAAGCTCACAAATTACAATTCAAACCCTGATATTAATTTCACTTACAAATGAACATGAATTTGCTATGGCTGACAACTATGAAGACTTATTAGGAAAAAGAAAAAGTTCAACTATTTAGTTAGAATTCTTTTTTATCATTGGTTGTGTAATACTCCATTTTCAGTATTACATAACTAGCATTGCATATAATTCTTCTTTCTCTTTTGTCTTAATTTAAGTATTTTTTGTTTTGTTTTTGTTTTTGTTTTTGCAGAGTTTCCATGTCTTCTTCTTCTTCCTTTGGATTGGATTTCTGGTATTGGACTTTATTTTTCCCTTTTTCTTTGTATGCAATTTTAATTGGATTTTAGCAATTATGTTTTTGGTCTCTGCAATGAAAATAGTTGGTTTAAGATATCTAAAGATGACAAGAATTATCTGCAAAGTTGTTAAGTTTGTTTAATTCTTCATATTATTTTTTTTCCTATAAAGTTTTTTTTTTCCCCAAATCGTCACCATTAGCAATTCATTACTATTTTTTTTTCTCAAAGTCATAATACATTTAGCGTTAATTTTGTGATTTTTCTTGGGTTGTCCTTGATTAATTTAGTTGAATCTTTGAATTGAACAGTGATTTTTCCTGTTACATTTGTAGTTTTGCATTGATTTATGACTATTATGCTACTATTTTATAGTTGAGTATGGATAATTTTAATAATGTTCACTTCATTAAGTGTTGTTTCTTTTACATGTACACAAGGTGTTTGATGAAATTTCTTATGAGTTCTAGAAGCCATAATACATGGAGAGTCGTAAGGAGGAAGATAGGTAAGAAATGTGATGCTCTATTGTTGATCTAATCAAGGTAAGCTGTGTTTGATTCTTATTACTATCTATCAATTAAAAATTTATTGTATATAAATGTTTTTTTAACAAGGGGTTGCTGATATTTCCTAGAGGTATGAAAGGTTTGATTTAGCTTTGACAAAAAGTAGATAACTCAATTCAATTATGATCCCGCTTTCATGGAGGAAATGAGGACAAGAAGACAAACATCTCATGAGTTTCACATACGCAATTGCAGAACCAGTTCATAAACCATAGAAATATGAAATATGCAAATGGACAAATGTCCATGTACAATGATAGATTTGCTAAGAAGTGTTCATAAAAGAAATATTCAACTTGTGGTGGTGTTCATAAAAGTGACGTTCAACTAGCATTAATAACACCTACTCTTCTAAGTTTATGAAATTTTACATGTATTACTTTTGTGATCTTCTGAATTTATGTTGTTTTAGGTTTCTACAAGTTTTGTGTTAATTTTTATTTTTATGTGAACTTTTATTTTGAACCAATTGTTTTTATTTTCATATATTTTCAAGTCAATACCCTGAACAAAATAAATATATTTAATTTCTATTTAACTATCCCGTGCATTGCACGGGTTAGCGACTAGTGTGGGTTAATTCTGTTCTATTATATCTATAATTAATATACTAGTTATTCATCTCTAATACTCGCAAATAACATTCTTTTCTGTTTGTGATTTCTTTTATACTCGCAAGAGTTGAGGAATAGCTTACTTCCTCCATTGTTAGATCTCAAGCATCTACAAGTTTAATTGATGTCACTATCAAGAGGCTTATTACCAGAGTTGCTGGAGAGCTTGCTTTGTCTTTCACCTTATGTGGAGACCATGCTTATTACTTTGAAAAATGAACCAAGTTCCCTAATGGTAAGCAGTTTTTATTAATTACTCAAATGAATTGGACACCTTATTTTTCTGTTAATTTGAATGTTGTCAATTGTTTTGTAGCCGAATATTTCATATACTCATTTTAAAATAGTAGGATTTACTCTATATACATACATATATATATATATATATATATATAATATAATATAATATAATCCTTCTAATTGCTAAACCATTTAAAGGAAACATAATATTAACCATCCAAAAGGTCATGACTATGTTGAATAAAATAAAAAACCACCAAGAAGTTTTCTTCCTAGTTAGACCAATATAAAATTTTCAAAGCATCAAGTTGGTTAGAATGAAATAACATCTCTATATCTAGGATTGTAAATGAACTAAATTGTTTATAAACAACTAGCTCGAGCTTGGCTCAAAAAAAAAAAAAAAAAAGGTTGTTTATGTTCGTTTGTTTAGGAAATAAGCCAAGCTCAAGCATTAAGTTTAGGCTCGATTATTAAACAAGCTAAGCTCAAACAAAATAATGTGTACATGAACAAGCTCGTAAACATGAGAGCTCGATTTAACTATATTTAATATTATCTTTTTATACGTATACTTGTCTAAAATTGTATTTATATAGAATTGAAATTGGATTGTATAAGTTTGTCAATAGGATCATATGATATTAAATTATTATTTGTAACCTATTAATTAATGATATAAATAGTCTATTCATAGTCAAAATTCATAAAATTATGTAAAGGTAAAACATTTTAGTCATGATTTCACATTATATAGGAAAAAAATAAGTTAATTAAGTAGCTCGTGAATAAGGTCGAGCTCACTCGACAAGAAAATGAGCCAAACTTGAATATAAAATCTTGTTTGATAATAAGTTTGAGCTCAGCTCATGTTCGAAAAAAATGAAATGAACAAGTTTGAACATTTAATATTTGGCTTGGCTTGTTTATAGCCCTATTTATATCTTTGGGTGTGATAAAAAGCTTAGAGCATTTGTCTATAGGCTCTATACCCTAAACTTTTGTAATAAAACTCATTAAAAATCCTTGCATTTGTTAATATCTAAAAATTTTATTGAGACTTTGATGGGGAAAAAAATCCAAGTGTTAACATAATGTGTTTCAAAAGTATCATTGATCCTTAGCTCACCAAGTGTATTTTTTTGGTAATTAAAGAAAAACAAAATCCACTCTTTATTTTTTTATTAAAAGAAAAAAAAAAAATCTACTCATGAACAGCATAGATCGAAACCCAATAGCCCTTCAGGTTCCAGCTTCACCTGACATTGATTACCGATTTTTGGCTTTTTTTTTTTTTTTTTTTTTTTGGCTATCCAAAAGTGAGGAAAAACTTATGAATGGTTGGCAACTCAAGACTGTACAAATTCTTGGCTAGGAAAAAATTATGTTGGCTAGAATGCTGCTAATCTCTTCCATCCTTCCCCGTGTGGTTCACCTGTTCCACTGAAAACTCTAATTTGTTGAAGCGGAGCATAGTGTGCTTTAGGCACCAAAGCACTGAGCAAGAAAAGTCTCTACTTTTGTTTCAGTTTATTCACTGATTTGAAGCACTTGTTTTCTTATTAATTTTAGGGGCGGCGGCATTCTTGAATGAAGTCTATCCAAACCTCAAATTAGCATAGATCTTGACATCGATAACAGATTTTTTTTTTCGAATGAGATATTAGAAAATTAAGTAAATTGTTTTCTTTGCAATTATAACCAGTAAACAATGGATTTTACTATTTTTGATGTAAAAGTAGAAGAAAATATTGCTTTACAGTAGAGTTTCTTCCTCTTCTTTCTTGGACGGTTTCGTACAAATTTTTTATATTACATTAGAAACTGACTATTGGACGTTTGACCTTGGCATTAAAGCCGGACAAAAATCTTCATAAATTTTGGGGTAAAATACTCTGACATCCTATAAACTTTCGAGTAATTTCATTCACACCACTTAAATTTTTATTTTAACTAACTCAGAACGTAAATTTTAGCACAGTAAAAAATAAACCCCTTAACTTTTATTTTAGCCAATAAAAAGAATTTTTATGATGTCGCAATAAAACCCCTACATTATCATTACTTTTTAATGATTTGGTGCAAATAAAAGAGTTTAAATTGGCCACACACAAAAAAAGTTAAAAGGATCTTCTTACTACAGTATGAAGGTTTATATACTAAATATGCGAAAGAAAAAGTTAAGGAGTCTATTTGCTATAAGATCAAAATTTATATACTAAATTGACTAAAATAAAAGTTAAAGTTTCAGGGTATATTTTTCCTAAAATTTTAAACAAAAGTTCACTTGGAGAAGTAGGAAAATGAACTCCCAAACCTCATCGTTTGTTCAAAATTTATTTATTTTTCTTTAAAAAAAAGAAAAGAAGAAGAAGAAGAAGAGTAGATTGGTATCGCTTCACTAGTTGCTCGAATCATCGAATCATCAAGGAATAAAATCATTAACGGTAAGCACATCGATTAAAAGCAGCATGTGCAGGGTTCAGAATACTATATCAAAATTACATAAAACAAGGGCCATAATAAATGCTCACTCAGATTACGTAAATCAAGGTCCATGCTTCACACTCTTTTGGGGAAAAAAAAAATATAATCCTTGCTATAAAGTCATTGTGGATCTCATCAAACAAAAGAAAAAAGAAAAAAGAAAATCAAAAAACAAAAAAGTCATTGTGGATCTCAATGAGTACACCATTTCAAATCCACCAACGACCTGATAAATTGAATCTTCTTATGTTAAAAATAAGTGATGGCATTAGTTAATATTTTTCACAATTTATTTTATTGTTTTTGATTGTTACTGTATTTGGATTTGATCGGTACATAATAAACGTGATATCAGTATTAAGCCAAAGCAAAAATAAGATACTTTCAATGACAACTTCCTGATTTAATGCATTGTTTATTTCAATATTAAGCTTTATATGAAGATAATTTTTCATATTTTACTATATTTGGTAGTATAAAAAGAAACGGTTCAAATGAAAACTATTTTTTAACTTCCCTTATTTAGCTTGATATTAGATAGAGTTGTTAAAACTGTTTTAACAACTCTATCTTATGCAACTTATTTTAAGGTATCTATCAAACATAGAAAAATGAGATAAGATTTTTAGAAAATATTTTTTAAAAAGTGATTTATTTTCCAAAAAAATGTTAAAGTCGAAAAAAAAAAATAGTATTGATTTCTTTTTTTCCATTTTTAACTTTGGTTATTTTATAAGGAAAGTCAAATGAATATATGGCAAGAATTAATTAGTGGATCATAAAATAGAATACAAAAAATGGATAGAAGATTAGTATTCACTAAGAACACATTTGATACACTGAATAAAGATTACATTAAAAATAGTAATATTCATAAGTTGTTATGGAAAGCTTAGTTGTATAGCTATTATTTAAAAAGAATAGTTATTCATTAAAAAAAAAATTATAATAACTTGGTTGTAATAACTATTTTTCAAATTGAGGAATATTCATTCATTTTTGAAATAGTTGTAATAGCTATTTCTTAGTGTATGTAATAAGTTTTAAAATTAATATATTTCCAAAAATATATATTTTCCTTATAACTTTTACCAGCTTTTCAAACTTATGAATAATAATAGTTATTTTATTACAATATTTTTTATTTACAAAGATTAAAAATGTAAACTATTAAAAATGTGAGGAGGCCCCAAGTTTTCTAATTGGCTATAGAAGTCATGTAGTAGATAAGCGCATAAAGTCAAGAAGACAAAGTGATGCGGATTTGATTTGAGCTGAACAAAATGGAATGCCACCTAATTATTCAAACTTGTGCATTTAAAGTCTTCATAAGAGACAACTTTTGATACCAGTTACGCCAATCAAAGCATCTTTCTTCGCCCATATTTTCTGCTTAACTTCAGGATAAATCAAGAATTTTTCAATCTCTCTTTAGAATTGACAAGCTCTCTTTTCTACTAGGTTCAATTTCCCAGAAAATCAGAATAAAAAAGCACAAAAAAGCCATCTCTATTCTCTTCTATTACTAGTAGTAAAAGAACCACTCTACCACATAGAGCAAAGAAACTTTTCTTGATAATGGTGGTACCACATCCGTTTCAGTCTCAAAGATCTCCAACTTCAAAACGTGCAGCCCAAAACAAAGCCTCAATTTTAATCATTAATGGGTTTGTCTATTTTTGTGGTGTATCCTTGCTTCTTTCTCTGGTTTGGTCCCTATTGTCCATGTTAGACCCTAACCTTAGTCTTGAAACCATCATATCCAAAACAAGGTTCACACACTCTCAGGGCCTCAACCAATGCCATGACCCTCCTGATACTACTTTCTATGATGACCCTAATCTCAGCTACAACATGGAGACACCCATGAAAGACTGGGACAAGAAAAGAAAAGAGTGGCTAAGGCATCACCCCTCGTTCAATGCTGGTGCACACAGGAGAATCCTGATGTTGACTGGATCACAACCGTCCCCATGTAAAAACCCGGTTGGAGATCATTTGCTTTTGAGGATGTTCAAGAACAAAGTTGATTACTGCAGACTTCATGGCTATGACATCTTATACAACAACCTTTTGCTTCATCCTAAAATGAATAGCTATTGGGCCAAGTACCCGGTCATCAAAGCTGCCATGATGGCTCACCCGGAGGCCGAGTGGATCTGGTGGATTGACTCGGATGCAGTGTTCACTGACATGGAGTTCACGGTCCCATTAGAAAAGTACAAAAACCACAACCTGATTGTGGATGGTTGGGAACGTGAGATCTATGAGAAGAAAAGCTGGACAGGTCTCAATGCAGGGGTGTTTTTGATCAGGAATTGCCAATGGTCCATGGACTTCATGCATGTATGGACCAGCATGGGCCCACAGAGCCCTGATTTTTATAAGTGGGGCCAGGTCCAGAAATCAATCTTAAAAGACAAGATGTTTCCTGGGTCAGATGATCAAGCAGCATTGATATATCTTATTCTGAAACAGAATGAAAAATGGGCAGACAAGATATACCTGGAGAATGAGTATGCTCTGAGTGCATACTGGTTGGGAATAGTGGATAAGCTAGACAATTTGACCAGCAGGTACATGAAGATGGAGAGACGGGCGCACAGGTTGAGGCGGCAACATGCTGAGGTGGTGAGTGAGTGCCATGGTGCACTGACAGAGCAGTATCTTAAAGATGCAGGCCAAAATAATAGTACCTGGAGAAGGCCATTTGTTACTCACTTCACTGGGTGCCAACCATGCAATGGAGAACACAATCCTATGTATAAAGGAGATGCTTGTGACAAAGGAATGCAGAAGGCTTTGAATTTCGCAGATAATCAAGTGCTTCGTAGATTTGGTGTCGTGCACCCGGACCTTCTGAATTCAGTTGTGACTCCCCTGGAGCTTGATCTCCCAGCTTGAAAGAACAAGATGGATATTTGCACTTTTTATTGTTTCGTTTTCCTAGGATGTTTGTAATAATGTCGACCACATTATAGGGAAAGATTGTAACATAATTTGTGGTCCATGTTTTTATAGCAGCAAGCAGCATAAGTCACAAAAGCTGTATTGGCATTAGCCTAGCTAGCCAGTTGCAGCAACTACAATTCACACCCAATCAATCAAGAGAGAACATCACTGAACTGTGGTGAAAAGATCTTCGTATACATTTTTATTTTATTTTATTTATATAGGTAAATATTTCATTGATTAATTTCAAAGGGGTGTAGCCCATGTACACAAAATGTATACAAAAGGTACACCAACATTAAGTACAAAAAATACAACTATCAAGCATATTGGCAAGAGAAAAGAGACCAGAAGCATTCACCCACTTAATAAAAGATTTGGGGAATGAAAGCTTTCACATCAAGAACAGAGAGAAAAGAGACCAGAAGCATTCACCCACTTAATAAAAGACTTGGGGAATGAAAGCTTTCACATCAAGAACAGATTTTTCACAACCCTCAAAACTTTGGGCATTTCTCTCTCCAAAGTGCTGCTATACATTATACTATCAGCCACTGTATATTCACATTACTCATCTTTTTTGATGCCTAAAGCACTGCTGTACACTCATCTTGAATTTGACGCAAGTATAACCCTTTTAACTTCAGCAGCTATCCATTTATACAATGTCTAGGGTCCATTTGAAACATTCCAATCCTTCGTGAATTTTCGGCTGCAGTTGAGAAGATGGAGTCCACTTCTATTAGTTAGCCCAGCTGTTTATGTGCAAGAAAGGGATCTTTGTTATTACCTGCCCACAAAATGTTTATATCAAACACTGCAACTTCTAAAAATAAATAAATACTTTATCATGCCGAAAAGAATGGTATGGGTGCCTGAAAAATTATGCCATCCATTTTGATTCAATATATTTCAATCCATAGCTTTTGATGTTGGAGATTGTCTACCTGAACAGCGAAAAAAATTTATTCCAATGGTCCAAAGCATATTGCATAAGACAAAAAACATGAGAAAGATTTACTAAAATGAAAATATGCGTTCATGCGTGCGCACGTGTTTGTGTGTGTGTAGAGTTAAAGAGAGAGACAGTCACATAGTAGTGCATCAAACCTGCAAAAGGAGTCTAATTTCAGGTTACAAAATGAATTTTAAAAGCCATGAAGTATGCTTTATGAAACTTAACAAAATCAATATGCATACAGAACTTAGAATCTCTGTGACCCTGTGATTCTACAAGATTTGTTCTTTTCTTCTTTTCTGGTATAGAAATTTAAAATCCTGAACCATAAAGATTGTTGTTAATGTTCACATGCATGCATTTATATATGTCTCTATGTATACAATCTATCCCCCAACAACTATAATGTATCTGAAATACCTAAAGAACCCAGAACATTATAAGAAAAAAATTAACAGAATTAAATCTAATACTAAAACAATTCTATAAAAAACCTAGTATAGTTATAGAAAATGTAGCAAAGTTGTTAAAAACGGATAACATATGAATAAGAACTATTGTGGGACATGAAGAAATATTTTCTTAAAGAAATTTAATGCTTGATAATTTGAATCATACAAATATTGAAAGAGCTATATTAGTCTAATTGGGTTCTTCTATTGAAAAGTCAACAGAATTGTTGATTGACGTATACGTAGTCCAAAACACCAACGATTGCAAGCAAATAGCCCAATAGAAATGTTAGTTCCTTCGAGTTATGGTTTTATATTAGCATGTTAATAAAACAATAACTAGAAGTAACTCTATCAAGAAATAAAAGACAAGGTAACTTCTTGGAACCAAAAGGGGTGCAAAATAGTATAACAGCCCTGTTTATTAAGGTATTTTTCCTCCCTTTTTTTAGTTTTTGATAAATGACATAACTTTATTAATGAATAAAGAGACCCAAGTACATGGGGATTTTGCCTACATTTATTTACTCATTATAAAGCATGTATGGTCAGGGAAGTAAGAGGGATCATAGGTCTTGCAGCAAAGAAAAAGGAGAGGAGACAAACCAGCCTCCCATTCCATGGTACAAAGGAGCAACGTATTGAATAGCTTCGTATGAATCCTATCCTTAGTTTAATCTAGACAATCATAAGGAAAGAAGAAAAAAACCATGCCTTCTCATTCGTATCTTGAGTAATATCTTCAAAACTGATGGTGAAGATTCGTTGTGAGGAAGTGCCAGTTTGGAGGACATTGTTCAAGTTATAACCAAAAAAATCATAGTTTTTTTCTATGAAATCTCACTGAAAAAGTAAAATTGAAAAAACTACTCAACTGATTTAGAGATTGAGAGCTTCAATCTGATGGCAGATGATGAAAACAAATCTGATGTGGTGATTGAGAATTTTTATCTGATTCCAGAGATTCTCTTCCATCTTGTTCAAGTTCAATGGGAAGATCTGCATGGTTAAACATAGAAAAGTTTCTCTGTAACTGTAACCCAGGAGTTAGGACTTCGTGGAAGAAGTACTGAGAAGAAAGAGAGAAACCAAGATCAAACAGGTAATGTGATGCAGGACAAGCCAGAACAATTCAACACAAAATTAAAAGACAGAAAAATAAAGGATAGACCTAGAATTCAGAACCTTGGCATGATTGGAGTTAATACCAAGCGAATAAAAAACCATTTGGAGTTAGCACCTAGGATGGATTGGAGTTAGCACTAGAGCATGGAGACAATTTCAACATATATATTTTATACATCAAAATAGTCTCTCTTTGATAGAAGTATGATACTTCACTCATATAGGAACACTAAACCTAACTGGTGTAGGAAAATCCTAATTGCCTTTTTACAAAAATACCCTAGACTTATAATAAAAATAGTAATTAACCTAATTAATAGAAGGGCCTAAAATAAAAATAAAAATAAAAATAAAATTGATGTCCAAAAAGAAATAAAACTAAAATTAAAATAGTTTTTTCTTTGACTTTCTGGTAGGCTTTCCAGCATCAAAATGGCTAAATGGGATGAATAGTTCCTCACCCCAGTACAATAAATAATTTTGTAGTGTTTAAAGATAACAAAAATTAAGAGTGTGTATTCAGGTACCATATGATCAACAGTTTCCAGCAAGGCGCCAAAAAAGAAAAAAAAGGAAGACAAACACCATTGAATACCAACATGCCCTGAAAACATTAAAACAAAATAATATATCTTATTTTTCTGAAACCAGAGAAATCCACAACTTTCTCAAAATCCGGAAGTTTTCTTAACATTTTCTCCTCAGATTATCTTCTTTTAGACCAAAAAACATGAGTTAGACAATCCCAATCCTTCACAACCACCCAAAAAGAAAAAAAGAACCAACTTGCAATGAATGTGTAAAAACAGACAAAAGGGGCCAGCACAGTAGCAATTCTGCTACAAGTAAAGGTTTGACAATAATGACATACACAGCTGATTAAATTGAAGTATGAGAGAGAAACTCACAACTCCTAAATCAGTAGTTTGTTTAGGCACCAGTGTAGAAATCGCCTAATATAAATGGGTAATGCTTAGCAACTTTACAAACAATTTTTAAAAACTGAGTTGATCATAACTTTTGCAATCTTATAGAGATACATAAATTGAAGACGAGAGTAAAATTGAAGAATAAAAAGATGCGTCAACCACAACTTTAAAAAAAAAAAAAAAAACAACAACAACAACAACAACAACAAGAAGCACTACTTTGCACATCAAAATGCATACCCCGGAGCAAACTGTACAAAAGTTAAAGAAGGAAGTCTCATATACTCTGCACTGGCTTGCTTTATTGCACCCCAGAGTTGCAGATTATGCCCTCCAAAGATAGGAGGTGGAGGAATGGGGAAATTTTCAGTAATGGCTTTTTTGATAGATAATTAATAAATGAGGATTACATAGTAATGGGATGAATTCTATAATTAATAATGGCTTTAGGTGGCAAAGAAATGAGGATTACATAATTAATAATTATGGGATGAATTATATATATATAAAGCATACCTGACATCCCTTCACATTTTAGGCTCTCAATAGCATCAAACCACACTGCTGTCAACACTCCAATCCTCAAATTATCTGAAAGCAGACAAGATCACCTAGAGTTACTACCACCCTCTTGAGAAAGTCTAACAGAAGCAACACGAACCATGTCGACTAGCATATCATCTAATGCTTCAAGTTCACCAGAATCATGTAGTTGACGATAAAAAGGAGCGATGTAATTAGCTGCAACTTCAGCCAACTTCCACAGTGAAAAATCAGCAGCAATTTGGATTATTTTAATAGACAAGGGTCTGGCAGAATCAAGACAAGAAACAATGACATTTGAACAGTCTTCCTTAAGATCTTCCAAAAACCAGAACTCAGCAAGCCAACAAAGCTCTACATATGGTCGAAGCTTGCACAACTTTTTTTCAGTTTCCATATAATCCCATAAACATCCAGAGGGAGGACTTGACAGCTCATTAGAATAGAACCAGTTCACTACTTTCACCAATGCTTCCCAACTAACAGGGACCTTAATGGTTCCCACATGGCTGCACACATAAAATGTCTTGAGGGAGGGGACCAATAGGAACAGAGATAGAAAAGGAATAACAAAACTTAAGAAAGAAAAGAGAAGTATCTGTTGTCTCTTAGTGTTAAAAAAGAAAAAAGAAAAAAAAGAAGAAAAGTAAAGAAAAAAGAAACAATCACATGCATTTATTCATTAAGGGATGTTCCAAAACACTACAACATGAACATCAAATCAAATACAAGAAAAACACAGTACCCGCTGCCCCACCTTCCGATCCCCACACCCTCAACATCAAAGGAAAGGAAAAAAGAAAAAGAAAAATTACACATACTTAACATACTTAAAGTACCCTAACAAGATAATATACCTGACACAAACTAATAATCTGCATCACAATCAGAATATGAAAAATAACATTAGTAAAAATCTGCAGAGGGATTTTCATTAACTCCCTTCCTTGAAAGACAATAAATTAACAGACTATGAACATCATTTATCCACACAAAAAAAAAAAAAAAAAAAGAAACGAAAAAAAGAGTATGAACATCTATTCACCTCTCCTTCATTCCTGACTGAAACAAAGCCCGCATATAATCACAGCTTGAAGACAATATAACTTTGTGAACATGTATATGTGGCTCTGATAGAGAGCAAAAACTGCATGTCCAGTACATCAGGTCAGTTACTTTAGCTTCCAAGATGATGTCCCTGAAATTAGAATAAAGTTAATTAGAACCCCTACTTTTAAGAAAAATGAAATAGTGGCATGGAAAAATTCAATTAAATATCTTATTAATCAACAAGATCCTACTAAATACTAATGATTCACTTCACTAGGATATGAAAGAAACTGCACATTATAAATGATTCAATATGGTAACTGAACACAACTGGTAGTCAATCAGTAGAGCCAAAATATTCAGCCACATTCAGTTGTCCATCAGGCAGATGTTCCACAGTTGCATTGTCAATCCAGGGAGCTTTTTAATTGAAAAACAGGGGGCAAAACAGTATGTGTAGGCCACCTGAGGGTTGATCTGAACTAAACTCTGATGCAAGGAGCAGCAAAATCATTTATGATTTTAATTTTGAATTTGAAATTATTTTTGCTTTTATTTTGAATTTTGAATTAGGTTTTAATGTTGAGGATTTTGTGGCATATAATTAGATATTTTTCATAATAGTGTAATCCCTAAACCCTATTAAACAAACACTCCTGTAATTGTGACGGACATTAGAATTTGAATAAGAATTATATGAGTTGAGAATGTGTTTGCCCCTCCCTTGGTGCTGATGTCAAACAAACTTAGGTGCTGATGCCTAAGTTTTCTTTCAATGGTGTTGATTCCAGGCAAGCCACTAGGTGCTGATTCTTAGGGTTTATCATTTTCCCCTTTGTTCAATTTTCCCCTTTATCCCCCATTTGATATTGTCCGGCATCAAACTCCTTGTCAAATTCAGAATTAGTGCCAGGGTTACCCAGATAAAAAGAAATGCTGTTAAGAAGCAAATCAAGACATCCCCAACAAAAAGATCAGTGAGAAAATCATACGAGAACTGAAATCCAGCTGGACCAAGAGCCAGAGAAAGATCAGAGCTAGGGAAGGGAGTGCTCCACTTCGGATGTTTTCTACAAAGCAGTTGTAATAGAGGCTGTAGATTACATCGTTTAGCAAGAGTTTTCAGCTTCTTCACAAGTTCCTCTCCTGCTTGTGCATATCCCATGTAAACATATTCCAACAACTTCATCAGTGCATCGTGATCAACATGAGCAGATAAACGAATTTCTTTTTGGAACTCTCCATGCACCTTCTCTGTAAAGTCTTTTATTGAAGAACCATCAAACGTTTTCTCATTAATAGGCAGTCCTTTAGGAGGCAGCAGAGCTGAACATCGAACTGCAAAAACAACACCATGGACACTCAAAGACTGTCCCTTCGTAAGAATGAGTTGCATATCTGCATATTCCTTCTCATCTAGTGCTTTCCCAATCCTTTTCCCCAGTTTACTTGGAAAACCATACACTCCAAAGTAACTAAGGACATAAGCAGCATACCATCCAAGTCCAGGAGAAGATGTGTGAATGCAGATCTCCTGGAGTTTGCTAACTAGTTCAGTTTCAGTATATGTCATCTCACCAGCAAATATGTTGAGGTTATTTCTTACGGAACCAGAATTGTGCATCAACTCAGCTAGCCCCCACAAACTATAGAGCAAAGGAATGTCCCCACCTTCCCACTCTTCTGTACAAACCCAGCAACAACTCCTATCATGGAATGTATTTTGCAAATGAGGAGCAAAGCTCTGCCTTTTTATGTGGATGTCATTGTCTAAGCAGCATTTTACAAGGACCAGTAGTGTCTCTATCCCTTTACTTTTGATAAGACGCCTCCTATATTGTGGCAGACCACAATAACAAGTCAAACCTATTAAGTTAATGACAAGTTTAAGTATTGGCATTCCAATGTTCCTCTGAGAGGCTGTACAATTTAGGGTACGTAATATATGTATCAAATACTCCTTGCCATTTGGCTTTAATATTTCAGATAGTATAACTCTGGCTCTCGAGGCAATGTACTTGCTGGGAGAATAAATCATCATCAGAACTGCCCTTGATGCTGACTCACTTTTGAAAGTATCAACAACATCGTTTTGGCATACTTGGCGCCATTTGGAAATAGCATCCACAAATGCCAAGCTATTAAGAAGCAAAAAGAACAGCAATCAGAAAATTTAATTAGCACCCAAAGTCCCAAACAATAGAGGTGAATAAACAAATGGTAAAACACCAGAAGTTAAACAATATCTTCATCCCAAAAGACAAGGAGAAAAGAAGGCATCATAAATTAAGGGGAAAAATCCAAACTGTGTAAAATTAATGAATTTTAACGTGGGGAAATTACCATGTACATGTAATAAGGATGTCGAGATAGAGTTCATTTCTAAATATTTTGGGATTAAAATCTTCCCCACTGTGTGTTGCAAGCCATCCAAGAATATCCCAGACATATCCCCTCAAAACAAGAAGATAATTGGCACTGAGAATCTCCTGCGCTATGGAAATTTGCTGTTCCAATGACACAAATTCTTGATATGAGTTCTTGGGAAAATCTTTTGAGAGAAGACCAAGAAGGACTCCGTCAATCCCTTGTTTCCAAAAATAAATGTGATGTTCCCCTGCCCAACGAGTTATCAGAGCCAAACAGCATGCCTCCACTAAAAAAGAAACTTGATTGTCAGCGGCCTTTCCAGAAAGAGGTCTCTGTTGGCTGATCCCACACATTATGGCTTTAACAAAAGGCTCACAACAAAAGTTCATTACTTTCAAACATGTTTCTTCATTTCTCTGACCAAAAAATGAAACAAAATAAGGGTACATCATAAAGATGTAAGTATCTCAATAGCATGTATTGCAAGAAGAAAAAATTACAGATATTACCAATAAACAATGGGCAAGTCTAAATCCCTCCACCTGAACAGAATGAGGGTGTGATCTGTCCATGCAATGCACCATCATCTGCAATAGTGCTTCTCCATTTGCTATAAGATTCACGGCAGCACTACCACATAAAGCTGGTAAATAGAATACGAAAATTTCAAAACTACAAATTTCAAAACTAATAAATGGAAAAGGATGAAATTTAAAATTACAAGTATCATTACCTAAAGCAGAATACAACTTCAAAACTGCAACTTTAATAGATGAATTTGGTGTTGTGTGTATAGACTCTAAAGCTTTCATCAATTTAACATCACTCCAAACAGGATACCTAGATGGAGGCCACCGCCTCAATATTGTACTCAAAAGTGAAGCCATCTCTTGGAAATATTCACTTGGTATTATACCTCCAGAAAAATCATGTATGTTTCTTACGATATGAGCAACAGTTTCTGTTTTTTTCAAAATCCCCCAAATTGCTTTCTCGCTTTTAGAACTCTGGTTTGACAGAATCAGGTTCAAAGCAGTAGCACATGGTACAGCCACTTCTACTTGTTGTAAAGATAACAAGGATGAGAGAGGATGAACAAGATCTAACAAATAAGGCTGCATTACTGAACTGGGTAAAACATTAACCAACTTTACTATCACTTTTGCTGCTATATTTAGTATGGCTCCATTTTTAAAATGAAGAGTCCATACCAATGCCCCAACCATATCAGCAACTGAATCCTGGAATTGGACCACAAAATATGAATGTAAATACTTTAAGAATAACTTAAATTATCTGGAATCAGGCATTTCCAGAAACCCCAAGCCCACCATATCAAATAAGAATAAATTTTTGGTGACCTGGATTTTGAGACCTTGATAAATGAGTCATATCATGTTCATATATATCATACTCCTCAACAACAACAACATGAGTGAGCAGTGAGACTTTCATTTTTATTATATTTAAATGAGTCGTGTTGTGTTTATAGATATCATATATGTCTTTCTCTTTCTTTGTCTTCTTTTTTCTTCTATCTTCATTTTTTCTCTGTTGACTTTTTTTGGAAACACACGATCAACCTTCCTAAAAAATGCCAAGATGTATTTTCTAGTTACAAATAAATTTGATAATGTCCATATACCATATTTCTGCATCCATTTTGTTTGTTGAATTATATTTTATTTTTATTTTTATAAGTAAAGAAAAATGTATTAAAATTTTAAAAAGAAGTGTCACCTGAGTATACAGGAAGTATGCATCAGGGATTATAAATTTGTAGTGCCAAACACACTTTTAGGGATAATTTTAAAACATTTACAATACTTTTTTTTTGTTGATAAATTAAAACATTTACCATACTAGATTCTTTACTAATAAAAAATAAATAAACAAAAGGGTATAAGGACAGCATAAAGACTTCATACATGTATATGGAGCACCATTGAAGTAAATACAAAGTGTACATTTTCAACAGCTTCAAAATTGTGATAATGTGAGAGCTTATGCTTTAGCTTACCATTATATAGTTATAGAATACAAAATACTAAAACAAGATTTCAATACTCAAAATTAATCAAAAGGTAAAAACAATTACTATGAATTATCCATAAGCACAGAGATTCAAACAAAACACTGTGTTTACCATCAAATGTTTAAAACGTGGATAAATGTGAATACCTTTACAAGTGGATGTTGTAGTGTATCTCCAGAAATAGAATCAAGAAATGCAGCAATTGAGCGAACCACATGTCTTTGCACCTCAATATCCGTGCACATCCATTTCCTCGTCTTGTCATCATAAGATCTGCCAATGCATGAAGGATTACAGAAGCAGCCAAATGTCATTCAGAATTACAAAGATATTTCGAAAGGGGCAAAAAAATAAAATTAAAATTTGAAAAACTGGAAATGAAAAAAATCAACCAAACCCAAGATGGTAAAATGACCATGTCTTAGCAATGTCAGTGAACAAAAGAGAGAAAATTAACTCAGATATTTACATGATTTGCACTGTGCCTACATCCACAGGAGTGAGCGGTGTAGTGCCTCCAAACTCAACTCCGCTCCGCTCTGCCCATGAGGCATCTAGGCTAGAGACCATTGTTACTTCCACATTCAGAATATGACCCATTATCTCTAACACTGACTATCAATTGGTGAACTACAATAGAAACATATCAGTAAACCCCACAACAAATACTATTGCTATACTTCAACCTCATTTGTTGTCATATTCCTTTGAGCTCACAAACCAAAGCAAAATATTGTTTACAGTTACAGACTCCTTTAAGCCTCTAAAGACTACAACTTTGGAAATAACAGATACCCATCTGAGCTAATCACCCAATTTTGCAAAAAATTAATGAAATTCATGGAATTAAAAAAAAAAAAAAAAAAAAAAAAAAAAAACGAATA
Source organism: Quercus glauca (assembly GCA_023736055.1). Lineage (NCBI taxonomy): Eukaryota > Viridiplantae > Streptophyta > Magnoliopsida > Fagales > Fagaceae > Quercus > Quercus glauca. Next base: position 21,294,982 of record CM043318.1, on the reverse strand, counting down.
GTCATAAAGATTAACAATGTAATTTCCATAAATTACTTACTTTCTTTCTTTTTTTACAATTCAAACAGTGTAATTTTGTTCAACTATTAATATTTTCTTTTACATATCAGAATTAGCTTTGAGAATAGGAAACAAACACAAAAAAATACACACTGACCCATTTGCAAAAGAAAGCTTAAAATGGGTATTCTAAAAAAGGAAAGAAGAAAGCAAAAAAGAAAATTGAAGGGGGTTGAGCACCTGGTACCAAGATTGAGAGCATGGTAGAGACGCTGATGAAGAGTGTACATGTGACCACTGATACTGCGATTGTTCTCTGATGCCCCATGACCATGTTTAGACGATGATGATCTCATTTTTTTTTTTAACTTTTTGCTTTGTTTTTGTAATGGGTTTTAAGTTTCAAGAAAGAAGAACTGGGTTTTTTCAAGAATTTGGTTATATAAATGGGAGAGGGAGAGGAGAGTGAGAGGGGAATATGAATTTTTGAGGGCAAATCATTTGTACTAGTTATGCCTTGTGTGGAAACAAATAAGGTATAGGGTATGAATAAGTTTGGGTAAATAACAAATTTCATAATTGTTTTTCATGGACTATCCATTTTTTTTTTAATATATAAAAATGGACTAGCCAATTGGTAGGTAGAATATGATGTTAAAGGTTTTGTAGCTAAATTGACAGATTTTCACGCACAAAGTGCTTTGAGGTCTAAAGGGAAAAGAATTTGAGCTACGAGATTTGCAGCCTGTTATAATTATTTTTCAAAAACAAATTGGTAGAATATGATTGTTGTAAAAAATAAAAAATAAAAAATAAAAATCTCATTAAAAAGAAAAGTTCAATAGTTACCATCGGATAGTTACAATGGGAGAAGAGTCGGAATCACTATTAGAAAACCTTATCACACACACTAGCATCTAAGCACACACTAACCCAAGTGCTTAGAGGCTCTGATTCTTTTTTTCCCCTAAACAAATAAATCAAAATCATATACAATAATCAAATTATATAAGTAATAAAAAAAAAAAAAAAGTACTAAATGAATTACCTCATAGGATATGAATAAGAGGTTATAGTTTTAAATTTCGTAAGAGATATTGTAATTTTTTTTATCTTTGAATTAAAATAAATAGTTAGCTAATATATATATATATATACACATATATATATTACCAACGTTAGAGAAAGATAGAGTTGGGAAAAAAAAATTGTATTATACTACTATACTTTATATATATATATATACAAGTTAGAAATTTTACTCTAACCTAATCTAAGTGTATATATATGTGAAACTTCTTCCTAAAGATTTTAACTCTGACTCTTACTCCCCACACCCCAAAAAATACTTATATCTGTAGAGTGACCATTGCGCCAAGGGTACATAATGGTTATTACATTTCTATATGTGCGACTGTGAGAGAGGGCAAGATTAAAAAAATAAAATAAAATAAAAAGCTGTGTAAAACTATCTAAAATCTAATATGATTCTCAACCAAAAAAAAAAAAAACCTAAAAAGAGTTGTTTTATTTTCTTAAAAAATGTTGTTTTATTTTGAAATTTGAATTTGACAAAGAAACATGGAAGAGAGAGAGATGTGGGATTAAAAAATTGTTTTTTAAAACTTATCTAAAATTTAGGAGTTTTTAATTAGCATTTTTACATCTCTAATCTTATTATTTAAACTTCTTAAGCAAGATAAATTTAATGGTATTTTGGGCATCTAAAAATAGGAATCCAAATAGGAGAAACCCCTTAATTAGTACAGTAGTGTGTATATTTTCTCAACAAAAAAAAAAGTACAATGGTGTGTGTGTGTGTATATATATATAGTTATAGTTATAGTTATATCAAACTAATCTTTTACGAGTCACTTTACTATATTAAACAACAACAACCCAATAATTTCGTTTAACACCAAGTAGAACAACTCAGAACCCAAAATTTAGTAAAAACACAATTTAAAGTCATATGATTATGTATTGTACTATTCATAAGCATGATGTGCACTTATAATACAGAACTTTTTGGCTACAATACAATATTGATAACTTTTTTTTTTAATAGAGGAAACGATAGTGTAAACTTTATTCATAATCAAGGCATATTATTGGGAAGAGAAAAGAGGAGTATTGTTCAATCCAAACAATAGCTTTCTCTTTCTCTTGTGCAACACTAGCAGTGAATATCATAATTAGCCCATATATATATATATATATATATATATATTTTTTTTTTTTAAGTGAAGAAAGATATGAGTGGAGGGCCCATCACTCTTAATTCCAAACCCATCTAAAAGGAAGTATTCTTATCTAACCAAAATGCAAAAACATCTCATTAGGTTCAGATTTGTTATAGAAACATCCATTGGGGTTTCAATTCTTCTATATAACTCCCTAGGGTTTCCATATCTACCAAATTAATTCATGAGTTTAACTTTCATTAGCTCTTATGGTTGGAAAAATGACATAACCATCACGTGAATGCATTAAAAAGACTCACCAACTAATTCACATTACTAATCACGTGATGGTTGTGTAATTTTTCCACCTATAAAAGCCAATGGAGGTTAGTCCTAGGGATCGGTTTGATAGATATGGAAACTTTATAGTGTTATAAGGAAGAATTAAAAGCCCAAAGAATGTTTTTGTAACTAACCCAAAATGCTTTTGCATTTGAGCCTTCTTATATCCAAAATAGTTTAAACACTTTTTAAACTTCTTTTAGTAGGGAGGCTAGATCAAATCCACAACAAAGAGAAAGACGGTAAGTAGTTTAGACACTTATAAAGACATGGCCCCACTTACTTGATAAAGTATCTATTTTTGATGGGCTTGAAACTAACACTAGGTCTCATCCACTTAGTTATAAAATAATAGTAATATTAAAAAAAATGATCAAGTTTTCAAGTCATACTTACCCCAAAAGATTTCTATTACACCAAAGATTGTTTGTTTGTTTGTTTTATTTTATTTTATTTTTTAATAACTTAATTGGAAATACTTAGATATGTTGCTTTATAGCTTGAACTTGCTCCCTCCTCCTTAACCCTTAAGCATTTAGTGTTTGGGGAGGTATTAATCAACCTCATATGCTGTTGGTTACAACAAGTGTTGTTGTGACAACAACAAAAAGAAAATTATATTGATATCATTTGTACTCAATGGAATTCTAATTTAACTTTCTCTGAGTTGTGCCTATTAATATATATATATATATATATATACACACATACCTAAGGCTACAAACTTAGTTACAAACTTGGTTCTATATAAAATTTGGTTACAAACTTAGTTACAAACTTGATTCAATATAAAGTTTAGTTATAAACTTAGTTGTAGCCTAAAATTACAATTTCTACTAAAATAAATTAATATGGTTATATATTTTGAAAATCTAATTGCTTGATTGTATGTTATTTATGTTCTTAACACACATGTCAGGTTTAGTGTCAATTAGATGTTATTTACTATTCAATCCATGAACTTATTGCTTATGTATAATTTTAGATTACAAAAATTTGAAATTTAAACATTTGATTGATGATATAGCTATTGATCTTTTAAAATTTTTGCAAGTATAGAGGATGTAAGAAGAAAATATAGTCAACGGTGAATTTGTCAAAATTTATTTCTAATAATAAAAATATATGAGTGAACTTGTACTCTTAGGTTATAATCAAGTTTATGGACAAACTTTTTTTTTTAAACAAACACACACACACACAAGGGAGAGGGAAAGAAGTTCTAACACAAAGACACACCACAACTCCAAACTTTGTTCCAAGTAAAAAATAAATAAATAAAAAATCTAATTTTCACTCATCCCAAACACAAAGGGGATGAGAAGATTTTTTTTTCCTCCTATTTTTGATAGGTAAAATAGCATGAATTCAACCGTAAACTTCTTAGTCAAATTAGGAATTTTTTAATTTTAATTTTAATTTTTTAGATATGATAGCAATTCAAACCTAAAGTTTGATTTTGTAAAAAATGAAGGACAAAGTTTGGTTATAAACTTAGTTGTAACCTAATGTTATAGCTTATAGTTTTAAAAAATTAACATAGTTAAATATTTTGAAAATTCAACAGCTGAATTACATGTTCTTTATGTTGTTAACACACATATCAAATTTCGTGTCAATCGGATGTTATTTATTATTCAATTCATAAATTTATTCTTTATGCATAATTTTAGACTACAAAAACTTGAAATTTAAACATTTGATTGATAACATAACTATTAATTTTTGATCTTTTGAAAATTTTGCAAGCTTAAAAAATATAAGAAGAAAATATAATTTAATGGTGAATTTGTTAAAATTCACATATAATAAAAGAATATTGAGTGAAATTATAGTCTTAGGTTATAACTAAGTTTATAACCAAACTTTGTCAAAAAAGAAAGGGAAAAATTATTAAAAACTAAAGAACAGTGAGCCAAAAAAAAAAAAAATGCACATTATGCAAGGTCATGGACGACCCCATTAAAATTCTTTGAAGCACTGATGCAGCTGGGAGGGTGCTGCACCGGAGTTCGATGCGGCTCGATGCGGGGTGTGGCGTCCGACGCGGCTGCTCGTGCGTCAGTGTCGCGTTTGAGCTTTTTTTTTTTTTTTTTTTTTCTCGGATTCACGCCGACTTGGCTTGATTCACGCCAACTCAGCTTCAATTCGCACTGATTCGCGCCGAATCGGGCCAATTCGGCCATAATCGGGTCGTATCGACTGAATCAGGTCGTATCCGTCGATAACCGAAACAGGCCGAAATCGGCCTTGAATCATGCCAGAACAGTCGAAATCAACTTTGAATGAGACCCAAACTTCCTAAATCTATCATTCCTCAATTTTATTTTGAATATTTGTTGCTTCTTTTGTGTTTTCTTTTTTGTTTTGTGTTTCTTGTCTTCTTCTTTCTTTGTTTTGTGAATCAAGGCCATAGTAATGTGTTTTTTAAGAATTTTTTAATAGTAAAAATATATAGAAAATATAAATAAAAATATTTTAAATAATTTTTTAATCGCCGCACCCCGCCGCACTTGCACTTTACTTTTTCAAAAATTGCCAAATCCTGCACTTGCACCCGAATCCAGAAACGCACCCGTGCTTCATAGTTAAAATTTCTACTAACCCACTGAATAGGCCGGTGGAAAATAACTTTCTAATGTCCATAACATGAATCATGAAATGGCAATAAATTCATTTAAACAGTTGTAATTAATTTCTTGTAACGCATATTTTTCTTTTTTAATTTTGTAAAAGAAAAAAATGAAAAAAGTTATCACAGAGAATCTATCATTTTCTGTGACCATGGTTCACAAGTTCTGTCGCCATTAACTTAATCAACAATGAAATTAGGACTCTAAATTTGAGATTAGAACTCTAAATCTTAAAATGACAACCATGTTAACACTAGCTTAATAAGAGAATAACTTGTATATATTAACTTGAGCAGTTGATTGATGAATTCCATGTTGTGTTCTAAAAAGCTTTTCCACCACTTTTAATATCTTAACATGGTATTTGTATGTGCTCATAAGTCAAAACTAATATAAACAAGCATTTGTGAACTTGGTTTTAAACATCAGACACTATCTTAGAAGAGCTAAAGTTTTGGGTATCAAGTGCTAGACTGAAGTGATTATCATTTGAACAGCATAAATTCTTATGTTCTAAGTTCAGGAGAGATTGAAACCCGAGCTACCCATCATGGAAAAGTCAGATGGTACCACTGAACCACAAGACTGTAACAAGGACAAACTTCAATTGTAATTGAACAAATTAAGAACTATGAGAACATTGTTAAACAAGTCGAACAAAATCAGCAACCCAAGGACAAAACAAATGGAAAAGATTAAGACACATCTACGTGGCTAAATCACATCAGCCATCAACATGTCATGATTAACTTGAGCTCAATAGACTTTAAGGGACTGCCACTGCAACCCCCAAAATATTTTTAAATTATTTGGCTATGGAGTTCTATTATTAAAACCCAACATGACAAAACGTAAAAAGAAACAACACTTGGATAAAGAAAAGAAAGAGCAGAAAATTAAATTGTCATCATAAAATAACTGGTACCTAGTTTTTATTATTTGTTAACATGAGGAATATAAAACCAGAATTATTCAGCATTTCTCTTTCCAAAATAAATAGAGAGAAAACTCACTACAAATATTTCCTAAGTTACTTTAAAGGTCAGAAATTGTTTCCACCATTATGTCATTCTCGAAGAAGTTTAACCTCAAATTTGTCAATTATCACTTTTCTCAAATGGTGTCTCCAACAATAATGCCACTGAAAGTCTGAATCCTCTTCTTCAACTAATGTTGCTTTATTTTGGAACTGCAAATGCAATTGACAAGAGCCGAATACATAATACGATTAATGAAGCAGGACCAAGAAAACTTAGAAAATTGAAAACAATGTATTGCCATCCATGTTTCAAAATACATCAATATTTTGCCTTAGCACCAGTGAACCACAAGACTGTCACACGGACAAACTTCAATTGGAATTGAACAGATTAAGAACTATGAGAACATTGTTAAACAAGTCATATAAAACCAGCAACCCAAGGACACATCAAATGGAAAAGATTAAGGCACATCCTTTTTTTTTTTTGATAAGAAGACATCCTTTTAAAATCTCTTTTGGTCACTTCCAGAATCTCAAGAAACTTAATCAAGAGTTCCAAGTGCATCAAACTTGTACACGGCTAAATCATATAGCGTTCGACTGGTGATACACATCAGCCATCAACTTGTCATGGTTAACTTGAGCTCCATGCATTTGAAGGGACTACTACTGCAACCCCCAAACGTTTTTTTAAAATTATTTGGCTAAGGCGTTTTATTATTACAAAACACCATAAAACATGGAAAGGGACAATATTTTTGTAAAGAAAATAAAGAGCAGAACACTAAATTACTGGTATGAAATTCTTAACATGAGGAAAATCAAACTAGAATTAATTCAGCTATTGTCTTTCCAAAATGATAGAAAGAAGACCCACCCCAAATATTTCTCACCTTTCAGGTCAGATATTGTTTCCACCTTTATGTCATTCTCGAGGAAGAAGTTTACCACGGTCTCTTGGACATCATTATTAGCCACAAATTTGTAAATTATCACTTTTTCAAAATGATGTTTCCAACTAGAATTCCACTGGAAGTCTGAATCCTCTTCTTCAACTGCTGCTGTTTTATTTTGGAATTGCAAATTCAACTGACAAGGGAAAAATACAATAATACAATTAATGATGGACCAAGAAAACTACAAAAAAAAGAGAAGGGGGAAAACAACTTACTTCTACGGAATTTTCTTTATATTTCGAAGTAATACACATGGTCTCCAGATAAGGTGAAAGACAAAGCAAGATGTCCAGCAACTCTTGTAAGCTTCTGGATGATGAAAACAAGCTTCTGGATGATGAAAACAATTGAACACTTAGATGCTTGATAGACAACAGTGGAGGTCGTAAGCTATTCCTCAACTCCTCGAGGAAACTTAATTCCTAAAAAAATCAAAAACAGAGGAAATTTATTTGCATTGGAGTATATATGATGTAGTACTAATATATAAATTATAGATTATAGAATAGAATAACAAGATAATATGCATAGTGAATGAAGTTCTAAAGAGGAAATACCATGTCAAATAAAATTAACGACAACGATTTGCATTGGCCAAAAGAAACCAAAAAGTTCTTGAAATTCATGAACTGCTCATCATTTGTGGTAGAAATTCTAAACAATATGAGATTTGCATGAAGTTGACTTGAACATTGCAGATTTATCACTGGAAAGAAAGTTTCCGGATGTTTGCTTTTGTTATAATACAATGAAATTAGATTCGGAGCCTCAATCTTGGCCTTCACCAATTTGTCACAGTTTATCAAGACTAAGCTCTTAAGCTTTTGATGACATATATCAATCTCTTCAAGAATTTTGCAGCTTTCCAGTATCAAATTTTCTAGTAGAAGTAGTTTAGAAAGATGGTTTTTGAGCCAGTCATCTGTAATGGCTATGTTATCTAATATTACATATTTCAAACTCTTACAATCGCCAAGACTGATTTCACTAGAGCCAGTAAAGGTTGAATGTGAAAAATATTGCAGATTGTCGGCATCAACCACAATAGTCTTTAATCCTTTGCAATTCTGGAGCTGTAAAGTTTTAAGCTTGGAGCTTGAAATTGTAAAATTGCTTGATATACTGCAGAGCCCAATTCTCAAGTGCTCAACCAGAGTCAAACTTGGGATCAAATCCTCAAACTTGAAAGCAAGGCCTACCAAGTTCAACACAACAATGGATTTAGTAGTTATTGTTTTTGGCAGAGTGTAGAGCTGACCATGAACCTTATAACGGGAACGTATCCAATAATCTCCAAATCAAAGATCCAACTCTTTGACATTATGCTCTATGGCAAAACAAATTGACTCATCGATCCGTTGATCTGATTTGCCATCATGGTCGATAACGCATAGCTTAAATATTTCTATGTCAATATTCGATTCGCGACGACGTTGTAGAGATTTTTGCATGAAATCCAAGAATGAATCAAAACCCATGATTTTTTTCCAAGAACGTTGATCGAAATCTAAGATCGGGTACGAGTGACATACAGAATTAAGTGTCTTGGACAAGACGGCAACACGAGTCACATCTTTAGTTGTTGGAAGGAAAGACATGATGTGATGAATGATGGGTACAGGCAAGTTGGAGAACCGATCAAAGGCTTCTTCAACTCCATCCTTCTCCATTGTTGTCTATGCCGAGTCTATAAGAATTTCAGGGTTTTGTGACTGACTGTAGTCCAGAATTGAGTTTTACCTAATTGCCTACGGAACCATGAAATATGAATAAATTTGGTGTGAGTACGCAACCCAATCCTTTGATTAATTGAGTCCTTTTCACGGCCTTGGTGATGCAGACTGGTTAAGGAAGAATAAAGTATTTTAATATTTTATTTTATTTTATTAATTTTTTTTACAGTGGAATTACGATTTATTTGCTTTTACAAGTCCAATTAAAATCTTTTTTTTTAGTTGAATTAAGATTTTAATTTTTTTTTTCTAGTTAAATTATTTTTCTTTCTCAAGTAGAAGTAAGTTTATTATTATTTTTTCCCTAAAAGGAGTAGGAGAAATTCTATTATTATAAATCTTTATAGAGGGGTTGATTATTGTTATGTGTTGATTAATAAAAGTTTGTTAGAGATGTTTTCTCTATTATTTTGTCTACTAGCCTAGTGTTCTTGTAGAACTTAGGTTTCGTGAAAGAGTTGTAGTAATTGTGTATTACAGATTTCGCTTCTACACGCCCAAGTTGCATCACTTGGAAACAAATATAAATATGTTCAGTTTTATTTAAAAAATAATGAAAATATGTTCAGTTTTATTCTTGTTTATTTTATTATCAATTTTATTTAAATTAGAGAGAGAATGGTTTCTCTTAATAATGAATAAACTCTATACTAAATATTAAATACAATATTATTCAACTTAAATGGTATAAGATTTAATTTTTGTAAAAATACCATTTTAGTCCCAATATTTTGGGGTCATAGTCAATTTGATCCCTACATTTTAGTAACAATCAATTTGGTCTATATTATTTTCAATTTGCAGTCAATTTGATCCCTACAATTAACTCACTAATGAAAATGCTTACATGACAAATGGTATGCATAGTTGGCACAATTGATGCTAACATGGCAAATAAATTAATATTAAAAAGTTTTAATCAATATTAAAAAATAACACCTCAACATTTATTATTATTTTTTTTTAAAAAGCCATTAGACCATGAAATTAAATAACATAAAAAAGAGTTTAAAAAACAAAATTACAGTATTATTTTAATTTTCTATTTGTTTTCTTTTCTTACTAAACAAACACGGAATCAAATTTGCATAAAGCCAGAAAATAAAACCCAGAGGCAAAACCAAAACAACCAAATCAACTTGATAATAGAGTTGTACCCTTAGAAATGTGCTTAATATTAATAATTCCCCATCTAACTTTCTCAAATTTAAACCCTTTCTCTTCTTTCTCTCTTCTCTCTTCGCATCCTCCATGGACAAGCTCAAACAGCTTTCTTGCCACCACTGGGCTTTCATGGCTGGATCTCAAGTCTTCTTACTGTTTTGCGCAAGTCAAACCCTCATTCTCGATTGGCTTTGCTCATACCCACTCTCTCTCAACTCAAATCTTATTTCTCTCTCTATTGGTTTCGCATAGGCCCACTCTCTCGCTCAAGGAAGTCCATTCGACCTTAAGAGTTTTCCTCAGTTCCAAAATTTTAAGATATTTATGAACGTGAAAGCTGATAAAAGTTTAAAAGCTTAAAACATAGAAACTTTTAAGGGAAATAGTAAATTACTCTTTTAACCGGTTTGTGTTTTTAAATTTAAAATTATTTAACTAAAAATAGAGTTATTTTTTAGAGTTTAAGAATTTATGTTAAGATATTTTAGTATGTAATATGATGAAATCCAAACAAAGAATCATGTTACTAATAGTATAGATATATAGTCCCCTCTTAAAAAAATTTCTGGCCTCGCCATTGAGTATCATTATGTATCCATTGCCATCCAATTTTAGAACACAATCTCTAGTAATTAAATTTTGGCAATTGGCCATAAATTTTGGTTATTGGCCATACTTGGGGGAAATTTTGGTTATTGATCATCTTGGACTTTCATTTTTGTTTTTCTATATTTTAAATACATAATAGAGGCGGAGAGAAGGAGGGGGGGGGGGGGGGGGGGCTTGACTTTTCAAAAATCCTCCCTCTTTCTTGTATTTTTGTGGTCATTTCAATTTGATTCTTACATTTTGGTAGCAGTCAATTTGGACTATGTTATTTTCACATTGCAATCAATTTAGCCTTTGTCATCAACACTCTAACGACAAATGCCTACGTGACTAACGGTATGCATAATCGACACACTTCACGCCTACATGGCGAATAAAATATTATTAAAAAATGATGTTGCCACCTGGATTAGGTCTAGAAACTATATACACTTGTGGAAGGACTAATCTTTGTCAGTACACATGTCCGAAGTTTAGGTATGGGGATTGGAAGGTGTTAGGCGCCCAATCTCACCCAACCTGTAGGTCGACCTCTACTCATTGTGTTCCAACTCTTAATCCAATCAAATGGTCTTTTAATAGGCTATTCTAAACACACACACACACACACACACACACACACACACACACACACTAACATGCATCTAAACACACAACATGACATATCATCCCAAAAACCTAGCATTCATCTATCATGACACCCTCATTCAATTATCCAAGGGTAGCAAACATATCAAGTCAGTAACATGGCATTAGACAAGCAAACGAGAATGGCATCACGTCATTTGAGCATGTATATTCATCATTTTACAAAACCAACTCATAATCATGTTAGACAATCAAGTCAAGTGCATGTTCATGTGATTATGCATGACTTACCTCACTTACCTCCCTGCATCATAACACCTATGTATCAATGCATGTTTATGTTTATATGAATGTTCATGGTGTTCATCCAAATATTATGTGGATGAACACAAGCCACATAATATTTTATAATTTCGATCAAACCACATGCCTATATTAAAGAAATACAATAAGATCACAATCTATATGCTCCAAGGGCTGAGGCATGGTGTAGCGCAATCTAGTCAGTGCATATGTTTTGGGTACAAAGGGCTTTAGGTTCAAATCCTGTCAGCTTGATTCTGATTTTTTGTTTTTTTGTTTTTTTTTTTTTTTTTGCCTCATCTTGAGTATGGATTTTAACCTCATATTCATGAAAATGGAATTGCTAATCCTTGCAAAAGGGCTCTTTTTTTCTTTTCTTTTTTACAAAGGGATAGCATTACAAGAGGTATCCTTTTGGCGGGCATTGAGGGGTTTGTATAAATTTTTTTGTAAAAAAAAAAAAAAAAAAAAAAAATTGTTTCCATATTGCAACTATAATTATATCGTAGGAGACCAATTTCCCAAAATACTAAATATGTTACCATTTGCACTCTTTATTCATTAGAGAGACAAAACTCTACAATATAAGATTCCTGCACCTTGATCAATGAGGAATTGCAGAATATATATTAGAGATATTGTGGTTATTGTTATATTTGTTTCGGTTAGTAATCTTCTAAATATAATATACTTAAGAACTTGACCAACTAATATAGTACATAGGGTTGGAAGAAATTATCACAAATCATTGATTGTTTCTTTTCAATTGTATCATTTAGCCAAATACCAAAGCACCAAATGTGGATCCCTTTGAAAATAAGAATATGATGATTTTTTTAACTCATTGGTGGTTGTCAATGGCTGTAAAATCTTAGCACATGTAAAAATAACACTCTTGAAATTACACCTACAATCATGAAATAGTTGTAATATGTAATCAAGAAGATTACACTAACAATCTTTAAATATGTCTAAACATATGTTTAACTTCGAATTAATTTTTCTTAACTCTACTCTTTATATATGGCCATGATGTATTAGCGTACAATTGTGATAAGTAATTACACCATAACATGGTACAACCTCACATCGCATTTGCAATAACTTCCCATTTGGTGGATGATGTTGCTTCGTAAGACATGCGATTTTTTTCTGTAAAGATTTATTAAGTGAAGTGGTATTTGGGTAAGGGTGTGACTCTTGGAATTTAGATATCTTTTCACAACACATATGTCTCTTCCCAAGATGTATATGCTTGCCTATAAATACTCATGTATAATCATTTGGACATGTTACACAATTTCTACAATTTCTCTCAACAGACTAAAGTACCTAAGTTTGGGATTCCCAGTCTAACAAGAACAGTAGTTCATATGGTAAGTTTCAAATCATATTTAACCACAATAATTCTTAGAATTAGAGCAAATAAAGAAAAAATGTTGGATATCTTAAACTATATATATTAAAAAAAATGGTTAGATATCCTACAAAATGAAACTAGTTTGGAAGGTTAGTTGTCTCTCGTATTTATAGTATGAAATTGTTTTATACATTAAAAACACAATAGGATTTGAGTGTAAACATCTTTAATGATTTCATATATTGGTGTTGGAAATTTTAATATATTTTCATGTTTATATTTGCATAAAAAGTAACATATGTTTATAAATTGAAACATCAATGTTTATGTTAATATTTATGAAACTTTTTTTGAAAATTGTATTAAAAAATAGTTTTGATTTTCTACATTTCTAATCCTTTTAGATTTTTGAAAATGTATGTGAAAAATAAAATATTTTTTTAAGAACTCATTTAGCAAGTTAGCCACTATTATAAAATAAAAAAGATAACAACATAAGATTCACATATTCTAAAATTAAAAAGGCTTTAAGCATACACATTTCATGTGTAACCTTTTTTTTTTTTTTTTTAAATTACCTTACCTTTCAAGCCTTTGAGTATCAAACAATATCAATGTTTAAAGATGTTTATATATACATGCTGGGAAAATCGAAGACTAATAGAATTCCAAACATGAACACAACAACTAGTCCTATCTGGCTTGGACACCCAAAAGTGAAACATATTCGTTGTTCCTTTTTGTAGTGTTATAGTCACCGACATATGCCAGGCAAGTTCCAGACCTAAATTGCATTCACAAATTACCAAAAGATTGAACTACAACAGAAAATAAGATAGCATTTAAGTCCTCTAAAACTAATAAATGAAAACATTAGGCTATTTACACTTAAGTCCTCTTATATTTTTAAAATATATAAAACAATTTTAGACTGTAAGTATGAGACCTTTCAAACAACGTTTTATTCTTGATGATACCTTACTTTGTTTTTCTCTAATTCTTACAAGTATTGTTGTTAACCATAATTTAAAATTGGCACATGAATTAATGTGTTCTTTATCAATTCCTCCAACAAATTATAAATGAATGCTTGCTCAGGTTAATCAATCATTAAGTGTTTGAAGTCCATGCCATTTTCTTCAATTAATACTTTCATTTTTGGATAATACTCATAATTCTATTAAACGGTTCCTAGGTTGTAAGAATATTATTGTTGAAGAAAATTGTTAACCCATGTTTAACAATATAGATTATGTTTAACAAATGTTGTCAAATTATGTTTAACAAGAATTGTTAAATTAGTCAAATTTATCCAACATAATTTCACCTATAGGCCTTTTGGCGTATGAGTTTTATTAATGTGAGTAGTGCCCATTCAAGATAATGTATTTCTTAATTACAATCCCTTGTTTCAAGGGAAGATCCTTTGATTCCAACCACGTCATTTTTGTACATAAGTTTATTTATTTTCATGTTTAAGAGGATATGTGTTTTTATTTATTTGTGGCTACACCTAATAATTTATTTAGGTTGCCTACATACCCTTGATGGGGATCAAGCCAATTCGTAGTTCTTAAAGTGAGGTTTTAGATTTAAAATCTTGAAGTATGATTTTGCCCAATTTAAATGATGGACATTTAAGTCAAATATTTGGTGTTTAATTAAGCATCGACTTAATTTTGCTTTTAGGTGATATAATTGGTTTTAATCTCAAGAATAAGTCAATGACCATATTTTTATGGAAATTGAACGAAGGATTCTCTCTTTGAGATGTTGAATGTCCAAGCAATTTTCCCTTTCTTTCATTTGCTTCTTTGTAGGAATTTTAATGGTATTTTGATTGAGGTTACCAAATTTAATTAAGGGAAAAAAAACTCCTTTGAAGCAATTTTATTTTTTATGAACATGTTTTAGGAATTGAGAATTTAAAATTTTCCTCAAATCAAATTTTTTATGGTCATTTTATTTTGTGAATTATTAACTCCAATCTTGATTAAGAAATTAGGAATCCTAGAAAATTAGTCATGTTGGAATTTGAAGGAATTAGAATCCCCACTTTATTTAAAATAATTTTGGGAGTCAAGGACTCCATTGAAATGTGGTGGAGTTAAGGACTCCATTAATTTGGTAGAGTCAAAGACTCCATTAAAATATGGTAAAGTTAAGGACTCCATTAATTGGGTAGAGTCAAGGACTCCATTGATGTGATAGAGTCAAGAAGTCCATTAATTTGGCAAAATCAAGGACTCCATTAATTTTATTGTGTACATAAGATTGATCACCAATTTGATATGGAATGGGATTTTTTTTTTTATACATTTGTGCATTTGTGACTACATCCAGTTTTTTACTAGATTGCCTACGTACCCTTGGCAGGACCATGCCTTACATAGTTCAAGAAGGAGGATTTTTGAAGATATGACTGAACTTAGTAAATAATACCAAGCTGCCTACGTTCCCAAAAGGGGATCAAGTCATCACGTAGTTCATAATAATGAGTTTTTTTTTTTGGGAGGTGACTGAAATTAGTAAATAATACCAAGCTGCCTACGTACCTTAAAGAGAATCAAGTCAACACATAGTTTAGAAGCAGATGCTGATGATGATTTTTTAAAAAAGATATGACTGAACTTAGTAAATAATACCAAGCTGCCTACATACTTGAAAGGGGATCAAGTCATCATGTAGTTCAGAGGGTATTTTCAAAAGGGAGAATTTTTTTTATAGAAAATGTGACTAAACTCAGTAAATAATACCAAGCTGCCTACGTACCCGAAAGGGGATCAAGTCATCATAAAGTTCCAAAGGCAGAATTTGTTTTTTGTGCCATAACTTTTGCCTAAACTGCCTTATAAAAAGTGATGAGGTCAATGAATCAGGGGTCTAAAATTTCCGGGCGTTAATGATCAATGAGCAAAATCCTGAAAATAATAAACAAGAAGTCAGAGGAGACCGGTGGAGGCCGGCCAAAAATCCTCTGATGGTAAAGTTAGTGGATTGAAGTAGAAAAGAAAACAGTTCAAAGACTTCACCAATTTTTCTAAAATATCAAGTTACCCATACCTCTGCGTAGAAGGGTCCTTATATAGTGTTAGCTTGACAGTTATTTCTCCTATCGTCATAGGGTTTGGAGAATTCAGAGGATAACTTCCATAACTGTCATGGGAGTTACCTCATCAGGACCGGTATTCAACAATAAACAGATGGCTTGATTCAAACAATATGATGTTTAGCCTTTGGAAGAGTATCATGACTCTTGGTGAACCTTACTCGTCCATCACTAAGGACGGACGAGGTTCACTGCTTGTACGTCCTCCCTTGGACGAATGAATATAGGACGAGTGTAAGGGGACGGTTAGTGAAGGACGAGCAGAACAGCCACTCACTCAACTTTGTATGTTGTTATGGACGGCCATATGGACGAGAAATTAGCTTGGCGTTTTTCATACACCATCAGTTGCCCCCTTGTCCATGGGTCGTCCAAGTAATATAGTAATTTACTTCTCTGGATGGACGAGCTTCTTTCAGCAATTGGAGATGCCACATGTTCTAATTTGATTGGTGGTTCATTTTGTCGATTCATTTTTTCGAGACGAAGACCACGTGTCATCATCTGGTTGGTTGTGTCGTTTCATGTGCTTAGGTCAGCCACCTATAAATAGTGGGATGCCTTCACTACCCTCCTCACTTCTGAGATTTTTCTTTGACATTCATCATCTAAAGCCTCGTATAAAAGTTTCCTTGCGTCCATAGCTTCAGTTCGTCCTAGAGCCAAGTACTCCCTCTCTCCTCGTCTTTAGGGTTTCAAAATTTTCTTTCCAGAATGTCATAAATAGCCATCTCCTCGTCTAGTGATAGTACAGAAAAAGCTATAGACGAGTATTATGACGAGAGTAGTTATGATTCTAGTGATACTAGTAGTAGTAGTAGGGGAAACACCACTGACGAGGAGTATGTCTCAGGGGTCCCTGGGCTTCCCTTAGAAGAAATACAGAAACAATTTAGAAAAACTTCAGGGTCCTAGGTAGGTACCTCGTCTTCCATCCTTCCGTCCAGTCCTTTGGACGAGACGGAGGTAACTGTATATAGTTGTGCTGTAGATATTCCTTCCAAGACGGACGAGGAAAGATTGAATATCCTTAGGGAATGGTACCAAATCCCAGACGAGTTTAATCCTAGATTACTCATTCGTGGAGAGTGGTGTTGTAATCCCCATTTTGGGATAGGTGTATATGAAGCTTACCTTCTTGGAGGTCTTAGGTTTCCTTTAAATGCTTTTACTAGAGAGCTATTAGTTAGGTTAGGTTTAGGAGTGTGTCAATTCAACCCCAATGCATGGAGATTAATTATCTCTATGCAAATTTTGTGGAGGGAAGTGTTTGGAGGGGACCGTCCTATTACTGTGGACGAGTTCCTCTACTGCTATAAACCCTCAGAGATTCACCAATCTCCTGGCTTTTATCAATTCACAGCCAGAAGTAAAGATTGTAGATTGGTGAAATCCTTGGCCTCGTCTAATAGAAAATGGAAGACGAAGTTTTTCTTCGTCTCTGGATTCTGGGCTAGAAATCCTGCAGACGTTGGCCGGGATACTTTTGGTCGTTTACCGGGGACCAGGGAACCCTCGTCCCGAGGGTAAGTCCCTTAGCTTTTCTCCTCTTCCCTCTATTTCTTTTTATTCATCATTATGTCATTTAACTTCAATTTATTCTGTTACAGCCGTTGGACGACCTGCTTTAAGCAAGTTGCATCGTGACCACGTCCACAGGGCTCGTCTGCACATAGACAGGGATTTCCATTCCTTGGTTGATCTCAGACGACTAGCCAAGTGGGGGTTAGGTCCTAATCCATCTGAGGTTGCACTTGCACATGAGATTACAGTAAGAAAAAGCAAGTATTGGATTTCTACATTCCTTGTATTTTTTATTTTCATTTTCCTGTCTAAGTAAATTCTCTTCGTCCCTTTATAGGAATGGCAACCATGAGAGGCAGTAAGGAAAAGGAGGTAAGTGCTGAGGGGACCCGTCCTGAGCCTGATCGCCAAGCTCGTCCTGTAGCTGGAGATAAGAGGAAGACTATATCCAAACACTTGGATTTGGAAAACCTCCCTAGCAGGCGTGGTAAAAAGGTCAAGCATGGCTCGTCTTAAGTAGTTAAGCCTACTCTGTCGTCCCATCAGCCAGCCAAAGTCTATGATATCGACTCATCCACTCCTGTTGAGTCCACCCCGTCCAAGACTCCACCGTCCAGAACCGTGCCCACCTCGTCTCAACCGTCCCAAAGGGCCCCTTCAAACATCATTGAAAACGAGGATCTGGCCTGGGAACGTTTCAAGAACGCCGTTTCGGACGAGAATATAAACATCCGCTACGACATGTCCCTCAAGGACTTTGAACACTCTGGTGTCCATGACCTTTTCAAGGTAATATTTTCCTTCGTCTTGACCAAATGTTCATTTCGTTTTCCTTTTTTTTTTTTTAACTTATATTTGCTGTTGACTTTTATAGGGCATGTCCAAGTTTATAGCAGCATCTAGACAGGCCACCGGATTGGACAAGACGAGGATTCTGCTAGAGACGAGGATACAGGAGTTAAAGGAAGAAGTGGGCTGAGGTGGTCGCTAAGATGACGGACGAGGCGAAGGACTTGAAAGCTTTAGTTGAGGATCTGAAGGCTAGTGCTGCAGAAAGAGATGCTCGTCTTGAGGACTTGCAGAAAAAGAGCGACGAGCTCAGCACTCTCCTCTCCAATGCTAAGGAAGATGCAGTGGCTGAATTCAAAGCATCTAAACAATACACTGATGCTTTGGATACCAACTGTGCAGCAGGATTTGAAGACTTTAGGATGGACGCTGTTGAGAAGTTTCCTGATGTGGACTTCAGCTCCATCGTGCTCAATTTGAACGCTGCCACCATTAGCTCTCTCCTTCACCTTGACTCTGAAGACGCCAACATAGAGGACGACGCCTCGACCAAACCTCAGGATGACCCCAACCTAGACGCCTCAACTTAAAAAATACCTTGATGACTTTTTATTTTTATTTTTTATAATTCAAGTACTTTTAGCTCGTCCAGTTTTAAGGATGAGTTTTGATAAAACAGTTAAGTTTGCAAGGGTGTTTAGGATATTTCTCGTCCGCCCTTGAAACAATCACATGAATTCCATTTGACTTATATATGCATGGACGAGTGTTTATTTATATACAGGATTTCTTGTTTTACTCGTCTACAATTCATATACATAAACCATTTTTATTGGAATTCCACCTGTGTGATTTGCCCATGTGAAATGGTAAGTGGAAGTATTAATTCGTCCTTTGGACTCGTCGTTGCATTTTGCTCGTCCATGGACAGGTTTTTAGCAGGTGACTTAAGTTCAAAACATCTATGCTTTTCCTCGCCCATGGTATGGTTGGGTATTATGTTTTACCTGGCCTATCCTATGGACGAGCATGCCTTCGATTTGTTTGTAATTTGCTCTTAAGCACGGGATTTACTTCGTCCTTTTCTTGGATGGACGAGCATGCCTTAGACATGTTTGTAATTTGCCCTTAGGCATGGGATTTACTTCGTCCTTTTCTTGGATGGACGAGTGTGCCTAGATTTTACTTTCTAGGAAAGCTTGAGATTACATCTCCGCGTCCAGAGAATTTTCTTGTCTTGAGCTTTTTAGCTTTCTTCAAGAGTCAATATGAACAAAAGTGCTATGGAAATCATTGATTCACACAACATTATGTACATTTCACAAATATTGTTCACAAAATAGATATTGTTCATAGACGAGGCATGCACCTTAGAGGCCAATGCCTTTATTTAAACAATACAAACTATAACGTTGTTCATAAATTTAACATAATAACAAAGCCACACAAAATATAATAATAAAGTTTTTAAACCCTGAGTTCGTCCAGAGTCATGCTCCTCCAGGCTGGCATTCTACTGATAGTACTTCCTCAAGTGCTCCACATTCCAAGGATGCTCCAACTTCCTCCCATCAAGGGCTTCCAAGTAATAGGATCCTTGTCTTTTGCAGTTGACGACTCTATAGGGGCCTTCCCAATTTGGTCCCAACTTCCCATGGGCTGGGTTCTTTGTTGCTAAGGAAACCCTTTTTAGGACGAGGTCTCCTATGTTAAATCGCCTTGGCTTTACCATCGCGTCATATTGCCTAGCCATCAGGTTTTTATACCTTGCCATTCTTTGCTCAGCATTCATCCTAACCTTGTCTATTAGATCGAGGTTTAAATGGAGTTGCTCTTCATTATCTTTGTCTTGATAGGCTGTCACCCTATGATTGGCCATGTGCACTTCTGCGGGTATGACCGCTTCAACTCCGTAAGCTAACTTGAAAGGAGTTTCTCCTGTCGGAGTTCTTGCTGTCGTCCTATTTGCCCATAGAACTCCTGGTAACTCATTTGGCCATACTCCCTTTGCCCCTTCAAGCCGAGTCTTGATTATTTTTAACAAGGATCGGTTTGCAACTTCAGCCTGGCCATTTGCTTGTGGGTGGGCGGGTGAGGAGTAGTGATTCTGAATCCCGAAGTGTATGCAAAAATATTTAAAGAGTGCATTGTCAAATTGTTGTCCATTATCAGATACCAACACCCTGGGCACGCCAATCCTGCACACAATATTCTTCCATACGAAGTTCTTGACATTTTGTTGTGTGATATTAGCTAAAGGTTCTGCCTCTACCCACTTGGTGAAATAATCGATACCAACCACAAGAAATCTCATTTGCCTCACCCCTATTGGAAAAGGGCCCAAAATATCTAGTCCCCATTGTGCAAAAGGCCATGGGGCTGTCATTGGCGTTAGGTATTCTGACGGTTGTCTGGGGACGTTGCTAAACCGTTGGCATTGGTTGCAGACCTTGACATAGGCCTTGGCATCAGCTTGCATATTCGGCCAATAATATCCTGCACGGACTACTTTGTGGACGAGCGATCTAGCTCCCGAATGATTGCCACACGCTCCCTCATGAATTTCTCTAAGTATATAGTTTGCTTCGTCTGGAGCCAAACATCGGAGATAAGGCTGGGAAAAGCCTCTTTTGTACAGAGTCTCATCCATAAGAACGTACTTAGTTGCCCTTACCCTCAACTTTCTTGCTTCGTCTTTTTCTTCTGGAAGTCGTCCCTCTTTCAAGTATGATACAATGGGAGCCATCCAATTTCCTTCGCTCTGCACCTATTGCACTTCTGGGATGTCTATGCTCGGCATGTACTGAATCTCATCAAACTTGTCGACAGCTTCACTCGCCGAAGCTTCTTTTGCTAGTGTATCTGCTTCCATGTTCTCCTCCCTTGGGATTTGAACGAAGTTAGTTTCCTCAAACTTTTTCATAAGTCGTATAACCTTGCTAACGTACTTCCTCATTTGTTCTTCCTTAGCCTCGTACATCCCATTCACTTGGCCCATGATTAGTTGAGAATCTCCCAAGACGAGTATTGACTTAGCTTCCTCGGACTTGGCCAATTCTAGCCCTTTGAGAAGAGCTTCATACTCAACTTCATTATTGGTTGCTTGGTATTGTAGGCGAACTTTGTGTTTCAGTTTATCCCCTTCTGGCGATTGTAAAACCACTTATATCCCCCCGGCGTGCTGTGTAGACGATCCATCCACATGGATGATCCACTTCTGGTTGCCTTCCATCTTACTCACATCGCCATGACTAGGGGTGAACTCTGCAATAAAGTTTGCCAGAGCCTGAGCTTTTATGGCATGCCTAGGTTGGTATTTTATGTCGAACTCACTGAGCTCGACAGCCTATTGAACCAATCGTCCTACAGCCTCCAATTTGTTCATTGCTTTCTTGAGTGGGTAATCTGTCATGACGTTGATGACATGAGCCTGAAAGTAATGTCTTAGTTTCCTAGAGGCTGTTACTAGTGCGAAAGCCAACTTCTCCATTAGGGGATATCGTCCTTCCTCTCCCCTCAGTGCTTTACTCGTATAATACACTGGCTTTTGTATTTTTCTTTCCTCTCTTATCAATGCTGAGCTCACGACATGCGGGGTTACTGCCAGGTATAAAAATAACTCTTCTCCTGTCACGGACGGACTCAGCAATGGTGCCGTAATGAGATATGTTTTCAAGTCCTGAAAGGCTCTCTAGCACTCGTCCGTCCATTCAAATGCTTTCTTTAAAACCTTGAAAAACGGTAAACACTTATCAGTGGCTTTAGAAACAAACCTGTTGAGAGCAGCCACTCGCCCGGTGAGGGACTGGACTTCTTTAACATTGTACGGAGGCTTCATGTCCAATATTGCTTGAATTTTATCAGGGTTCACCTCGATTCCTCTATGGGAGACCATAAATCCAAGGAATTTCCCTGACAACACTCCGAAAGCACATTTGTTAGGGTTTAGCTTCATGCGATACTGCCTCAACGTGTCAAATGTCTCCTTCAGGTTATCCAAATGTCTCCTTCAGGTTATCCAAATGTCCTTCCTCGTTTTGACTTTTCACCAGCATGTCGTCGACGTAGATCTCCACATTCCGCCCGATCTGTGGACGAAACATGTGGTTAACTAGTCATTGGTATGTCGCTCCAGCATTTTTCAAGCCAAAGGGCATTACTTCATAACAGAATAATCCCTGACTGGTAACAAAGGACGTCTTCTCTTGGTCTGCTTCGTCCATCCTTATTTGGTTGTATCCCGAGAAAGCATCTATAAAACTTAGTAGTTTGTGGCCTGCAGTAGAATCCACCAGTTGGTCAATACGTGGCAGTGGGTAGCTGTCCTTTGGGCAAGCCTTGTTCAAATCAGTAAAATCCACACACATCCTCCACTTGCCGTTCGCCTTTTTCACCATTACTACATTGGCCAACCACTGAGGATAATATACTTCCCGTATAAATTTTGCGGCCATCAGCTTTTGTACTTCATCTTTAATAGCAGTATCTCTCTCAGGGGCGAACACCCTTTTCTTCTGTCGTACTGGCTTAGAGGAAGGATCTACATTCAAACAGTGAGTAATAACACTGGGATCTATACCTGGCATGTCTTTGTTACTCCAAGCAAACAGATCAACATTTTTCTTTAAAAGATGGACGAGGTTCTTCTTAATCTCATCTCTCAGGTCTGCTCCGACCTTGGTACACCTTTCCGAGTAATACTCGTCTAGGGAAACATCTTCCAACACTTCAACGGGTTCCGCAATAATCCTCTTTTCTTCAATATTCATGGTTTGGATTTGCACGTCCATGGCTAGCATGGCCAAATAACATTCTCTTGCTGCCAATTGGTCTCCTTGTACTTGCCCCACTCCATGTTCTGTAGGGAACTTCACTGACAAGTGGTAGGTAGACGTGACCGCCTTCCAACTATTTAAAGCTGGTCTTCCAATTATGGCATTGTAGGAGGACGGACAATCTACCACAAGGAAGTTCACATCCTTGGTGATTTGTTGCGGATATACCCCCATTGTCACTGGTAAAGAAATAGTGCCTACTAGTTATACCTTCATCCCACTAAATCCCACTAGAGGAGAGCTTGTTGGACGGAGCTGATCTCGTCCCAACCTCATCTGTTGCAAGGCTGGATAATATAAAATATCAGCCGAGCTCCCGTTGTCTACTAGCACCCTTTTAGTTTTGTAGTCAGCAATAAGGAGGGTGATGACAATAGCATCGTCATGAGGGTGATGGATTCTCTCAGCATCCTCGTCCGTGAAAGTGACTGCTTGTTCGTCCATAGTCCTTGTTCTCGATGATCGTGCAGAGAGTTGGACGTTCTGCACTACTTTAAGGTACGCCTTCTTTGATTTGGACGACTGTCCTGCTGAATTTCCCCTTACGATGACTCTTATCTCTCCAAGCGGTGGTCGCGACGATTCCTTTACCTTCCCCTTCAGCTTCTCGTCCTTCTGGTCTCGTCCAAGGAAATTTCTCAGCTTCCCTTGCCTAATGAGATTTTCAATCTGCTGCTTTAAATCAAAGCATTCATACGTATCATGCCCATGATCTCTGTGGAAGCGATAATACTTGTTTCTGTTACGCTTGTTGGGATCTCCCTTCATCTTCTCTGGCCAATTCAAAGAAGGCTCGTCCTTAATTTGCATAAGGACTTGCTCGAGTGGTACGTTCAAAGGGGTGTATTGTTGATTCCGCACCGAAGAGCCTGGTTTCTTGTTATCTCGGTCTCTCTTATCCTCTGTTCGCCCCTTCTTTGGATGAGGGGCTTGTTCAGAGTGACGGGCGGGATTTGCTTCCATTCTTTCAATTCTCTTCCTCTTTTTAGCTATGATCGCGTCTTCTGCGTTCATAAAATTTTGGGCTGAATGGACGAGTTCGGCCATGGACTGAGGTTCTTTTTCATAAAGTTTGTGTATGTACAAATCAGAATTGACCCCGTTATGGAAGGCAGGCAACAGTAACTTGTCATCTACCTCGTCCACAGTCAGTGCTTCCCTATTGAAGCGTGTGATGAAGGAACGCAAGCTTTCATTCTCTCCTTGCTCTATGGTTAGTAAGTTAGATGAGGAACGTTTATGTCTCTGTCCTTCAATGAAATTATTAACAAATAATTTGCTCAACTCCTCGAAAGAACTTACTGAATTCGGGGGTATTTTGCTAAACCAAACTCTAGCGGGCCCCTTGAGGGTAGTCGAAAATGCTCTACACATTATCTCATCTGGAACCCCTTGAAGATGCATGGTAGTCTTAAAGGTAGCGATATGGTCAAAGGGGTCACGCGTGCCATCATATGAGTCCAAGGAAGGCATCTTGAACTTCAGCGGTAAGGGATGGCCGTTGATGGATGCCGTAAATGGTGAATCAGTTCTGTGAACTAAATCTTCAACAAGATTAGTCCTTCTCAGGTTCTCTCTCATCTCATCCATAACCTTCCTCATCTGGTCCACCTCCCTCTCTAAATATGGTACCCTCCTTGAAACGGTGCCCCTTGATTGATTTTCTAGTTCAACATTTCTTTCATCTTCCTGACTTTGTTCTCGCTCCTCTGCATGAGCCTCATGCCGCTGTCTCCTGAGATTAATCTCTCTCCGCAAATCTTGATATTGGCGAGTTAGTTCTGCCATGGCCGCGGCCATGGATTGCATGTGTTGGGCTGGTGAAGGCTGCATAGCAGGAGTCGATTGACGGTCATGATGAGGGTTACTAGAGGCATCTCTGCTCAGTTGAGGGCCTGGACTGGTGACCCTCGATCTTGTCCGGACCATTTCAGCCCTTTGTCGGAGAAAGAAATTGCAGAATTCAATGATGAAATTCAAACGTAAAAAATTCTACTCTTCCCCACAGACGACGCCAACTGATGAGGTCAATGAATCAGTGGGCTAAAATTTTCGGGCGTTAATGATCAATGAGCAAAATCCTGAAAATAATAAACAAGAAGTCAGAGGAGACCGGTGGAGGCCGGCCAAAAATCCTCCGATGGTAAAGTTAGTGGATTGAAGTAGAAAAGAAAACACTTCAAAGACTTCACCAATTTTTCTAAAATATCAAGTTACCCATACCCCTGCGTAGAAGGGTCCTTATATAGTGTTAGCTTGACAGTTATTTCTCCTATCGTCGTAGGGTTTGGAGAATTCAGAGGATAACTTCCATAACTGTCATGGGAGTTACCTCATCAGAACCGGTATTCAACAATAAACAGATGGCTTGATTCAAACAATATGACGTTTGGCTTTTGGAAGAGTATCATGACTCTTGGTGAACCTTACTCGTCCATCACTAAGGACGGACGAGGTTCACTGCTTGTACGTCCTCCCTTGGACGAATGAATATAGGATGAGTGTAAGGGGACGGTTAGTGAAGGATGAGCGTAACAGCCACTCACTCCACTTTGTATGTTGTTATGGACGGCCATATGGACAAGAAATTAGCTTGGCGTTTTTCATACACCATCAAAAAGGTTTTCAACCTAGCAGGATTTTTTTTTTAAAAAATTAAACTTTTTAATGAACTTCCTGTTTACACCAAGGTAAAAATGTTGTCCCTCACCTTTTTTCCTTAGTATCCTTGTTTTTTGGATAGATGCGTAAGCATGGTTGTTGCTTAAAATTTGGCATCAAGATTATTCACCTCTTCTCGGCTTCTCCCATGAAAGGGTGAGGATCGGTGTACACCCTTTTCACATTTCCATCTTCATCACAAAGTTTAAAGCATTAATGAAGTGTGGAACCGATTATGCCATAAGTGTGTACCCAAGGGCATCCCAACAAAACGTTGTAAGAAGTATTGGCATCAATTACGTGGAAAAGAGCTTTAGAATACAATTCTCCTATTTCCACTTTTAATGAGATGTTTCCCATGGCTCTTTGTCCAACTTGGTTGAAGCCTTGAATGATCAAGTTGGATGGGGACAATTGTTTGGGCTTCATCCCCATTACTTTGAGTGTCTTATAAGGGAGAAGATTTACAATTGATCTGTAACCCAATAGGATTCTTGATAACCATGCACCTCTAATCATGCCCTTGACATATAAAGGTCAATTATGAAATTTTTCTCCAAGCTGGAGGTGCTCATCACTAAACATTATGCATGCCAAACATGAAGCGCATAGTCTAGGTGACAAGGGTTGTGAGGAATTACCTTCTTTCTCTTTAGAAGAATCATCTTTTGCATTTTGATTTAGTTTTTCCTTTTGTGGTAATGACAAATGTTGGCTTGAAAGCAAAGTCACTTCATATACCTCTCATTCATTGTCATCAATTGGAACCATGCAACATTGCACAACTTCCTCTTTCGTCTCGTCCTCGAAATGATTTTGAAGAAATTCCTTAGGAAGATATTCAACTAGAGTTATTGGCATTCTCTCAGATTAAATATATTCTTCTTCCTCTAAACTCATTCTCTTCTTCTGAGTATTCTTCTTTTCCTTTTTGTTTTTCTTAGAATCCTTCCTTCCATGGATTTTGACTCTTGGCTTCTCAAAGGGCATAATGATTGGTAATGGCCATTTAGCCATTTTCTTGGATTTCTTACCGATATATGTTTGCCACTCTTCTTCATTTCTATCTTTCATGTTAAAGGAATTGTCCTAACAGTCTAATTTGGTTTTGCCCCAGTTGACTCGACCTTGACATTAAAAGTCTTTTTGACCTTTTCAACATTATTTGGTTTTGCCCCCAGTAAGCAAGGCAAAGTGGCCTTTGGTTCCTCCTTAAGCAAGGAAATGCTATTTGATGCAGCAGCTAGTACTTGAGAGGAACTAACTACCTCAATTTCACCATCATTTTTCATTTTTTGAATTATATTCTTCAAGATATAGCATTCTAATAGAGGATGGTTAATGATTCGATGGTAGTGGCAATATTTAGGGTCATCTATCTTATCAACTTCAGAAGGTCTTTTAGGCTCAGGGAGTTGTATTGTTTTTTCTTTCATCAACTCATTAAAAACCTCTTCCACATCATCATCATGAAATGAGTATTTTACTTTCTTTTTCTCTTCAAGAGTGAGCTTTTTCGAGCTTTCCTTACCTTTCCCATTTTGCCTTCCATTATTGACAAAGGTAGCCATTACTTCTCCATTATTTCGAGGCTTTTTTCCTTCTATGTTTTTTCTTCTAAATTATGCCCCTTTTGCATGGTAATCTTTTGTCGGGCAATTTGTCTTTCAACATTGCTCGCCTTAGAGACTAATGCATCAAAACTCTGAGGTTTTGTAGTCCCTACAAAAGTAGCGATCTTTGGTAAAAGATTATTTGAGCACATTTGTAATGCAGATTGTTCAGTCAACTTTTCAAAGCATTGGAGATTTAGGCTCTTCCATCCTGTAATAAAGTCATTAACACTTTCATTTGATTTTTGTTGAGCATCGGCTAAGTCAATGATTGACACTTTTTTTATTTGAAGTTACAAATTAGGCAAGAAAAGCACTTGTAAATCATCCCAAGTATGAATTGACCCTGGCTTTAATTGAGTATACCAAGTAAAATGCAGAGCCTCTGAGAGATTGAACAAATTGCCTTATCAACAAAGCATCTGACAAAGCAGATTCTCCACATACTAAATAAAAATGTGCTAAATGCTCTTGAGGGGAACCCATTAAGCCATCAAATTTCAAATTTTGGTTTTTAATAATCCTTTGGATATGAAACATTATCATAATGAGCTGGATAAGGTTTTCGATATCCATGAACGGATAAATTTATAGATGCCTAAAATTCTTTGATTCCCTCAGCAATGAGTATCTTTAATTCATCTTGTGTTATAGAACTAGATGATGTGTGCCCTTCTTCGGCTGTAGGCATATGAGTTCGAGCTGATGTACTTGCTTGAGAAGCTACTTGGGCTGCCAAGGTTGCTATTTCTGCATCTTTCTCAATGAGTTTCCTTTGCAACTCTTGAAGTTGCTCTTCTGAATTTGTGGCACTAGTTACTAGAACCGGCATGTCTTTAGAATCACTTTCATCTAAGATCTTTAACACTTTGCCAAATTGATCCGTCAGAATTTCTGGAAAGTCTTCTTCTTGAAAAATAGACTTTGAATCTCCATATAGTGGACTATGAAAATCACTTTGTGTTTCCATAGTATCGGAAGAAGTGATGGAGATTGATGAATCATCGATGATGGATTGGGACATGAGGCGAACCCTAAAGTGTGTGATAGGACCTAAGTAAGGCCTTGGTGACTCATTAACCTCCTCACAAATCTGTCACATTTTTGTGTTTTGAACTTGTCCCTAATCCAATTTTTTCTTCTTTTGCCAATAGATAGCCCGAGTAGAATGCCAATTTTTGACTCTCTAAGTTTGACTTGGCCCTTTTTGATTGTTCAACACAAAGAGCCATTAATGGATAGTGATCAAATAATTCAAAAGTTTGGCTTTCTACTTTCCTTACATTTTTCTAGGACCTTGCTTGGTTGGTGACAATGGTGGTAAGGAGGCATTGATGTCCACGGCTACTTTTTTTCCCTTGACAATAGGATCACTCTTTGGTGAAGTTAATCCAAGAATGTGAGGCCGTATTGCCTTTGTTTGAGATGTCACATTTTGCTTTAGTGATGTCTACTTTGAAATCTTGATAGATTTCTTAGTGACCTTAACCTTCGGGGTTTCAAGAAGACTAGCTTCCCTTTCATCAGTTGACGTCATCATCACTGACTCAGTTGTTCCCAATGTGATTAGGATAGAGCCAATCATGATCTGAATGGGGAGAAGCCATGAGGCCATACCCATAGTGTTAGGATCATTCACATTTGAACCCTCGGTTTAAGATTTTTTAGCTTTAGCACTTTTCCTTGCCCTCCTCTTCCTTGAAGTCTTTGAAGTTGACGAAACTTGGATGTTGGTCATGTGTTCATCATTTGATACCTCGAGCTTGACGGAAGGGCGACCAAGGGTGAATGTCATGCGACAACCACTTGCTCCTTGTGTAGTTGCAAAAAGCTTGTGAAAGTAAACAGTCACTTAGGAAGCCATTGGCAAACCTATTTACAACAAGAAAATTGATGTATAAGAAACATAGTTGGAGATGAAAAGGATAATGGGTCCCACTGGGTGTGCCAAAATTATGTTGACGAAAATTGTTAACCTATGTTTAGCAATAATTGTTAGATTATGTTTAACAAACATTGTCCAATTATGTTTAACAAACGCTGTCAAATTATGTTTAACAAGAATTGTTAAATTAGTCAAATTCATCAAACATAATTTCATCCATAGGCCTTTTGGTGTATGATTTTATTGATGTATGTAGTGCCCATTCAAGATAATGTATCTCTTAATTACAATTCCTTATTTTAAGGGAAGACCCTTTGATTCCAACCACGTCATCTTTGTACATAAGTTTATTTATGGGGAAATTACAGTAAACCCACCTATGCTTTGGCCCATTTGCACTTTGCCTACATGTAGTTTAAAACTTAACACTTTGCCCACCCAAGCTTCATTTCGTTTGCTCCCTGTTACCCACCTCACCTTCATACGTTAGAAAAACACCTTAATAGAAATCACAACATAAGAAGGATCAAAACCACTTTCCGTTAAAGAATTTCCTCACGAGCCCTAAAATCACGAAAAATCTCCATTTGCATTTGATATACAAATCGTGCTGCAAGAATAAACCGAGACGAGAAACTGGTTATTCGAGGGACCTAAATCTAGGTAATAAATCAGTCATTGTTTGGGTTTTCGTACTATTTTTCTTTGGGTTTGTTTGGGTTTTATAATTTTTTGAGAAATCAGTCAATGTTACATGTATTTATCTATCGAAGCTCATCATTATTGAGAAAGTTACATGAATTTATTGATGTTTATGAAAAATGTGACCACTTGTGGATATAATTTGTTGATGTTTATGGGCATTTCATCTATCGTGGTCATTGTGCCTCATTGTGGACCCTACGAATCTTTTAGGTTTTAATTTTAGTGTTTGCGTGTGCTTATTAGTAAAACGGAAACATGTGGCCCTTGCCCCCTGTGTGTGTTGCCTCCCAAAAGCAAAACAAAAACATATAAGTGTTTATTCTTTATGTGTCTATTATTTTACAATTCATTAATTGTCTACATGTAAAATGGTAATTTGTTATTGCAGATGGATTATATAGACTTCAAATTTGAGGCTCATTATGGGGGTACTTTTCTATGGAACCCAAATTTAGATTTTGGTGGGAAAGTTGAAATAGTGTATGATAAGGATCCTGATAAGCTTAGTTATTTTGAAATAGAATGTATATGTGATGATTTGGGGGTTGATGAACCATATAGGTTTCATTATTTAGTTCCCAAGGGTAACTTGGAGCAAGACTTGAGGCTCATAAATGATGATGCAAACGTGGTGTCTATGTGTAAGCTTCATATAGAATGGCCAATAGACACCATCATACAGTATGTAAAAAGTGGTCATGCTCCCTTTGCAGTTGAACTTCCTGAAGGGGTTGGTAGAGGGGTTGGTGGAGGGGTAGCTGGAGGGGAAGATGGAGATGGCCAATTGGAGAGTGATGGTGGTAGTGTGGTGGAAGAAGAACCACATGGTGCAACAACTATTGTTGAAAATGAGTTTGATGGGTTGAATGAAGGTTTAAAAGGAGAAGACTTTGATGATGATGTATTTGGTGTGGTTTCTCCACCTAAAACTGTTCCACCTGAGCCTAAAACTGTTCCACCTGAGCCTAAAACTGTTCCACCTAAGCCTAACAATGATCCACCTTAGCCAACCACTGATACACGTTAGCCAAACACTAATACACCTCCTACAAACACTGATACACCTCAGCCAAACATTATTCCACCTCCATATATAGATGTAGATGAGGAGTAGGCTGAACAAGCTCTAGAGGATGACATTGCAAGTATGGATGGTTCTGATGATGAGCAGACGCCTGGTTACCTAGAATTCAATGAGAAGCATGATATGAGAAATGTTAAGTTGGTAAAAGGGATGAAATTTCCAAACTCCAAGGTTTTTAGGAAGGCACTGAGGGAGTAAGTCATTCAGAAGCATATTGATATCAAGTGGAAGTTAAATGAGAAGAAGAAGATTTTTGTATATTGTAAGAATAAGTTTGGATGGAGGTGTTATGCTTCTATGGTTACTGGAGAGTGCACATTTCAAATTTAGACACTTAATCCTGAGTGTACCTGCCCCCTAACATTTCAAAATAGTTAAGTTTCATAAGCATATGTGGCAAACAAGTGCTTGGAAGATTTTAGTAGAAATCCTAATTAGGAGTTCTTAGGTGTCCAACACCATGTCATGTAGCAGATTTCAGTTGATTTAAGTCTTAGTCAAGTGTATAGATCAAGAAAGGCAGCTAGGGGTTTGATCACTAGGAATGAAGAGCAGCAATATAGCCGACTTAGAGATTATGCAGGAATGATAAGAATGACAAATGTAGGAAGTAAGGTGATATTGCAAATAGAGATGGAAGATGAGAATGCACAACCTAAGTTCAAAAGGATGTACGTTAGGTACAACACTTAAAAATAAGGGTTTCTAGGTAGTTGTAGACCATTTGTTGGGCTATATGGATGTCACTTGAAAGTTAGGTTTGGTGGGTAATTATTGTCTGCCACTGCCAAGGATGAAAATGAGAATATATTCCCAATAGCAATGGTTGTAGTTGAGTAAGAGAACAAGGACAACTGGATCTGGTTCTTGGTTTCTTGGGGCAGTTTACAAATGATATTGGTAGGCCAGAGCAACTAAATCTGGTATTCATCAGTGATAGGCAAAAGGTATTCTCATATTGCTCATAATTATTACTTACTTGTGATGTTTATATTGATCATACTGCTTATTTGTGATTCTGAACTTGTTACTTGCTTGTAATACTTAGGACCTTATACCTACAATGGAGACTCTATTCCCAACTGTAGAGCATAGGTATTGTGTAAAGCACATATACAACAACTTCAAGGTTAACCACAGCAGTATGGAGTTGAAGAGGGTATTGTGGAGGTGTGCTGGCATAACATTAGTTAGGAAATTTGAGAGGGGGATCCAATATATGAAAGATTTAGATGAAGAAGCTTGGAAATATCTTGCAGATTTAGATCTTGCACAATGGACTAGATCTCATTTTACTCCTAGGGTTTTGACTGATTTTCTTGTCAACAATTTGAGTGAGAGCTTTAACTCCATGACTTTAAAGGCTAGAGTTGACCAATCTTATCAATGCTAGAATGGATTAGGGTTAGGCTTATGAGCAAACTTTACATAAAGAGGACTGGCATAGAAAAGTATCATGGCAAATTGTGTCCAAACACACAAGACAAGCTGGAGAAGTTGAAAGTAGAGTACAAGGGCTTCTGTGCAATGCCATCTAGGAGGCTTGTGTATGAAGTTGACAATGAGAAGGAGAGGCATGTGGTGGACTTGGTAAGGAAGACATGTAGTTGTAGAGTGTGGACTTGACAGGAATCCCATGCAAGCATGGAGTTGCAGCCATTTTTGTGAATTGTGAGAAACTAGAGGATTACATCCATCCATGCTACTACAAAGACGCTTATGTAGAGACATACAAGACACCCTTACCTCCTATGCCTGGCTAGTCTGAGTGGATTCCAAGTGGTCTACCTGCTTTTGTTGCACCTAATGTTTATAAGCCACCAGGCCACCCATAAAAAGGAAGAGAGATACTGATGATCCAAGGAACCCTTACAGAGTTTCTAGAGAGAACAAGACCATCAAGTGTGGGAGATGTCAAAGGGAAGGGCACAATGCAAAAGGATGCAAGACTAATGTCACTGGTGAGACACCATAGGAAAGGAGAAAGAGAATGTAGAAAGCTAAATTAGTAAGTATTTTGTATGTGTTCATTTAATTGTTACCAGCAATATATCAATAACTGCTTTAACATGCTGAAAGTTGGTTGTAGGCAAGGGGAAGGGCTTCTACATGCAGACAAAGTTTGTTTTGTGTTTCTTGTCTTCTTCTTTCTTTGTTTTGTGAGGCCATAGTAATGTGTTTTTTAAGAATATTTTAATAGTAAAAATATATAGAAAATATAAATAAAAATATTTTTAATAATTTTTTAATCGCTGCACCCAGCCGCACTTGCACCCTACTTTTTCAAAAATTGTCGAATCTCGCACCTGCACCCGCACTCGCACCCAAATCCAGAAATGCATCCGTGCTTCATAGTTAAAATTTCTACTAACCCATCTGAATAGGCCGGTGGAAAATAACTTTCTAATGTCCATAACATGAATCGTGAAATGGCAATAAATGAATGAATTTTAAGAAGCATGTTGTAAATTCATTTAAACAGTTGTAATTAATTTGTTGTAACACAGATTTTTCTTTTTTAATTTTGTAAAAGAAAAAAATGAAAAAAGATATCACAGAGAATCTATCATTTTCTGTGACCATGGTTCACAAGTTCTGTTGCCATTAACTTAATCAACAATAAAATTAGGACTCTAAATTTGAGATTAGAACTCTAAATCTTAAAATGACAACCATGTTAACACTGGCTTAATAAGAGAATAAGTTGTATATATTAACTTGAGCAATTGATTGATGAATTCCATGTTGTGTTCTAAAAAGCTTTTCCACCACTTTTAATATCTTAACATGGTATTTGTATGTGCTCATAAGTCAAAACTAATATAAACAAGCATTTGTGAGCTTGGTTTTAAACATCAGACACTATCTTAAAAGAGCTAAAGTTTTGGGTATCAAGTGCTAGACTGAAATGATTGTCATTTGAACAGCATAAATTCTTATGTTCTAAGTTCAGGAGAGAGATTGAAACCCGAGCTACCCATCATGGAAAAGTCAGATGGTACCACTGAACCACAAGACTGTAACAAGGACAAACTTCAATTGGAATTGAACAAATTAAGAACTATGAGAACATTGTTAAACAAGTAGAACAAAATCAGCAACCCAAGGACAAAACAAATGGAAAAGATTAAGACACATCTACATGGCTAAATTACATTAGCCATCAACATGTCATGATTAACTTAAGCTCCATAGACTTCAAGGGACTGCCACTGCAACCCCCAAAATATTTTAAAATTATTTGGCTATAGAGTTCTATTATTAAAACCCAACATGACAAAACATAAAAAGAAACAACACTTGTATAAAGAAAAGAAAGAGCAGAAAATTAAATTGTCATCATAAATTAACTGGTACCTAGTTTTTATTATTTGTTAACATGAGGAATATAAAACCAGAATTATTCAGCATTTCTCTTTCCAAAATAAATAGAGAGAAAACTCACTACAAATATTTCCTAAGTTACTTTAAAGGTCAGAAATTGTTTCCACCATTATGTCATTCTCGAAGAAGTTTAACCTCAAATTTGTCAATTATCACTTTTCTTAAATGGTGTCTCCAACAATAATGCCACTGAAAATCTGAATCCTCTTCTTCAACTAATGTTGCTTTATTTTGGAACTGCAAATGCAATTGACAAGAGCCGAATACATAATACGATTAATGAAGCAGGACCAAGAAAGCTTAGAAAAAAAGAAGGAAAAAAGAAAACAATGTATTGCCATCCATGTTTCAAAATACATCAATATTTTGCCTTAGCACCAGTGAACCACAAGACTGTCACAAGGACAAACTTCAATTGGAATTGAACAAATTAAGAACTATGAGAACATTGTTAAACAAGTCATATAAAACCAGCAACCCAAGGACACATCAAATGGAAAAGATTAAGGCACATCCTTTATTTATTTATTTATTTATTTTTTATAAGAAGACATCCTATTAAAATCTCTTTTGGTCATTTCCAGAATCTCAAGAAACTTAATCAAGAGTTCAAAGTGCATCAAACATGTACATGGCTAAATCATATAGAGTTTGACTGGTGATACGCACCAGCCATCAACTTCTCATGGTTAACTTGAGCTCCATGGATTTGAAGGGACTACTACTGCAACCCCCAAACATTTTTTAAAAATTATTTGGCTTAGGCGTTTTATTATTACAAAACAACATAAAACATGAAAAGGGACAATATTTTTGTAAAGATAATAAAGAGCAGAACACTAAATTACTGGTATGAAATTCTTAACATGAGGAAAATCAAACTAGAATTAATTCAGCTATTGTCTTTCCAAAATGATAGAAAGAAGACTCACCCCAAATATTTCTCACCTTTCAGGTCAGATATTGTTTCCACCTTTATGTCATTCTCGAGGAAGAAGTTTACCACGGTCTCTTGGACATCATTATTAGCCACAAATTTGTAAATTATCACTTTTTCAAAATGATGTTTCCAACTAGAATTCCACTGGAAGTCTGAATCCTCTTCTTCAACTTCTGCTGTTTTATTTTGGAATTGCAAATTCAACTGACAAGGGAAAAATACATTAATACAATTAATGATGGACCAAGAAAACTACAAAAAAAAGAGAAGGGGGAAAACAACTTACTTCTACGGAATTTTCTTTATATTTCGAAGTAATACACATGGTCTCCAGATAAGGTGAAAGACAAAGCAAGATGTCCAGCAACTCTGGTAAGCTTCAGGATGATGAAAACAAGCTTCTGGATGATGAAAACAATTGAACACGTAGATGCTTGAGAGACAACAGCGGAGGTCGTAACCTATTCCTCAACTCCTCGAGGAAACTTAATTCCTAAAGAAATCAAAAACAGAGGAAATTTATTTGCATTGGAGTATATATGATGTAGTACTAATATATAAATTATAGATTATAGAATAGAATAACAAGATAATATGCATAGTGAATGAAGTTCTAAAGAGGAAATACCACGTCAAATAAAATTAACGATAACGATTTGCAATGGCCAAAAGAAACCAAAAAGTTCTTGAAATTCATGAACTGCTCATCATTTGTGGTAGAAATTCTAAACAATATGAGATTTGCATGAAGTTGACTTGAACATTGCAGAGTTATCACTGGAAAGAAAGTTTCCGGATGTTGCTTTTGTTATAATACAATGAAATTAGATTCGGAGCCTCAATCTTGGCCTTCACCAATTTGTCACAGTTTATCAAGACTAAGCTCTTAAGCTTTTGATGACATATATCAATCTCTTCAAGAATTTTGCAGCTTTCCAGTATCAAATTTTCTAGTAGTAGTAGTTTAGAAAGATGGTTTTTGAGCCAGTCATCTGTAATGGCTATGTTGTCTAACATTACATTTTTCAAACTCGTACAATTGCCAAGACTGATTTCACTAGAGCCAGTAAAGGTTGAATGTGAAAAATATTGCAGATTGACTGCATCAACCACAATAGTGTCTAATCCTTTGCAATTCTGGAGCTGTAAAGTTTTAAGCTTGGAGCTTGAAATTGTAAAATTGCTTGATATACTGCAGAGCCCAATTCTCAAGTGCTCAACCTGAGCCAAACTTGGGATCAAATCCTCAAACTTGAAATCAAGGCCTACCAAGTTCAACACAACAATGGATTTAGTAGTTATTGTTTTTGGCAAAGTATAGAGCTGACCATAAACCTTATGACGGTAACGTATCCAATAATCTCCAAATCGAAGATCCAACTCTTTGACATTATGCTCTATGGCAAAACAAATTGACTCATCGATCCGTTGATCTGATTTGCCATCATGGTCGATAACGCATAGCTTAAATATTTCTATGTCAATATTCGATTCGCAACGTTGTTGTAGAGATTTTTGCATGAAATCCAAGAATGAATCAAAACCCATGATTTTTTTCCAAGAACGTTGATCGAAATCTAAGATCGGGTACAGAATTAAGTGTCTTGGACAAGACGGCAACACGAGTCACATCTTTAGTTGTTGGAAGGAAAGACATGATATGATGAATGATGGGTACAGGCAAGTTGGAGAACCGATCAAAGGCTTCTTCAACTCCATCCTTCTCCATTGTTGTCTATGCCGAGTCTATAAGAATTTCAGGGTTTTGTGACTGACTGTAGTCCAGAATTGAGTTTTACCTAATTGCCTACGGAACCATGAAGTATGAATAAATTTGGTGTGAGCACGCAACCCAATCCTTTGATTAATTGAGTCCTTTTCACGGCCTTGGTGACGTAGATTGGTTAAGGAAGAATAAAGTATTTTAATATTTTATTTTATTTTATTTTTTTTTATAGTAGAATTAGGATTTATTTGCTTTTACAAGTTCAATTAAAATCTTTTTTTTTTAGTTGAATTAAGATTTTAATTGTTTTTCTTTTCGTAGTTAAATTGTTTTTTCTTTTTCAAGTAGAAGTAAGTTTATTATTATTTTTTTCCTAAAAGGAGTAGGAGAAATTCTATTATTATAAATCTTTATAGAGGGGTTGATTATTGTTATGTGTTGATTAATAAAAGTTTGTTAGAGATGTTTTCTCTATTATTTTGCCTACTAGCCTAGTGTTCTTGTAGAACTTAGGTTTCGTGAAAGAGTTGTAGTAATTGTGTATTATAGATTTCGCTTCTACACGCCCATGTTGCATCACTTGGAAACAAATATAAATATGTTCAGTTTTATTTAAAAAATAATGAAAATATGTTTAGTTTTATTCTTGTTTATTTTATTATCAATTTTATTTAAATTAGAGAGAGAATGGTTTCTCTTAAAAATGAATAAACTCTATACTAAACATTAAATACAATATTATTCAACTTAAATGGTATAAGATTTAATTTTTGGCAAAAATACCTGTAGGGTCCGGATTTGGTAGGCTAAGCCCAGGCTTTGCAGGTTGTGAGCCCAATGAACCCTAGACAATAAATTTGTAGAGAAATTGGTAAAATAGCTGGGCTGGTTATGGATTTAGCAACGATTCATTCATGCAAGTCAGGATAAAACAATGTTCAGACTGTCATCAAGTGGGTCTCTCTTAAATCCGAAGAGACTTAATATTTATAAACTAAATGAATACAATTTTTTCTCCCTCCCTCTCTTCAAAGACCTATTCCCTTTATATATCCTCATTCTTCCTCATCTTCATCGTACACTTGTTCTTCATCCAAGTATTCATTTGAGTATATGTCACATCAGACATTTGTTTTACTTTGCCGTGAGTAATAGTAGCTGAGGCTGAACTGTTCAGGTGTCTTCTCCACATAAATGCGGCCAGAAAAGTTGCTGCAGTGCATTAAATGCGGTGGTAGCAGCTTTTTCTTTGAGATATTTTTATGTTCTTCTCATCCCTAGGCATGCCCAGAGTTCGCTCTCTACCGTGGAATCAGTTGGGAAGGTCACTTAGACCTTCAGTATATTTGCTTGATCAAGCTCTCTAATGATCCGATGATGGGGACCTCTTCAGACCAACAGGATAGTCTTCGGACGTATCCCATCATCCCTTTTCAAGTGTATTTCCACCAAACGGACTCAGCCCTGATCCCTTTTACCTCTTCGGACAAACAAGGATATTCAAATTGGGCCCCAGGCCCAATACGTAGCGTTGGGCTTTCACACCCACAATAGCCCCTCAAAATTGTAATTTTTCCCACGCATCCGAGGAGAAAAAATAGGGTTTTGATCTGTTGCGAAATAGAAGCTTTGAAATCACTAAATCTCTGAATCCACACGTGTATGCGCATAAATTTAGGCGCTTCATTATTGTCGCTGTTGTTGCACCGTTTCCAAGGCGCCATTAATTACTCCAGGCAGCGTCTTGTCTATGGAATCCAACGGTGGTCTGCTGATCAACGGACGTGATTTTTCACAAAATTTGGGCGGGATAAATCCCACCATTTTGCCTACCCCTATATAAAGCCCCAAAAGGGGGTTATTTTCCCCTTTACTTTGCAAATTTCAGACTCTCAGCGAACTCAGGCATCCACGCTAACAACGCCCTTCCTGTCATCAACTCCAACTCACCCCAGAATCAACTACGATCATTCTATGAACATAAAAGTCATTCTTCAATTCAATTCCGCATAAGTTCCTCACTTAAGACTTTCATATTCTTTTCGGCTTGCCTCTTCGGCCTTTGGATAGTCGCTCCCCAGTCTCTGTTTCGCACCTTTCCCCTCTATCCTAACTAAAAATGGGTAGATTTAAATATTTAGTGAGTAGTCCTTCCCAGATGGAGAAGTTTAGGGCGACGTATCGCATTCCTCAGGATGTGGGCTTGAGGTATTGCTCTCCGGAAGAGTTACTAATAAGCCGAGAAGTGGGCGAAGTTATAATACCCATTATCGCCTTCCTAGAGGGGGGAATGACCATCCCCATGGGTCCCGTCACTAGAGGCTATCTCCAAGGCTATAGACTTAGCCCTGAACAGTGCGCACCTAATATGTTTAGGATTTTAGGAGCAATTGACGACCTAAACTGACATCTAGGGTTGGGACTCACCTGGCTCGATGTGGTACACATGTACGAGTGTCGTACCAAACAAGGATCGGGATACTATCTTAGATCCCGATCCGATATCGTCAGGCTCGTCTCCTGTCTCCCCAAATCTAACAAAGGGATGAAAGACGACTATCTGATCATCTCGGGTGTGTGGCATGACAGACTTCATTGCCCAACCCAGCCAGGAGAGCGAGGTGGGATATCCCCTATTTAGGTTTCCTAACAATAGATTAAGGGTTTTTACTTTCAATGATTCGGCCTTCTCTTTCTATCACATTTTAAGTTTTTCTGACAGTTTTATTGTGATGTTTACAGATAGAAATCACGTTGCTCGGAAGGATTTTTTGGCCCTCTTTGAACTTGCCCCTGTGCCACACCCCAACCCACAAGGCATACCGTTGCTCGTTCAACCTATTCAGCAGGCTCCTCCTGAACCGGCAGCAGAGGAAGAGAGAGTTGCTTCTTCAACCCCTTCACTTGACGAGCAGATTGACTAGTTCAGATTTGAAGGGGAAGCTTCAGAAGAGGTTCAGATTTTGGACGCCGACGAGGGGATTGATAGGCAATCAGTTGTTCTCCCACAGAGAATAGACGTGCCAGATGATTCTTCTGACGAAGACATGCAGAGTTTGACAGATCTAATGAAGAACAGAAGGCCGAAGGCCGAAGGCCGCGACTAAAGGCACTGGTACATCTCAGCCAACGGTGACTCTTCCTCTTCCCCCCTCAAGTTCCCTCAGATCCCAACTTAAAGCCACTGCCGGATCTAAAAAAGAAAAGGATCGCGACTGAAACTGAAGACACAGAGGTTGCGCCTTCGAAGAGGCCCAAGCAACAGAAAGTGGCCCATGACATTAGGAGCAGAAGGGCTTCATCCATTGAGAGTAAGGAAGACCCTTTGGCCGCAGATGTATGCCGAGGAGCTCGGACATAGTCCCCAAAGTTAACATTGGATGGTGCAGCCATCCCATACGACGCTTCCCTCAGAAATTATGCTGGAGGGAAAGCCGGCCATATTGCAGAAGCACTAAAGCAACCTCTGCTCCTCCCGAAGGACATGGAGTCCTACAAGCGCTTCAGCTAGCAGGAACTCTTTCTATCCCTTAAAAGGGATTTAGCCATAGTAAGAGAATTGACCCATCTTCTCAACTTTTTTCTGTGTTCACAACTAAAAAAGAAAATTTTTAATCTGTCGCGCAGATCGCTTAGCAAGTATATGCGGCCGAGGAGTGGAACAAGAAAACCCACATTCAAGTCCAAGCGGAGGTCCACTCTCGGACGGAGGCCAAGAAGGCATTGGGCAGCCTAAAAGATGAGTGTGCCCGTGTATCCGAGCAACTGAAACAGGAGGCAAATGAGAGAAAAAGTCTGGAGGCAGGCCTTAAGAGCGCTCAAAAGCAGGCTGAAGATCAACGCCAAAAACTGTACACTACTGAGATCAACCTGGAAACTGAGAAAGCGTTGGTGAAGGATCTTCGAGCTGAGCTTGACAAAGCCAGGGATTCTGCTAAATTGGCCAAAGAGGACGCTCAACTGGCCAAAGAAGCACTTAAGGCTGAAAAACAAGCTGCCTATATGCTAGGGGTGAAGGAGACCCAAATGAGGCTGACCGAGGAGTTCGCAAAGGTCTGCAGGGAATATTGTGATATAACGAGGGTAAAGGCCTTGATGCGGCTGGAGTCCCCCCAGAGTCTGCCCTGAGGCAGCTTGGGAGTATTTACTACCACCCTGATATCTGCGACCTGCGACCTGCCAGAAACCTTGACTCCTTCATCGGCCGGCCAAAACCTCCCAGATCCTACTGAGGCGAGCCAGGCACCTGGTCAGACTGGTGATGTGGGCGAACTGTCCAAGACTGACCCGTTGCCTCAGAAGAAGGACTAGGTGTTTAGGGGTTTTACTAGCATGTTATTTTTGTTGCCGTATTTACCTGTAATAGTTAGACCCTTTTTTTTTTTTTTTTTTTTGCTTTGTAACTAAGTTATTTCTCTTTTTGATCAATGAACTCTTCTCTTTTCTTTTTAATACCTTTGTAGCATATGTCATCATATATTATAATTTATCATCATTGC
The DNA here is from genome assembly GCA_023736055.1 of Quercus glauca. NCBI lineage: Eukaryota > Viridiplantae > Streptophyta > Magnoliopsida > Fagales > Fagaceae > Quercus > Quercus glauca. Next base: position 21,253,375 of record CM043318.1, on the reverse strand, counting down.
AAATTACAATAACTTGCAACTTTCCCCAACATATTGTGATGATAAATAACCAGAATTAATACTGAAAAAAGTAGGTTGTATTCAGATTATTAGTACGCGATAAGAGCAATGAGTGATATGAAAGCTTTACATGATCGAGTCCGACCTTAAACACTTAAGAGAATTGGAAACGAATGTTAATTAACACGAATTATTTGGTCCGAGAACTACATGCATGATTGAATTTAAGTTTAAACACTTAAAAGAACTGGAAACGAGTGTTAACTAACCTAAATCATCTGGTCCGAGGACTACAGGCATGATTGAATTTAAGTTTAAATACTTAAGAGAATTCTTAGCATAATAAAATGGTACATTGACTGAAAAAAGGATTCACTTAATAATAATACCTTTTGAGGTTATTTACATTCCACAGCCGGGGTACTACATGATTATCCAGATCTTCTAGGAAATATGCTCCAATACCAGCCCTTGAAGTGATGCAATATGGTCCTTCCCAATTTGGTCCTAGTTTTCCCCAAGCTGGATTCTTTGCATTACCCACCATTTTCCTCAGCACCAAATCACCAGGTTCTAAAGGTCTCAGCCTTACGTTGGCATCGTAGCCTTATTTGAGCTTTTGTTGGTAATACGCCAGTTGGACCATTGCGTTTTCCCTTCTTTCTTCAATCAAATCCAAACTCTTTTCTAACTGCCCATCGTTGCCGGTCGGACTAAACGAGCTAGTCCTGTATGTTGGGAACCCAGTCTCCAAAGGTATGACGGCTTCAGCCCCATAGGTCATTGAAAAGGGGGTCTCCCTAGTAGACCTGCGAGGCGTAGTTCTGTATGCCCACAATACGTGGGGCAATTCTTCCACCCATCTACCCTTCGCATCGTCCAGCCTCTTTTTTAATCCGTTAACTATGACTTTATTAATAGCTTCAGCTTGCCCATTTCCCTGGGGGTAAGCAGGGGTGGAGTATCTGTTTGTGATTCCCAGTTCGCTACAATAACCCCTGAAAGCTTTGCTATCAAACTGAAGCCCATTGTCCGAGATGAGGGTATGAGGGACCCCAAACCGAGTGACAATATTCTTCTAGACGAATTTCTTTACGTCTACATCCCTGATGTTTGCTAGAGGTTCAGCCTCGACCCATTTGGTGAAGTAGTCCGTGCCGACTAGAAGGTACTTCCTGTTTCCTGCCGCCTTAGGGAATGGGCCCACGATATCCAATCCCCATTGAGCGAAAGGCCACGGGTTGGATAGGGGGTTAAGGGTGCCACCTGGCTGATGTATGTTCGGCGCAAACCGTTGGCATTGATCACATTTTTTGACATATTCATGGGCCTCTTTCTGCATATTTGGTCACCAATAACCTTAAGTAATGACTCGGTAAGCTAAGGATCTACCTCTAGTATGGCTCCCACAGATCCCTTCATGCAATTCTTCGAGTAGTGATTCAGCTGCTTCAGGATGCATGCACAATAAGTGTGGACCTGAATAGGGCCGCTAGTAAAGTCTATGGTCCTCGGACAACCAGAACCTAGTAGTTTTCCTCCGTACTTTGTCCGCTTCCCCTTTTTCTTCGGGCAATACATCGTCCTTCAAGAACTTGATGATAGGATCCATCCAACTTAGGTCGGCTCTGATGTAATGAACTGGATTGTCTCTTTTCTTAATTCCGTAGGTCTATGCATGTCCTCAATGAGGATAACCCTTGGTAGCTCCGCCGAAGAGGTGGTGAGCGTGGCCAAAGAATCAGCATGCGTGTTGCCGCTTCTAGGGACATGCCGCAGGTTAAAAGATTTAAACTCTGACTGCAGGGATTTAGCTTGACCCAAGTACCCCTGCATTCTTTCGTCTTTCGCTTCGAATTCACCTTGCACTTGATCAACGATTAATCTGGAGTCCGAGAACATCTCAACTGACTTTCCTCCCATCCTTCGTACCATCGTCATTCCCATCAATAGAGCCTCATACTCTGCCTCATTATTTGTCGCCGAGAAATCCAGTCTTAACGCTTTTTCAATGATAATTCCCTCTGGGGATATCAACACTAGTCCTACCCCTGAACCTCTTTGATTCGATGTGTCATCTACGTACACTTCCCAGGGTAAAAGGCTTCGTAGAGAAACCATGCCAATAGACCTTCCATCCAGGCCCAGTGTTGGTGTTACTTCTTCTAAATGGGGTTCCGTGAACTCAGCCACCAAGTCCGCAAGGATCTGGCCCTTCACTGATGTACGAGGCATGTATTTGATATCGAAAGCCCCAAAGATTGTGCCCCATTTGGCGATCCTTCCAGTGTAGTCGACGCTTCGAAGTATGGCCCTAAGTGGGAGCTGGGTGAGGACTATAACGGTGTGGGCTTGAAAATAATGAGGCAGCTTCTTCGTACCGAGCACCACAGCCAGGATAGCCTTTTCCAGTGGCAAATAATGAATTTCAGCTTCATGCAGTGACTAACTTATGTAGTAAATTGGTTTTTGCACACCACAGTCCGTCTGTATCAACACCAAGCTTACAGTATTAGGAGCTACAGCGATGTAAGCAAACAAAACCTCATCTGGCTTAGGACTGGACATGATTGGAGGCCGAGCTAGGTAGTCCTTAAGTTGCTAAAAAGCAACAGCACATTCTTCCGTCCATTCGAAACCCTTCCATTTGTTGATCAATGAGAAAAAAGGTCTACACCTATTTGCTGATCTGGAAATGAACCTATTAAGGGCAGCGGTCATCCCAGTCAGCTTCTGAATTTCCTTGGGTTTCTGAGGAGCTCGTAAGTTATTGATGGCCTTTATCTGATCGGGGTTAACTTCAATTCCCCTGTGAGTGACCATATATCCTAAGAACTTGCCTGATCCCACACCAAACGAACACTTGGATGCGTTCAAGCGCAATCTATGTCCCCTTAGAATTTCAAAAACATCCCTGAGATCCCCAATGTGCTCAGCTATAACCTTGCTTTTCACCACCATGTCATCAATATAAACTTCCATGCTTTTACCCAACTACGGCTCAAACATTCTGGTCATCATCCTTTGATAGGTAGCCCTTGCATTTTTCAAGCCGAACAACATTACCTTGTAGTGGTAATTCCCCATAGGGGTTACGAAAGCTGTTTTCTCCTGATCACCGAGAGCCAGTGGTATCTGATGATAACCTTGAAATGCGTCCAAGAAACTCATCCGAGGGTGTCCAACAGTAGCATCAACTAGTTGGTCTATCTTCGGCATGGGAAACGGATCCTTCGGACAAGCTCTATTAAGGTCAGTGAAGTCCACGCACACCTGCCATTTTTCGCTTTTCTTCTTTACTACCACGGTGTTAGCCAGCCATTCGGGATAAAAGATTTCCTTAATAGCCCCTACTTGCTTAAGTTTCATCACTTCTTCCCTGACCGCATCTGCGTGTTCCCTCGATGGATGCCGAAGTGGTTGTTTCTTGGGAACGATGGTGGGATTAACGTTTAGATGGTGGCAAATGAACTCTGGGCTTACCCTTGGGGCTTCTGCGGAGTCCCATGCAAATACATCAACGTTGGCTCTGAGGAACTCTATCAGCTCTTCCTTCTCTTGAGGAGGCAACATGGATCCGACTTGAAATAACTTCTCTGGGTCGTTATCAACAACTATCCTTGCCAAGCTTTCGCACTCTGCCTCTTCGGCCGAGGTTTTGGTGTCCAGCACCGAAGGTTTTAACTGCTATAAACTCTCATTGTTACGGTCCAAGGACTTAGCCTGAGGTTTGTGCTGGATAGCTGCCACTAGACATTGCTTGGATGTAGATTGATCTCTTCGGATCTCCTCGATCCGCCCTTCGGACGGGTATTTAACCTTCTGATGAAAAGTGAAGGATACAGCCCCGAGGGTATGAAGTCAAGGTCTAGCCACAATCGCGGTGTAGGGTGAGTAGACATCCACCACTATAAAATCTACCTCCACCGTCTCAGATCCAGTTTGCATAGGTAGTCTGATCTGGCCTTTCGGGATGACCACTTTGCCATCAAAACTCACCAAAGGGGAACTGTAGGGCGTTAAGTCCTTAAGAGCTAAGTTCAACCCCTTATAAAGGTCTAGGTACATTATTTTTGTGGCGTTGCCCTGATCTACCATCACTCTCTTCACATCGTACCCACCAATTCTGAGAGTAACCACCAGAGCATCATCATGCGGCTGTATGGTCCCGATTTTGTCCTTGTCTGAAAATCCCAAAACTGGTTGAACCTCCATCCTAGGCCTCTTTGGCTCTATGTTAACACTCTCCGAGGGCAGCCGAGCGACTGATAATATTCTTGATGGGCAAGACCCTGTCCTCCATAATGCGGCAAAGATAACATTTATCGTGCCCAATAGGGGTTTTACAAAATCATCCCTCCGAGACCCTGCGTTTGTTTGATTTCCCTGACCGTAGGAATGGTGTAAGAGTTGTTTTAACTTGCCCTCGCTGACAAGTTGATCCAAATGGTCCCACAAGCTCCTACAGTCCTCCGTAGTATGCCCATGATCAAGATGGTATTGGCGGTAAAGATTGTGGTTGCACCTTTCAGGGTTTCCGACCATCTTGTTTGGCCTCTTAAAGAAAGGTTCATTTTTGATTCTCTCCAGGATTTGGTGCACTGGCTCACGAAACACAGCATTGATTGTCTGAGGGTTCGCTGAACCCTGTCCGACCTAGTCTTTTCTCGACCTGTTATGGTTCTGCCGGTCCGACCTGAAATCCCTCATCTCTTGAGGGATAACCTTATCATTTCTCTTACCCTGCTGTTGGTCTTCCTCAACTCTTTTATACTTGTCTATCCTATCCATCAACTAGCGTACACTGGTAGCAGGTTTGCCCGTTAGGGACGTCCTCAAGCCATGTTCAGTGGGAAGGCCTAGCTTAAAGGAGCTGATGGCCACTAGGTCATAATCTTCCTCCATCTCGTTATACGTTTCCCAAAATCTGTCTGAATATGACTTCAAAGTTTCACCCTCTCTCATGCTGACAGACAATAGGGAGGCCATGGACTACGGAACCCTTCGACATGTGACAAAACGCGACCCAAATACCTGAGTTAGCTCTTGGAAAGAGCTTATGGAGTCCGCTTTCAGGCTATCAAACCATCTCATGGCGATCGGTCTCAAGCTGGATGGGAAGACCTTACACATTAGGGCCTCATCTTTGGAGTGAATGGCCATCCTCTGGTTGAAATGACTCACATGTTCCACAGGGTCTGTCCGACTGTTGTAGATGGTGAATGTGGGCTGGTGAAAACATCGAGGAAGTTTTGCATTCTCGATGTTACGTGTAAAAGGAGATCTGGAAATCTGATCCAGGGCTTTACTCATAGCATCGTTCCTTACGCCCCTAGGTAAGGGGCTCTAGGGATTCCTCTCACGATGGTGCATCTCCTCATAGGGGAAGGACTCACTGACTGGTGTTCGAAGTTTCTGCTTATAGACAATGTCCTATTCGTCCTCAGAATCTTCATTAGAGTACGAGGAGATGCGTTTCCTCTTTAAATGGCGCAGCTCCCTCTTTAGCCTTTCAATTTCTAATTGCATGCTTTGGTTTTTCTCTGCATGGGACATGTGGCTCTCTCCATGCGACTGGCCTCGATCGTCATGTGCGGTGTGTACGCTACCTTCACGATCCTGCCTCCGTTCCAGATTAAGGAAAGGATCGGTGTGCTGAGATGCCCTGGACTCTGCTGGACGTTGCCTTGGTTCAGCCATTTATGAGGTGTTGCTTCCACCTTTACTCAAGCTACTCCCCACAGACGGCGCCAATTGTAGGGTCCGGATTTGGTAGCTTAAGCCCAGGCTTTGCAGGTTGTGAGCCCAATGAACCCCAAACAATAAATTTGTAGAGAAATGGGTGAAATAGCTGGGCTGGTTATGGATTTAACAACGATTCATTCATGCAAGTCAGGATAAAACAATGTTCAGACTGTCATCAAGTGGGTCTCTCTTAAATCCGAAGAGGCTTAATATTTATAAACTGAATGAATACAATTTTTTCTCCCTTCCTCTTTTCAGAGACCTATTCCCTTTATATATCCTCCTTCTTTCTCATCTTCACCGTACACTTATTCTTCATCTAAGCATTCACTTGAGTATATGTCACATCAGACATTTGCTTTAGTCTGCCGTAAGTGGTAGTAGCTGAGGCAGAACTGTTCAGGTGTCTTCTCCACATAAATGCAGTCAGGAAAGTTGCTGCAGTGCATTAAATGCGGTAGTAGCAGCTTTTGCTTTGAGATATTTTTATGTTCTTCTCATCCCTAGGCATGCCTAGAGTTCGCTCTCTACCGTGGAATCAGTTGGGAAGGTCACTCAGGCCTTCAGTATATTTGCTTAATCAAGCTCTCTAATGATCCGATGATGGGGACCTCTTCAGACCAACAGGATAGTCTTCGGACGTATCCTATCATCCCTTTTCAAGTGCATTTCCACCAAACGGACTCAGTCCTGATCCTTTTTACCTCTTCGGACAAACAAGGATATTCAAATTGGGCCCCAGGCCCAATACGTAGCGTTGGGCTTTCACACCCACAATACCATTTTAGTCCCAATATTTTGGGGTCATAGTCAATTTGATCCCTACGTTTTAGTAACAATCAATTTGGTCCATATTATTTTCAATTTGCAGTTAATTTGATCCCTACAATTAACTCACTAATGAAAATGCTTACATGACAAACGGTATGCATAGTTGGCACAATTGATGCTAACATGGCAAATAAATTAATATTAAAAAGTTTTAATCAATATTAAAAAATAACACCTCAACATTTATTATTTTTTTTTTAAAAAGCCATTAGACCATGAAATTAAATAACATAAAAAAGAGTTTAAAAAAAAAATTACAGGATTATTTTAATTTTCTATTTGTTTTCTTTTCTTACTAAACAAACACGGAATCAAATTTGCATAAAGCCAGAAAATAAAACCCAGAGGCAAAACCAAAACAACCAAATCAACTTGATAATAGCGTTGTACCCTTAGAAACGATGTGCTTAATATTAAAATTCCCCATCTAACTTTCTCAAATTTAAACCCTTTCTCTTCTTTCTCTCTTCTCTCTTCGCATCCTCCATGGACAAGCTCAAACAGCTTTCTTGCCACCACCGGGCTTTCATGGCTGGATCTTAAGTCTTCTTACTGTTTTGCGCAAGTCAAACCCTCATTCTCGATCGGCTTTGCTCATACCCACACTCTCTCAACTCAAATCTTATTTCTCTCTCTATCGGTTTCGCATAGGCCCACTCTCTCGCTCAAGGAAGTCCATTCGACCTTAAGAGTTTTCCTCAGTTCCAAAATTTTAAGATATTTATGAACGTGAAAGCTGATAAAAATTTAAAAGCTTAAAACTTAGGAACTTTTAAGAAAAATAGTAAATTATTCTTTTAATCGGTTTGTGTTTTTAAATTTAAAATTATTTAACTAAAAATAGAGTTATTTTTGAGAGTTTAAGAATTTATGTTAAGATATTTTAGTAGGTAAATTGATAAAACCCAAACAAAGAATCATGTTACTAATAGTATAGATATATAGTCCCCTCTTAAAAAAATTTATGGCCTCGCCATTGAATATCATTATGTATCCATTGCCATCCAATTTTAGAACACAATCTCTAAACAAATAGCAAATGCAAAGGTCCTATTTTCCTCCTCTCATCACTTGTTTCTCTTTCTTTATCTCACTATCTCTCTTCCTTACTTGCAAACCCAAGCTCTCACTTTATGATCTACAATTGAACCCTCTATGGCCGAAGCATAGATCGGCCTCCATAGCCAAAGTCCTTACTCATTCTCTTCCTTTCTCTGTTTCTCACCCTTTCAATCTTGATCTCTACACGGTCTGGAGCTCACCAAGCAAATCAATGATTTGAACCCAACAGTAGTGGGATGTCATCCGTTTTAGAATATATAGCTTTTACAAAGGGTTTGTTTGAGAAAAATATGTTAGAGGGAAGCCATTTGTGCTTTTGCCTAAGAGAGAAAGAAGACAAACTTTTTTTCCTTGCGTAAAGATGGACCTAGTTGGACAGATATGCTTTGTTCAAATTTGCTTGTGATTTTGTTTAGATCTAGACCTAGGTTTGCTTGTGTGTGTTTGTTCATATCTGGGTCCAATTTTGGTAAATTTGATTTAATTGCTAGTTGATTTTTGTGTCTAAGATTTATAATTTTTTTGGGCAAAAATGTAAAACTGACCTTCTAACTTTCAACTTTTGTCATTTCAGTCCTCTAACTTTCAGTTCTCTAAGTTTCAATTTTTGTCAATGCAGTCTTTCGTTAGAACTCAGTTATCTTTTTCCATTAAGTAACCCTCTAACTTTCAACTCTTTTTTTAATAATAATTTTCATAATTAAAAGAAAATTAAAAAAAGCTGGAAAAAAAAAAAAAAAAAAAAAACAAGGGGAACGACGTCATTCCCCTTACCTGAGAAATCAAAGCCTTGAACATGTCGGAGAAGTCCAATTCATGAACCTGAATCTGAGTCCCAAATGAAATGTAGTCAACAAGGGCATTCTCAGGCAACAAGCCAATGGCACGCCGCACGCCTCAAAGCCGATTTGACATAGCCTATCTCCTCCTCAATCATGCAAGTATCGAGCACGAAAACGAAAACCAAGGAGAGTGTATTGATCGGTGGTTTGTTAAGCGTAGATATCGCCGGGGAGATTGGTATCGGAGATCATGGAATAGTGAGGAGGGAAATGGTTGCACTGGTAACAGAAGGGGCAGATCCAGATATTGGCAGCAAAGACGACGCAAGCGTAAGGTCGTACGGGTTGAGAACAGAGGCACAAGTTTTGCAGCAAAGCAGAGTGGGATTACGCACTTGCTCGCTTCAACCTTCGTTCGTGGCCACACGTTCCAACTCATCCGACTCCGTTGATTCCCTCTGGATTTGCGTTCGCCATTTCCGACTTGTTTTCCAACATTTTTTTTTCTTTTTTTCTTTTCTTTTTTTTTTTACAGCTTTTTTTTTTTTTTTTTTTTTTTTATAGTTTTCTTTTAACTATGAAAATTATTATAAAAAAAATGTCAAAACGGTGTAGTTTTGATCACTTAATGAAAAAAGATAACTGAGTTCTAACGGAAGACTACATTGACAAAAATTGAAACTTAGAGGACTAAAATGACAAAACTGAAAGTTAAAAGACTGAAATGACAAAAGCTAAAAGTTAGGGGGTCAGTTTTGCATTTTTGCCTTTTTTTTTTTTTAATGTTAAATTTGATTGGTTGTGTATTTGTACGAGCAACACATACGAGAGTGACTGATAATTGCTGAGTTCTCTTATATCTAGTCCAAATCTTAGTTTGAGTTTTGTGTTTGGTTAGCAAGAAAGTGTAAGAAAATTGGACTGATCTTTCATTTTTGATTTTCTATCCTTTAAATACATAAATTCATATATATTTTTTCAATTAAAATACTTACATGGAATTTTTTTTAGTTTTTTTTTTTTTAATTTAATAATATCATTAGGGGTGGAGAGAAGGGAGGTGGGAGGTATGGGGCCCTCCCCCCTTGACTTTTCAAAAATCCTCACTCCCTCTTGTAATTTTGGTAATAATAATAATAATAATAATAATAATAATAATAATAATAATAATAATAATAATAATAATATTTTGAACATAAATTTCAATAATGACCCCTCGGATTTTTACTAAAAATATGTAATGCATTTATATAGTAGACTAATGCATTTTTTTTATTCCCTCTAATTTCTCTTATGTCATATGTAGTTCATTAAATTAAAGTATATTTAATGTATACCATACATAATAAACAAATAAATAAGTATATGTGTGTGTATATATATATATATATGTATGTATGTATGTATATTAGATTCATCTCACGTGTTTTGCGCATGCAATGAGGCTCTTTTTTATTTTTTATCTTAGATTTAGTGAAATAATGTTTAAAAGTGAGATAAAAATAGTGTCCTAATTTTTAAGATATTTTTATACATGAGAGTTGATATAAATTTGAAAGCCTAGGGTGTTTGGTAGAGTAGTTTGAGATGAGATTTTTGTAATTTGAGATGAGATTTTTGTAGTTTTTCGAAATATGTGTGGGTGAAAAAGTGCGTAATATTGTTTAAAATATAAAAATGTGAGTTTGAAATTAGAGACCAAACAAGCCCTAAACTTCGGAACTTTTTGAAAAAATAGTAAATTACTTTTTAACCGGTTTGTATTTTTAAATTTAAAATTATTTAACTAAAAAATAGAGTTATTTTTGCGAGTTTAAGAATTTATGTTAAAATATTTTAGTACATAAAATGATAAAACACAAATAAAGAATTCTGTTATTAATAGTATAGATATAATGCCTCCTCTTAAAAAAATTTTTGGCCCCGCCATTGAATATCGTTATGTATCCATTGCCTTTTGATTTTAGTACACAATCTCTGATAAGTAATATTTGGTTATTGGCCATACTTGGGGGAAATTTTGGTTATTGATCATCTTGGACTTTCATTTTTGTTTTTCTATTTTTTTAAATACATAAATTAATATAATTTTTCAATTAAAATACTTACATGGAATTTTTTAAACTTTATTAAAAATATTTAATAATATCATAGGGGCAGAGAAGAGAGGGGGTGGGGGGGGGGGGGGGGGTGGGTATGGGGCCATACCCTTTGACTTGTCAAAAATCCTCCATCTTTCGAGTATTTTTGTTAAATAATAATAATAATAATAATAAGAACCACTTATTATTAATACAATATTTAAATTAAAAAAATTATAAACATAAACGTACATATAAACATAAACATTCAAATTTATTCGTTTACAATACATAATTTATTTACTATTCTTGGGGGATGCTTTGCACAATTGTGCCGTGAGAAAAGCACTATAAATCGGTTTAGAGTGAGAAATGTAATATGTATTGGTTTAAAAATGGCAACTTAGTTGAAGGAAGGACGCCAATCGCATTCAGCATTTCAATATGTATAGTTTGTACTGTCCTAAGCAAAACAAAACACAGAAAATAGTTTTTATCTTTGGGAAGTTGTTGAATACCTACTTATACACCACAATTTTTACTAACTTTACTATTTTCTACATTTTAATCATCCCTTTCTCTAATTTATGAAAGAAATGCTTCCCTTATTTTTTTTTTTAGGGAAGGGGTGGGAGTTTAAGGTAAATATTTACCTCTTAGACAACTAAATTTCCCCTACCCTTGGTTGTTTTCTTGAAAACGTTGTTAGTAGCAACTAATACATGATGGAAATTGAACAGTCGTAATTTTGATGCATTTGATTGCTCAGGTTAGTTCTAAAAGAACTCTAGAATAAAGAAGATACTTTTGATAATTTTCTTGCCACATGAAATCGAAAGAACTTGTTGTGACTAACTGAAAACAAAAGGCAGAGAAAAAGTTAAGTACTTGATGAACTTTGTTATTAACTTTTAAGTCGTACTTTCGACAATTGATTGCTCAATTCTTCATGTCTGTCCTCGTACAAACATGGTCTAAACAACAACGATTAAATATCTATATACATGTGTGTGTATCGTACAAAAAAAATCCCAGCAAAAAATAAAAAATAAAAAAACATATAGAAAATGTGCCGAGAAGGAAATATTAAGTACCGTAATTAAAGCAGAACAAGGTGGTATTAAAATAATATATATATATATATATATATATATGTATGTATATAGCCAACATCTGTTTTGTTTTGTTTTTTTTTTTTTTTTTTTTGGAGAATCAGTAGGAGCAACATCTTAGTTGTCCATATCCATACTTTCCAGTTTTAAAGCAGAACGGAAGGTAATATTAAAATTTTTCTATTACTTCGATGAAAGAGGAATTTTCTCAAGGAAAAGTAGGAAAAATATGATTGTTCGATGTATCAAAACTTACTAAAGATGGTCCATTGTAAGAAAAGTTGCCAAATGGATAAACAAATACCTATATAGAAGCTTTCAACAAGGTCTGTTTGACCATGGCTTGCAATTTGCCAAATTCTAGTCAAATTATTAGAATGGTGCAATCAATGGGAAAAGTAGTTTGGGTTTCTTTTAGTATTTACTTTTTAGTAAACTGCAGCAGAAGTAAAACGAAAAGGACAATAGACATGCTTGTTAAAGAGTTTAAAGCAGTATTAGACTATTAGTTATCTCAAGAATATTGCTTCACTCAGCGGTTATTCCTGGCTTAGAGCATCATCCAAATTGCAGCCCAAGTCAATCTAACTTTTGCTTTGGAAATGAAACGGTACTGCTAGAATCATCATATATCTGGATGTACTTAGCCAAAGATCATATTTGTAGGTGCCTTTGGTATCGAGTAAACTATCCGATAAGAGATGTATACTGCTAGTGGAAAATCAGGAAGGCAGAATACACAAAAATTGAAAAATCTAGTTCCAAAACTAGAAAAATTGAAACTTGAATTAGGACCATAATGTGAAGCACAAACTCTTAGGGAGCATTAAATAGACAGAACCAGAAATCCTGGGAAATGTACTATGAAGATCTAAACTTCTCTGGTCTGGTTGTAATTTTTTATGACAATTTCAGACGTGAAAAATAGCACTCAGTAGTACTGCAGTAGCAGTATCCTAATAATTGCATTAAAAAAAGAAAAAGAAAAAACCCATACAGATCTCGTTTTCTAAAATAGTCATGTAATAAACGATAATTATTAAACTAAATAAGTCATGTAACAAATGAGACAACTAGATTGTTACATAAGTCGCTTGATAAAACTGTTAAGAGATCTTCATTTATGATGAAGTACCGGTGGTGTATTTTTGGACATGTTTCCTCTAGGTTTGATGGTGGTGTTGGTAGAGGGATCCGTGACATCTTCTCCACGGTGTTGCTGAGTTTGGTTGGTAGAATATTGAGGATGATGATGATCATCATCATGAGTTCCCTTATTAGGAATATTTTTGGCACTGGAAAAGGGATCAACAGTTTCAGAATCTGCTATCTTTCCACCTTCAAGAGGTGTGCCATGCTTGTCAGCCACCCTTAAAGCTTCATCTTCATTAAGCTTTGCCTGTGAAGTCCCATACTTGATATCATCCTTGCTCTTTGCCATTCTCTCTTAATTTTATGAATCCTTTGGTTTGTGTGTTGTGAGTACTGAATGGTTGCTTCATGGCCTTTTATTACTGCATGTTGTGATTTATATAAGGCTAAGAAAGCAGTACGTGGCAGATGCCATCAAGGAGAAACTCACAAGTGTAACTTATAATTGCCGCGTGGCTTGAGTTTTGCACTCCCAGCTTGCCATGTTTTTCTGTTCCACTTGCAAAAAATTAATTTGGAAGTTATTGTCTGAATCATTACTCTATGACTATATGTATTTTTCCTCTAATAGTTTTTTCTAATGTGTCCCATCTATGAAGGTGATGCATGAGTTCGAGAAGTGGCAAGCTTTGTTCGTGTGTCTAGATGGTCCCACAACACAAAACAATACAAGGATTTAAGTGGAACACATACAATGTTGAATAGTTCATAGTTGGGTAGAATTGTAGAACTTGTAAAAACTGTGATACGGGAAATTTTGGTGAGAAAAATAGAAGGATGATGTGTTGAATAATGATAAGCACACAGTATTTTTTTTTTTTTTTTATTTAATTTTTTAGATGGTGTATTCTCAATGAGTCTATTGCGACTGGAGACCATCAATGGTTACTATAAAAATGGTAATGGTTACTTGCGAGAAAGTGATATCACTTTCTCGCAAGTAACCATTACCATTTTTATTTTTAATTTTTTAAATATTTTGAATAGATTACCATCACTTTTATTATGCATCAATCATAGTTGATTATATTGATTATTAGAAAAAAAAATGTTGCATTCATTAAAATTATTGCGATGATATACAAGAAGTAGAAAATCTAAAAAATGCCACATAAATGTTCAACCACAATCAGATTTGTGACTTCCTCTTGTGGGTTCTTTGGGGAACGTAGGCCTGACTACACAAATTTGGGTCGACTCATCCTAGATAAATCACAAAAGCAAATGAAGTCCTATGGGGAAAAGATTTGAAATAGAAGACCTAAAACCGATCCATGATGTGGCAATCATGGTTGGAATCTTTGGTGCACTCTTCGGAGCTGGAATAAACAATATAAAGGGTCTGAAATAAAGAATCAGAAATAAAATATATCTATTCTCTGCAAGTGATGGTCGCTGCATTAAATCTATGGATGCTTTTGTTTAGTCTAGTGTTAGCTGGAATAGGCATGGGAATTTCAACCACGACCGTTACGTATAGCTGAAACCTCCATAACTCAGATTTGAAGGAAGTTTGTAAAGTTGAATTTATTCAACTATGTGTTGGCTTTATTCCATATCAAATTTGTTTATAATTCAGCATTTAGAAACCTTGTATTTAGGCAAAAATAATGTAAGGGTTGTGTACGAGAGAGTGTGAAGAATTGATCAAGTGTGTGCAATCAAGAGATTTCTTGCGACTGACTCGCAAGTAGTGACTCGCCAGAATCTAGCGCATGTGTGAAGCATGCAAGAAGTTGAAGGGTCAGGATAGCTGCATCATTACAGGACAAAAAGTACAGTCTGATCATTCTGTTATCTAGCGACTGGAACTCGCGACTCGTCCAAGTCGCAAGTGACTCGCCAGTACACCCTGTTTTGCTAAAAAATGATTTTTCACATTCTTCCTCATATCCTATTATAAATACCCTTATACCCACGAAATGTAGAGAGCTTTCAGAGAGAATTTTGAGAGATAAACCTTAGAGAATAACAAGATTGATTCATCCACAATCTTATACATTTAGTTCTCCAAATTCCTCTACTCTCATCCTATCCATTGTCATACTTTTGAGAGGATCTATAGCCAAATCCTTACCTCACCATATTCATATCAGTGAGAAGGTTTTTTGGTGCTTGGGAAGCAGTTCATGAGAGAACCAATTCATTTTGGTTGATGCAATGGGCTTATTGCGGGATCTGGTAAGTTAGAGAAGACAAGGTTAGGCTTGACCCTGTTGGAGCAAGAAGCTTGGAGGGCTTAGGTGTATCGGGTAGATTAGGCTTGGAGGGTCTATTGCTATTCATGTATCCCAACTATTTTTCTAGTTGATCATTTCATCGCTTGGAGGGCGGTGGAGAGGTTTTTCGCCGAATTCTTCGATTTTCTCTTTGATAACACGTGCCGGTATTATCTTATGTTAGCTTTTCTCTAATCCTTACTCTTTGCTTCTCTCTAACTCTTACTCTTTGCTTTTAATTATTGCTGTGTTGTGATTAAATTTTGGCTTAGAGTAGTTTGCAATATTTAGGTATAGCTTATATTTATCTTTTCGTACGTATATTGTTTGAATATAAGCTTGTATTGGTTCTTTTGAAATTGAGGGTCTAAATATTCACTAGTGTTTTACACACCAAGTGAACTTTAAAAGTTAATGAGTATTAGCGACATCTTGTTGGTCTGAGATGTGATGTGGATGGCAATGTCGTTAGATTGGAAATCACAGCAACAAAAAATTGTAGAAATTTTGTAACATGTTCAAATGATTGTCTAGGAGTACTTGTATGCTATCATATACCTCTTGGGAAGAGACATATTTGTTGTGAATAGATATATCAATTCGAAGAATTACATTATTACCCAAATACGATTTCAACTAACATATATCTACAAAAATAAATTTCACCTCTTGTGAAAGAATACCATCCACCAAATTATGAGAAGATATTGCATGTGTAATGTGAAGGTGTACCATATTATGGTGTAATCACCTATCACAATTGTATATTAACATCTCCCACTTGATTGCACCATAACTAATGGTGTTAGCTCTAGTCGACATGAATAATGGTCCCACGGTTTTGCCCCATGCCAACTTTCATCTATGATATTAAATCCATAGATCGGCGTTTGTGCTTGACTCTAGCTAACTTGTGTACATATTTTTGTCACCCTACACTGACCGCACCCTTCATTATATGCTATTTTTGTAACATACTCTAGATGACTTCCAATTCACTATCTTTCAAGTTAACAACATCTGATGTAAAACAGATAACATATACTTTCCTATAGCAGCAAAAGCGCTGAAAATTACGACGCAAGATCAAGGTGGGTGTTAGTAGAAGCCATCAAGGTGACAATGTTGGAATTGCATGAAATTTGCCAAATTGAAGGGAAATAATATTCTGATCAAGACTTGAGCTTCAAGGGTCGCCTTAATTTGGGTGATTTCCTTCATTAAAGTCTCGAAAACAGTGTTTTTACTATTTTTAGTAATATTTGTTTTTCTTGATAACTTTTAGTTTAGTGACAGTATTTTTAATTTCTGTAATTGTCTTAGTTTTGCTATTTTGGCAAAAATTATTATTTTAACACCTGATTACGTGATTAGCACGAATTAGGGTTTCTAGGCGTTTCCTAGCTATCCTAGGTTTTCCTTATATTATTTAAATATATTGTAGCCTTCAAGACGATTCAGTTTTTAGATTTATAAAAATATAGACTTTGTCTATTATTCTTTAGTGGATTTCAGAACCTTATTACCTTATGGATTCAAGGGACTCCTTATGGATTTAAGGTTTTTATTTAGAAGTTAACATATTTAGCTTCTTTTTCCATATAAAAAATAACGTGTTTGTTTTCTTGTAGCTTTTGTAACATCAAAATCAGTCTCCCAGCAATGTGGCAGTGGCAAAGTGAGTTTTAGCCCACACCCGTTTGTTACTAATGACTTCAGTCATACACAATTATTTATATATGTGTTGACTTACATTAAAATTTTCGTTATGTACTTCTTTAAGCTAGTATTTCTGAAGGTTTTCGTGGAACGAGGTTATCAGTGACTTTCTACTAAAACGAGCTCAGCTGGGATGATGCATATTAACTTTACGTTCATGCCTCAACTGTGATAGTGTCATTAGACTTTCAACTCTCGCTAGTGACCCTATTGCATTATGTCTCCTAAGCAGAAGTTACATATTTACGTTCACCCTAGTTATACCCTGGTCCTTCTATCATATGCAAATGATCTATGTAGTATCTACCAAAGTTTTCACGAGTCTCATTTTCACTACATGGTCTCTGAATTTATCAAAAGTCAACCCCTTGGTCATAGGATCAGCCACCCTCTCGCTCGAGGGAATAAATGGGACTCGTTTCTCATCTCCACTATATTTTGAATATAGTAATAATCAATGTTTGCGCTTGGAGTTAATTACTTCAATTTTTTATTAACAAGATAGCGAGCTTTTTATGGCATAACACATTGACCGATCTGTTTGGGGTGCCTAATTTTAAATTGTCAACAAAACATTAGATCTAGATTGCTTTACTCACCACTGTGTATTATGCCTCCATAGTATGCTTTGCAACACAACCTTGTTTCTTATTTTACCAAAAAAACAACCGCTCCACCAAATATGTCATTATCCTATTATTTCAAGATCATCCGAGAGGAAACATAGTTTAATTCCCTTGTGCCTTAGAGATAAAGGAAAATTCATTTAACTGTCTGCCAATATGCCCTATCGGGATTAGATTGATATCTACTACTACCACATGATAAATATCTGGCTTTGCGTTTGTCATAGCACAATGAGGCTACCCTTAACCTGGGTATAGGGGACATTTAATTTTCTCCTCGTCCTTAACCTGGGTATGGGGCACATATTTTCTTGCTCCGATTAATTCCTCCTAGGCTCACCATACATAAATACAGTGATCTAGTGGACTCATCTCAACACCAATATCTAAGATTGCTTGATGGACCTTCAAATACCATTGATTGGAGTATTACTTGAGTCCATACAAGGATCTTTTAAATTGTAGACTTTTTCCCTCATGTCCTTTAACTTGGAAACCCTCTTATTATAAAATGCAAATGCCTTCCTTCAATCATCCATTAAGGAATCTATTCTTGACACCTAATTGGTGAAATTCCAAGTCTATCCATGCAACAACATTCATGATTATTCTAACCGAAGCAATTTGCTACTGGTGAATGTGTAACGACAAAGTCTACACCGGGTTTTGAGTATACCCTTTCAACCAACCTTACCTTATACTTGTCCAAGCTATCGTTAGCCTTGTTCTTTTACTCCCACTTTTCTTAGGATCGGAAGCTTGTTATTCCAACATTGGTATACTCTCTTTTCTATTGCTCCCACTATCTTGAGCATCTGTATACTAATCTTGATATTGTGATTCAAGGTCATCTAGTTACCTTATCACATCGAGTAAGGTAACCTAGTTGGTGCTCAGATAGCGTCTATTCTCCATCATTCCTCTTATTGGGTGATAAAATTGCATCTAATCCGACACTATATGGGCCGGCCACATTAACCAGTTCCATGGCTATTAATTAATTTCATCTTGTTGGGTTGAACACCAACGTATTTGTTATTTTCTATGCAGGTACCATTAAACTTATTCAACATTAGTTGTATTTAGGTGTCAGATGTTGGCCCATTGTTCGCTTCCAATGCTTCCATCAATTCCTTGGCCATTTGATGCACCTTAAATAGAGATTTAATGTTATCTCTCATATGATATGGAGCATTGATGTCTTTGAAAGCGAATTATCTACTTCCCATGTGATACCCTAATTTGATTGATTGTGTGATGTGTGTGGGTGTGTGATGAGTCCCACATCAGGTATTTACTAGATAGATCTGGGCTTTATTAATAACTACAAGGAGCTTTAATTGTGACTAGTCATTTTGAGGTATAGCACAGATATGGCTAGCGCTTTTGTTTGGGTTGTTACATATGGTATCAGAGCCAGCCCGGTAATCTCGTGTGGGCTTAAAGACACTACCCCACAAAGTAGGCCGTAACGAGGACGTTAGAAATTTAAGTGGGGGAGATTGTGATACCCCAATTTGATTGATTGTGTGATGTGGGTGGGTGTTTGGTGGGTGTTTGATGAGTCTCACATTGGGTATTTGTTGGGTAGATCTAGGTTTTATTAATAACTACAAGGAGCGCTGTAGCAACCAAATCAAAATTGTTCCACCACCATGCATATCATAATTTGGACACATTATCAACTCAATCTCTTCAACATGTAAACTTTTTTTACACGTGCTCTTGGAAGATCATGTACTAATAATCCTCCCACTATTTCTTATATTTTGGTGGTTACATCGTAGCATCATATCATTGTGGTTACAACTGAGTCTAACAATTAATGCTCACTATATGTGCTAAACATAATAATACTAGCAACAAATATTGTGCAATATCATGTGTCCAAAATAGATCAATTTTATAAAATAATGAGAGCAATTAAATTTACTAACTTATATTTCACTAGGATGCAAATCCTAGCTCATGGCTATCTTAAGTGCATTGGTGTGCTTACATTTCCCGACTCAGTGTGCAATCCATCTCAACCATTTCCGGCCTATGCTCATAGACCTTGCAATTCACTCTCTCAAATTTAAATTACAACGAACATCATCACCTTGAATATTTACTAGGTTTTGCACGCTCAAATCTCAATTTGTTATTGGATTTGAGATGAATGTACCCACCAAACTTAATAAGCTTTGATTGGAGTCAATTAGGGGCCTACAAAATATGGGTCAAAGTAACCCACAAATTTGAAATACAACATTAACTACATTGATATATAAATTTTACCTATCGGCACATAACAATTAGGTCTTGTAGTTATGGCCAAGAAACAAACATATAGATGTTGTTATGTCCTACATATATATATATATATATATATATACACACACATCGGAGTTTAGGTATGGAGATGGGAAGGTGTTAGGCACCCAATCCCACCTGACTCGTTGTTGGCCTCCACTCATTGTGTTCCAACTCTTAATCCCATCACATGGTCTTTTAATAGGCTATTCTAAACTCACACACACACACACACTGATGTGCATCTAGACACACAACATGACATATCATCCTAAAAACATAGTATTCATCTATAATGGCATCCTCATTCAATTATCCTAGGGTAGCAAACATATCAAGGCAGTAACATGGCATTAGACAAGCAAACAAGCATGGTGTCACAACATTTGAGCATGTATATTCATCATTTTACACAACCAACTCATAATCATGTTAGGCAATCAAGTCAAATGCATGTTCATGTGATTATGCATGACTTACCTCACTTACCTCCCTGTATCACAACACCTATGCATCAATGCATGTTCATGATGTTCATCCAAATATACACCTAATCATGTAATCTAAACATAAGATAATTAAAGCATGTTATACTACTAATCTTAGACTTAAACATGTGAGAAATAAACTAAACAAAAGCCAACATATGCATTTGAACAAAATAAAAGCAAGAATTAATCAATTCTGGGTTTCTGGGATGAGCCTACGTATGCATGCAAAAGCCTGCGCACACAAGGTCATGAAGGTGCATATCCATGCATAAGCCTGCGTACGCAACCCTGTCCAGAAACACAGCATGCAACATGTCACGCCCCAAACCCAAAAGGGTCCAAAGCATGAGAAAAGAACTATTAGGAGAGAGACTACAGGAGATTTTTCTTTTCCTTTCCACAGGATAAGAATATATAACCATACTAAAATCTTTACATTATAAGTCAGAACTCTATAACACATTTACGGACAATAACTAAAAATCATGTGCCTCCACATAATACATGAATATATTACAAAACTCCAATTGGATTACACAAAGTCACAATCTTACCAAGAATAAGTAACTTTAACATTGATTCTAGGCCTACCATGCATAAGGCTAACAAACGTCAAGCGACCAACCTCCAATAGAATTAGTTAAGATCTCGTTGAACATAGCAAGATCAAGTCACCAACCATTTATAGCAAAAGTCTTCAAATTTAACATAGCACTTCAATCATCACCAATGAAGTAAGCTTCATACCCAAGGTATTGCTAATTAATCTAAAAAACTGTTAGAGAGTGATATGAGCTAAAGCCCAGTAAGTAATATATTTAATGGGGGTAGGGGAAATGCAAGTTTCATGACGATGAACAGTTTACAAAACATGTTTTAGTTTGGGAAATTTCTAACTGAATCCTGCAAGATCATTTTCAATAATAATGTAACAAGAATGATTAAATGATGAAAAACAAAGTTTCTCAGAATAATAACCTTAAAACTATATACTATAATTTGTGAGCACTAACAATACAATTTTCAAAGCCATAATATCTAACATAAGGTAAATTATCTCAAAGAAACCACACTACCACATAGACCAGTCACAGGATCCACCCATTCACAATTGGCATGATATTGTCCTCTCTAGCATGCAGTCTCTTGGCCCCATGAGCAGTAGCCTCACCCTACCCTCAAGGTTTTGTCTCTCCCCCCATGGGCATCAAGGAGAATGCGTCAAATAGGACCTCATTTGCATATGGTCTTTTGGCCCCATGGGTAGCAGCCTTATCCACACAAAATCAAGAGACCTCTTCCCTCTCATGGGTAGTAGGGAAGAACACGTCATTCAAAATGAAAAGACACTAGCCTGGATCTGATTCCGTTGTCATGAAGACTATGGAAACTAAATTAGGTGATCACCGGGAAATCACACATGGCATAGGGTTAAAATCACATAAAGCTAAATTGTGTTTCACAGGTTATATGTACTTTAAAACACATAGTTTATATTTAGGTAGTTTCAGAAAAACTTTAAATAATCAAAACTTCCATAAAGTTTGTAAGGTTTTTAACTTCATTCCTTGTCAATAAGATTTTCTATCAATTTCCCAAATAATACAAGACAAGATAAATAAGCACCTTTAAATTTTCCAATATACCATAAAATCCATGATTTCCTCATCAAAGATTAAAAAAAAGATGCTCATATTTTTCATGTCAACAATTCATGCATTTCCCCAAAAGCAATACCAAATATGATGCACTTTTCATATATAATAATATATAATAGGGTCACAACACAACACTTTTTAAGAAAACATAGTTCCACAAATAATTTTTCAAAATGCGCTTGACCCAAAAACAATGTTTATGCAACATGGTTATTTTCCAAAAATCTCATTAAAAAGCTCTTACCTTGCAACCTGCAAAAAGCCTAATTCTCCAAGTTCCAAAGGAGATTAGCTAGAACCTAAACAATATCAAGCAAACCTATCACAATAATCAAAAAGCTAGAAATCGTATCTAGTTACAAATTAGGAATTGCCAAATAAGCAACCGATTAGGCAAGTCTAGTATTTAACCTTATCAATAATGTATTCCACTTCCAAAGTTTCTCAAAAAATTAATTTACAAGACAAAGGCTCCAATTTATAAAATTAACCCACTCAAGGTATTATCTCTAACATCAAAACCTCCACACTTAATAAGTAATTCCCACGAGATTTATATAATATCGTCAAGAGACCTATGACACCAAAATCATAATATCCTCCAAAACATATGATTTGAATCTTTAACTAGTTCCAAATTATCAATAAATTATATTTATCATCTATTTCACATTAAAAAGCTAAAACCCCCAAATCTTCACCACTTAGATAGCCATCATTGTAAAAAACTATAAACCCACTCACCAAATAAATCCACCAAGACAAAACTCATACATATAAACACATGAATATCACTTCCAAAGCTCATAAATTACATGAATATTATTATCAAAGCTTAGATAAAAGAACCTCATGCAAAAGCATATAAACCCACCAAAAGATTAGGAGTGTTACCTTAAATCAAAAGAGATGAAGGTGCCTTAGAGGTTCCTAGAGAGTTTTCTGGTGATCTTGCCAGAAAAATGGTGGTGGATATGGTGCTGTGGAGTGAGTACTGTGGGAGAGTGTGAGGGAGTGAAGAGAGGAGTGTGTGTGTTGGTGAGAAATATAAAATAAAAAATAAAAAACAAATGAGGAAGTTAGGTGCTGGCTGAGAAAGGAGAGATATTTGTGTGAATGAGTGGTGGGGGTGATGGGTCAGGTGGGGCATGTGGGACCCAAAAAATTTCTGTCCATACCTTTTTTTTTTTTTTTTTTTTAATTGGGACATTACACAACACCAATCAAAACCTAATCTAAACAACCTAGCATGCTTTCTAATTAATCAAACAAAAAACCTAAGCAAAGCAGAGAAATAATAAAGCAGGAAAACAGATATAGAACAACAAAAGAAAGATATAAAGGCAAGAACAAGTACCTCACACAAAAGTTTCTAGAGCTTGATTTTGACCATTCCCCTCAATCAATCTAAAAAAAAAAAAAAAAAAACCTAGAGGATTAATAAGCTTAACTAGAAGACTTTGGACTAAAATAATTTCCAACCAAGAAACTTTAGTTTAGAATGCTTTTCAAAGTAGAAAAGCTTCTCTTGAATCACTTTTTGGAGTAGATTCTATGTGTTCTTGGGATAAGGGTCGTGGAGCCTTTCGGTAGTGTTCAAAGACAAGGGGCGAAGGCAACTCCAAGCGATGTTGGATTCCCTCTGCTACATTTTGAGTAAAAAAAACTTTCGTTATAGAAATCCTGAAACCTTAGCTATGTACGCATGCTCATGACTGCGTATGCAGGCTTAAGGCCACGTATGCATCTATAGGGTTTTTGCTTAGTTTTTCTTCCTTCCAAAAGCATTAATCAACTAAAGAGTTTCCATTGCTAGGCCCAAGATCATCCCTAGACCTTCTAGTATTGTTATCATTAGGGAATGAGGGCTCGAGTCATAAGGGGTACAAAATGAGGTGTCTACAATTGGTACAACAAACTATTCCATAGGTCACCACCAAGTATCATGACCATGGATAAGATTGCCACCAGCATAATCTTGTTGCCGCGTACATGGCCTAGACAATGACTTGGTGATGACCTTGGCTTTCATCCACCCATAAAAGTAACTATCACTTCCACACCATTAGTGAAATTTTATTCACAGAGTAAAACTTCAATTGCACAGCTCCACATTTCATCATTGACACAATCTTGTTAAATAAATTGTGTGAAAAACTAATATCATTGGTGGTCCTAGATGAGATGTGGATGGCAACTAGAGGTATCCCATACGTAATTTGCATGGCAATATTGTTAGACTGGGAATCCCAAACTTAGGGACTTTAGTCTATAGAGAGAAATTGTAGAAATTGTGTAACATGTCCAAATAATTATACAGGAGTATTTATAGGCAAGCATATACATCGTGGGAAGAGACATATGTGTCGTGAAAAGATATCTCAATTCCAAGAGTCATACCCTTACCCAAATACCACTTCAACTAATATATCACTATAGAAACAAATCACACGTCTTACGAAGCAACATCATCCACCAAATGGGAAGTTATTGCACATGTGATGTGAGGCTGTACCATGTCATGGTGCAATTACTCATCACAATTGTACACTAACACATCATGGCCTTATAAAAGGAGTAGAGTTAAGAAAAATTAATTCAAAGTAAAACATATGTTTAAACATATTTCAAGATTGTTAGTATAATCTCATGATTATAGATTACAACTATTTCTTAATTGTAGGTGTAATTTCAAGAGTGTTAATTTCTTCCAACACCATGAACTATTTTAGTTGGTCAAGTTCTTAAGTATATTATATTTAGAAGATTACTAACTGAAACAAACGTAGCAATAATTACAATATCTACAATATATATTATGCAATTCTTCATTAACCAAGGTGTAGGAATCAGCACAACAGAATTCTGAATTTATATCATAGAGTTTTGTCTCTCTAATGAATAGGGAGTGCCAACTTTAACATATTTAGTAATTTGGGCAATTGGTCCCCTACGTTATAATTATAGCTACAATATGGAAACAATTACATTTTTTTTTTTTTTTTTTACAAAAAAAAATTTATACAAACCCCCCATTGCCCGCCAAAAGGATACCTCTTATAATGGTGTCCCTTTGTAAAAATAAAAAAAAATTTAAAAAAAAAAAAGAAAAAAAGAAGAAGAAGAAGGAGAGCCCCTTTGGAAGGATTAGGAATTCCATTTTAATGAAAATGAGGTTAAAATCCATACTCAAGATGAGGCAAAAAAAAAAAAAAAAAAGGATCGAAATCAAGGTGACATGATTCGAACCTATAGCCCTTTGTACCCAAAACATATGCGTTGATTAGATTGCGTTACACCTCGTCTCAACCGTTGGAGCATATAGATTGTGATCATATTGTAATATGCTTTAATATAGGCATGTCGTTTTATGGAAAAATTAATTTAATTTTCGTTGAATAGAGATCTTTGTTGTTGTGACGTCTTTGGTCCAAACTGGTTTGGGTGCAAGCGCTCGCGATGAGTTGGTCTCCAATTGTGGGAAGTATGCCTCAACCTAGTGTGGACTAGGTAGAGGGTGAAAATGGTGTTGCCACCTAGACTAGGTCTAGGAACTATATACACTTGTGGAATGACTGATCTTTGTTAAAGCACATGTCTAGAGTTTAGGTATGGAGATGAGAAGCTGTTAGGCACCCAATCCCACCCGACCCATAGGTCGGCCTCCACTCATTGTGTTCCAACTCTTAATCCCATCAAATGGTCTTTTAATAGGCTATTCTAAACTCACACACACACACACACACACACACACACACACACACACTAACGTGCATCTAAACATACAACATGACATATCATCCCAAAAACCTAGCATTCATCTATCATGGCATCCTCATTCAATTATCCAAGGATAGCAAACACATCAAGGCAATAACATGGCATTAGGCAAGCAAAAGAGCACGGCGTCACAACATTTGAGCATGTA
This sequence comes from Quercus glauca, assembly GCA_023736055.1. NCBI lineage: Eukaryota > Viridiplantae > Streptophyta > Magnoliopsida > Fagales > Fagaceae > Quercus > Quercus glauca. The sequence continues at coordinate 21,227,674 of CM043318.1, read as the reverse complement.
TATTCATCATTTTACACAACCAACTAATAATCATGTTAGGCAATCATGTTAGTTGAAGTGGTATTTAGGTAAGAGTGTGACTCTTGGAATTGAGATATTTTTTCACAACACATATGTCTCTTCCCAAGATGTATATACTTGCCTATAAATACTCCTGTATAATTATTTGGACATGTTACACAATTTCTACAATTTCTCTCTATAGACTAAAGTCCCTAAGTTTGGGATTCACAGTCTAATAAGAGCATTAGTTCATATGGTAAGTTTCAAATCATAGTCAACTACAATACTTGTTAGAATTATAGCAAATAAAGAAAAAATGTTGGATATCTTAAACTGTATATATTAAAAAAAAGTTAGATATCTTAACAAAATGAAACTAGTTTGGAAGGTTAGATGTCTCTCATATTTAAAGTATAAAATCGTTTTATACATTAAAAACATAATAGGATTTGAGTGTAAACATCTTTAATGATTTCATATATTGGTGTTGAAAATTTTAATATATTTTCATGTTTATATTTGCATAAAAAGTAACATATGTTTATAAGTTGAAACATCAATGTTTATGTTAATATTTATGAAACCTTTTTTTGAGAACTGTTTTAAAAAATAGTTTTGATTTTCTACATTTCTAATCCTTTTAGGTTTTTGAAAATGTATGTGAAAATAAACTATTTTTTTTAAAGAATTCATTTAGCAAGTTAGCCACTAAAATAAAATAAAAAAGATAACAACATAAAATTCACATATTCAAAAAATAAAAAGCTTTTAAGCATAAACATTTCGTGTGTAACTTTTTTTATAAAAAAAATTTACCTTACCTTTCAAGTCTTTGAGTGTCAAATAATACCAATGTCTAAACATGTTTATATATACACACTGAGGAGATCGAAGACTAATAGAATTCCAAACACGAACACAGTAACTAGTCCTATCTAAGTTGGACACTCGGAGTTATTCCAAATATTATTCTCCCCATCTTTAGTGTTGCAATCCTTTTCACTTAGAAAACAGGATCCAGACCTAAACTGCATTCACAAATTACAAAAATAAAAAAAATAAAAGTTTCATTAATAGTCTAAAAGATTGAACTACAAAAGAAAATAAGATGGTATTTAAGTCCTCTAAAACCAATATATGAAAACATTAGGCTATTTACACTTAAGTCCTCTTATATTTTTAAAATGTATAAAAAAAAATTTAGATTGTAAGTATGAGACCTTTCAAACAACGTTTAATTCTTAATGATACCTTATTTTGTTTTTCTCTAATTCTTACAAGTATCGTTGTTAACCAAAATTTGAAACTTTGCATATGAATTAATGTGTTCTTTATTAATTCCTCCAACAAATTATAAATGAATGCTTGCTCAAGTAAATTAATCATTAAGTGTTTGAAGTCCATGCCATTTTCTTCAATTAGTACTTACATTTTTGGATAATACTCATATTCTATTAAACGGTTCCTAGGCTGGGAGAATATTATTATATGTTTATGTTTATGTTTATGTTTATGGGTAAGAGTCATTCAAACCACACCCTCTGCTTCTCGTCATCTCTGGCCCTGCCTCTCTTGCATTGGCTCAATTACAGAGTGACAGAGCCCCAATCTTGCTAAGCTTGTCTCCTATTGGTTTGGTTTTTCTCTCCTTCATGCATTTCTTGCTACTTTTTCTTTTTCTTAAATTGTTTCTCTTTGCTTTTTTCTTCTTCATGCTTTTCTAGTTGTTGTTGCTTTGTCTCGTGCTACGTTTGTCATTTCCTTTGGTTTGATTTTTCTCTCCTTCACGCAATTTCTGCTGTTGATACTTTCTGCTATTCCTTGTTTCTTTCCATCATGTTTCTTCAAATTAGGTTTACCTCCTATCATTTTATACAATAGGATTTCAGCCTTTTTAGGCCAAATAATATTTACTGGATCAAGGACTACATATTATTTATACAAAGTTTTCCTGACAAACTAGTGAATAGCTAAGGTTATTCAACAATATGTAATTTTTAATAGCAATAGGCCTACAAATTAATATAGGTCCATTAATTGAAAAATAAAGAGTCATTGAACATAGATATGGTTTGAATGTATGTCACTTTTTTTTTTAACATAAATATTGAGTGTTTGGCTCTTAAAAAAATTTCAAATTATAAATTTCATATTTTACTTACATTTGTTATATAGTTAAGATGTATGTCAATTTAAAGATCATATTTTACTTACTTTTTTCATATCCAATGTTCTTGTCTTTAGTTCTTCTAATCTTGTCTATCATCGTTTTGTGAACATACAAAAATATATAAAGATGGTGATAAAAAAATATAGTCATGCTACCCAAAAAGGAAATCATTTTTATTGATAACCCTAAAAGTGTATTTTCGCCTTAGCTTTATATGTTTTGATTTCAATATATAATTGATGGTATGCTAAATTAAGTTTAATTCGTCCATGTTGGTCATCCATGACCAAACCGCATCCAGACCAATTCGCAAGAAAGGGAGCCCAATAATAAGTATCATGAATACAAATAGGATTCGTCCAGAAATATCATGATCGTCCAAAGCAACCTAGTCGTCCGTGTCACACAAGGGCATGAACGACCAAATAACACTTAGTTAATTTCAAAGGATTTTTTCTACAAACACCAGGCAATTGGACCACGATCTATCATTCCAGAACGTGGAGAGGATTCCTCGAAATCTGCTCAATTCTTTCCAGTAATCCCACACATCTCCTATAATGGTAGTGGATCCAAACAAATAGACCCTCTAAAAACTCTCTATAAAAAGGATCTAACTCCATTAGCCCAACGTATGTTTTCACTATTCATCTACTCGCTATCCTTGTGTTCTAGAGAGAAAACTGACTTAAATGTTGGAGGCTCCTTGGCCGTTTCATCTGGGTCACCTTTGACAGTTTTTTTCTTTCTCTTCAGGTTATTAAACCGCCATTTTAGCCAGAAGCATTGATCCTATTGATTCTTGTACATCATCAGTTGGCGCCGTCTATAAGAACCAAGCGAAGTTTCTAAGTGTTAACCACCTTGCTTTCCAAGACAAAAAAGCTACATGGTTCAAATTAGGTTGATGGCCACAAGTCTAGAACACCAAGAGAGTGGAAATGCCTCAAGTCATGTCATCCAAATCGTGCACCAGCACCACTACTGGCATTCGTCCAATAACAGTTGTATTCCATGGCAATTGCGATGGTGGACTTGACACAACGAAACCAGGAGCTAACTAGAGAAGTCAATAGAAAACATTGACAGTGACGTGCCGAGGAACATGGTCAAAACTCAAAGAATGGAGCATAGAACAATGTTGAAGGAGGAGATCAGTCCAGAGGTACCATTACTCGAAGGGTGCCACATTTGGAAAGAGAAATGGACTAAATGAAGAAGGCCATGGAAGAGATGAAGTACTCCATGAGAAGGGCGAACCATGTGGATGATCTCGTCCACAAAATTGACTCTCCCTTCACTGCGTCCATCACAAGTCATCCTCTATCCTCCAAGTTCAAAATGCCTACCTTGAACTCATATGATAGAACACAAGATCCTTGTGAGCATGTTGTCACATTCAAGACAACCATGCATCTCCAAGGCGTTCCAGATGAAATCATGTGTAGAGCCTTCCCAATAACGTTGAAAGGCCCAGCTAGGGTGTGGTTTGGTAAGCTACCACCAAACACCATAACTTCATTCCAGGAGTTAAGCAAGCTGTTTGCCAACACTTTGTTAGAGGCCAAAGACATAAATGCTCCTCTTCCAGTCTACTGAACATAGAACAAGGAGAAAATGAGACTCTTCAGACTTTCATTAGTCATTTTAACAAGAAAGCCCTGTTGGTAGACGAGATGGACGACAAAATCCTCTTGGCGTCTTTCTACAATGGAGTTACTTCAAATTTATTCATTTATAAGTTGTATGACCAAGAGCCGAAGATGATGGTTGAGCTGATACACTCAACCTAAAGTTTCATGAATGCTGAGGACGCAATTATTGCAAAAAAAAAAAAAAAAAAAAAAAAAAAAAGGTTGAACGAATGGAAGCTGGGTATGTACATCATCCAGAACAAGGCCCTGTCCAAAAAAGCCCAAGACGGGAGAAAAAAAGATCGAAACGGTAGGAAAGCAGGATTTTCCTCAGGACAATATTCCAACTACACTCCCTTGAATGCCCCACTCAACCAAGTATTGATGCAAATCAAGGACGACCCGTTCTTGAAATGGCCAGAGAAGATGAAAGGAGATCCTAGCAAATTGAACAAAAGCAAGTATAGTCGTTTTCATCGAGATCATAGACACGACACAGATGAGTTTTATAAGTTAAAGCAACAAATTGAAGTTCTCATTAAGCATGTAAAATTGAAGAATTTCCTTGGACGAAACCACAAGGATGAAAGGCAACCACTAAAAGGCAAAGCGGAAGAACCAATGCATCAGCCACTTGGAGAAATAAGGGTTATTGTGGGAGGAACGTTAACTGGAAGTTCATCCAAAGCCAAGAAGACTTACTTATGGGTAGTTCAGAATGTTCAACTCACTAGCAGCCCACCAAGGACGTTCAGAGTAGATGAGCCCGCTATTACTTTCACAAACGAAGATGCGAGGAGATTGCATCATCCTCACGACGATGCAATTGTTATTATTTTGATGATTGCCAATTACACAACAAGAAGAGTGTTAGTAGATAATGGAAGTTCCGCGAATATCCTCTACTATCCAGCCTTCCAACAATTAAGGGTTAGTAAGGAATTACTTCATCCAGTGAATGTGCCTTTGATTGGGTTTGGAGGAATGAGGGTTCTACTAGTGGGAACTATTTCCTTACTAGCTGTAGTCGGTTCTTACCCACGACAAATTAATAAGGAAGCAAACTTCCTTGTTGTTGATTGTTTGTCCTCATACAATATCATCATAGGACGACCAATGTTGAATGGATGGAGAGCTACAACGTCTACTTATCAGATGTCCATTATATTCCCAACGGAATATGGCATTGGAGAAGTACAAAAAGACTAGTTAGCGACTAGAGAATGTTACTTGGCTATGTTAGCAATGGACGATTAGATGCAGACGATGAACATTGAAGAAAGAAGAATAGTTGCTAAGTCGATTGAAGTATTGAAGGATGTCCCTCTAGATGAGTCCAACTCAGAGAAGTTCACTAGAATCGAAACAAGCATGGAGGAGAAGACGAAGCAAAATCTCGTCCAATTCCTCAAGAAGAGCACATATGTTTTTGCTTGGAGTCATGAAAACATGCCTGAGATTGACCCAAGTGTGATTACTCATCATCTAAATGTGTCCCCGTCCTATAAGCCCGTTTGTTAGAAAAAAAGAGTGTTCGCTCCAGAACGAGACAGTGCCTTTAAAAAAGAAGTCTAGAAGTTGGTAACAGCAGAATTTGTCTGCGAAGTCTATTACCTTGATCAGCTAGCTAATGTAATGATGGTAAAAAAAGCTAATGGGAAATGGAGGATGTGTGTGGACTTCACAGATTTGAACAAGGCATGCCCCAAGGATAGTTATCCCCTTCCATGCATTGACTAGCTAGTAGATTCAACAGTTAGGCACCAATTACTGAGCTTTATCGATGCATTCTTGAGGTACAATCAAATCAAGATGGACAAAGCAGACCAGGAGAAAACATCTTTCATCACAAGCTAAGGTTTGTTTTGCTACAAGGTAATACCTTTTGGTTTGAAAAATGTAAGAGCCACTTATCAAAGGCTAGTCAACCATATATTTCGTCCACAAATTAGGTGAAATGTTGAAGTGTACACAGGCGATATGTTATTCAAAAGTGCAAAGGAGACACAGCACTTGGACAACCTGTAGGAGACTTTTGACACACTTAGACAATACAACATGAAGCTGAACCCAAGCAAATGCGCATTTGAAGTTTCATTAGGAAAGTTCCTTGGTTTCATGGTTTCACAGAGGAGAATTGAAGCAAATCTTGACAAAATCCAAGCAATACGAAGTATGGAGCCACCAAAGAATGTCAAAGAAGTGCAAAGTCTCACTAGACGAGTAGCAGCTCTAACAGGTTTGTCTTAAAAGCTACTGACAAGTGTTTACCATTTTTCAAATTGTTAAGGAAAGTATTTGAATAGACGAATGAGTGTTAACGAGCACTTAAAGACCTCAAGACTTATCTCACCACAACTCCTTTGTTGTGCCCATCCAAGCCAGGTGAAGAGTTGTATCTATAGCTAGTAGTATCCCCTCATGCAATAAGCTTAGCCTTAATTAGGGAAGAAGGAAAGGTGCAAAAGCCCATCTACTACACTAGCAAGGCCTTAAGAGGATCTAACAGGCAGTACCCACCAATAGAAAAGTTAGCCTTCTCATTGGTAACAGTAACAAGAAAGCTTAGGCCTTATTTCCAAGCTCACGTCATCAATGTTCTGACAGACCATCTGCTAAAGAAGGCTATGAATAAGCTAGAAACAGTTGGACGACTGATTTAATGGGCAGTGGAGCTTAGTGAGTTTGACGTAAAATACTGACCCAGAGACGTAATAAAAGCCCAAGCACTTGCAAATTTTATTGTAGAATTCACTCCAACCCATAACCAGCAGAATGGAGAAAAGGGGGCAAAACAATAGATCGTCCATGTGGATGGTTCTTCTACTCAGTATGCAGGAGGAGTCAGTGTAATCTTACAATTACCATAAGGAGATCGTCTAGAGTATGCAATATGTCTACAATTCCAAACGACCAACAACGAAACCGAGTATAAAGCTATCCCCTAGGGCTTGGAGTTGGCTAAGTCACTGGGAGCAGAGTCAATTGTCGTCTAGGGAGACTCATAGTTGATTATAAGCCAGGTGAATGGAACATGTGAAGCCAAGGAAGAACGAATGTAGAGGTATTTGAGCAAAGTCAGGCATTGCATCGAAATTTTCACATCGGCCAAGTTTTAACAGATCCCAAGAGAAAAGAACATGGAAGCAGGTAGCTTAGCAAAAGCCGCCTCTGCGGATGGCGTCATAAATGAACAGGTTAGGGTCCAATATATCCCAAGCATTGATGTCCCCGAAGTACAGCAGATAGATGGAGAAGCCAACTGGACTACATTGATTATATCTTACCTTAAGGATGGCATACTCCTCAAAGAGAAGGAAAAAGCTCAAAAACTAAGGGTTAGAGCCGCTAAATTCGTCCTTATGGATGAAATATTATACAAGAGGGGTTTTTCTTAGCTTTACTTGAGATGTTTGACCCCAGACGAGTCGAACTACGTTATGAGGGATGTCCATGAAGAAGCATGCAGAAATCATTCAGAAGCAAGGTCCCTCGTCCATAAGATTGTCCATGCAGGATACTGCTGGCCGTCCATGCAAGCAGATGCTGAAGCATATGTTAGAGCATACGACAAGTGTCAACGCTTCAGCAATGTGCCTAGACGACCATCAGAGTACCTTACTCTGATGGAGGCCCCTTGGCCATTTGCCTAGTGGGGACTTGACATCCTTGGTCTATTCCCCATAGGGACAAAGCAAATGAAGTTTTTAGTGGTGGGAATCGATTATTTCACTAAATGGGTGGAAGCAAAGCCATTAGCGAAGATCACTGAGCAAAATGTCAGAAACTTCGTCTGGAAGAATATCATCTGCCGTTTTGGAATTCCTAGGGTTCTCATCTCAGATAATGGACGACAATTCAACAACACACCCTTTAGAGAATTCTGTGAGCAGTTGGGAATCAGGAATCACTACTCCTCACCCTTCCACCCACAGGCTAATGGACAGGCAGAAGTTTCAAACCGATCCTTATTGAAAATTATCAAGACTCAGCTTGAGGGGGCAAAGGGGATATGGCTAGACGAACTACCCAGCGTCCTTGAGGTATACAGGACAACAGTAAGGACTTCTACTAAAGAAGCCCCATTTAAGCTAGCATATGGAAGTGATGCAATGATACCTACGGAGGTTGGCCTGACTAGCTATAGAGTGGCCCACTATAAGGATGAGGTAAACGAGAAACAACTCCGTCTAAGCCTTGATCTCATTAACAAGGTAAGGATGGACGCAAAACATAGCATGCTATAAGAATCTGATGACCAAGCACCGCGATGCGTTGGTTAAACCCAGACAGTTCAACATTAGAGACCTCATCCTAAAAAGGGTGTCCCTGGCTACTAAGGATCTTGCTCATGGAAAGTTGGGACTTAATTGGGAAGGACCATACAGAGTTATCAACTACAAAACACGAGGATCGTACTATCTAAAAGCCTTAGATGGGGCAAAGGCTGGAGCACCCATGGAACGTGGAGTACTTGAGAAAATACTATCAATGAAGACTCGTCAAGAATGTTAGCATGGACGACCTTAAGCTTACAGACTATTGGTTCCCACTAATAGTCTATCTATGTTATCTTTCAACACTTATGTTTTCTAGCAGCATTTTATGTTTTTTAGCATTTGAATTCCCTAAAAAGCACTAGCTACTAGCATGTGCAATGTCTAGGGACGATGACATAAACAAAGTCCGATTGTATATAAAGTATTTTGAATTCCCTAAAAAGAATTAGTTACTAGCATGAGCAATGTTTGTGGACAACGTTATGTATAAAGTTCTTCATTGTATATAAAGCAGTTTGAATTTTCTAACTTAAGTGTTGATGATTCTCTATAAACTAAAGTCCATGAAAAGCTTAAAAGCTATAGATGTGTAAAATCTTTGAATGCAGACAAGCCATCCTTAAACGAGGAAAATGCAAATTTTCACATGGTGAAATCAAGCATTAAGGTAAAAACAAAAGTACTAAGGGAAGGAACAAACACCTTGTAATACCCCCACATACTTTTATTTGAGGTTATTAATAAATTTTCTTTTAAATATAATTGCTGGGCCATAGGTATTCTTTTTATTAGTATTGCAACCCACTACCCCACTAAGCCCACATCTCTAATACAAACTACAGGGTAGAGGAAGAGACAATCAGGGTTTTCATAAAAAAAAAAAAGGTTTATTTTTTCAAAAAGGCTAAAGGGAGTTTTCCTTGGAGTTTAGAGCACGTACAATTGAAGAAGCAATCAAATTGTTCAAGGTATGATTTCTCATCGTTAGAAACAAGAATTAAGGAGTTAGAATTTTTATCATGGAAAACTTTAGTGATGTGTAGATTGTGAGATTGGTAATTTCTTAGATTATGATTTACACTGTTTTAATAATTTTGGAGTTTTCGGCTGCCACTGTTCGGAGTCAAGAGCAAAAGCCTAAATTGTTGAATACTTGAATCCATGTATAAGGCTAGCGTCACTTTTGGTAGGGCCATATGAACTTTTGGGCTGCTGTAATTTTAATTCTAAATTGTTGGACAATTGCCAACCCCACCCATGTGCCACTAGTTCTCTCTTACTTTTTGTCAAGGTCCAGGTTTCCTGATGGTGTATTGATAGCTTTAATAGTCATTGCCTAGGTGTTGACTATCTCCTACACAATGAATCATTTAAGGGTTCAAGTGACACGGCTACAATTTCTTTAAAGAGGATAAGGACAAATGTGATATTTTCATACCAAAATTCTCATATTAAATCCATAGGGTCAATGAATGTAAATCCATGAACAATATCATATTGGTTTTGGCTACCGTTTGCATTGGGGATTATATATTAAATTCTAAAGTGTTAGCTATTGCATTCCTCTTGGTAAAATAAGTTTCGATTAATACAAGGATGTATTATTGATTAGAATACCATTGATTAGAAAAACGTTAATTTAGTGCTGAAAGTGTTATTAGTTTAGCAAAGTATAAACCTAGGGAGTCCATTTGTATAGTTCTATAAGCTTTATATTTTGTAGAAGATATTAAGTATATTTCCATGATTGATTATAGGTTCTATTTAAGAGTATTTTGAGACTATTTGGAGGGTGTTTCAGCTGGACTTTCAGAGTGATTCAAGTGCAGTAAGTAATTATGCATAATATGCACAAGTTTTGTCCTTTAGGTTCTTAGAAGTTATATGTTTTCAAAAGTTATATTTTTAAGCTTATGTTTTAAAAGTTTATCAAAAAAAAAAAAAAAAATTTACACTATTGAAAGAGAAATTTCAACTTTTAAATAATGTTTTTTTTTAAATAATGTTTAAAAGAGAAACTTTGGATTTTAAATAAAGTTTTGAACACCTAAATCCCATTTAAAAGGTTATTTCTAAACTAAACTATTTTCCGAAAATAATTGAGTTTCAAAGTAAGTTTTCTACAAAGATTCTTGTTCTTTAAATTTGTTAAAACCAAGTGATTTCAGTCATATTCTGATTCTCCAAATGGTATTTAAAATGTTTCTTTTAGCAAAATAAATTTTCAGATTTACTAAAGAATTATAATATATTTATATAAACTCCTCAGTTTCTATTCGTTTCCCAAGAGAGTCAAGCATCTTTTGATTTATGTTTTATTGTATATTTTGATCTTCGATATGCCTCTGTATTTGAAAAGAAATTGTTAATACCAAGTAAATTATCATATTTTGTATAAGCTTTGCTTTGTGATATGTGACTCAAAATAAGTGTTTTTTTTTTAATTGATCAGATATATCAGATATATGTGTAAATCCGCTCACAGGATTGTATGTGAGAATATGTGTTGAACTCTCACCAACAGGGGTTAGATGTTGGTATCCACTCACAGGATTGTATGTGAGAATGTGTGATGTGTATATGTGACACTGTGCTCTAATCAATTATATGTATGTGATTTCTAATGATTTTAAGATGTGATTACATGTGTATAAAGTGATTTATTATATGTTTTGGAATGATTATTTTGATATCATTGAATGAGTTTGTGAATAATCAAAATACTTATGCTTGGCTTGACTCTATCCTGTTGTGTATTTTGTATAATTACTTACTAGATGTGGCTCACCCCATCAATTACTATTTTTTCAGATTAAAGTGTAGTTGGGAATATAGAACAGTTGTGTCGCTTTGTAAGGTGCAAGGTAGAGTATGGAAGTTGTAGGTGATTTTAGTGTTACTTGAAGACTTATAGAATTTTAGTTATTCTTATTTTGTAATTCATGTTTTACGTTTTGGAGATTTTTCCAATTTGTGGAGTTTAGATTTTTTTTGTAAGAGGTTATTTGTTAAGAGCATTGTTTCATTAGAGTTTTAAATTATTTTGGATTTAATTATACTTATTGAGTTATGTAGGATTAACAAGTTAGTCAAGCATCTAAATTCATGTTCCATGGATTTGGGTTGTGACACACCTCCCCTGTACACTCATCGATAAATAATAGACGAAAAAAAGCATCCATGCAATGAATAAACGATATCTATGGATGGCAAGTGGCCAAAGGCCCTAAGTAAAGTCCAAACCATGGATGAGCAAACACTTAGACATTCTAAAATCCATAAATAAATAGAGTCCAAATCATGGACAAGCAAACATATATTAACTTGTTCAAAAAAAGGGTAGACGACCACCGTCCAAAAACCCTTGAAAGTTAAGCTTGAAAAAGCAAATGTATAAAACTTACATCCAAAACCATGGATGAAGTGAATGTAATTAAGCAAATTAAAAATGGTCCAAAACAACGGACCCAAATAATAAAAAAAAGAAAAAAAGAAAAAGAAAAAGATTGCTTATAATAAAAGATAGAAACTACTGGGATAAACCGGTGGGGGCATCATCCTTGGGTTGAGCAGCATCTGGGCTGAGCATCGTCTTTAGGCTTATAAGAGATGGTTGCATTGTCATCTAAATCGATGTCCTTAGAGCTGCTTGGGAGCCATGAACTCTCGCCCGCTATAGGAAGCTTTATAGAGTCAAAGTCCACTCCAGGAAAAGCTTCACGAGCATCTAGATGAAAATCCTCGAAACCAACAGCGTAGGTTTTGTCCAAAAGTTTAGAGTAAGCACCAGAGGATTTGAACTCTTTGATTGCTTGATCCTTGGCCTTACTCATGGAAGATGAAAGCTCATCGCTGTTCTTCTGTAAGTGGTCAAGACAAGTTTCCTTCTCGACAATGTCCATCCTAAGCTCTTCAGCCAAAATTTTCAACTCTTTCTCCTCAAACTCTAGACACTTCACCTTGTCTTTGAGCTCCAACATTTACCCAGCTTGCTTGCTAAGCTCTTTTTCCATTGCACGAACCTTGGTGTCCAACCTAATTTTCTCTTTGTCTAACTTCGTAGCCTGTCTGGATGCTACCATAAACTTGGACATGACCTACAAGGGACAAAATGTTAAAGTATGACTCATAAAAGGAAATTTTATAGCTCGTTATGGATGAAGAGAAGTACCTTGAAAAGATCATGGATGGTGGAATGCTCAATTCCTTAACAGACATGTCATAGCAAGCCATGACATCGTCTTCTTTTACCACCATCTTGAACCTGTTCTAGGCCAAGGTCTCACTCCTTATAAGAGTGAAAGAGGTAGACACAAGAGGGGTCTTGGAAGACTCTGGATTAGGACAACGGGGAGCCTCAGACGAAGGTACTTCAGAAGAAGGGACCTTAATAAGATTCTCAGCTAGGGAACTATTGGACTCGACTAGAGGAACCTTGCCATGGCTGGACGGATAAACCTTAGCCCTTTTTTGACCCCAACGACTAGGAAGATTCCCCATGTCAACCGTCCTAGACACAACCTTCCTATTATTCGAAGAGCTAGAGGGCATTAGCTTTACGTCTTAGGAACGTTTGGACGAATCTGGAGATGGGTAGCATCCTCTGTCTAGACGATCTCATCGCCACTGGCAAGTTCCTTTTCCTTGTTTTCCTTCATTGTTGCCATTCCCAAAAAAAAAAAAAAAAAAAAAAAGGTCGTCAACTCTTAGAATGGATTGATAAAACGTAAATAATATAAATAATGCAAGGAAAAGGAAACTTACTTCGACGAGTTATAATCTCGTATGACAAAGCTTCTTCAGACGGTTCGAGACCTAGACCCTAGTGAGCAAGACGATGTAGAGTCATCAAAGAGTGAAAACTCCTATCCAGGAAACAACGAGCTCGACAAACTCTATCTAAGAGCGCATTGTTTAATTTTGGATGAGTTATAGCTGCAAAAGGAATAGCAAAGTTAAAACATACATATGCATGTAGAAGAGTTACCCAAAGAAGAAGAAGAAGAAGAAGAAGAAAGAGGAAGGAGAAAAAGGGATTATGTACCTTCAGGACGAAGATGACCCTAGTCACTGACTAGGGGAGGGAAAGTATCCCTACCAACCTCAACAGGGTCTCCAACCCAAGGACCAGAGATGAAAAAGAACTCTTTCTTCCACTCTCCATCAGATGTGGGAAGAGATCTTATCATTCTACAGTTTGAACCTTGGGTAGAAAAATGATAAAAGCCAAGGGATTGACTGATTCTAGAAGGTTTATAGCAATATAGGAACTCATCCATAGTGAGAGGACAATTCCCTTTAAAAACTTCTCTCCACAACACTTGCATTTCCACGATAATTCGCCAACCATTGGGGTTAAGTTGGTTGGGGGCAATGCCTAACCTAATCAAAATTTCTTTGGCAAAGGCATTTAAAGGAAGCCTAAGACCACCTAACATATAAGCGTCATATATACCTAACCCAGGGGAATTGGGAGTATAACACCATTCCCCAGTAGCTGGAAGATGAGTATGAATATCGTCTGGGAATTGATATTTACCCCTAAGTTTATGAAGTTTTTCCGTGTCTATGGAGGATGGTATGTTCAAAGCACAACAAGCCAAAAACTTGTTTGTTAGCTGAATAGGAGAAGGAATGGGTGTTGGAGGAGCAGTAGATGAGTCATCAAACTACCCTGATGATGCCCTCTTCCTCATCTCTTCCTAGAAAACCTCTAAGGGAATCCCAGGTGTTCAAGACGAATAAACCTCATCCGAAGAACTACTCTTAAAACTACTCTCACTACTATTACTACCCTTACTACTATTGCTCTTGTCATGATACTCGTCTATCTCCCTATCGTCCCTATTGCTAAATGAAGGCACTACTACTTAAGTCTTTTCTAATGAATTCTTAAAAGAAAACCTACAGGCGAAGAGGAAGAGGGTACTTGATGCTAGACGAAGAGGACTAAGGATGGAAGAGGACTACTAGACGAAGCGTGAAGGATGAACAAAAACGAGAATGTCAGAGAAGAAAATATGAGAAGAGTAAGAGGGGAAGAGAGGGATTAAGCTATTTATAGGCAATAGGGAAGGGCACTGAAGTGACATGAACCAACCAGGAAGCACCATTGGCAACTTTTTTGAAGATCGAAACAACGTGACGTGCAAACTGCTAGGATTAAGCCACGTGTCGACATCCAAGATGTTAGATCCCTAGCCACCCCAAGATGTCACCTAGAAAACTTATCAACCACTGAAAAATCGCCACTTGTAAAATAATAATAATAATAATAACAACTGTAATTTCAACAATGGTATGGATGACACAAGGACAAGGGGGCAATTAATGGTAGGCCAAATTAAGTTTAATTCGTCCATGTTGGTCGTCCATGACCAAACCGCGTCCAAATCAATTCACAAGAAAGGGAGCCCAACAATAAGTATCATGGATATGAATAGGATCCATCCACAAATATCATGATCGTCCAAAGCAACCTAGTCGTCCATGTCACACAAGGGCATGGACGATCAGATGACACTCAGTAAATTTCAAAGGATTTTTTCTACAAACACCAGGCAATCAGACCACGATCTATCATTCTAGAATTTGAGGAGGATTCCCCGAAATCTACTCCATGCTCTCCACTAACCCACACATCTCCCATGATGGTAGTGGATCTGAACAAGTAGACCCACTAAAAACTCTCTATGAAAAGGATTTAAGTCCATCAGCCCAAGGTACATTTTTACTATTCATCTACTCACTATCCTTATGTTCTCTAGAGAAAACTAACTTAACCGTCAGAGGGTCCTTGGCTAGTTCACCCCGATCACAGTCTTTTTCTTTCTCTTCAAGTCATCAAATCGTCGTTGTAACCCAAAGCATTCAGCCTACTGATTCTTGTACATCATCAATAATTATATGAAATCAGCTAAAATGTTGTGTGTCTAGACTGTGGTGTAGCTTAGTTTTTTTGCTCTAGTTGTATGAAAGAATTAGCTCGACTTTTGACAAAACATCACTTGTTAATTGAAAAATTAAGAGCATCAACAATTGGGGGGTATTATAAAAAGTGGGCATTATTCGGGATGATAGTTCTAAAATTTTTTATAATCAAGTTATAGTAAGGTTCTACTTCTACAACCTTACTATAGTAGGTAGTATAATTTTAAATTAATTTCTTCTTTTTCTTGTTTTTATTCTCCTCTCTCTCTCTCTCTCTCTCTCTCTCTCTCTCTCTCTCTCTCATTACTGGTGGTGTTTTTTCTACTAAATCACAGCGTGGAGAGATCAGTGTGTTTTCTCAAGTTTATGTTTTGTTTATACATGCTTATAAAATATTGTGAAGAAATAAATTTATCAAGAAGAATGGAAGAGGTTAATAATAAAGTTTCTTTTTCAAGATACATAGTAATGAAACCTTACTGTCTTCTTCCCGTGGTCATGGCCGACCTAAGTGGTTTTATCCAAACAACGTTCAGTTTCCTCCTTTTGGATTTGAGGATGGAGGATGAAGCCAAACTTGTTAACACCAGTACAATAACTAACACTATGTTTACATGCCAAATTATTGGATTGCTGCTTGGTCTAAGAATCTACAAAATTTGGGGACCCAAAATAGCTCTTCTATTGTCTGACATAATATACATCATCATTCTTAGAGGTTTTCTAGTTACGTCAGCCTTATGGATAAGGAAAGTTCTTTCTGGCATCGCAATGGAGTTGACGTTCGTTGCAGCTCCTATATTTTGCTTTAAATCATCTCCCCATCAAGTGCGTGGAGGATTGATGACCATAGTGGACATGTCTGCCTCTCTTGGATCATCAGCCCTATATTTGGTTGAGACGATCGATGCCTCTACTGTATATATTCACATTATACTTTATATGTTTATTAATCCTTTAGATCAAATGTTAACATGTTCAGATAAAAAATGTAGTTTTGAACATTTCTTAAGATAAATTGTCTAAATTTTACTTGAAATCGTTAAAAATGAGAAATATAAAAACATTATTAAATAATATATTAACGTACTCTTACATTTTGTTTAATAAGTATTAAACTACAAAAGAATTAGTAAACAAAATAAATACACAATTGCACTTACATTTTCAAGCTAGCTTTATCCAATGCTTTGTATTTTTTTTTTTTTTTGGTGGTGGGGGGGGGGGGGGGGGGGATTGCTTTCAATTTCTAATTCTCTTTTTGTTATCATATCAGCAAAAAAATATTTAATTAAATGATAGTTAGTAAGAAATCAAATAGTTTTGTCCCAACTCAATTGAGAAACAAAATATACACACACTAGTTTTTTTTTTTTTTTTTAATTAAATTAGGAGAGGTGTAAAAAAGTAACTAATAAAATAAAATAAATATAATTAAAAAATATATAAAATATATGTGATTGGATCAGTTTAGGCGGATTTGTGAATTTACTAACCAGAACCCCCAACCTAACCCAACCTACAAACCAAACAAAAAAAAAAAAAAAAATAGGGGCAATCCAACCCAACCCATCCCATCAACCCCTAAAAACTAACCCACTAGGTTGGGTAGGTTTTTGCAAATCAATAAGTTGGCAACATATAGATTGCGCTACACCTCGTCTTAGCACTTGGAGCATATAGATTGTGATTTTATTGTAATATTCTTTAACATAGGCATGTTGTTTTATTGAAAAATTAATTTAATTTTCTTGTAAGTGCATTGTAAGCAAATATGGATGTTCAAGTATGGTGTGGTAGGCGAAAAGTAGATCAATTAATTAAGATTCATTTTAATTATATTACAGTTTACTCACACAATTAATTTATAGAGATGAGATGCAAGGTCAACCTTAAAATACCCGTTGTGTAACAAGAGACAAAGATCAGAGTAAATTTTCTATGCGAAGTGGAAATAGCATAGAAATTAGATAAGTGTTTGTCCTTAGGTTCAGCCCGAGGATGAGGGTACAACTGAATGGTTTTTCTCTCTCTTTTGTTTTTCTCCCCCCCAATCTCCCGTCCCCCTGATCCAGGTGCTTCTTGGCTTTATATAAATTAGCAAGGATGCATCTAGATCTTACACTTGGAGGGTTGAGATCAGATTTTCTTGATACTTGTCCCATCAAGACCTTACTAGAAGGTTTCTACAACAAAATATGAGCTGTGAAGGGCACTGTTCATGGTCATTTCTCCATTAATGCTACCAGTTAAGTGGTTGCCATGCATTTAATATAGACGGGATGGCTACCTTGTCTTTCCTTTTTCTTCTCTTCCTTATTCAAAACCAAGTTACCTTTGTCTCCCCGGGGATTGCACCATGCTTCCTTCATTCCGGATTCTCAGCCTTCCCAAGATTAAGTAGGAACCCTCGACAGCTTCATCAGCAGCAGTATCATCCCGAACTCCTTACTAGTTAAACAAGTCCTCTCCGTAAAGTTCCCCTCTCGGAATTACTCTTGTTGCCTCTATTAACTACCTTTGATCCTTGTCCCCCCACATATGGTATAATCCCATTTATGACTCAATTAATTTTTCCCAAACAATAATTGAATTGAACTAGTTTACGAATGTAAACATAAACATTATAAATGTAAACATTCACATTTCATAAATGAAACATATAGATTTTTCTCTCCATTTATTGACCTGAAATGAAACACAAACATATACATTCACACGTCTTCATAAAAATATGGTTTAATTACCGTTTTGAGATCCTAACAATTCAAATGTATAAATTTAGTTCCTAATATTTTGGAATTATGTCAAAACAATCTGTGTCATTAAGTGGTGGATGAACAAAAGGCTGATGTGGGCAACGTGACTACATCATCATTAATTTTATATATTATTTACTTATTGTATAAGATAGGCATGGAAACGGTGCCATGTACAGTGAATATAGAATTCTATCAGTGAATATAGAATTCTATCCAGTTAGATATAGGAGTATTAACAACTATATTACTAGCATAGCAAATAAGGAGTCCAAATCAATAACATAATTGATATAAAAGTTAGATTTTTTTTTTATTTAATTACAATGATTTCTATTTGTATAATAGTTTATTTTTGCATGTATTTTCCTATATAAAGAGAGAGAGAGAGAGAGAGAGAGAGAGAGAGAGAGAGAGCCAATATAAAACACCTAGAGACACAGAATCCTACTTGGGTTTAAAATAATGAAAAGCTACAATTTAAGCCTCCCTTCAAATGATGCTTCTAGTTTAGTCAAATAAGTTTCTCCAATCAGAATTGATGAGTCTGAGATATGCTTATTGTTTTAATTTTTTATCAACAAAATTAGTTTTTTATTTATTATATATTTATATAAACATAATACAATTTCATTAGGTTTGTGTATAATGAAATTTATTTTCAATATTTAAATTCTTTTTTCAAAAGAGGATTATCAATTCTAACAAATCATGTTTACATTTCATATACTATTTTAAAATCCTCCGGTGTAAAAAAAAAAAAATATATATATATATATATATATATATATTTGTTTGAAGTACAATATTTAAATAAAAACATTACAAACACAAACAACATTCAAATTTGTTTAAATAAAAAACTTTTAATTTAGCCTTCTTTCTCTTTCATTCTTTGCTTTTTTATTGAATAATAATTTATAATTCTAAGGCGTGCAAATGCTTATATTTGGCAGTTTGCTATGTAAATTAATGAAGTTTTCGATGTATGATGAAGATTTGGAGATTTGAAAGCTTTATGGGGGCATCCAAATATATATGTTGAAACTACTTTTAACCATTGTGGTTTGTGACTTTCAAATGACTACATATTGCAAGTAGTTATGTTGATATTAGCTTTGGGGTACTATATAAAAAATAACAAAAAGTGTTTTCAAATCTAAACTTGGCAGATTAATTGGCACTAGCTGTGCCCACTAGAATTTTTAGTTTTAATTTTGAGCTTTAATAGG
This sequence comes from Quercus glauca, assembly GCA_023736055.1. NCBI lineage: Eukaryota > Viridiplantae > Streptophyta > Magnoliopsida > Fagales > Fagaceae > Quercus > Quercus glauca. Next base: position 21,208,666 of record CM043318.1, on the reverse strand, counting down.
ATTTGATTAACCATTGACGTTAAAGTAGGAGTAGTTTTTATATTTTATTTTATGCTGATGTTTTAGGTTTTTTTTTTTTTTTTTTTTTTTTTTTTTTTTTTTTTTTTTTTTAATGAGTTTTACGGTTTCTTAGAGATTTCAAATATGTCTCCTAACCCTTCTACCTATTCATGACAAAGAATACCCAGGTTTGGAATTAGATTGAATTTAGTTTTACTAGCAAAACTTTGTAAATTAATCATAAGTAACAGTAATAGTATTGGTTAACCCCAAAGGATCATAAGATTTTTTTTACAAAATATTTCAAAATGTACTGCGTATCACGCAGTTTAGTTATAATAATTTTTTAAAAAAATGTTTTTGCTATAGTAGGAGCAACATCTTAGTTGTCCATATTCATCCCATATTTTAAAGCAGAACTTAAGGGTAATATTTAAATTTTTCTATTACTTTAATGAAAGAGAATTTTCTTATGCTAAAATAGGAGAAATATAATTGTTCAATGTATTAAAACGTACTAAAGATGGTCCATTATCATTTGTCAAAGAAGGTTGCCAAATGGGTAAACAGATAGCAATATAGAAACCTTTAATAAGGTCTGACTACGGCTTTCAATTTGCCAAATTCTAGTCAAACTCTGACCATGGCTTTTAATTTGCCAAATTCTAGTCAAAAAATTAGAATGGTGTAATCAAGGGGAAGAGTAGTCTGGGTTACTTTCTTTTAGATTTTGCCTTTTATTAAACTGCAGCAGAAGTAAAACAAAAAGGCCACTAGTGTTGCTTGGTAAAGAGTTTAAAGCAGTATTAGTTCTCTCAAGAATGTTTCACTCAGAGACTATTCCTGGCTTAGAACATCATCCAAATTGCAGCAGAAGTCGATCTAACTTTTGCATTGGAAATGAAATGGTAACTAGAATCATCATATATCTGGATGTACTTGCCCAAAGATCACATCTGTGGGCGCTTTTGGTATCAGGTAAACTATCCGGTAAGAGATTTATACTGCTAATGAAAAATCAGGCAGGCAGAATACACATCTAAACTAGGATCTTCTCACAAAAGGTTAGTACCAAAACTATAAAAATTGAAATTTGGATTAGGACCATAATGTGAAGCACAAATGCCTAGGGAGAATAAAATAGACAGAACCATAAATTCTGGGAAACGTACTGTGAACATCTAAACTTCTCTGGTCTA